>CAOKZL010000428.1:0-674716 GCA_948472985.1 Iguana delicatissima
CCTGAAACTAGTTGAAACATGGATAACTGATTCCAGACTCATTCTTTCTATGAAACAGCATATGTGAACCAAAGCTGGTCAAAGGCATTCCAGGCAACCATCAACATCCCAGAAATATGTTGGATACTCCCAACTTTTTAGACCTTCTTTTTTGGTGTCCAGAAGAGGGCAAACATCTTCATCCAGTTTATCAAAATTCTAGAGAGACTACCTTTAACGTGTGTGGATTAAAACTTTAAATATATACGACATTAAACATATCACCTACAGCGCCAAGTAATTTTTAAAATATTTAATTATAAACAAAAGAGTAGAGAAAGTTTGAGCCTTCTCCCTCTAGCCATGATCCCATCAACCATTCCTCCCACATGGGAAAGTTGCAAACAGTGACTGAAAGAAAAAAAGGTCTCAGTGGTATCAAACCTCTTTTTCTCTAGCTAACTACAGTGTGGGGAAATCACACTGTGAGAAGAAAAACACACATATAGCAGGAGTTTATTATTAATGCTTTTTAACACCTTACTTCCTGAAACTGCCAGTGACATCTTTAATGTCATTTGTAGCTGGGCCTTTAGTGTCAGGTTCTTAATTGCCATCTGCTTCTGAGTGGATGCTAGCTAATCACTACCTTTCTAAGATCAATAACAGGCAGCACAGTTTGCCCAAAAGCTATGAGGAACAGCAGCATCACTCTCCTAGCACCATATTCTAGAGGAGTTGGACAACTACAGAGAGATGGAACCCATTTTTAGTACTGTGCCACTGTGCTGAAACTGGAAGTGATATCACTTCTGATTTAATTCTCTGCCATTTTGGCCACTTTTTCAGCGGCTGGGGGTTGGAGGAGCAAAACTGCCAGACTTGGCAGTGGTGTAGACTCTTTTAAGCAAACTATGGATCAAAAGGGGGTTAAAAATTGGGGAGAGGGGTTGCAGCAGTGTTCAAGAGCTACAATAAAACCCCTTTAGGGTCACATATGGACCATAGGCCAGTTTTTTCCCACCCCAAATTCTGGAGCCACTGAAGCCACTGAAAAATATCCTATACATTAATTCCATCAATGTGGTACAGAAGGATGCCATGGTTAATAATGCTGAAGGCCATTTGTCAGTGAGAGTCAACAGAATTCATTCCCTCCCCTCACCAAAATATTTTCTATTTCAAAACCATCCCAGAACTGGCACTGACATGGATCTAAACCACTGATATAATCTAGCAAATCTGAGTGAGGTTGTGACTCAGGTATCTTATCCAAATACTGAACGTTTAATGCAGAATTATTGCTGTCAGGATCAGCCAGGTCTAAGTTTGATTTCTTCAAGTGGTGCCTCACCTCAGCTTACTCAAGAAGGTGGGAATCATTTTCTTTCTCAAGAAGATGCTGACTTCCTCTGAGGCCTAGCTAGGCAGCCTGCTTGGGCAGCTTTATCCACAAGGATCAAGGATTTGAATGCAGATGAAATCAACCTCACATCTCTGAGGAGTCCATTCACATCTTTAGAATCCTAATGATGATGATAAATAATAACCGCTATCACCATTCAGATATGACTGAATCCAACTCCAGATGGATTTCTGTATTTCTACAAGTAGCATTACTGAGTGTTGCTTTCCTTTTTCTTTTTTAAAGGACCTTTAGAAAAGGAATAGAGGCTTTAATGGGACAGGGAGCAGGGGAGGTGGAACAATCCAGAAGTGTTTGTGGGGCACGTGAAGTGTAGATACTCCATACAAATACTTCCAAGCCATTTAGGTAAAAATGGCTAAATTGACTATCTCATCCAAATGACAAAAACTGTTACAAAAGAAAAGGGTTAACGTATCCTTTTCTGTGATCTGTGCTCGGCTGACAAGTGCATTTGTGAATTTTGTTGGATTGTTTCATTGTACTGTTGACCTCCACAGTTAATAAGAAACCTCTACAGATTGTCTTGGAAGTGATTGCCACTTGTTCCGCACACCTCCTCATCTTGTTGCATTTTTTTTTCCTTGCCTCTCATGATGAAGTTCAATCGCACACACGTGTTCCCTAGGGTGATGAAAACTCTGAGACTGGTCAGGACGCTCAGCAGTGAAAGTAACAGCTGAGCTTAGCAAGAGAGAACACCAAGTTCAGTGGCAGCAGTGAACATTATTGGTTTTATTGTTAATACTTTGAGCAAAGAATTATTCAGGAGGAATGTATAAAAAAGGAAGGGAACATACTGTGTAGTTGCATAATTAGTGTGATGTGAAGATGTCCATGGTTCTTTGCTCCAATTTGCAAGGTAAATGGACTTATTGTCTCCTCATAATACTGCAGCTCCACAGGCACTGCACAACTTGTGAAGAACAGATATGCTTAACTATTAACAAAAGAACTTCTGGAACTTGCCCACACAGCCTTTCTCTGTTCCTTTTTTCATTCATATAGGTTCTTCACATATTTTTCTTACCTGGACCTTTTCTCAGTCATTACTTCTCAGCCTAGAATGGGTCTAGAATACCTCCTGACCTGACTGGTTAAAAAGTAAAGTGCAACCTTAGATGTAAGAGAAAAGAAGTTACTGGAGTGACACTGGATGGAGAGGAATATTATCTAAGACACAACTAGGCAGATGAAAAAGTACCCATGTTTAGAAAAGTACTCATATAACTTTGCCATTAGCACATAGATTTGATACCCATTAGAGCAAAGGCAGACCAGCTACATTTCTATATGTTCATAATATCAACTGCAGCAAAGTCCAAAAAGTCTATTTGATTAGGGAAAGACAACTTCTGAGAGGTTGCGGCCACAATACTGTTCTGGCTTTCCCCTCCGGAGGCACCATCTGCTGCCACTAGCTCTACATTCACTCCTTGGAAAAAAAATATTCTGAAAAAACTTTTAAGGGTTTTTCCTGGAAAATGATTGTTTCTCCTTTAAAACAAGACATGTGCTCTCTCTGTGTCTTGTTTGCTTAGCTCATGACTACTATGAGAAGCTCTCTGCAAAAATCAAACAAAATGCATGAGGAACGTGTACCTCATTGTAAAAATACATGTCTCTCTTAGGAGTAAGATACCAGTCTTTTCAGCACTATTTCCTGGTGATGGGAGAAAGGGAAACCCAGGGCTACAAATATGAATGAGGGAGTAACAATTGCCCACCCTAATTTGCACATAGTCCCACAGCTCTTTTATTAATAAAACTTCATACATAACACAAACAGCAAAAAAAAGGTTCAGCTGAAAATGACTTCTCTAGAATCATAAATCAACACTGAATTCATTATTTGATCTTCATATAAAGACCATCAACTCACAAAAGAGAAGCATGAGTAGGCCTGTAAAATCCTAAGGATTGTATTTAGCGCCTCAAAAATTCCGGCTTTATGAAACCTTTTGCTGTGTTTTTTTCTTTTTTGCGGGGGGAGGATAACTCAGTACTGAGCATGGCCACTGGCCACAGAATTCCAAGTGTCTGGAGTGGGGCTGGCTCCTAGAAATCAATGGTCTTGAGAACATTGACCTATAGAATCATAGAATCATAGAAATGTAGAGTTGGAAGAGACCACAAGGGCCATCCAGTCCAACCCCCTGCTATGCAGGAACACCCTCAAAGCATTCCCGACAGATGGCCATCTGGCCTCTGCTTAAAAACCTCCAAGGAAGGAGACTCCACTACACTCCGAGGCAGCATGTTCCACTGCCGGACAGTCCTGACTGTCAGGAAGTTCTTCCTGACGTTCAGGTGGAATCTCCTTTCCTGCAGCTTGAATCCATTGCTCCTTGTCGTGGTCTCTGGAGAAGCAGAAAACAAGCCCTCTCCTTCCTCTACATGGCATCCTTTCAAATATTTAAACATGGCTATCATGTCCCCTCTTAACCTTCTCTTCTGCAGACTAAACATACCCAGCTCTCTAAGTCTATCCTCATAGGGCATGTCTTCCAGGCCTCTCACCATTTTGGTCGCCCTCCTCTGGACTTGCTCCAGCTTGACCATGTCCTTCTTGAATTGGGGTGCCCAGAACTGGACACAGTATTCAAGATGAGGTCTAACCAAAGCAGAGTAGAGTGGTACCAGCACCTCCCTCGATCTAGACACCATACTCCTATTGATGCAGCCAAGAATTGCATTGGCTTTCTTGGCTGCCGCATCACACTGCTGACTCACGTTCAGTTCATGGTCTATGAAGATTCCCAGATCCCTTTCACACATATTGCTATCCAGCCACGTGTCCCCCATCCTATATTTCTGTATTCCATTTTTTCTGCCTAAGTGTAGGACCTTACACTTCTCTCTGTTGAATTTCATTTTGTTGGCCCAGCTCTCCAGTCTATCCAGGTCATTTTGAATTTTGATCCTGTCCTCTGGCGTATTAGCAACCCCTCCCAATTTGGTGTCATCTGCAAATTTGATGAGCATGCCCTCTATTCCTTCATCCAAGTCGTTGATAAAAATATTGAACAGCACTGGGCCCAGGACAGAACCCTGTGGCACCCCGCTAGTCACTTCTCTCCAGGATGAAAAGCAGCCATTCGTGATCAACCTTTGGGTTCGGTCGGTCAACCAATTACAAATTCAACTAACAGTAGCCCTGTTCAGTCCGCGTTTTACTAGTTTCTTTGCAAGAACGTCATGGGGAACTTTGTCAAAGGCCTTACTGAAATCAAGATATGCTACATCCACAGCATTCCCTTCATCTATCAAGCTAGTAACTCTATCATAAAAAGAGATAAGATTAGTCTAGCATGACTTATTTTTGAGAAATCCATGTTGACTTCTCGTGATTACCGCCTTGCTTTCTAAGTGATTAGAAACGAACTGCTTAATGATCTGCTCCAGGATCTTTCCAGGTACTAATGTCAGGCTGACTGGGTAATAATTATTTGGGTCCTCTTTTTTTCCCTTCTTGGAGATGGGGACAACATTTGCTCTCTTCCAGTCTGCTGGAACTTCTCCTGTCCTCCAAGATTTCTCAAAGATTATAGCAAGCGGTTCCGAAATGACCTCTGCCAGCTCTTTTAATATCCTAGGATACAATTCATCTGGCCCTGGAGACTTGAATTCATCCAGTGTGGCCAGGTATTCCTGTACCATCTCTCTACCTATTACGTGCCTCATTTTCCCTGCTTTCTCACCTGCTCCCCAACCGCCAGGTTGAGTGCTGGTATCCTTCTGGGAAAAAACTGAGACAAAGAAGGTGTTAAGTAGTTCTGCCTTTTCTCTTCCCACTGTGAGTAGTTCACCATCTTCTCTGTGCAGTGACCCTATCGTCTCCTTCTTTTTCTTTTTGCTGCGGATGTATTTAAAAAAGCCCTTTTTATTGTTTTTAATGTCCCTGGCCAGCCTAAGTTCATTCTGTGCTTTAGCCTTTCTGACCTCCTCCCTACATCTCCAGGCCAATTGCTTAAATTCTTCTTTGGTGGTTTCCCCCTTCTTCCATTTCCTATACATGTTTCTTTTAACACTGAGCTCAACTGAGAGTTCTTTAGTCAACCATTCTGGTTTCTTCAGATGCCTTCCATTTTTCCTCCTTATTGGCACAGTTTTAGACTGTGCCTTCAATATCTCCTTTTTAAGGAACTCCCATGCCTCCTGAACTCCTTTCTCTTTCACTATTCTTGACCACGGAATTCCAGCCAGCAGCTCCCTAAGTTTACAGAAGTCCACTTTTTTAAAATTTAAGATGAGCGTTTGGCTACCCTTATCTTCTCCTTCCCACTGAATGCCAAATTCCAATAGGGCATGGTCACTCCCCCCTAAAGATCCAACCACTTCTACCTCATTAACAAGGTCATCCCTGTTGGTCAGGATCAGATCTAGAATATTTGATCCCCTTGTGGCCTCTTCCACCTTCTGGACCATGAAGTTGTCTGCAAGACAAGCAAGAAACTTGCTGGACCTTGCTGTCTTGGCAGAGTTTGACTGCCAGCATATATCCGGGTAATTGAAATCTCCTATTATTACTGTATCTCTCCTCCTTGACTGTGCAGTCATTTGGTTGAGGAAGGTGTCATCTAAGTCCTCAACCTGGGTTGGAGGTCTGTAGTAAACCCCCACCAGAATATCCCTATTGTTTCTCGCTCCCTTAATTCTTACCCAAATGCTCTCAAGTTGGCTTACTGGGTTTAAGTCAAGGATCTCTTCACAGGTGAAAACATCCTTGACATACAAGGCTACTCCTCCTCCTTTCTTGTTTGGTCTATTTTTACAAAATAGGCTATACCCCTCTATTCCTATATTCCAATCATGAGACTCATCCCACCAGATCTCAGTGATGCCTATCAAATCGTATTTATTTTGTTGTACTAGGAGTTCAAGTTCATCCTGCTTGTTTCCCATACTCCGTGCATTAGTGTATAGACACTTAAGTCCCCGAGTCCTTCCTGCAAGTCCTGTACTATTGTTTCTACTCCTCCCGCCATTGGCCGCTTGTACTACTTGTCCAGTATCAATTGGGCCTTTTCCCCCTGCGCTCGCCAAGTCCCTGCCCTGAATAATATTGTCTCCCTCCCCAGCGGAACTTAGTTTAAAGACCTCTTAATCCTCCTTGCGAGACTGTTTGCAAAAACATTCCTGCCAAGTTTTGTGAGGTGCAGCCCATCCCTCACCAGAAGCCCACGTTCATGGAAATTCAGGCCATGTTCCAAAAACCCAAACCGTTGCTGGCGGCACCACGTGCAGAGCCAGTTGTTGACCTCTGCTATTGTCCTTTCCCTACGTGCGCCATATCCTTGAACAGGTAGGAGAGACTAAATGACTACCTGGGCACCAAGGTTCTTAAGCTTCGTCCCCATAAGCTCATAGTCCTTTACAATGTGGTAAAAGCTGCTCCTCGCAGTGTCATTGGTTCCGACATGAACCAAAATGAGGGGCTTATGGTCAGTGGGTTTGACCAGCCTGGTTAGCCTCTCCGTTATGTGGTTGATCCTAGCCCCAGGCAATCAGCAGACCTCTCGACTGATCTTGTCCGGTTTGCAAATTGCCCTTTTGGTTCCTCTGAGCAAAGAGTCCCCAACAACCAGAACTCGCCTCCTCTGAGGCTTGTCCTGGTCTCCTCGATGAGCATGTTCCACTAGGACTGCCTGGGCATTCTGTTGAGGCTGGGAGCATTGACCTAGTTCCTGTTGCTGAAGTTGGATTTCTTCTTGTTGACATTCTGTTCCCTCCGCATGGCGCTCCTCATTGTTCGTAAGGCCAAGAACTTTGAAGCGATTGTGCAGGTGAAGAGTCTCTGTTGCCTTCCTGGTCCTTCTACTCCTCCGTGTGACATTCGCCCAAGCCTCCGTTTCCTGGCACAGCGTGCTAGCTTGCTGATCTGGCAGCTCCTCTGTGCATTCGGTCTTCCGGTAGGTCCTCTCTGCCCTATCCAAAAACTCCTCCCCTTCCCTAATAAGATGAAGATCAGCAACTCGTGCCTCCAGCTGGCACACCTTCTCCTCCAAGAAGGTGACCAGTTTGCACTTGGTGCAGGTGTACCTGAGAACATCTTGTGGCAAGAAAAGGAACATGCCACAAGTGTTACAGGTGACTGCAGCAGCTCCCTCACCTTCCATCCTTGAAACTAGAGAGAGCAGTACAGTACATAATTCTAGAAAGAATAACCGGGTGTATAGGCTACGTCTGCTCTACCGAATGCCAAGGAGGACTGAAATAGAGTAGTTTAAGTGTGCGCACCGAAGGTGCTTGCCATTGGAAGCTCCTAATAAAGCTCCTCCCCCCTAGCTGGCTCCTCCCCCTCATTAGTCAGACCATGTGCTCAGGGAGAGCACATGGCCAGCACAAAGAGACTAAACAAACACAAGCAAGGCTAAACAAACACAAGCAAGGCTAAACAAACACAAGCAACAAACAGACAAGCAAGCACAGCCCCTCAAGCCTGTAAACACACCTGATATAGGATGTCTTCACAGACCCTCTGCTCTGCTCCCTCTGCTCTCTCCTCTGGGAAAATGTAAGATCAAGTCTATATGTAAGATCAAGTCTTAAGCACACTTCAGCCAACACATTTTAATGAACATAGAATCAAAGAAGCATAGAGCGGGAAGAGACCACAAGGGCCATCGAGTCCAACCCATGCTACGCAGGAATACACCATCAAAGCATTTCTGACATATGGCCATCCAGCCTCTGTTTTAAACCTTCCAAAGAAGGAGACTCCACCATACTCTGAGGCAGTGTATTCTATTGTCAAACTGCTCTTATCATCAGGACGCTCTTCCTAATGTTTAGATGGAATCTCTTTCCCTGAAGTTTGAGGCCATTGCTCCATGTCCTAGTCTCTGGAGCAGCAAAAAACAGGCTTGTTCCATCCTCCATCCTTCCATCTCTTCGAATATTTAAACATAGCTATCATGTTAACTCCTAACATTCTCTTCTCCAAGCTAAACATATTCAGCTCCCTAAGCCTCTCTTCATAGGGCATGGTTTCCAGGCCTTCTACCATTTTGATCACCCTCCTCTGGGCATGTTCCAGATTCTCAATATCCTTCCTGAACTGTGGTGCACAAAACTGGACAGAGTATTCCATGTGGGGTTTGATCAAAGAACAGTAAAGTGGTACCATCATTTCCCTTGATCTAGACACCCAGAACTGCATTGGATTTATAGTTGCAAACCAGAATTGCACTGAGTTTATAGCTACTGTACCACATTGCTGATTCATGTTCAGTTTATGGTCTGCTAAGGCTCCTAGATCTCTTTCACATGCCCTGTGGTTAAGTCTGTGTCTATGTATTTCATTTTTTTCTTTGGGTGTGGTCAGTCAACCAATTACAAATCCACCTAAGAGTAGCATTGTCTAGCCCACATTTTACTAGCTTCTTTTCAAGAACATCATATGGGGACCTTGTCAAAAGCCTTAATAAAATCAAGATATGCTGTATTCACAGCATTCACTTCATCTAACAAGCTAGTTACTCTATCAAAAAAAAAAAGAGAGAAAGAGAGAGAGATTAGATTAGTCTGGCATGACTTGTTTTTGAGAAACCCATGTTGACTTTTAGTGAGCATGGCATTCCTTTCTAAGTGCTTATAGACTATCTGTTTTATGATCTACTCTAGAGTCTTTCCCAGTATTGATGTCAGACTGACTGGGAAGTAATTGTTTGGGTCCTCTTTTCCCCCCTTTTGAAGATGGGGACAATATTTGCCCTCCTCCATTCAGCTAGGACTTCTCCTATTCTCCAGGAAATCTCAAAGATTATTGCCAGTGGTTCTGAGATTACTTCTGCCAGTTCTTTTAACACCCTTGGATGTAGTTCAACTGTTCCTGGAGACTTCAATTCATTTAGAGTAGTCAGGTATTTGTGTATATTTCTCTCCCTATACTGTGCATCTAGTGGATCATATTACCCATTTCCCCCAAGTAGAGCATTGTTTTCCTCTTTGGAAGAAGACCAAGGCAAAGGTGTTGAGCAGTCCTGCCTTTTCTCTGTCCCCTGTTAGCATTTCACCATCTTCTCCATGCAGAGGGTCTATAATTTCCTTGTTCTTCCTCTTGATACAGACATAACCAAAAGTCCTTCTTATTGCTTTCACTTTGGATGTTTCTGCCCTACACTGTTATAGTGATATTATTCCACTTTAAACATCCTGTGTAATTCTGAGGTTTGTAGTTTATTGAGGCCCAAGAGCACTCTGGTTGAGAATTCTAAATGCCCTCTCTAAACTGCAAGTCTTATGATTCCATAAGATGTTGAAAGTGGAAAGGCCCTCTCTCTTGCAAGCCTGAGCTTGTTCTGCACTTTAGCTTTTTTGACTTTCTTCCCACACTTGCTGGCTATTTGTTTGAATTCCTCTTTGGTGAATTCCTCCCTTTTCCATTTCTTGTACATATCTATCTTAAATCTTAGCTCCTTTGAAAATCCCTTAGACAACCATCCCAGATTCTTTAGACACCTCCCATTTTTTCTCCTCATTAGAATTGTTTGTGCCTACAATACCTCGCTTTTAAGAAACTCCCACTTATTATGAACTCACTTCTCTTGTAGCATTGTTTCCAGTGTTTCCCTAAGTTTACTGAAATCAGCTTTCTCAAGGTCTAGAATGGATGTCTCACTATACTTGGCTTCCCCTTTCCTCTGTATAATGAACTCCAGGAGAACGTGGTCACTTCCACCTAAGGATCCTGCCACATGCACCCCATTAACTGGGTCCTCATTGTTAGTTAGAATCAGATCTAAAACTGTTGTTCTCCTTGTTTCCTCTTCTACCTTCTGGACTATGAAATTTTCTGCAAGGCAAGTGAGAATTTTTATTAGCATCAGCAGGTTTGAACCATATTCTTTGTGTTGTTATTGTTGTGTGCCTTTAAGTCATTTCTGACTTAAATCTATTATGAGGTTTTCTATGTGATGCATCCAAGGTCACCCAGTGAGTTTCCATGGCCAAGCAAGGAACTGAACCATTTTCTCCAGGGTTGTAGTCCAACATTCAGACCACTACACCATGCTGGTTGTCCCATTCTTTGGTCCTTTCCGCACAAGGAAGTTAAAACGGGCCAAGGCATCCTGTCACGGAGGTCGTCCACACCTTGGATCGGACTAGGTTTGGACTATTTACCTTAGTTCCGCACCTTAGTCCAATCCAAAACGCCCCCAAGTGGTCCTCCAGCGCACTCAGTGAAGACTGGAAAAATCCGGTCTTTCAATCTTCTGGAGTGCACCATTGTGTTCCTGCTCACTTGTGTAGATGCGCAGGCTCGCACCAATGTGAGCCTGTGATCAGTGGAGGGCGGGCTGTGGGCATGGTCAGCGTCAGCAGTTGGTCCGGACCCACGAAGAACAGGAAGCCACCATTTTCAGCCTGAGCAGTGCGGATCTACAGACCTCGCTCTGCTCCAATTCGCCATGAATTGGAGCCCTGCAGAAGAGCTTAAGAGAGAGTCCGCGTTGCTTCAAGCCAAGAAGAAGTGGTGAGTAACGGCACGGAGCGATTCACTCGCCTTGTTCAGAAAGGGCTTTTGTATTACTCTGGTGCATATTCTTTGTATTTAGTCATCCTGAACAATCACCTATTACCTGCCAACACTCTATATCCTTGTTCCTTTTTTTCTGACATCAAATCAGCATTTATATCTGAAAAGGAGCCTATATAAAAAGAAAACTTTTCCAGATATATGCCATTTCCGCACTTGGCTGTTATAGCGCTATGATTCCACTCGCAACATCCTATGGAATCCTGGGGTTTGCAGTTTCGGGAGGGGCCAGCCAGCCCCTCCCGAAACTGCAAACTCCAGGATTCCATAGGATGTTGCGAGTTGAATCATAGTGCTATAACAGCCTAGTGCGGAATCATCCATAGACTACTGAGCCATTCAGATGCTCTTTTATTTTCATCTTCTTACAGTTTCATTCCCAGACTGTGCATAGTGAACTGAAATGTTTGCCAATCCATCACACACAAGAATATAAATGTTTGGATTAAAGAAAACCATCAAACATAATTTCTTCTCAGTAGTTGCTTCACACATTCCTCCTTCTTCACAAAATGATCTTTGAGCAACCAGAAAAACTGTGTGTTTATAAATCAAAGAAGAAAATGTTACCAAACCAATTTCCTTACTATAAACTAGAATTAGGATTACACTAGCATTTCTTCATATTCTGCCCCCTTGCATAAATTCAAGGCAGTTCCAAAAAAAAAATGCACCATTCTGCAGCTATTTATCTTATGTGAGGGAGAGTATCATAAATGACTCCATCTGTGTGATTGGTATGCATCAAACCTTATAAGGCTCTGAATGTTTCTAAAGACAGGATGATGTCTTGATCGTCTTAGTAGATAAAAGTTTGCCATAGAAATAAAGATTTCAACACACATTTTTGCAAATAGTGTACCAAAGCAATGGCCAGATAATTACATTCAAATTGTTGTTTTTTAGTTGTCTTCAGCATCTTGATTTTATTTAAAAATTATTTTACCCAAAGTAAGGTAAAATCATCATATAAGAATGTGCCAAATGAGAATGAAGGATCCTTTTTGCAATTGCAAGGCACATTCTGGGTGAAATCAGACTCAGGAATTTTGGGAAATGTTGCAGTTTTACCCCTTTCAGGCTCAGGAGTTTGTCAGTCAGAATCTGGAGGATGTGATGTTTTGGAAAAGATGATTCCACCAGGAACTGTGAGCCAGGTACTCTCAGAGACAAAGGAGTAAAATCTGCATTTCCTGCTTCCATGCCTGACTCTTTGTGTCTGTAACCCTGTGAGTGTTTGGGCTAATGTCACATCACAACATCTGTATATCTCCAAATTCAACCCAAACTAACCTGAAAAGGAATGATTTATGATTTGGCTTCCTGGAGATTTCACAGGACTGGTTGCCAAGCCAGGAATGACTGGGGCTTGCCATGACAGTGGAACTGTGAATCCATAACAGGTTTCAGTTCAAACATTACAGGATCTCTTCAAGGTGCATATTTGGGCAACATGGTTCAGCACTCCAGATAGCTCTTTTAAAATTTAACTAAAACCTGATGTGGATTCCCTGCCCCAGTGCATCGTCAGCTGCAACCACACCAAACCACCCTTCCCCCACCCAGCCCCAGTACATCTCACAGTGACAAGAATTGAACAAAAAAAGAGAGGAACATGTAAATTGATCCTTA
Organism: Iguana delicatissima; assembly: GCA_948472985.1. Taxonomy (NCBI): domain Eukaryota; kingdom Metazoa; phylum Chordata; class Lepidosauria; order Squamata; family Iguanidae; genus Iguana; species Iguana delicatissima. The sequence continues at coordinate 12,579 of CAOKZL010000428.1, forward strand.
AGGATATTAATTATACTGGCAGGAATGAAGGAATACTTGCTTTTCAGGGACTGTTTCCATGTTCCGTCTCTGACTTGCAGTTAAAGAATATTTAACTAGAACAATATTGGAATGTATGGTCTCATTCGTTGTCTCGCTCAGTGTAATATAACCCCTTGTCCATCTAAATCCATTCAAAGACTCAAGCTGATTAATTGTCCTGCTGCTTACTTGGGTCATTTGATGATGCAATCAAAATGTATGCTCATTTCAGATAGTTACTCTATGAATGACAGTCTTCAGATGTTTATTGACCCAGTACACCTCTTCCCTCCACCACATTGATGCAAGTGCTTCATGTAGATACTTAATTCATATTTTTCTTCCTCTGCAAAAATAGGGTGAAAGCCATGCATAGTGGGTGTCCACATGGTATGTCTACACTGCCCTTGCAATTATGTACCAGTACAGTATGAGGGAAAGGGCAGCTTCAAAAAGTTTGTTTGCAGAGCTTGGAATGTTACTCAAAACAAGTAATCCATCCCATTACCACCACTAATTGATGAAAATAGAATAAACCATGTAGTAAAGAGGTAGTAAAGAAATACTGCCTCTGCGTGCCCCTAGATTTTGACCTAGAATACTCAGGATCTGGAATAATCTTGACCTGGAAGCCCTACTGTATGCAATGATAACAATGATAACAGGGGACGGAGAGAAGCTCCTCTCTGCCACAGTCTCAATGCCTTTTTCGTCTCAGTCATCTCCCAAAAAGGAATACAGTGTTCTGACTTGAGAAAATAGAATACATGATGCAATAACAGGGCTACAGCTTAGAACAGGTAAACAAGTAATAAAGGAATATGTAACTATTCTAAATGAATTCATGTCTCCAGAGTTGAACAAAGTGCATCCAAGAATACTAAAGGAACTTACAGATATAACCTCAAGAGAGATCCCAACAGATTGGAGAAGGGCAAATTTGCACCCTTAATCAAAAAGGGCAAAAAATAGGACTTGAGGAACCAACTACTAGTCAGTTTGACACTGATACCAGGAAAGGTTAACTAAACAGTCATTCTGTGCACACTTAGAAAGGAATGTTATGGTAGCTAAGAGCCAGCATATCAAACTAATCTTATAACTTTTTTTCCATAGATTTACAGGCTTGATGGATTAGAAGAGTACTGTGGATGTACTATATCTTGACTTCAGTAAGACTTTTGGCAAGGCCTCCATGATTTTCTCAAAGGCAAGCTGGGAAACCAGACAGTGCTATTCTTAGGTGGATTCATAATTAATTAACCAATCAAACCTAGAGACTGCTCACCAATGGTTGTTCTTTATCCTGGAGAGCAATGGAGTGGTTCAGGGTTCTGTCCCAGTTCCAGTGTTGTTCAACATGTTTAAAAATGGCATATATGATGGAATAGAAGGCATTAAATTGGGGGAGGGATAGCTAATAGCCCAGTGGATAGGATAAGAATTCAAAATTATCTTGACAGGTTGAAGAGTTGTGCCAAAACCAACAAAATTAATTTCAACATGGATAAATGGTAGGTTGGGTGACACCTGGCTACATATGAAAAGGATCTAGAGATCTTAGTAGACCTCAAGTTCAGTATGAGTCAACAGTGTGATGGGGAGGCCAAAAAGGCCATTGTAATTCTAAGCTGCATCAACAGAAGCATAGTTGCAGATCAAGAGAAGTGGTAATGCCACTCTATTCTACTTTGTCAGACCTCACTTGGAATACCAGGTCCAATTCTGGGCACCACAGTTCAAGAGGGATATTGACAGGCTGGAACATGTCCTGGGAATGGCAAGCAGGATGATCAAAGGCCTGGGAACCAAGCCTTACAAGACTTATGCAGCTGAATATGTTTAGCATGGAAAAGGGAAGACTGAAAGGTGATATGATAGCCATCTTTAAATATCTGAAGGAATGCCATATAGAAGATGGAGCAAATTTATTTTCTGCTGCTTCAAAAACTAGAATATGAATCAGTGGGTTCAAATTACAAGAAAAGAGATTCCACAAACATTAGTAAGGACTTCTTTACTGTAAGAGCTGTTTGACAGTAAAAAAGACAGCACTGAAGGATGGTGGACCCTCTTTCGAGGTCTTTAAACAGAGGTTAGATGAGCATCTTTTAGCAGCAGTTTCATTTTGTATTCCTGCATGGCAGGGAATTTGGACTAGGTGGCCCTCATGGTCACTTCCAACCCTAAGATTCTATTATTCTACTTCCGAGTGGTGACAAAATCCAACTCATAAATATTACTGTGGCTGTGCTCTGGTTCTAACTCTACAGCACTCCAGAGGCATATCTCCACAGACCACTCTAGGGGAAGTTAAAGCATCAGTGCTTCTGGGAGGCTTTGTCAAGGTCAGAGACTTGGATGGCAGGCCAGCCCAGAGAAGGGAGTGTGAGAGCCAGCAAAGTCCAGCCAGGAGGAGACAAGCAAGCCCTTTACACAAGGGAGTTGATTTACCAGAGTGTAAAGCAAAAGCCATAGTCAGAGTTCCAAAAGCCAAGGGTCAAGAGATCAATTCAAGGAAGCAGGAATCGGGTGCAGGAAGCAAGGAATAGGCAAGAGGAGGGCTTAAAAGATGTTTGCCACAAGCAAAGGAAGGCTTCCAGGCAAGCAGTTATATAGCTCAGGCACAGGTGTGGCCAGTCACTGCTTCTTGAACTTAATCAAGGAAGCCTCCCTTTGCTCAACTCTCTTGAGTCTCCGCCTTGTTTGTAGGCTGATTGGCACAGGCTCCAAGGCGTCTTCAGAATCGAATCCCTGTTGCCCTAAAGGAGCAGGCAGAGGAACGTCCGCGCCTGCTTGGTCCCTGGCAGCAGGGGGAGCTCTCGAGCGGCAGGACTCATCTCCAGCCAGAGCCACAGGGACCAGCAGCTGCTGCTCGTCATCTCCAGCCAGAGCCACAGGGACCAGCAGCTGCTGCTCAGCAGCAGCAGCTCCGACAGAGGCTTCAGTTATCACAGGCTTCACAGAGAGCTGGTAGCTTTTGGAGGAAAGTTGTTGGGAGAGAGGGAAAGCAGTGTTGCAGAAATGTGTCTTGTTACAGGTGATGTAAGTGCCTGTGACATGATACTTCCAAGTTATGACCACTCTGGCTAAGGGACTCTGGGAGTTATGGTCTCCAATCTTAATTTTTAGAATCCTTGGGGGAGAATGTGAGCTGTCCCTCTTTCTTTTTTTATATAGATATTTTTATTAAAATTTTAATTACAGAAATAAAAAAACCCTCCTCGCTTCCAAGCATCTTTTTTTCCAGTTAAGTCTGTGTTTACATCCCATACATACATTGTTTCTGTTTAACAACAATCTTACACTATTACTTTTAACATTGTTACATTGCAACTTATGCTTTATCTATTACATCATTAGTTTACATTATCTACTTTTCATCAATCTTTCTTTATTCCTTCCTTTTCTTATTCTTTTATCCAGTTCATCACTTCTTGCCATTCTCTTTCAAATTTCTGGACTGGCTTATTTTTAAGTAAACAAGTTAAATTTTCTGTCTCTACCATATCCAGGACTTTTAATTTCCATTCTTTTATATCAATATAATTTCTTTCTTTCCAATATTGAGCATATATCAGTCTTGCAGCAGTTATTACATATAACAATGTCTTCTGATAAGATTTTATTTCTGTTGCCCTAACATATTTAACAAATAAAATTCTGGCTTCATTTCAAAATTAAAACCATACATTCTTTGGATTTCATCATGTATTTCTTTCCAAAACTTTTTTGCCCTTACCGGTCCACCACATATGAAAAAAGGACCCCTCCTTTCCATCACATTTCCAATATTTTCCATTCCCATTTTTTGTTACTTTTTCAACCTTTCAGGTGTCATATACCATCTATGTAACATTTTATAAAAGTTTTCCCTTAGATTTAAACTTGATGTAAATTTTATATCTGTTTTCCATATGCCCTCACCCACATATCCAGCTCAATCGAGTGTCCAATATTTTGAACCCATCTGAACATATTATCTTTAACAGTCTCTGGTTCCATTTCTCTTTGCAATAATATTTTATAAAATCTAGAGATTCTCTTTTCATGGTCCCCTTTCATCAATACATCTAATTCATTTTCATTCCTGTCAAACTCATATAATTTTTGATCCATCTTGAATCTCTCTTTTAATTGTCTCCATGGGAACCAGTTAAATTCATGTCCTAACTCTTTTAATTCCTCTTCTGTACACATTCTCCACTTGTCTCCATCCCATTTCAACAACTCTTGATATGTCAATAAATTCCCTTGTTTTGTTGAAGCAATTTTAAAAGCTTCTTGGGGTGAGGCCCACAACAGAAGTCTTCTGTAAAATTTATGCTTTATTTATACCCACACTGAATAAAGTCTTATGGATACAATGATTGTTAAAGACATTATTTACATTCCTAGGAGAGACAAGTTCATATACATCCATTTTTCCATTTTACTTTGGATCTCCTTCCATGTCTTCAAATAATTATTATCAAATAACTCTTGATTTTTTTTGTTATTATTATACCTAAATATTTTATTTTATTTGTGAGCTGTCCCTCTTTCATCATTCAAAGACAGCCATCCTGCTAACTGACTGTGCCTTCCTTATCGTTGCCATTGGGTTCCATCTGTGGCCTGTAGAGGATTTTCTTTCAATGCAAACACTAGCTTTAAGGGAAGGTTTTCCTCCAGCTCCATCCCCTTCTCTCCACACCTGCTCTATTATCCCCTTCTCTCCACACCTGCTCTGATCCCATTAATTATCCCATTAATTATCTATCTACCCACCTCATTTAAAAAAAAAAATAACATGCATATTAAAAGCCAACACATTTTAACATTGGATTTAGCTTGTCCCTGGGTCACATACTTTAAATTTGAGAGGCAATTTACTAGAGAGAGATGAATGCTGGCAGAGGCAGAGTGAGACATCCTGCTATTCATTCTTAGCCTGATGAAGTACCTTGGAGATGAGAAATCACAGTGAGTATTCCCACTGAGACCCCATTTCCTAGATGAGCTTAGTGGCTCAAGGACAGGAAACTGAAGTGCCCATTCTCTGTCATTTACAAAAGAGGGGGAAAATAAAACATGCCTTCTCTCTTTGCTATGTGAGAAAGCCTAGCATAATCTGAGTGCAGGTTTACTTAGCCTGAAGTATCAAAACAAGATGATGAAAAAGAAGAGAGGAGAGATGCAGGAAAAAGATGGATGCAAAAACTACACTCCTTCTAACTTCCTGGCCTCTGAGATCTCCCATGACCTCATTCTTTGGCTGCAGTGAGATAGCCTTTTGCATGTAAAAATTGTCTGTTGCACCTCTCTTACCCACGCAGGCAGCTTGAGTAAGGGGGAAATCCAGGAACTATTCTTGAGAACAACATCATTTCTAGATCAGTGGTCCTTCCTCTGTCTGATGTGGACAACTCTCAATTTTTTTTTCTAATGTGCTAGGGACTAGTACCCTATTTGTGTCCATTGGCTACAACTGTTTCTTTCTTTCCTGGAGACTTGCTATCAACTGACAGCCAATGATTTATATGCTGGCACTGGTTCATGCACTACCACTCTGAGTAGCACTGGTCTAGATTATGCCACCAGCAGACAAAGAGGTGACATAGTGAGGTGATTGGCCGAGCAGTGTGCTGTCATCTCTTATCCCTACTAATAATTATTTGACATTCCATGCCTGCTGAATATCCTTGGTTCTCACTGGGCTAGGTTCTGGAGTTGGGGGAATGGGTCCCCACATATTTTTCTTAAGTTTTTTTAGTTATTTTGTTTTGAAGACACTGGAAATCTTAGGGTTCCCTAAAGCATGCTGCTTCCTCCCTCTTCTGCATGGATCATGCCTCTACAGTGGGAGTTCTTTATTAGCATATATAATTTCTTAGTAAGCACTTCCAAGTTTGACTAATTCCACAGGCCTTCCATTCCACATAATGCACAGTGACATTTCCTGTACAGGCTTTCAAAAAAAAATGGGCCAAGACTCTGCATCAAGCAGGTGGAACATAATGCTCCATTCATGCGGTGCCATTTCCCTCCCCTCAGCTTCATCCCAGCAGCTGTCAAGCTCTTGGAAGGGTTGCTGCTACTGCTGATGCTTACCAGTGGAAAGGGATGGTAAGAGGAGATAATTCAGATGATGAAGAGGCAATTAATCTTCTCAGTGGAGGGAAGGAAACAAAAGCGTGCTCACAAATGGATTGTTCCCTCCTTTCCCTTCTCCTTGGAGCCCAGATCAGTCATATCTTCATTGTCTGAACTCCATTTCTCTCCTTTCCCTCCCATTGGTAAGCAGCAGTGGTGGTCCCTCCCAAGGTTCAAAAACTGCTGGGAGGGGAGATTTCAAACAAGGTGCCCATAGCTAGAGAATAGCCACAGTGCTCCATCTCAAAATAGACATATTATGTTAAATAATAGGTTGTCAGCCACAGTTTCTAGACAGAATATAAACAGATCTGTGTATATTCCAGTTATTTCCCACAAACAGTTCCACAACATTTGGCATTGAATTTCAGCAGCCTGAGAAACTATGGTTATTTTTTAACAGATCAGTTTCCTAGTCTTTAATGAAGGTATGGCCTCATAGCTATTTTTGTGCCCCTACTGTATGGGTTTCCTATACATGCTAATATTATGCCATCATATTTCAGCAGTGCACTGCTCCCACTACCAAAATCATTAAGACTTGATACAGCTGAGGCGATGAATACTTAATACTAATGAATTATTAACTTAATTAAGAACAAAGACTTTTTTTAAAAAAAATTGGATACGTGTGTTTTCTTGGAAAATAAAAAAGATGCAAATATGCAAAGAGAAATAATGACAGAAATTGCCTTTGAAATAAACAGAAATGTAACACGCGGCTCTTCCAAATTGGTTTAAAGCAAAGGGGAGGGATGCAGTGGATATTCTTACAATATAGTTACTTGGGTTTTTCAAGACTGGCCAATTGTTGTTGCTTCTACCTGTGCTTGTTCCATTCTTTTCGGCAGTGCTTTGTAGCAATTTCTTGGATTTGCAAGATGGCTTCTCCAAAGGTGATTTTAAATCAGGGCATGGTTTGCTGGGGTGGCCCTGTGATAAGGTCAAGTTTTTTCCTCTTTGAATTTTTAAAACTTTTTTTAAACAGTGATGAAGTTATAGTGCAAAAGTGCTGGCCTATAGCACGTTGACTCTTAAAAAGAAATAGAAAGGGAAGGCATTGTTTTGATATGCCTTGGAAATACAAAAGAAACCCACTTAAGGATAGGGATACAATTTTACAAGATGATGCTGAGAACTGCCAGAAAATAGCCTGGATTCTGGAACAATAGATGGATTGGATATTTTGAAAATACGTCCTGAGAACTACAGCAACTACATCCTGAGTCAAGCACTATGAAAGAATTCTACTTTTCGTTTTTTCTGGTCTTCTTTCATAGTGCTTGACTCAGAGCCAGTAATTATTTATCCATAAAAGCCACCAAGGATCTTGTGGTATCTTAAAGATTTATTATGGCATAAGCTTTCATTGATTAGAGCCCATGAAGACCACCAACAATGTCATTATGAAGCAATTCTTCTGAAAATCATGGATATGCTTGTGTGCATAGATCCTTTCAAGTCACCTGTCAACCTATAGTGACCCCATTAATTTCATAGGGTTTCCTTAAGCAAGGAGTACTCAGAGGTGGCTTTGCCAGTTCCTTCCTCTGAGCTATAGCTTAGGTTGGCTGGTATTCATTGACTGTCTCCCATACAAGCACTAACTAGGGCAGACCCAGCTTAGCTTCCAAGACCAGACAGGATCTGGTGCCTTTAGGGTATTAGGAGTTTATGGATGGTAAAGGACTAGTGGTGCTATATATTTTCATGCACCATGCCACATTCCTGTTGCAGAAATATTATTGGAAAAAGAACCATTTTTTTTTATTTTTTTGTTTTTTATTTAAAAATTTTAAAAATTTTAAACATAAACACAAAAACGCCAACCAAAACAAGATATCAAAAAAGAGAGAACATAACAATACTATAAATTACACATAACTCTAAAATAATCACACACTAAGCAAAACATATTTAAACTAAACTAACAAAATTTAACTAAACTAAAAGAAAAAAATACAACTAATTAAAAATGGTTCCTGCCCTTGTTGCCAACAGCTCTTAGTATATAAATACTTAACTTGAAGTCATTAGTTGAAATTACTATTAAATTTGTTGCTTATTATATTTATACTTGTTATAGTTCAACTTTTATCCAATATCTGAAATTAAACTATTTTAAGTTCTAGAATTTTTTTTGACCCCCTGATTTACAGGGAGTCTGAAGACTCCATAGAGCCAAGATTTGGACCTGCAAAGTGCCCACTTGGGAACTGAGTGGCCACATCAGGTCCAGAGGATCTAGAGCAGTGGTTCTCAACCTGTGGGTCCCCAGATGTTTTGGACTTCAGCTCCCAGAAGCCCTGAGCATTGACCATAGTGGCTGGGGATTCTGGGAGTTGAAGTCCAAAAACATCTGGGGACCCACAGGTTGAGAACCACGGATCTAGAGAATCCCACCCGTTGCTAGAAACGGGAGGGGTGAAAGTCTCACTCAGCACATGGACGTTACATTGTCTGTGACCTTGTCATGTAAGAAAGTCAGATTTTATTGTTTTATAAGCTACAATAAACAAGAAGCCCTTTGCTTCCGCAGCATTGACATTTCCCACAAACTTTGAAACTTTCTTGCCAAATTTTTAAAGAGACAGTACTACTTTTTTTAAAATACTTTTTTGGAATCTTTCTGGTTTTAAGTTGTAACTACTAAATTTCTTTCTTTCTTTTTTTTTTCTTCTAGGTATTGTTATTTTTTTAGAATTTAAGTATTGTTTCTTTGTATATGTGGATTTAGTTTTGGGCTTTGAACCTTTTTTTGCTTTGGATTTTCAAAGGATTAAGTTTCTTTGGATACTTGCTTGATTGATAAATTTAGATGTTTAACAACTCTTTTTGGATATTTTTGATGAACTGCTTTTTTTAGCCAAACGACTTTAACAGAGGAATAAGACTTCCTGTATATTAACAAGAGACTGATAAATTGGCTATGTATTTTTCTTTCTTTTTCCCCCATTAATTGGATTGTCTTTTGCTGACTTTTACATCTGTGGGAACCTCCCAGTGGAACTTGCTGTTAACAGCTGTTTTGGAAACACAAGCCATTTCCGCACTAGCCTGTTATAGCACGATGATTCCACTTTCAACTTCCTATGGAAAGGCCGGTGGGCCCCTCCCTAAACTGCAAACCCCAGGATTCCATAGGATGTTGAAAGTGGAATATAACAGGCTAGTGCGGAAATGGCTACAGTGTTGTTGTTTTAGACATCCCGGACAGGAATCATGGGCTTATTTCTGGAGAATCCTACCCAACTTAAAAATGGTTCTAGAAAAACGGAGGACATAACCAAAATATTTTTTACTTTCTTTTTTTTCCGATAAATTTAAACAAGCCACAGCATCGTTGAGCAAAAATATCACAATGCAATGGTCTGTGCTATCACAAAATCTTAACCTGAAATTTAAGAAAATTGAAGATAACTACCTTGAAAAACAAAAGACTGTCAACAAGAAAGAAAGAATGATGGAACAAAACTTCTGCAAGAGACATGCTGTGATTTAGAAATTAAGTCCCTTTCTGCAGCATACCTTAATCATGCAGTGTTCTGGTGTCATTGCAAGATTGCCATATCAGGTTGGGCTCGGTATGAAGCCACTATTTTCCACAGGCACCTGGGCATTTGCAGGACAGCATCGGCATTGCACCTGGTGTGTGTTCCGCAACTCAGTGTCTTTGGCCACTCTCAGGTCCCACCCCATCCCTGCCCCATGTCTCCTGATTGGGTTTTTTTTTTTTAATTTTTTGCCAGCAATCGTGGTAATGTTGGCATGGTAGATAGTGGTAAGAGTTTATCGTGTCTGCCCAAAGGAAGTTCAGCAACAGAACTTCAGCTGTCTCCAAAATGGCAATGGAGATAGAGGAGTGGGGGGAGGAAAGGTAATCCTTGTGATAGCTCCCAGCCATTTCCTTTTTGGAGCTAGGCCACCTGACAGCTGCCAGGCACTATTGTGCTATCATGCTAATGTGCTACCGGTGATGCCAGCATTAAAAAAAATGAAATGATCTTGCCACAGTAGTTGGTGCTGAAATTATGCAGGCGTGCCTTTCATTGTCCTCTTCTCCTTGTGTGTTCACCTCTGATACAAGGGAAGCAGCGAGCCAACTGCTGGGCAGAGATTCCCCTGGGAGTTGCTGAGGGAGAGACAGGCAGGGACTGCGCACACCCCACCCACTCCTATCTCAATGACTGAAGGACACTGCGTAGAGGAACCGCATGGGCCCAGCTATCAAGATTGCCACACAAAAGGCCAGTTATTGTCAGTTTTTCCCCAACAATCAAAAACACCAGATTTTCCATGCTTGGAGCTGGGATAGTACCTGATTAGCAACAACAACATGCAGTAAGGCAGTTCACAGAGTGAGAGCAAAGCATGGCTGTTGCGGGTTAAAGACGCCATGTCAAAAGGGCCCTAGTGGAAACTGGTGAAAATCAATTTCCAAAATGTTGCACAAGTCTAGACGTGGTATGTGATCCCTGGGAATGGGAGGAAGAGGAACACAAGGAAGCTGGAGTGAGAGAAACCCAGGATCTTTCAAGAAAGAGTTTGCATACAAACTGCTGAATAAAAAGGTAAAATCTAAACAAAAAGAACTGGAAACTCTTGATACTTTCTGAGTCAGAAAAAGTCAGAGACTTTTTTTCCCCTTTTTTTCCTTTCTGAATGAGCCCTTACTTGGAAAATCATTATTATTTAGGGCATCTATCATTCTGTCCACCTCTCATGTAAAAAAAACAGGTGTTTACCTATGATTAGATTTAAAGCAGTTTGTGAGCTATCTTTGACATTTGACTTGTTGACAGGATTCATTATCTGCTCTTCATATTGAAAGAAAAACAAATTATCAAGATTGTGTGATGAGAATACCATGCAGCACATCCAATCTGTTTTCTATCTCAGCAATAACTATATCAAAGCAAAGACTTACCTTTTGTCACTCACTGAATAATCAAATGAAATGTGCCTATTGTTCTACTATTATGCCACACAGAAACACATTTCTTATGGATTTAAATTATCCTCTGGATAAGACAGAGCAGTATTTAAATGAACCTTTGCAACCTCATCATCTAAATTATTTGAAAAGAGATGGAGGTCTTATCCTAGATACTTCTGTTTCTTGACTCTATTAAGCTGCACTGCTACCATTTCCAGCACTGTCGCAGAAAAGCTGGCAAAGAGAACACAGATATGTTTCAGTCAGTAAAGCAAATGTATTCTTATGCATTACTTTGTTAACAGAAAATACAGATACCAGGTGTATGAAAAGAATAGAGACAGGTTCCGACGTCGCCAAAAAAACAGGAACAGTTCAACATGTTTCAGGAAACTTTTTATTCAGAACTGACAATGTCCACATGTGAAATAAAACAAACAGGCTCACAGAAGTAAACAACATTTTGAATCTTTTATAGACTATCTGGAAATTTCTTCCAAAATGTATCCAGGAGTTACTTTTAATTTCTGATGCTGTCATTATTCTTCTGATTTCCATTTTGATGGACAAAATTATAGCTGTACATGCTTTTAATATGCTGGGGGTAGCCAGTGAAGGAGAGTGATGTGCTTTCCCCTTTTTCCTCTGATTTGCTATTCATGCTTGCTCAGTTAGGAACTGAGGAGGCAGCTCATCCCTACCTTGCCTGTGTTGGCAAGCAACAGGCAGCTACAGTAGGAATGGCCTGAGTAAAAAATCCCATGCTCTACTGCAGTGGTTCTCAACCTGTGGGTCCCCAGATGTTTGTAGACTTCAGCTCCCAGAAGCCCCAGCCACTATGGTCAATGCTCAGGGCTTCTGGGAGCTGAAGTCCAAAAACATCTGGGGACCCACAGGTTGAGAACCACTGCTCTACCGGATCAAGTTGTATTGCGTTGTTGCTGCTGCAATGCTGGCACCAGAAAGTCTGTGTTTTTTCAACCTTCCTTCACCATCCTCCCAAGGTAAGCAGAAGACAAGGAGGAGAGAGAGGGCTAGGCAGACATTAAAGGGCTTTGTAAAAAGGAGTTTCTTTGTCAGGGATGTTGCTAACTGAGGTATGCCTATACATAAAAGCACACATGCATATACTGTCCAACACCCCAGTTCTTGAAACAGTGGGATTTCCATAGATTCTTTTCAAATGGAATCACTTGTAACTTACTGGTGTTTTCAAATACTTGTATTTATTTACAAATTTACAGATTGACTATAGACAGAGATTTATAGTTTCAACCTCCAATAAATGTTTCCAAGTTTAATCCTTTCTTATCAGTTGTCTGTTTTTCTAGTTGGTCCCCAACCTAAGGAGCATAGTGGATTTTTTTAGGCATACAGGAGAACTGATGAAGACAGCATTCTTTTCCATTCTGTCAAAAAAATAGTCTACTGGGTGAGACACTTCAAATGGCTTGAAGAAGGGAAAGAGCTGAATCAAAATCTGTATCCTTTCTTGACTGTAATCGTTTTATCTTGTGATCATATCAGAAGTGGCGCTCAGGGGATCCATTTGAAGTAGTTTCCATGAAATATCTGCTACACTCAACAAGCTGATTTGTAGGCATTTGTTTATGGGAAATAACTCACTGGCATATTTCCAAACTGTGTCTAAGGATTCCTGGCAGCACTTGGTACTGACACCTTATTATTAGGCTCTTTCTGCACATGGGAAAGGAACCGCACAACAACGGGACTCACCGGACTTCTTCAGCGCCCGGGCGAGTCCGTCGGGACGAGGAGCAGTGAGAGCTCATTGCTGTGCATTGCTCCAGCATCCAAAATGGCGGCTTCCAGTTGGTGGAGGCTCTCCACCAACCGGAGAAGCTCGCCAGCCTAAAGCCCGCCCCTGGCAGATCTGCAGGCACGCACTAGTACGCGCCTGCAAATCTGCACCGGAGCATGACCAGTTCCGGTCGCTCCAGAGTGGACTGAGGTGCAGAACTGCAAAAAGTAGTCCTCCCCAGTCCACTCTACGGTGCAGAAGACCTCCGTTGGAGGTTACTCTGCAGCATTTTAATAGCCCGGTGCGGAAAGGGCCTTAATGTGCCTATACTGGCTAGGTTGACCACTCTTGTTGCAAATGTATGTGTAGCATGGCAGGGGTAGTTAAATAGCACCAAAACAAAAGCTTGTAAAATGGGGGAAGAATTGTGCAGTTCTCCAAATTTTGTTGGACTGCAGCTCCCAGCATTCATTAGCAGTGGCTATGCTGGATAAAGCTGACAAGATTTATTAGCTTGTTGTTAGCTTGACAAAATCTAGGGGGCTGCATAGTCCCTACCTTTGTTGTAGAATTTTTATATGAGTCAAACCTGCTCAAGCTTTTCATGTTATTTTTCAATAGCCATTACCATTCCTCGTGTACAATTGATTCTTTCACAGTGTTCCCATTTAACTACATTATTTACAGTGCAATCTTATGCCTATCTACCTAGTCCTATTGGAGTTGATAACTTCAATAACTGGGTTCACCCAATAGGACTTACTTCTGAGTAGATAGACATGCACAGGATCACAGTGTTAAGAATCCTATTTTCCTCCTTCTGCCAAATCTGGTGCCATTTATAAGAGATATGAATTAATGAAGCTTTCAGCCTCTGTCAAGTATTGCTCTGATTAATATTTCTGCTGATATAACCTTTCTGACATGGAAAAATAATAGGAAAAATAGCTGTTGTTTTCTTCCTCCCATCTTATTACTGATTGTCTAATAAGGGATATTATCATCATTACAAGAAGAAAACCAAGATACTTATCTCAACAGATCTATGACTGAGAACTCATGTTATCTGATGTGAACCATTCTGAAATAGCAACAATTTTTAGAGGTTTTGTTATATCAGTTGGTATGAGAAAGACAAAACCTTTAAGGACTATTTCTCTTTTCTGTGATAGCTAATGCTGTAGGATTCCATGTGACTGTTATTGGTTTTCACCTGCTGTGTGACACCACTGAGAGGAATCATCTGAAAATTTTGAATGAAGGTATCATCAATAAGTGGATAAAAAGCCAATTTTATATTTTCCATTTTATCTGATCCAGAAGGGGCAGTGGATGTCATGGGCAGACTCTTATACTCAGTAATGAGTGGGATGAGGCCCATAAATTAATGCTGAACTGAAAAAAATGGAAGTTCATTGAAGTTGGTCAGGTTGTCCTCCTTCACAGTATTCACCTGTGCTGGACAAGATTTCACTTCCCCTTAAAGATGAGGCTTACAGTTTGGGAGTGCTCTCAGATCTAGCTTTGCATATTGAAACACAAATAATGAGATATTTTGCTAACTTGGATTAGTGCCCCAGAAAGAGATTCTTTTTGCCATGTTCAAGGATTTCATTTGGCCAATATTTATAAGTGACCCAATATGAATGACAGTTCAGGCACCACAGTGCAGATTAGAATGTTGTTATTGTTCTGCCCCACCTGGGCGCTGCATTATATTGAACCTCATCTTTGCAATTAGAATTATTTTAATTTTTGTTCAACAGCAGTTGATCAGGACTTACTGACTACTATACTTTTCTGTGCTCTTATTATAGGATATATTGGCAATAGTGTCACTATTCAAAGCAAACCCAAAAACAAAAAATCATGCCTGCAGTAGTTACTAGCAATCTCAAGGTGGGGCAACCCTCCCATCTTGATTTCTCAGAGTTAATGGTTGGAGCAAGGCCAGATCTAAAATTCCAGGTAGGCATCTACAATATATCTTGCAGTTAGGGTTTCCAGATATCATCTCTGGCTCTGAGTCACAGAATCATGGATCCTCAGGGGAAGAGGAGGAAATTCAAAGTGAAAGATGCTGCCATTAAAATGTGTGCATATGTATTTTTCCCCATTTTTAGACTTCATGCTTTTTTGAACTCTGGCTGATGCTTAATATACTGTACATAACCACATCATCTGGGCCTGCCCTCTTTACCAACACCCTTGTAACACCCTTGAACCTGAGCCCATCTCCTGAAACGTGACAAGATGTGAGCCCTAAGTTTTAGGTTTTGTCCCCAAAATATTAAGACCTGGAATGCAAATCCAGACCCAACAGAATAGCTTTTAATTACATGGAAATCACATGCGCATCGCACTCCATCCCAGCAATGGCACTGCCAGGATCATGACAGAACGATGACAGAGATGAGTAAGGTGCAGAAATGGTCCTAGTCTTTCAAACCCGTTTGTTGTAGAGTTGATCCACCAATTTCATTTTTGTTTTTATTTGGGCTGAACAACTTATAACAAAAAAATGTCTTTTGAGGCTGAAAATATAAACCACTGATGGCACATGTCTTTACCATTCACTAGCCTCTTCTTGTAGTGTTTAGGGGAAAATCTTTTGGGTTTTGAGTCTTTGGGGAAATTATCTGATACAACCTGCTGCAGTCCATGTTGTATTATATGCTGCTACAAATTATTACTGCAACAGTTAAGTCAATTATCAAGATTATTGTAATTCAAGTCAGACACAATACTATCTTCTTTTGTACACTTTGCCCTAGTCTCACTGTTCTTGACTTCCTCTTCTTTTTCTCAGTGGTTCTGTGAGATCTGCACCCTAGGCAGCTGCCTAGTTGGACTAAGGATTACGCTGGCCCTGCCAGGATATCTTGTCCTGAGAGGAACTGAAACCATTAAGTCTAGTTTATATTGAGGGGGGGCCACAAAACTTAATGTTACTGACATTAGAGTAAATTGAGTAGAATAATTAGAGTGACCTGTACAAAACAACAAGTGAAATACTGCCCTAACTTCTATATCTAAAAATAAACTTAAAAATACATTTGGGTCAATAAACATCAATATTTCAAGTATATTGGCCAGTTTTTTCAGAAATAAATTGTCTACATCAACCAAATGTTGGCAGTGTCATACAGGTAATCCTTCTATGTAGCGTATGATGTGGGCATGCTCAGTGGTTATGTTTTTCTGGTTGGAAGTTATCACAGTCTTTTTATTTTGAAATAGAAAAATATTTGATGTTGTCAGAGGTCATATACTTCTGAATAATTATATTCCCGCAACTTGGAATTTATTGGATGATCAGTCCCATTGGATTCTGCATGCTTTGACTGTTGATAAAACAATCCAAAGTCGGAAAGATAAACATTGACCATCTGTCATTCAAGGATGAGAAGTTCTCATTGCTTTAGCTGTGCAGTACACGTGTCAACTTCAAGCGCTGGGATTTATGGTCAGATTATAGTAAGCATATTTCCCCAGCCATGTGACAGAATAGTTTTGCTTTCCCCTCACCATTAGCTGAGGGCAAGTTGCATCCTGATGCTTGCATCAGAAATGGGACCACACTGAACTGAGTGGGGCCCCTTTGCTGTTGCTGCTTCCTACATACCCTCCCTATATATAGCATGTGATTTTCCAGTCACCATTTGAGGCTATGTAGATTTTTTTTTCCTGTGCCCTGACTGGCTGTTAGACATGTTTTATTCCCCTTCTTCATGCTATCTATGTAATTTGTTGTTATTTGTCTTCTACAGATTGCATCTTTATCTGCTGATTGGCTTCAGTTGGTGTTTACTTATTTGTCACAACTTGCAGGGAGCAAGTGCTCTATTTCATTTGGTTCTCTTGGAAGGCTAGACAGGGTGAATGAATTCATCCATTTCCCTATCATTGCTGACTGGATTCAAGGAGATGTGAGGTAGGGTTCTTGTCCCACAATGATTTCTTTTTTATTCAGCAAGAGTGCTAAACAACAAGACACCTTGAAGAATTCCTTGGAACCCTCTGATCCCTTCAAGGGATCAGGCAAAGAAGAACTGCATACAGGACTGTACAACCTGGGTTTGTAAATCAGTTGGTTTGGGAGATCTGGCGTACTTGGATTCCCACAGGCTAGTCATGCCCGCATATCCTATATGCTGCTGCAATGCAAATTCCTGTATTGAATAAAGTTGTGTCTTTAATATCTAATTACCATGTATGGCATTGTCATTCAAGTGGGAGGGCAATATACCTAACTATCCTACATTCATATCCCATAACATGCTTGTAGCTAGATGAAATGTCCAGGTAAATCATCACCAAGAACCTCTTAGAGCTTTGGAGACTCAACTGTGATTATCCAAAACAGTGGGATTGAGAGGTATTTTAGCAATGGTCTTAAAACTCCTTTTAAGCACTTTGTTGCAGAGAAGGGTTCACCAATCTCTTTAGCCAGCTGGCAGGTCTCATCCCCACCCCCAGCTAGTTTTGCAAGCAAGGAAGGTCAAGCATCCAGCACTCACAGCATGGACTTCCCTTCCCCAAGGATCCTGTGCATATTCTGAGGCTGTGCAAATTGAAGGTATCCATTATCAATGGAGGCCAAATTCACATCCTTGGGATCTATATCAGCCATAACATCCACTTCAGAATGGATCTGAGCAACTTTATTGGCAGAGTGCTATGAAAATTGTTCACAGAAAGGTGTTGAGTGGTTGAAATGTCAGAATTAATTATTAATGCCCAGATTATCCCATAAGCTCTTATTCTTACCTTACCTTTCTGCTTTTCTGATTTCTTTAGCTCTCTAAAGAAAGTTGTTATGGCCAAAGCAAAGGGGGAGGGGGGTAAAAAGAACTAAGGAGAGCTAAATTGACTCTACTTTCTGTTAAAGCTGTTGTTCCAGTCTGCATCAGAACAAGATGGTCTTTGGAGGATTAAAGGGGCCAGAAAGTTCATGCTTGACATTAAATGACTTACAAGATATCCTGTGGTGTTGATTTCTCCCCGTTACAAAAGAACAGCTTCATCAAAGTGGGAGGCCACTTTTGAATATGAACAATGTGATTAGGCATGAGAATTGGATCTTCAGAGTGCAGAAAAGTTAAATACTGCTTTTCTGCACGCTTAAACCAAAGGTGAGGAACCTTTTTCAGCCTGGAAAGCGGGGGGGGGTGTTTACCAGCACCAAACAAGGCCAAAATGAAACATGAATGGTCACAGCATTGTACATAGTGGGAGGTTTCTTCCAAGCCTAACTTCTATGTAGAAAGTGATGGGTGTGAAGTGATTTTTTTCCCTCAGCAGTGACCTCCTCTCCAAAATTCCCCTGAAGGCTTTTAAAATGACAAGCCTGACAGCTGTGAATGTAGTGTACAAGAAGGGAGATGTGGCCACATGCACCTCATGCAGCAAAATAAGAAAAAGTGTTGATGTGCATGAAAGAATATCATTTTCATTCTTTGGTCTTCCAGATGATTTGGACTTCAGCTCCCATAATCCCTGACCATCAGCCTTGTTGCCTGGGACTTCTGGGAGTTGAAGTCCAAAACACTTGGATGATCCACATTTGAAAAAAAAGATCACTATGTTTATTGTGACCAGTACCTTCATGGTACCGTATGGTATCCTGGGGCCCCTCCCTAAGCTACAAACCCCAGGATTCTATAGGATGTTGAAAGTGGAATCATAGCACAGTCTAGTGTGGAAATGGCCTAAATTTCCAAAGCAAATCCATGGAATTAGAACAGGGGTCCAGTGCTTTGAGCTATTTGAAGATAATATACCCTGCCTTTGTCTCTTGCAATAAACCAGTGGTTTGACCTTTTCTTTACCAAGGACCCCCTGAAAATATAATTTGTTGTTGTGCACCCCATAGATTTAACTCAAGATTTAAATAGTTAAATTTATTTAATTTTCAAAAATTTATTTATTAAAAGTTTCTTGAGATTACAATTCAAATCCCCTGCCCAGACACTGGGTGACCTTTGACAAGTCACATTCTCTCAGCCTCAGAGGAAGACAAAGGAAAAGCTCCTCTGAACAAATCTTGCAAAAAAAAGGAAGGAAGAAGGAAGAAAAGAAAGAAGGAGAGAAAAGAAACTGTGAGAGGTTCACTTTAGGGTTGCCATAAGTCAGAAGTGACTTGAAGGCATACAACAACAAAGTGCTACTGACAGGGGCAAGTTCTTTCTAGCCATGTCTCTCCACTTTAAAAACTGACTTACAGCAACCCTGAGGCAAACTAACATGGATGTTTTCTTGGCAAGATTTGTTCCCTTTGCCTTTCTCTGAGGCTGAGAGAATGTGACTTGCCTGAGATGGGCTTCCATGGCTATTTGGGGATTCAAACCCTGGTCTCCAGAGTCATACATAGCCTGGATGTGGGCACATGCCTGCAGCTGTGTCCTTTTCATCAGGGACACAACAGTGGGGGCATGTGTGAACAAACTCAAACTGCTCCCTCATGTGTAAGTGGGGGAGCAGTTTCACTACACACCAACCCCCTTTCTGCCATGCCCCTTCTGCTCTTGCTGCTATTGGTGGCCAACAGCAGGGCTTTGCAGATCCCCTGTGGGGGATACGTAGACCTCCAGAGGTCACTGGACCCCAGGTTAAGAACCACTGCAATAAATCAAAACAGAATGTAAACATAATTTGTCTGTAACCTAATATCTCATGTTGGTGAATAGATTTTATTTCACAGATACAAAAACAGCAAATGTAATGTTGCAGGCATTCATTCTACTACTTCTGTAGGCATACAGAAACTGTTGCAACTAGCGAGTCTCAGTAACAAATACACCCCTTGCAGAGTACCTTTGAAATTTCATGAGTAATATCCCAAATCTCTCTTAGGTGCTTTGTATTAATTTGTACACTGCTAGGTGTTTTTCATCACAAACCTCTCACCATTACAGAGCTGAAAACAATGCTAACAAAATCCAGTTTTGTGTCTGGTTTAACAAATAACCTTTCTTGTCTATGGAAAAAGAAATCCACAAATATCCATTTCTGAAAGCTTAATAGGTAGAAATGAATATAAGATCACTGTGTTCCACTGAAATGGATAAGTATACTGATTTTTTGCAAATTAGATCTCTGTCACACTATTGTGAGAAAAGAGCTGAATAACGTATGCCAGTATCCATATCTTGAATAGATGGTTCAGAAAATATAGAAAATAGTCTGTAATTGTTTGAAAGCTGAAGGCACATTACAAATCCACAGTGAGGATAATAAAATGATCCATATTCATTGCCACAACAGTATATTGTGGTGGCCACTATTGCAGATTGCACGAAAAAGGATTAAATAAACTAATGGCCTATTAAAGATTATTAGCTATAGCAGTTAAGAATATAATTTCCTAGTGTCTGTACAGATGGGTGGTTACACAGAAAAAGTTACTAGACACCTTGAGAAGAACAAAAGGGAAATGTGATCTTCACAATATCTTCCTCTGAGTTTCTGGGCAATTTCTAGTCTGTCTCTCCTGGCACTGGTCTACAATTTTTATTTTTATTTTATATCTTGTCTTTCTCCCTGCACAAGCCATAATATCTTCAGTTTAGGCACACAAATATTAAAAACAATAACTTGAAAGTCAAAAGAGGTGAAGAATACATAGATTCAAAATTCATAAAGAGGCATATAACCATTGTATTGCATGAATGTTTATTAGCAAGATTGTCTTATTGGGTTCTCAATCAGGAATTATGATTTCAAGCCCCAGCCTATGCATATTTACTTGGAACTGAGTCTTTTTGTATTTAGTAGGGTATATGACAACAATAGTGTAGGACTGCATCCTAGGTTTTATTAGTAATTGGAACAGACTTCTAAACCACTTTTTAAAAGTTACATTTTATCCTCTTTTATATCTACTCTTGGTGATCTATATGAGTGCGTTGCCTTCAAGAAAAAGCTCCTTCAGATATACTGGGCTGAGCGACAGTGACGAACACAAAGGGATCCAGTGAACGTCAATGCTGACAAAGGATTTAAACCCAGACCTATTTAGTAGATATGTTACAAAGGCAAGGCGATGTTATAAAGGCAAGGCAATAGGCTTCTGGTAGTAATTCTTGAAGGAAATTTAGCTGCCTGACTTATAATCTTGATTATTCAATTTGGACAAAGATGACGGAGGGAGCATAGAAGCCGGAGAAGAACCAAAGAGAAAGAGCAATTCTCTGACCTCAGAGTTTAAAGATTCTGTTATCACAGTTTTAAATCTCCCCTTGATATTCAAATTTGGGAAGGAAATATTAATAAGCAACTGAAATGAAAACTAGTGTTGTAGCATCATTATTTCTTTTATAGCATATTCTTCCTTGCCAAGTAAGCAGTAGAAGCTATCTTCTGTGATGGTAGGGTAGACCATGTCAGATGCCATCATCTTTCTTTAACCATGCAAGGTTAAAGCAACTGTCACTTCAGCTGGGTTTGCAGCCAGGCTGTAGATGCCCTTTCTGGCTAGAATACTGCTTTCCATTAAAAGCAATGTTCTTCAGCTTTCCTGTCTGCATAAATAACAACCAGCATGGAAGCAAGGCACCTCCAAGCCAGTTTACTGCAGCCCAGGATTTGGGACTTTCCCGGCATTTTACTTGCTCCAGCAAAAAAGACACCTGGCTTCACCAAGCTGTGCACCAAAATTAGCACAGTAAACTGCCCAGCAAATGCCATCTTCTAAAAGCAGCAGCACTACCACTATCAACGTTCTATATAATGAATGAGTCACGTAGAAACTGAGGCTTGAAAGCGATATCTGGAGGTAAATGCCAAGTCAGTGAATAGGGAAATAGCTGCCATTCAGGACTTGATCTTGGATGAATGTGCCAACCTGGTGTCTATCATAAAGATCTGGCTGGATGAATCTAGGGAGGGGGGTGCAGTAATTTCTCTCAGCTTTGTCCACCAGGGTTTTTCGTTCCGCAGGAAGTGAGACCAGTTAGGGGAGCAGGAAGATTGGACTTGCAGTGATCTACTGAGATTCCATCTTTCTCACTAGGTTATCTATCTCACAGTTCTCTGAGTTGAAGCATACTTGAAGCTGGGTGGTTGGGACAGATTAGAGACTCTGTTAGTGTACCACTCATTCCACAGCTCAAAAATCTCCCTTCCTGTGCCAGCCCAAGTGATCTCACAGTTAGTGTTGGAATCTGCCCTCATTTTAGTGCTGAGGAACTTCAACATCCATGCTGAAATTGCCCTGTTGGGAATGGCTCAGGAGTTCATGTCTACCATGACAACCCTAGGCCTGTCCCAAGTAGTATCTGGCCCACTCATGCTGCTGAGCACAATTTGGACTTCATTTTCTGCAGTCAATGTGGTAAATGTGATCTGGGAATCGAGGAACTATCTACAGTTCTGTAGTCATGGTTAAATCACTTCTCAGTTTGTTTTAGATTTGTTGAGAGTCAGAGTCTCTGCAGGAATGGAGTGCCCATTTAGAAAGTTCACCCCAGCAGGGTTATGGTTCTGCATAGATTCCTGATGGATTTGGGGGAGTTTCCTACTGCCTTGGGAGAAGATTCTATCAGACTTTGACAACCTGGGGAAATGACCATAGTGGTGTACAGGATTGCTCCCAAGTGTTCCATCTCACAAAGTAGGGCCAGACTGTCCCGCTGGTTTTGCAGGGAGCTGTGATGAAATAAGGCTTTGGGGGCAAGGTTCTGGAGCATATGGTGGTCTCGGAGCTCCAGTGGTTTCTGGATGAGACAGATTATCTAGATTTGTTTCAATCTGGTTTCAGGTCTGGCTATGGTTATCTTAATATGCAACTGACATTGGGAACTAGACAGGAGGAGTGTATCCCTGTTGGTTCTGCTGAACCTCTTGGCAATTTTCGAGTCACTTTTCTGGGATGAGACCTGAGGACACTGTTTTGCAGTGACTCCATTCTTTCGTGGAGAAATGAACCCAAAAGGTGGTACTGGGGGATTCCTCCTTGTACTTTAGCTGTGGAGTTCCTCAGAGTTTTGTTCTGTCCTGCATGCTATTTTACATATACATGAAAATACTGGGAGAGCTTCTCTGCAGTCTGGGGTTCAGTGCCATCAGTATGCAAATGACACCCAACTCTACTATTCCTTCTGCCACAATCCAAGAAACTGTTTGATTCTAAATCAATGCCTATCATCAGTAATGGACTGAATAAGGGTAAGAACAATGAAACTTAATCCAGAGAAGACAGAGGTGTTCCTGGTTAGATAAAAGACAGATTAGGGAACAAAGATTCAGTCTGTACTGGATGAAGTTGGATTCTCATAAAGATAGGGATTCACAGTTTGGGTATACTCTTAGAAGCTCAAGTTTCAGTGGTAGCCAGGATAGCATTTGCACAATTGTGTATCAACTGCACCCATTTCTTGAGCCATCAGATCTGGCCATTGTGACACATACATTAGTTACATCCCATATGGATTACTGTAACACACTCTACATGGGGCTTCCTTTGAAGAGTATTCAGAAACTTCAGTTGGCCGAAAGAGATGCAGCTAGATTGTTAATGGGGAAGGCTATTGGGAGAATGCAACTCCCTTGTTGCAACAGCTCCACTGACTGCCAATCCATTGCTGGGCACAATACAAAGTGCTTGTTTTGACCTATAAAACCCTGTACAGCTCATTGCCAGATTATTCAAAAGCCTATATTCTCCCCTATAACTCTGCCCTTGTTTTGAGATCTACTGGGGGGCTCTTCATGTTGTCCTACCATTCTCATAAGTACCTGTGGTAGGAACATGGAAGAGGGCCTTTTCAGAGGCTTCCCTCAGGCTTCAGAACTCGCTTCCCAGAGAGGTTAGACTGGAACTCTCCCTGCTTTTTCTGCAGAAGATTTTTGTGTTTCAATGGCCTTTGAGATCTGGTTGCTTAGGTAAGATGGACCTTGAACAATGTGCTCAATTATCTATCAGTTATTTAGTTGTGCTGCTTGATTGTTTTTTTTAAAAAACATTCATGTTTTTAATTTGATTTTTTTTATTAGTTTAATCACTTTTTAAATTTTGTATTCTGTCACTTTATAACTTTTTTTAATCAATTGTAAGTTGGTTTGAATGCCAAACTGAGGAAAAGGCAGAATATAAATAAAGAAGAAGTGGGGGGAGGACAAAGAAACCCTCTCCTCCCTGAAGTATTGAAATAAGAATTAGAACACTTATTTTTTCATTAGCTGTAAATGTCTTTAGAGTTCAGTCCTTCTCTCACTTTATTTGAGGAAGATATATAAATATGTAACTTTATGAGTGGTGGTCTTTTGCTTCTTAGATGCAAAATGTAGACCTCATTTTATGAACACTGAAGGTTCCAAATGAAGAAATATAGCAAAACTGTAAAAATTATCAATGGAACAGCTTATATTCTCTTTAATCTGCTTTTTTCTTTTGTCTTCTGTTTTGTTCTGTTGATGCTGACCTATTATGGTCTGAATGAACCTACCTTTGAGTGCTTACAAGCTGCTATTTTGCATGTCATTTTAGAAGTTTAGGTATAGCACATTTAGATAGTTTCCTGTTGGTCTCAGACATACTCTCTCTCTCCTCAATCTGCACTTAGTGTGTCTGTCCCTCTTCCATTGTGCATTTGGTTAGTTGTTCTCTATTTCTTCCACGTTTGAAGAACACATGTTTGCAGAGCCTCTCACTGTGAGATAGTATGTAACCTTAATATTAGTAATTAAATCTATTTCATATATTTTACCAAGAGCAGTAGCCTCTTTTTCTTTCTCTACTAGTAACTGTGGGAGTGGGATGGGGTGGGACACATTATTGCTCGCTTTATATTTGCCAAGTTTAATTACTCTGCTTGTGAGATACTACTACTTCTCACATTTCCAAACAGTTGTTGATTCATGGTTTTATGTTTTATCTTCTATTGTGAAGACTTACTGCTTGACAGTAAATAAGCAACAAATCATGCTTTGACATTTCAGTATTATTCCCTAGGAGGCAAATTCAGCAGAGAAATGAGAATTTGTCCAAGGCCATCTAATACGTGCTGTCACATTTTTGGCATGAACCTGCTTCATCCATAATTACTAGTAATGTGTTGTCTTTGTGTATTGCTTTTAAAAAAAAATCATTATGGATGTTTGGGACATTGTAATGGAGCAGTATCATCTATTCCAAAGAAAGAGGCCATGAATCCATGAATCAGAGTACAGAAAACAGGTTGAGAGCAAATGGGTATAAACTAAAAGGGGAAGAAACCATTGTGACATCATTGTGAAAGTCTAGTATAGGCCTTCATGCCAGAAAATGCCTTCTCAAAGCAATTGGACAAACATTCAAATAGGAGAGATATGGTAACAGTAAAAAACTTCAACCACCCTGATATTTGTTGGAAGTCAAGCTTTGCCAAAAATGTTAAGTCCAACGAATTCCTTAGCAGCCTTGTGGACAACTTCATTATACAGAAGTTGGAAGAGGCAGCAAAGGGATCAGCTATTTTGAAGTTGATACTAACAAAAGAGACAAACTGGTCAGTGGGGTAGAAGTACAGTAAAGTCAGTGGGGTAGGATCCTTGCATATGAACGATTATGACCCCTTGGAATTTGTTATACAAAGGAAAGGGAAAGTCAAGAAGATGTTCAACTGAGAGTGGAGGAAAGAAAGAAACAGAAGATGGGAAGGAGAGGACATTTTAGCCATGATGGTAAAGGGAGAAAGAGAACAAGAAAGAAAAATAAATACAGAATAAGTAATGAGGGAGACGATGAGTGTAGGCAAGAATTGTGGGGAAGAGAAAGAGGACAAGAGAGAGAAGGCAAGATGAAAGTTTAGCATGCAACTGAGGGAGAGAATGAGGATGAGAAAGAAAAGCAAAACCAAGAATGAAAAAAGAAAGGAATCCAGTCCCAAGCAGTGCTAAAGATGAAAAACTTGGGGCCTTTCTACCCTACACTGTTATAGTGTTATTATTCCACATTCAACATCCTGTGGAATTCTTGTAGTTGACTGAGGCCAAAGTGCTCTCTGGCTGAGAATTCTCAATGCCCCTCCCTAAACTGCAAACCTCAGGATTCCATAGGATGTTTAAAGTGGAATAATAGTAGTATAACAGTACAATGCAGAAAAGCCCTTGCTTATTTTATTATTTCATTTCATTTTCAGCAAACAAAACATTTTCCCCTCTCCTGGAGGCTTCCAAAAGTACCAGGTGGCACTGGGAGTTTTGTTCACACTGATGTTCCACATGTGCCTGGGACCTAGAAAAGGAAATTATACTGCAAATTTGACCATTAGGTTAGTAGGAGCAAGGTGGAAATATCCAAACTTTTAAAGCAGAGCAGGGATAGGAAGGTTGAAACAGAAGTGGGAAAGTTAACCGTAAGACAGGGAAAGCCACAAAGCAGCAAAGTACCATATTCAGCTACTCCTGCGGCAGCAAATACTGAGGAAAATTTGCCTACACTGGGCACTCCTTCCTCGTGAGCCCTGTTGTCAGCCACAGTGGAAGAAATTTTGATAGAGACAGAGGGAGGGGAGTAGGCAGAAACTATGAAGAGTCTACAGCAGCTTCTGCAGCCCAAAATCTTTTCTTTTGAAGGCAGTGCCCCTAACCCTTCCAATCCCCATAGGGAGAGGGAACAAGACCTAAGAGAGAGAAGAGCAGTGACTCCATACCTAATACTTGTCAGTACCTGCATCAAAGAGAGATAGTAATAAACCACTTCTGAATGTCTTCTACGATGAAACCACATGATGAAACAATAAAAAAATGAAACCCTCACAATGAAGTATTTATTGATTTCCATTTTTTAAACAGCAGGGATGGGCAGAGTGCAGCTGGCGAATCATATGTTGCCACTGACGCCACCACACACACACACAGCTTTTTTTTTTTTTACTGATAATAAAAACCTCTAAGCCTCAATAATGCCCCCTTGCCTCAGAAGTTATTATTTCTATTTCCCCTCCTGCCACATTTTCCCCATTCTTGGAGCATTACAGGACAAGTGGTTTTGTCATTTTAAAAGACAGGAATTCCAAGACCTTTCAAAAATTTAAAAATTCAGACTGTAAGTGGACCTCCAGCCATTTCCAGTTCCTTTGTTTTAAGGCCTAGGATGCCTACAGATGCTGAAGAGAGACATCTGGAGCTTCCGAAGTTCCTTTATAGAGTATACCACCTTGCAGAGATTTGTATCTTTGGGTTTGTGATAATAGGATGTATTGGGATCAGCATCACAAAGGTGTTACCCCCAAAGGTAGGGGACTTTGAAGTCCGTCAGCAGTGCTAGTGTCACCTTAAGAAGATCGGGAATTGTGACTCAAAAGGAGGACTGAACGAGGGGGGTAACCATTGGAACTTTTCACCTGTGTATACTAGTACTAACTGCAAGAAACCAGTTGAGAGTCAAAAGAATATTTTATTGGGGGATTCAAAGACACACAGAAGAAATCAAGCAGTCTCATGAACCATACAAGGCTAACAAAAGTAGATGAGAAAAAGGTTGGATAGCAAGAGATTTCGAGTATATAGGGTGATACTTATTGGTCCTGAAGTAGAGGATTGAGGAGAGATGGCTCAAACACAAGAGTTTGAGGGCAACATGGAGAAACGAGAGTCTGGGGTGCAGTGTGATGCCCAAAGTGCTAGCAAAACGCTAGGGTCTGAGCTAGAATTTTTATACCCTTTCTCCTACTCTAAAGGTGTTAATTGCTCTCTGGTAGAGTAAACAAAAGGGGTCTGGAACAGATTGACTGTCTTACTTTGGGTGACAAAGCATTGATGGGAGTCCTGACAGCCTTTTAATGTCTTGATTGGGTAAGGTAAATAAGGAAGGTTTGGGTAGGAAAAATACACAGCAAGGGTGTGAGGCCAACCTCTGATGTTGCTGAATATTCCCAGCCCACACATGTGGTACGAGATATCTCATGCAAGAAAAATAACAGGGATGAATTAACATTACAGCAGCATAGGATTCTACTCCAGGTTGCAATCAACCCTCTTAATGAGGGAAAATGGTTCAACAAACAAGTAGTACTTTATTCACTCTCACAACTCCTCCAATGAAGGATATATTCTAGTGAGATAACGGGAATCTCCTGGATCCCCAGATGGCATGGCTTTGAAAGAATAATATTGGCATGTGAGCATTTTGCCCTTCCTGCATTGATTTTGGAAAGTAGGGAATTGCTAAGGAGATTCTCAATTATACCTACTCGTGTTTTTCACAATAATATTGTACAACCACTGTTAAGCTATAGGAAGAGATCTAAACATGTACAGGAAGTTGATATAAACACCGAAGATTATGAGCCTAGTAAGCAATCCTTGATACAGTAGACTACTCCAACAGCCCAAAGACCAAGCGAAGGTTTACACCAGCAAAATAACACTAATGATTTAATCATTAGGAAAATGCAAATAACAGATGATCCCATGGAGGATGAGGAAGACCTTATCAAGATGTTTGGTACTCTCTCCACTGAGGAACAACAAACCATATTGTGCAAACTAGAGGCAGTTAAAACTCTTCCAGCAGTCCTTCTGGTGGGCCACCGACATGTACAACTCCTGAATCCTCAAATCCAATAAAGAGGAAAAAAAGAAGAAGGTGCTCTAGTTCGAAGAATCCAACTACATTTTTACCTAGCCAGTCGGTTAGAGATCTAATTGATCTGTCCACAGTGATAGGAGATGAGAGTGATGCTTCACAAAAAATAGAGACAGTAGGTCAACAGTTTCTACATGACCCCTTAACTAAGTCAAAGGATATTCAGACACCTGCTTCAAGCTACCATAGTTCAGTAACAAGCAATGCAGGAGCCATGAGCCAACAAGAATTGCCTGCATTAGCCCCTATAATGTATGAAGCTGAATGACATTCAACAAATGCTGTCTCCCTGGCTTTTATTACCTGGAATATTGCAGGATGGAAATCTAGAAGTAGAGACCCCTCGCTCTCAGCTTATATATCTAGATATCATATAATATTTCTACAGGAGACGTGGGCCGCGGAACATTTGTTCATGGAAGGGTATAAGACAATTACGTTAGATGCTGTACCGGGCACAGAACGTGGGAGGCTCTGTGGGGGGTTAGGTATATTGATATCTACTTTATTACAAGTAACTAGATTACCTTCATTAGACCAATATACACTGGCAGTTTTGCTTCAATTTGACAAGACCCAACTTGTACTGATCAATGTGTATATTCCACCTTTATATGTTCGTGCACAGATAAAACATGTATGGGATAAACTGAACATATATG
Source organism: Iguana delicatissima (assembly GCA_948472985.1). Taxonomy (NCBI): domain Eukaryota; kingdom Metazoa; phylum Chordata; class Lepidosauria; order Squamata; family Iguanidae; genus Iguana; species Iguana delicatissima. The sequence goes on from CAOKZL010000428.1 coordinate 41,666, forward strand.
TGGAAAACATATTGGCAGCATTTCCTGTAGCACATACCATAGTGGCTGGTGATTTTAATGCAAGAATTGGAGCAGATGATAGATCGCTCTTTGCTAAATTTCATTGCCAACACTTACCCCCATAACTATACCCCCCCCCTTCTGTGCCGCCAGTCTAAGAACACATATAGTGATTATAGAGGATTGTGCTTAATGCAAACTTTTTCCAAATCGAACTTGGTGATTCTGAATGGGTCTACAAGTGAAGATTATCCAGCTGAGTACACTCACTTGACTGGCCTTAAGCCCTCCCTTTTAGACTATGTTGGCATCTCAATGAGTTTAATACCCTATCTGTCTAAGTTCTCAGTTGTCAGTCGTCCCGAGAGTGATCATTTCCCTGTTATGTTGTGTATTAAGGCCTTTGATAGGATATATGTACCTACACACTATATTACAGTGATGTCCAATGACCTCTGTCCTATATGCGCTAAATGGTCACCCCAACAAGCAGAAATACTTACAGATTTCCTGGGAAGGGAACCAGCCAAGTGCCTTCATTCATTAATAGTAAGCCCAAAGTCAGATGATGAGGTATTGGATAATTTTAACAACTTAATTAAATTAATTCAGTCTTTGTTAACTGTTCCCCAATGTAATTTTGTTGGGCAAAAATTAAGAACACGACATGAGTGGTTTGACCAAGAGTGCCATGAAGCCTGGAATTCTTTAAAGTGGCTTTTCAAATTGTATAAAGAGGAAACCAACTCTTGCTCAATATCAGAACTCATGAGACTGAAAAAACAGTACAAACAGTTGATCCGCCAGAAGAAAAGGGATAATATGTGAGTTTCTTGGGAGCGTCTGATAGCAGCAGCTAGTACAAATAACTCCACTCTCTTTTGGAGAGTGGTAGCAACATCTTTCCCAAGAAATATTTATAGTCCATCATCCCAGATTCCAGCCCATATCTGGAAAGACTATTTTAGAGCTATGTATGCTGAAAAGGAATACTCCATGATTGAATTGGAACTGGATATATCTTCCCTTCCATACTGGCCCCCAGTCTCTTGTGTAGAAATCAAGAACTTAATTAAACAACTCAGACCAGGGAAAGCAGCTGGTGCTGATTTTATCACCTATGAGATAATAAAAAATGACCTAGACTGGTGGATCCCGGTGTTAACCTCACTTTTCAATGTAATTGACCGTACAGCTATGATTCCAAAAGACTGGGGCTTAGCTATAATAATTCCAATTTATAAGAAAGGTAAAAGAGATAATCCTGTAAATTTTCGCCCAATCAATCTGTTAAGTCAGATTAGTAAAATGTATGCTAAACATCTACAGGTTAAATTAATAGACTGGATCGAAACTGAGGATATTTTGAGGGATGAACAAACTGGTTTTAGAGAAGGTAGATCGACAATAGATCATGCAATGGTACTGCAACATCTCGTAGAGAAGTACACTCACCAAGTTGGTCAATCTCTCTATGCAGCATTTATTGATTTTAAGTCAGCATTCGACTCAATATCTAGATCCAGATTATGGCTTAAACTTAAAAATTCCACAATAGATAAGCGCTTACTTCTGTTGCTCATCAAAATTCATGAGAATACCAGATTGAAGGTCAGGTTTGGCAATAAAGGACATGTCACTAAGGAAGTACAAGTAAAGAAAGGAGTCAGACAGGGATGTGTACTGGCTCCACTCTTATTTAACTATTATATAAACTCATTGATTCCTTATCTGAGTAACTCTTCCTTCCATCTCCCTAAATTAGCCCATAGGCATATCAATTTATTGTTATATGCTGATGATGCAGTAATCTTGTCATTGACCTCTGTTGGCCTTAAGAGAGCCTTTAGATTTACTTATCCCAGTGGTTCTCAACCTGTGGGTCCCCAGATGTTCATGGACTTCAGCTCCCAGAAGCCCCAGCCACTATGGTCAATGCTCAGGGCTTCTGGAGCTGAAGTCCACAAACATCTGGGGACCCACAGGTTGAGGACCACTGACTTATCCAGTACTGTGCTGAAGAGGAATTAATAATAAATTACACCAAGACTAAGATCCTTATCTTTTCAAAACGCCCTAAGCAAAGAAGATGGGTCCTAGGAGGGCAATTAGTTGAGCAGGTTAAGATCTTTAAATATTTGGGGATAGTTTTTCAAGCTTCAGGAAGTAGAAATGCTCACTCAGATTATGTGTCCAATAATGCACAGAGAGCTGCTGTAGCCATTCAAAATTATTATTTCAGTAAAGGAGCACAGTTCATCCCAGCTGCAATTAAACTGTTTACATCTAAAGCCCGAGCTCAACCGTTATATGGAGCTCAGCTGGGGATGTATAGTAACACGAACTCTCAGAAAGAGTCCAAACAAAGTTCTGAGGAATATATTTCAGGTTGCTCGATGTGTTCCAGATGCGGTATTGTGAAGGGAGGCAGGAGTCAGTAAATTGGAATCAAGTATCTGGTTGAACATCTTTACCTATTGGCTAAAGGTACACAATAATCAGAATGGACTGACCCAGTTAATTCTGGTCGATAAATATAAATCCTCATGGGAAACAGCTATGCTTCAGAAGTTGAGCCTTTGTGGAGTTTCGAGCAATTATATCCTAGGATTAGGATTAGATCAAGCAAAAGCTATTGTAAAACAAAGGATACTAGATATAGAAGGTCAAACAGAAATTGCTACCTTTACTAACTATACACTTGCTAATAATCAACTGATGATCTCTAGACCAGCCGCATACTTATACTACATCACTGTGTCCAAATTCAGGAGAGCCTTAACATTGGCTCAATTTAATGTTCTTCCCAAAGCAATATTGGAAGGGAAATTTAGGAAAATTCCTTATGAGATGCGATTTTGCCCTTGCAATACCGGTGCAGTAGAAACTACAATTCATGTACTCCTATATTGTCAGTTTTACCGAGACATTCGTCAAGAGCTGATTACTCCTCTACTAACCCAATTCTCAGGACATTCTGATGGTTTCTATCTACGCCATCTGCTGGATAATCAGGAGCAAACTGTTATGCTCAAAGTTGCAAAGTTTTTGTATATTATGTGTAAGATACGTTCTCAAACGGTTAATAATAGCAATAGTGGCTGATGCGAGCCATTTAAATTTTATTTGTTTTTGTTAGTTTTTATGTATTTATTCTGTATTTATTATTGTTTTATTGGTCAATGACCGAAATAAAGTGTCTGTCTGTCTGTCTGTCACAGCAAGGGTGCTTGCCTGCTACACCTGGGTAGCTTTGCTGACCACTATATTTAGATATCAGGTTGTGGAGAGGATTACTAGAAGTCTATTCACTCAGAGCTCCCTTGCTTAACTCTTTTTGACCTCATGACCTGGCCATACTGAGGCCATGCTGACCTAGCCCAGGTGTACAGTCAGAGTCCTGCTTGCCACATGTTTCCCAACCATACATGTAAAATTTTTAATGATATTTCATGTGAATTTAATATTTCTTGCCAGTCATGCTATACCACATGATAGAGGTATAAGGCATGGTAACAAAGCAGTGATAGAGATCATGAGAGACAGTGCCCAATGGAGAAGACCAGTTTTGGAGGAATCAAGAAGCATCTAGAAGCTTCCAAGTAAGCAATTATAAAGCCATAGGGGCCATGAGGCAAAGAGACAAAGAGACTGATAGGGGCACTGCCTGCCTAACCTAGGGAGCTTGGTCATAGCCTAGACCAAGGGGTCCAAATTCCCAGCTTCACATCAACATTCAGCTGTATCATGAGTAGAATAGAAACATTTAGCTAGTTATGTTAGGACTTATGTTCCTTTTAGCCTTGGTTGAATGTGACTTAAGCTTTGCTTGTTATTTTGCAACTATTCTCAAGTAATGCCTGAAGGAAGGTGCCTTCATGTATCTGCCAATACTCTTTTGCTAATGTGGATTGCTTGCTTAGAACAAAACAATGCTCTCTTCACTTACCTTTACTTGGTGTGTGTGCATGCACATATATAGGATTCCCATCTCCCATGGGAGAAGGGAAAGCCTTTACAGAGTCGGGGTGGAGATGTAAATTAAGTTCCCCAATAACTTCCCACTGAGTTACTGAGTCATGGGGGTTTAAATCAGTGGGTGGTGGCAGCTAAAAGATCTTCAGGGATTGACAGCAATGGGCAAGATCGTTACAGATTGTTACAGGGTTCCACTATACGTTTCATTCGATATGTGGATTTGAGCACAGTCTATTAATATACCAGTTTACAAACCAAATGGCATGCAGTGCTGTGGCAGGCAATGGTTGCTTAAAGTTATTCATACATTATTAGTATAACTTAAATAAAGGTACTACATAGCTCACTGTAGTGAGAAAAGAATAACCGAGTGACTTGCTAATTGTCATTATCCTGCCCTCTCATTTTCATATGTTAATAGAAGACCTTCTAAACCTAAAATTTTCAATGAAAGCAGAAACGTATCTACTAAATATGATAACTATCATAGATGTTCAAATAGAGAGGAAACACTGGAAAATTACTTTACATGATAACATCTTCTAGAATTGTCTATGCTCAAAAATAGAAAACAGACCCATTACCCTCAGAGAAGAAATGGCTGCTAAAATTATATGATCTGTTAGAAATAGATAAGCTAACTATGCTTTTAAGTGAAGGGGAGAATAAAACATTAAACAACTTCAGAGATGACTGGAGTGCCTAACATATTACTTAAAAGCAAGATGGGGAAGCATATCAGTATTAAGTACAGAAAAAAGATAAAAATAATGAATTCAGTAACTAGAAAATAACAATGGTAAAATTAGTACTAGGAGAAGATATGTAGGGCGAACTTTGTTTTGTATCTAGTTTTTTAATATGAAAGTGAAAATCTGGTGACAACTGTATTATGATGTACTCTTTTTCTTAACTAAGAAGTCAAAAAAATTGTATTGTGTGGCTGGTCGTGTTAAATAAATAAAAAGATTAATTTTAAAAAAATATTCTGCCCTCCCTTTTCATGATTCTCATTACACCAGACAGGCTGGCCAGCCCTGAAAACAGGGGATGGTCCTGAATAAAATAGGACACACAGTCACCCTGGTTACATTTGTTTACCTTTTATCCATTTAGTCTCCCCAATCTTCCATCTTTTTTATAAGATTCAAATTTACAGCAATATAATATTATTCATTATATTACATATTAATAATACTACCTGCACCCAATCGTATGAGATCAACTACAGTCTAAATCTCAAACTAGTCCTTAGTACCATATCTGATTAGCTCATTTTCATCACTCGTAGTTAACAAAGGCTAATAAACACTGTGGCTGAAGAAGGAATGCTAACAGAACAGTTGAGCAGTTTAGTAAATAAGATAGGCCAGATGGAGCTAAACCCTCATGCCTAGATGTACCAAAAGTGCTGACACAGCATGCTAAAGTGCTTGGGAAAAACACATGCTGGTCACTTAGGACCAGAAAAGGCAAACATACTTAGCACAGAGTCAGAGCTGCCAAATCAACACACACGCACGCCACAAAACCTTAGTCAAGTATCCAAAACAAAGTATGCTCAACATCAAAGACTGATTGACTGACTAACTGATTGATTTGATGTCCCACTTTGTCCCAATGTGGAATACCAGATACTGTGAGCTATATTTCAGAGGAAGGAACTAGCAAAACCACGTTTGAGTATGCCTTGCTGAAGAAAACATTATGAAATTTATTGTGTCACCATAAGTCAATAGGTGACTTGAAGGCACACAGACACACAAACATACACACACACTAGCATGAGGTTTGCAACACATAAATGGTAAAATATACTACGGTTGTACTACAGTAGTACTAATGGACAATTTCTTTCTAGGAAAATAGGTTTTATTTGGCCTCTGTTGCAAATTAAAGTACAAGACAACATTCATTCACTTCACTCGAGCTATTATGATTTACTTTAATTATGGATTAATCTTATAATACTTTACAGTTGTGTAATATTCATAATTTATGCAATTACATAAAGTAGTAAAAAGATATTGAAAGCCACAGGTACTCTCAATTAACTGTAATATGTCACACATATTTGCGGCATCATCAAAGGCAAGATCAATCTGCTGCATTCTAGTTACAATTTTTAACAAAGCTTTAAGTGACCGCTAGTTGGGGGCTTAAAATACAAAGGCATGCATATCAGAAACGGATCTTCATTTCTTTCTTATGAAAGGTCAACTACGTGAAATTCAATAAAGCAGATCATGTGTTTTTTCTTTGGCCAGTGAATATTTTCAGATTTTTCATGAAGCCTGCAACCTAGCATAAGAACATGGAAAGCTGTGTTATACTGGGTCAGACCACTGATTTATATAGCCCATTATTGTCCACACTGATTGCAACAGTTGTGCTGTTCTACCTGGCTATCCCCGGGGTTGAACCTGCAGCCTTCTGCATGTTGTTGAACTTCAGGTTTCTATCTCCTCTGACCAATGGCAATACTTGCTAGAACTCACTGTAGGTGAATTGCAATAATAGCTGGAGGGCCACAGGTTTCCCAGTCCTGCCATGATATTTTCTATCACAAAGCTCCTGAGTTAAATATCAAAAAATTATTTTTTTTTTCAAGAAAAATTCTCAATCCTCTGAATGGACTGCATTCAATGTAACTGGCACTGAAGTCTACTGGGAAATATGACTTTCTGAGCATGAATAACATCATTTAATCTTATCGGACAATTACTGAAGCATTTAATTCTTCTCTTGTGTAAAAAAAAAACTGAATGTGGGTAGTGAATACAGAAACATTGTCTTACCACATACTCACATTAAGGGAACTGTAAGTCAATAGATGTCACAACCCATATACAGAGAGGCTTCAAACTCAATTTTATCATGGCTGGCCACTGAGGAGCTGAATTTAAATGCACGGTGAATGGAGATGGAATAAAAATTACATATACTTTAAACAACTATGTTACAGAAAGCTAAAAATGGAAACTTCATTATAAAATAAAATTCAAATATGGCATGTGAAATAATGCCATATTTGAGATACTGCCTTATTTGAGATACTACTGACACCTTAAAAGCATTTTATACTAAAATGAAATGGATGGTTAGTTCCTCAAAAACATGGAAGCTTTGTTTGTCAGGACTCTAAGGCAGAAGAACTCACTGAAAGTTGTACACAGATATGTCAGCTCCATATTTCATTACTAATACAGCCATATTACAACAATACTGGATTATTTATTTATTTCACTGTTAAAGTACTCACTATCTAAATTTCACTGGACAATGTAAAGTCTGTTAAAAATACAGTTGTGCATAGGCTTGCACTGTCACTAGAGTGACCAAAAAATAATAATTCATATAAAATCTTTCTCACCATGCATTATTCCCCAAACAGCTAACTCCTGGCTGCTCTTCAGTACTTGCCACAAGTTTTACCCTATCAAATTCTGGAATCTGTTAAGCAGTGAAGCCCAACAATGAAACTGGCTTCATTCCATTGCACCGCTTTGTTGCCTTTTCTCCTGTTCTCCTCTTTAGAGAACAGCCGTCTAGCTTTGTTCATAGGCTAGTTTTGCCCATAAGCTGTTTGTTAGACTAGAAGGGGTAAACAGTTTATGTTACTAGAATTTAGGTATCAAGATTTACAAAGATGTGAAACTGAGCAACTTCCTTTCTCTGGGAACTTTCCAAACCATATTTAGCAGTGTTACATATTTGATAAACAATACGAGTTTGTAAGTTTGTCTGCATCACCCATGATCACGCTGTGATAATTGTTATTTTGTGAAGTACTAAACAAACTTCCTCAAGTTTAAACAAGAAAATAACTAATTAGAATTATATAAAATAAAATGGGATTATACATTTATGCTACTATAATATTTATAACCTTCTGTTGTATTAGTTCATGCCATTTATAATCAGATCCCAAAATTGAAAATCTCCCCCAACAGCCTCTCAAATGTACTATGACAACCTCTCAACCTTTCTTAAATTTGCCCAGTGCCCCTTATTCAATCAGAGTCTTCACCTTATCCATCTTTGCCTTATCAAACAACTTCATTGCCTAATCTTCTTGAGATGGAATAGCTAGATCTTTCCATCTCTGAGCATAAAATATTCTGGCCACTGTATTATTTATTACTATTTATTTATTTATATGCTTCCTTTTCTCCTGAGATGGAACCCAAGGCAGATTCCAAAAGGCTAAAAAAATTAAAAACATAAAACAATTGAAACACTAAAAGACATATAAAATTATAAAATTAACACTAGATCTTTTTAAGAACAACTAATAAATAAATAAAAGGTCTCCAACTCACCCAGTAAGTGCTTGCTTAAAAAGAAATGTGTTTGCTTGCCTGTGAAAGGAAATCTGGAATCATATACTGTAGAATTCTTCCAAGATTCCTACCCATGTGATCATCTTTCAGTCCCAATAAGGAGAGTTCCAGTTTCAGTTTACATTTCCAACAGATATTTGAAGATCCCTTATACGTTTTTAGACATTTTTGCTATGACCAGCTGTCTGAAATTCTGTGAAATTCATGGGGTCACTATAAGTTGACATGCAACTTGAAACTATGCACAAACAAATATACTCACATGCACAAGGGTTTTTAACTGCCCCCTGTGGTACAAGAATGATGGTCTAGATTGGATCATTTAGTCTGACCTAGTATGACTCTACTGACATTTATATACTTCATATTACATCCTTCTTTTGTATCAGACAGCCATGTTCCCACCCACCCTTCACTCTTGGTTTCACCAATAGCCCTGGTGACTTGAATGCACACTAGAACAACGCACCACATACAGGATGAATGCAGTGTTACTTGTTCTGACAAGATCTCTCTAGAGGCTGAAGGATGTTCAATCCAATTTACATGAAGGTGATGGGGACACAATCTGGCCCCAAGTGGAACCTACTTTAGAATTCTTTGATTGCACTCCTGTGCACACTTACTGAAAATCAGCTTCCCTGAACACAGAGAGGCTTATTCATAAATAAACTTAGAACTGTCATGAATCATCCTAAGAGTCCTTTGAAAAATGTGCGCAACTAAGTCTAAGCACTGCATCTGAATTCTCAAACTTCCCTCAGAAAGAGAGTTTGTCGGCAACATAATCTGCATTCTGGCTGCCTGATCTACTAGTTTAAATGGTTTCAGAAGAACTTGATCTATAGACTCTTCTTTTGCTTTGCATCCAAACATTAACGTCCCATATTGGTTCTGCTGGGAGAAAGTAAAATCAATGTTTGTATAGTCATATACAGAACAATTTTATTCTCATCTTTCTACCACCTAGGCAATTCTGGACATCCTCCTCCATTTTAATTTGTTGCTGTGCATGTAATTCTCCGGTCCTCGTGATATTTGTTCCGGATGTCCTGCTGGCTTCAGAAATAGATTCAAGGCTGCAAAAGGCATGGAGCAGCTCATCATGAAAGTGCTTCATATTGGAAGGAAACAGATTTTCCATTTTGCTCAGCTCAGACAAATCCCCTGAGATGTATCTGTTCATACAGGATTCTCTTCAGCAGATATTTTTTCAAGCACAGGAAATGAGAACCTTTTGTCTTCTTTTTTTGGGGAAAAAATATTTGGAACAAAAGCACTTGACATTTTGATTCTTATCATAAAAAAATCAGAGCAGGAATGATAATTATGATGATAAATTGGCAAGTATGGGTTTTTGTTGAAGAACAATAAATTTACTCTTTCTTCTCTTACTTTCCCTTAAATTCCATAGACTCCAAAACCAGGCTTCCACCTCTAAGTAAAATAAATATTCTTCAAATTTTTGGGAAGTTTAAACACAAAATGCTAAATCCAAAGTCAGTCCCAACCAGAGTCAACCAGTGGAAGTTCTTTAAGTGATTAAATCCCAAAGATTTCAGTGGGTCTACTTTAGTTGGGAATAATATCAGATTTAGGCTCTTGTTCAGCAAGGCATATGACTGGTTAGTATTTTCTGTTCCAAGTTCATCTCTTTTGTTTGTCCAGACATTTTATATGTTCATCTGTTAAATGTGCAATGGATTGAATCATGTTTTTGTTTACAAAAATACTTGTTTGGTTGTTACTGTGCTATTGTATTCTAATTTTGGCATGCAGAGATTGGGTTTTTCCCCCTTTCTGAACTGTTCTATTATCTACAGGGATGAAGGGAAGTTAAAAAGATAATAAAATCCTGCCCTACGACCAGGAAGAAAATGGCAAAGTTCATGGTAGGTGACCGTACTGTTCATGCAACCGTACTCCAAATGATTGCAAGAGAGGCACTGTTGGATGGGGTTATATTTTCCCAGATTGTTGTTTGAGTGCTAGGAAGATATTACATTCAGCAGCCAAGAGGACATCTGGATTCCATCGTGGTTTCATTCTTTCATTCTTTGTATTTATATTTTTAAAACTATAGCATATACTACCCAGATTATTCTGGTTATTGGGTGGTCTGAATATGAACTCAATGAACAGAAGTATTTGCACAATTATTGGACCAAACAAACATGCTCAAGGTCTTAGGACCCTGAATTTCTGAGTTTGTCCGCTATCTGCTCCAAGGCATCGAATAAGCACAATAGCCTTGTTCTGGTGCTCTGTTACTCAGATCAAATAAACACATCAGGTGCAAAAAATGCTAGCCTTGTCCCCTCTGCCATCACTGTCCATGCACAGAGAGTGACATTTTGAAGTGGAATCCTGACCATGTGAAGTCTCTACAAATAGAGGAAGCTCTCATCATCAGGTAGTTGCTCTTCCTGTATGTTATTCTCTGTAAGGAAGCGGAGAGCACATGGGGTGCAACAATGGAGGACAAGCAAGCCTCCTTCAAGTTTATTCACCCTCTTTTCACATGTTTATTTAAACTGGGTAGCAGAACATTTGACTAGGGCTAATGTGGCAGCAGCCTAAATACTATATCACACTTGCACACATCTTGTACTGTAACTTCACTTTCCCTTTTCTTCACCATTCCTTGCCATAGCTATCCATGATGCTTGAAAAACTGCCCCATGGCTGGCTCTGAGTGTGCATGGGGGAAGGAAGAATTGATCTTTTCTACTTCCACTGAGGGAAACTCTAATGTCAGTAGAATGATAGAACTGGATCCTGCCCAGAGACTTAGGATGCCATACACAGTGGTGAGGAAAGAAAGCACAACTTCATGCTTTCCATTCTACTCATGACTTTATGAAGTCTTGGACCCTTTTCGCATGGCTTTTTTTTGTGCGAGAGCCCCTTGAGCCTCGCGTGAGTGGGAGCGTCGCTCCATACGACGCACTCCCACTCGCGTGACACTCATGAGGCTCAAGCGGGGTGGCCGCGCATTTTTTTATTTTCGGCTTTAAGCCAAAAATAATGTGTGCTCGTGCAATGCTTGTGGAGGCCTAATGCACTTACCTCAATGTGGTGCGTCGAACAAGCCAGCCAGGTCGCGCTTCCTCCCCCAGCGCAGCCTACAGCTCCCAGACTGCGCTGCGGAAGGAAGAGGAGGGGCTGAAGAGCAACGGATGCGACACCGGGAAGCCAGGTGCAGTACGAAGCAGCGGCGTTTCAGGTGAGGCTTCTCGCGCGAGCTGCCGTCCCCTGTCGCACAAGCAGTGGAGATGCAAAAAGGGCCCTGGACTGAGTTTCCATCAGGCATGTTTGTCTTCAGTGTTTGTTGTTGTATGCTTTCAAGTTGCTTCTGACTTATGGTGACCCTAAGACAGGGCTTTCCAAACGGTGTGCTGCGACACCTCACTGTGTCGCCTGGAGGTGTGCCACCTACAATCTTGGAAATGCTTGTTATTATTCATAAAACATATATTTTAAAAAATATATGAAAAGTTTTCATGAGATATGTTGTGTCCCCATACATTTTGTTATTACAATTTATGTATATGTCTGTATCTCTTATAAGGGGTTAGTTTAACCTCTGGTTTGCTAGTAAAACTGAATTACTGTGTCTCGAAATGATGCATGTCTAAAAACTGTGTCGCCAACATGAAAAGTTTGGAAAGCTCTGCCCTGAGATGAACCTATCATGGGGTTTTCTTGGCAAGATTTGTTCAGAAGGGAGTTTGCCTTTAAATCTGAGACAGTGTGACTTGTCCAAGGTCACTCAGTGGGTGGGGATTTTTAATTTCAGGAGAAAGTAAGGAAGTCTAGTTTTAGCAACTGTAAAGAAACAGGAAGAACAGAAACAATGTGCAGCTTGAGGCAAATTAAAGCAGATGAGGCTTGGGGAGCTTGATAATATTAATGACTAGACAGGACGGCATTTTTCCCAGAGGTCTCATTCCTCTTTGTATAAGAGACACAAGTCAGATCTGTGATGTGTATACACAGAGGGCATCCATATACATACCTCTGAGAGTAATTCCTAGTCCATTTGCTCCCTCTAATTTAGGATTCCCCTGCTGCAGGTAAGTTCAGTATCTTCAAAGTCAAAAACTATGTGTTGAGGAATAGCATAGAGAGTTTAACCTTTAAGAAAGATAAAACAATCTGAATTGCACTATCACTGGAATGTTTTACTTGTTGCAAAACCTAAACTTATGTCCAGATGTGACAGTGCACAGGTTTCTTGAGAGAACCACTGTTTCCTGCCTTGGTGACAATGTTCTAAAACAAAGAAATACTGTGAAGGATCCATGCTCTAATAATTTATACTTAGAAATTCCAATGTATTCAGAACTTTTGGGGAAGAGGTGCTGAATATGTTGAATGGTTTAGGTGATAAGATACAGAAGAAACATGGAAGGGTACTCTTATATATGATAATGGCAGTCAGAATTATTTATACTAAAAAGTGGAAGAATAATGAAATACCTTCCGAGAATAGTTAAATTACTAGGCATGCATCAAATGGGTAAATTAATGATATTCTTAAATAATCAAACTTTAAATCAGGTGAAATGAGTTTGGGATGAAGTGGTACAAATGAGGGACATGAAATGGAGGAAGTTAGTCAGAATTGATGTAGAAAATTAAGAAGATACAGTGCTATATGTAATTTGTAATTTATGTTATTATTGGAATAGGTACATGAAGGACAAGGAAATTGTTCCTTTTGAGTTAATATGATGTAATGTAATAATAAAAATAGAAAAAAGAAAACAAAAAAAGTTTTCTGAGAATTTGGTCTTTTGTTTCTGGGTTCCTAAGCAATTCTAAACAAGCCATTCTGTCTTTGCAAACTGTGTCTAAAGTCAATGAGATAACTGACTGTGAACATGCATTTGTCCACAGAAAGAATGGTGCTTATTTTAGAATGTTAGAATCGTCTGTTCTCTGTTCTCCTATCTCACAATCTATGAACATTTTCTCCCTCTTTGGTAAAAATCTTGATGCTTCAATAAAGCTTTGTTCATCTTCCTCACACCAGCCTGCAGCCAAGGTGACAGCAAGCACTGACAAGATGTTCCCTGTTGGCCAGGGGTAATTGTGTGTGTTGTTACTGCAGTTTAGGCCTACCTGGCGATAGCACTAGATATCACTTTGATATCATAATTCGGCCTTACCATACCACCCCTCTCCACGTGTTTGTGAGGCCTCCAGACAAGCACAAAACTAGGCTCGGCACTTAACTGTTGAAATATACTCAAACAATACAGGCATGCCAGAAATAGCCAAATCACAGCTTCAGGGACCTCCCTGGCAAACACCATATTATGTATGCGCGCTACCTACAAAAGGCTCCCTGCCCCAAGCAGGCAACTTGACAAAGGCTGAACCATCCATTCTCAAGCATTGTGCATTTACATACTGGCTACACCATTGTTAATTCAGCTCTGATTCCATTATGCTAAATTGTGACCTTTCAGAGACATTGTCTCGCACTCAAAACTCATTGTTGTCCCTGAGCAAAGCATAGCCTGCAGTCACACTTCTCCCTATAAAAACCCCTGATTCCGAGACCTTCCTCGGATCACTCCCGAGTTCCAGACCGCCTTGCTGACACTTTGCTTGGCAAGCTTCCCCTCAGCTCCATGCGCTGAGATACATCAAACCCCAGCATCACTCTCTATCTTCTTCCAGGCTTCAGGAATAGGTTTCGTATCACCCGAACCAACTATCCCTCTGAAAATCCTGCTATCTTACTCACACCTTTATTTTCCTTAGTTATCTGTGTGCTTGTGTTGCTTACATTGTGTGCCTGTATTTAATAAAGATCATTCATTGCTTTCAAACCGGTCTGCTCTTTGACTTGGCCTGACCCCGTAAACACTGGGTTACAAGATCCTGCTAAGTTACCCTGCCTCTCATAAAGCTAAAGCAGTGCTCTGAGCTAATTTTCCCCACCTATAGTTGATCACATTTAGGTGTCCCTCCCGGGATCCCCAGAAAACAGGGTAACAGTGTGAGAGAGAGAATCCTTCCCAACCTGATCCAGGGAAAAAATTCAGCTCTGTGATTGTACCTGAGAAACAAGGATGGAGTGGTATTTCAGTCATGCTCAAAGCTAGGACTCTGAGAGACCTGGATTTGATTCCACATTTGGCAATGGAAACTCACTGGTTGAGCCTGGGCAACTCACATTCTCTCAGCCTCAGAGGAAAGCAATGCCAAACTCCTCTGAAAAAAATCACACCAAGAAAACCCTGTGACAGGTTCATCTTATACGTGCCAGAAGCTGGAAATGACTTGAAGGCATACACAAGAACAGGAACAACAACAACAAATAAAGGTATTTCCATGATGCCTATTTTGGATTTTGTTGTATTTTATTTTTGGAACAACATTCAGCACAGAAGTAGGCTGCAAGTGAAAATCTGTTCATTAACTAAATCTATCATTTAAAAAAAAATCTGCACAGCTTTTTGATTTAGCAGTAGTTTGAATTTTATGACTTAAATATTGTAGTAAAAGTCCAAGACAAGCAGGCTTTGTGAGAAGAATAACCTGAGAAATGTGAAATTTGTTAGCTCTTTAGCACAGTCTCTCATTTAAATAATAACTAATAACTCCAAAATAAGTTTCTAGTGTTGTGGATGAGAAATTGGGTATTCAAAAATTCATTCAGCTGTTTCCTTCCCTCCCAAGTTCAAGACAGAAACACAGGCCATTCCTGCACTAGACTGTTAATAGTGCTATGATTCCACTTTCAACATCCTATGGAATCCTGGGATTTACAGTTTCAGGAGGGGCCAGGTGGCAGAAATGGCCACAGTTGAGAGGTGAGCAAAATCACTGATGGATTACTGGTATTTGAACTTCAGGCTGGCAAGAGTGTTAGTTCAAGGCTTGTAATGTAAGTTTAACTAGCAATTAAACATGACTGTAATAGATAGCTCCTTCCCACACCTTCTACTAACTTTCATTCTCTGAACACGATTTCTTACACAAGTCCGTACATACAATCTAGTATTGATTTAAACCCCAGTACACTGTCCTGAACTTGAGAGACAGGGAAATCGCATCGTTTTTTCCAGCTCTGATAATGAGTGAGGACTTGTTTAAGTCTGTGTAGCTAGTGACTAATAAAATTTTCACACTATCCTTTCACAACAAGGATGTTAAGAGTCACAGCTCACAAAGGATAACAGTAGGTTCATCCACTCCTGCAAAAACACTTCAGGGGACATTTATTTGTCCTGTCTGAGTGGCATTCTCAAGAGGGAGGGAAGTGCTCACATCTCAGTTTGACCTACAGTTACCTGCTCCGTCAAGGGACAGGAAAAACTAGTACCATCATTTACTAGCAATGCTACTACACTGTCTTTCATTGACATTTGCAAAGCAATCCTATCCATATCTATTCAGAACTAAGTCTCTCTGAGTTTAATGGACTTACTCCCAGGAAAGTGGATTGAGGTAAGTGGTTGACAAGTGGCCTATTACCTTAAGTTTCACCTTTTCCTAACCTATACTTAAACTACTTCAGAAAATTGTTCCAGAAATAGGATCAAAGCTACATTGGGAAATCACCTGCTAGCAACCAGGATTGGAAGTAACCAGCTGTGGCAGAGTAGTGCTGGGGAGTGAGCAAGCAACAAGGAGCAGAACCACTGCCACTACGAACCATCATAGCATGGGTAGTAAATTTCTCCCAGAAGTATTCCCCACCCTGTGGGGCTTTGGCAGGGAAATGGCAGCAGTGATTGCTGCCTCCCTGTATCATGTATTGATAGGGACTTGAACATGCACAATTTTTGGTATTCACAAGGAGTCCTGGATCCAATTCTTTGCAAATACTAAGGACCTACTATACTTTCATGGTAGATGGCTCTTTGTGTTACACCAACTTTTTGCATATAAGGTGCTCCTTGCCCCTCAGTATGGATCCTTCTGCCTCCAACTCTGTAGTTATTTTCCTCTCCTCCCTCCCTTTCCTATAGAGTTGCATCACTTCTCAGTTTTTCCCGTGTTTCTTGAAGCTTTCTTCCATAGCAGCTTCATCATTTCCATCAAGTTTAGCAGTATCAACCCAACTGCTCCGGGGCGGTCCCAGTATTGCCTTCCAGTTAGGGAACTGTTAGGGAACATCACCATTGCTGCATTGTATCTGCACTGACCTCGTTATATATGGTGGGGAGGAAGTTTCTTTGGAGGTGAAGGAAGTCAAAGGGTGAGGGGAGAAGGCAGATGAAAAGCTGTTGGCCTTAACAGTTGATTCTTCAAATTAACCACCAACCTCTACTGCTGTTGCCCTTAATTTTCTCTCTCTCTCTCTCCTTCCCTTCACACTCCTCACCACCTGGCTGCAGCCTCTTCTTCTCCCACTGCAAACTCATGCTTCAACTCAAGGCTGAGGATCTCTTGGATGGTCTCTTCACTCAAAGAAGGATAACAAGAGCCAGCTGCTCTTGATGAGATTCATTACACACAAAAAAGAGAAGGGTGGTATCCCAACTGAGACAGACTGAATTTCTTTGAATCATGGTCTGCTTAGCCTGCAATGCTGAAGTCTGTCAGTAGTTTCTAATTATCCTTTGCACAAGATTTCCTCTTAAGCGTAGCAGACAGCAGCTTTCACCTGGCTCCAGTGTCCACTCTCATGTTCTCAACCTCAGAGGAAGACAAAGGCCAACTCCCTCTGAGCAAATCTTGCCAGTAGGTTGACTTCAGGATTGTCATAAGTCAGAAAAGATTTGAAGGCGCACAACAACAACAAAGGCAGACATCATGGCCAAATGAACCTCCTGCATAAGGAAGCAACAGCTAAAAAGGCCCTGGTCCTATTGAATAGATTAGAACCTATAAGAGAACTTTAATAGTCTCTGAATGATGGCACAGTTGACCCTCTGTATCCACAAGTTCTGCATCCATGGATTCAATCAACTAGGCTTGAAAACATTTTTAAAAAATTCCAAAAAGCAAACCTTGATTTCATCATGCACTGAACACTACAGTGATGTGTAGGCATGCCCTGTTGTAGTGTCCCACCATTGCACATATCCTCAGGCTCTCTCTAGCACTTAAGTTGTTCATCATTTTATATAAGGGGTGCCATTTTACTATATCATTGTATACAATGGGACTTGAACATTCATAGATTTTTCTATCGGGGGGAAAGTGGTTTCCAGGGGATACTGAGTGCTCACTGTACATCTGCTTTTCATTTAATTTTCTCCTGAAGCAAATTTATTCTATATCATGGTTTACTTTTCATTTACCTCCACTTTTGTCCCTTCACAAATTCCCAAACACAATGAATCATCTTTACAACTGCATTCTATTGTACTTTATTAAGGTTTCCCACAGTGCCTCTTTATATCTCTCAGCTCAGCATTTCACAATTATCCCAATCACTTTGGCTCTCCTGCAAGCCAATTGTTTCACATGGTGCCTGATTAATTAATTAGAAAGCTTCCAGCAAGCTTCTGCCCAGTTTAAAATGTTCCGTGATGAGCAGTATTGCAGTCTCAGAACCCAGAAAGGTTAAATGTATTTCATTGAAATGTTAAAATATTTTAAACAAATCTCCTGACTCTAAAAGATGTGGAATTGAATTTGAAAGTTAATTAGGAGAAATACATGATAAAAATATTATTCACAAATTGGTATTTGGATCAGGCTGCTGGAAAAAGTTAAAATGGAATTTATAAGACCATTATTAGTTTTAATCAGAACACTGCAAAGCAAGGCAGCCCCACAAAATGCATACCCTCTAATCAGAAGGAACATTCCTGATTAATCCTCTGTTTTCCCAGTTTTTCAGCTGCTTTTAAAATGTCCCAGTTATGTTCTCCTCATCCTACCTTCCCTTGTCTTCAGCTACTGCAAACTGAGTTCAAAGTCCAAAAACAATTTGCATTCCACTAATTCAGCAGCAAGGAGAGGAAGGGAAGGGGAGAATCTTACTCTTTTTACTTGGCTCTAGCAAAAACAAACTGCTACAGACTCTGCCTGGATGTTTTTCTTCAAGAAATTTTGCCATTTTGACTATATTCTCTGACAATGCTTGGCCACACATGTCCTAGTTTTCATCTGTAAAATGTTGAAAGGTATGAAAATACCTTCAACAAGATAGGTTTTTGCCTTTCATGGCCAATGAGGTCTTGAAACTTACAAACATGGGCTTGTGTGGTTACTTTGTAAAAGCAAGAAAACAACCATGAAGAGCCACAGTGCCAGAAAATGCAGCCCAGTGAATAGCTGCAGAAAGTCAGAGGGAAAAAATAGCCAAGATTAGCACAGACCAATACAACCATCCAGAGGTGCATATAGGGTGGGGCAAGTAGGGCACATGCCCTGGGCACCAATGCTGGGGTGTGTGTGTTGGGAGTGGCAACCTTTGCATGCCTAATTGAATAGCTAGTTTGTTTGCATGTCTATTGTAAGCATAGAGAGATAGCCTAGAGAGAAAACTTCCTGTTTTGTTGGTTAACACCTCTTCCTCCAGCACGTAGACATTCCTTGTTCTTTTGAAAAAAAGGTTCTCCGGCCATTTTGTTTCTCCCTTTTGTCTTCACCTTTTGACCTGAAAGCATGCTCTGAGATCTCCTAACAGGGATCATTTTGCAGCAAGCCATATGAGTGCTTTATTTTCTTCCTACCTTCCTGAAGAATTGAACCTGTGTAGACTATGCACAACTTTTTGTGAGTAAACTCTTTTATATTTTTAACCAAATTGTTTTTGTGCTTATTTTGAGCTAGATTAAGTGTGTTTGGGGTGTACTTAAAGAAGTGGGACTGGTGATCTGTCCAACTTCCGTTTTGTGCAATTACTAAAATACTCTGCTGATTGAGAATCTCATTACCAAGGTCTCTCAATATTCAATTTTTTTTTTAATTTCCCCAACAGTGTGTATGTGCAAAAAGGCAGAGCTTGGAAGCAACAGAGGAGGAAGAAGCAGCCCTGGAGGTAGAGGCACAACTTCCACCCTTGTCCTAGGTGCTGTTTATGCTAGATATGTCTCTGCACCCATCTGATGATCCTTGAAAATATTTTTTTCTCCTTGTAACAATTAAGACACTGTAGTAAAAGTTTTGTCAGATCAGTGTGTTACCACCACGAACTGGCCTGGCCTTTGGTAAACTTTAGATATCATTTTTGCTATCACAATTCGACCCTGTTCTGCCATCCTCAGCCACGTGTTTGTAAGGCCTCCAAACAAGCACCGAGCTAGGCATGGCTATTAAACGCTGACTCATACTTGTTTACACCAAGGCAAGCCAGAAACTGCCAGATTTGCTTTAGGAGACCTCCCGAAACAAACACCTTCATTACAGATGTGCGTCAAAACAAAGAGACGTCTGCCCCGAGTGGGCACCCTGGCGAGCTGAGAGCTCAACTGCCAAGCTAGCTGCATCTACATACCGGCCATACTATTGTCAATTCAGACCTTAACTTAATCATGTAAATTCTGATCTTTCGGAGGCATTGTCTCAAGCCCAAACCTCATTGTTTTCACCCAAGACTAGACTAGCCCACGGTCATATTTTTCCTAATAAAAACCCCCAGTTCCGAGAGTTCCTCGGATCTCTCGCTGGAGCGCTCTGGAGTTTCCTCCCGCCTTGCTGTTGCTTCGTTCTGCGAGCTCCCCTTGGCCGCAATGCCGAGCTTCCTCTCTTCAATTGGACCTCTTCAGGACTACGAGAAAGGTGTCGTATCTCCCATTTTCCTCCAAAACTCTCATTTCCTATTTCTAGTTAGCTGTGTGGTTGTGTTTTCTTAATAATTTGTCTGCTTGTTAATAAACATTATTGTTGCCATTTTAAACTGTCCGACTGCTCACTGACCAGAACCTGTATACATAGGGTAAAAGATTCCCACTAAGTTACCCTGCCTCTTGCTAGCTTAAGAGAGTGCTCCAGCTAATTTCCCCATCTTTGCTTGGTTTGTGTGGTTATTTGGGTGCCCCTCCCAGGACCCCCAATTCACAGGGTAACAAGTGGGGGAGAAACTCTACAGCTTTAACTTTTCCAGTAGTTTAAAAAAAATCATTTAAGCCTATTTCACAGCAGAGATTTTACCAATCACTATGGTACAGATACTTCTTCAGATAAAGCTTGAGAAAAACTTTTCTATTGGTAAAAAAGAGGAAATTTTAAGGAAATCATTACAAATGGCATACTACAGTCATGGGTTCACGAGTCAGTGGCTGAATCACTGAATTTAAGTGCCAATCAGAAGACAATGTGGAAAGATTTAAGTTCTTGGCAACTCTTAATAAACCTAAATAACTTTTCTAACTTTAAATAATCTTCTATGCAATGAATCGCCAGATGATTAAAGTTAAAATGTTCTGACAGGGGCAGTAGTAGAATCAGACATTTTGTTTTAAAAGAAAGAGTTAGGATCATAGATTGTTTTGACTTCCAAGTGATCTCTGACATGACATTCAAAGCCATTCCTAGCTGTTCGAAGCAAAATGTATCTGTTCTGTTACTTTTATCTGGCAATTTATTATCTTTTTCTGGCACAGATAGGCTAGAAGAGTCATTTGAAGAAAGTACAGAACAGATTTTTTAAACTGTGCATCTTGTTTTACAAATGAACAGATCTTGTAAATAGTCCCAAACATCATATATAATGTACAGATTGCCCCAAATGTTTTGTATGTGTTATACAATTCTCCATGTAAATATACTATTTAGTTTGATTTGACCCAGCCTGACAATCCTTCAGTTCATTTATCAACAAACCACCCAGAACATAATGTCATCTGATTTCAGAAGCTAAGCAAGATTCGGTTTGGGTTCTACTTGGATGTGAGACAGGTAGAGAAGAGTGACAATACTCAGGCAGAGCTAAGAAACAATTCTGTATGAAACCATGTGGAGCAGCTGCCAGTCAAAGGTAACAAAACTAAGCTAGATGGCCCAGTGCTCTGACTCACACGAAGCAGTTTCCTATATTGTTACGTAGGCCATGTTTCTACATATTGTAAAACAGCTACTTGAGGGTTAGGAGAAACTGGAATATTCTAATGCAAAAATAATTTGCTAATCCTGAGGAAAATGGAACATTCCTTGTCAAGCAATAAAAACAGCACGTAGCAGGAATTCAGATGTTTATGTTCTAGTCAGAGCTGGAAAACAATTAGTTGTTTAACTTCCGAAGTCATTAACTTCATTTTCCTAGTAATGTAGCCTGACTCACTAGATTGCTTAACTCTGAAGTCAATACTTTGCAAGTGCATTCTTTTCAGAATATTAGAATTCATTAGAATAGGTGGCTATGCCTCTGGCCGATTCAATAAAGCAGAAATACCTAAAAGGATTGGGAAGGAAAGAAATGTACCATGTCTTTGTAGCAAGGCAGTAGGTAGTTTGTAGTTTCAGTTGCTTCTTAGCTGGGACTGAGATGCAACTGAAGAAGAATTTGGGGGAAAAGATGACTAACGGAATAGAATGGGGTGATTTGTTTGCTTAGCTCCCAAATAGCCATGACCCTACAGAACTTGGCCCTTTATGTCTGAAAAGCTAGTGTGTCACTAGGCTCTGTGTTTTTCTGGGCAGTGGAGTACATAGTGACTTTCTTCAGTTCTCTTCTGATGACTTTTCTGGCTTCTACTATTTGTTATTGTGTAATAGATGGTTGTTATTGTTTAGGATGGGCTGCAATGGAAGTAAACCTTTAATGCATTTATTACGGCTCACACAACACTAGGCGCTTGCATCATCATCATCATCAACATCATCATCCATCATATAACAACAGCATAACGTAAAAAAAAAATACAGCTCATCCTCCATTTCCTCTTATTTTGGCTTCTTTCCATTTCTTTTCCCTCCTATTGTGCTCTCCAGCCACTCCCTGATTCAGTGGGTCACACAGTTTGATTGGGCTGATGAAATTGGAGCTGTCCATAACAGAAACAAAGATTGATTTATTTCAACCCATGCCTTCTCTGTGTCTACTCAGATGTTAATCCTATCGAGTCTTTTGATAATTTTATTGTCTTTATTTTTACTTTCCTTTGGATAAAAAGTTTTACTCTCTCATACTTTCCCTTTGCCTTTCTCCCACACATGTATACACACATGCAGTATTCTCTCTCAGTCCCTCTCTATCTCTTCCTCTTCTTCCCCATCTCAATTCCGCTTTTCATCTACACTCTTCTTCAGTGAATCACAGATTTTATGGGATATGGTAAGGTTAGAGCTTAAAGATGAAATATAAAAGTAGTTAATTCATGCCTGTCCTGCCTTTCTTTAAAACAGGGGTGGGCAACTAGGTAGGGGCCATTTTTCCTTTCCGTGTCTCCTTGCAGACCACAGCAGCATGCTTCAGTACATCAGAAGTGATATAAGGAAAATTTTGGCCAATTTTCTTTTTCTTTCTCCCCCTTTCCCCCCTGTTTTGGGGACTTTTGGGGGTCTGGGGGGCCAGAAAAGAAAACTGTTGTCTTTTTATGTGATTTTCAGAAGTTTACGGCAGTGATGTAGACTCGAGTCGACAGACTCGGACTTAAGTCACTTCAGTGACTCAACTCGGACTCGACTTGGCCATAAATGAGGCACTGACTCGACTCAGCTAGAGACTTGTATGTTTTTAATGACTGACTTGCTGCCCTTGGTTCAGTTATGTTAACTGAAGTGACTTGAGATCTGCTCAGCAGCCTGTCCCTGCTGCATATCAGAGAGGCCTTCTAAAATGTTTCCTAAGAGCAAAAGACAAGACTCGCTCCCAGAGTGCAGGGTGCATTTCTCAGAGGGGAACAGCAAATGTGTTAGGCAATGGGTTTGAGGAAGAAGGATCCTTCCTTTTAAAGCTTTTAAATCTTCAGTAAGGGGGAGTAAGATAGGATCCTATTCCCCACTTCCAAAGCTGCAGATGGCAAAATTGCAAATGTGGAGAGCTGACTCTGCTTAAATTGTTAAAACTGAATTTATTTCACTCTATCCATTAATTCTGAAATTTTGGTTGGAGTATAAAGTTGGCTTCCAGATTTGAGACTTGACTTGACAGTATCTTCAAGGACTTGAGATTTGACTTGAGACTTAGGCTATTTCTGCACTAGACTGTTATAATGCTATGATTCCACTTGCAACATCCTATGGAATCCTGAGGTTTGCACTTTCAGGAGGGGCTGGCTGGCCCCTCCCGAAACTGCAAACCCCAGGATTCCATAGGATGTTGCAAGTGATATCATAGCGCTATAACAGTCTAGTGCGGAAATGGCCTTAGAGTAAAAGACTTGAATACATCACTAGTTCATGGTGGTTTGGGGGCAAAAAATCTCCCCAAAATCTGAGTGAACTTTTTTATTGTAAAAAAATGGGGGAATCTGATGAGTTTGAGGATTTCTGAGAGGGTCCTGTGGTCTACAGTTAGGAGTTCCAAAGGGCTGCACTTTGCCAACTCCTGTTTTTAAAAAATACTGTGATGTATGTTCCATTGAGATAAATGAGCAAAACATATGCTCTTCCACTCATTTCTGCAAATCATCTTTTTTGATATGGAATGGGGAGGCAGAGAGCATACTGTGTTCAGTTGTGCAGAAAAATTTTTTGCATATTCTCAGAGGCACTCAGAACACTTCTGATTTAATTTTTTCTACCCTTGTTCTTTGCAGGCAACCACGTACTGCTGTGCTTTGTGAAAGATAAGTAAACGGTGTACATATTGACAAACCTGTGAGAGGACAAAAAAGGGAGGAGAGATACAGATTAATAACAAAACTTGAGTTGAACAGCATGTAAGATGTGATTTGTTAGGCTAGAAAAGCTTTTCCCAGCCTGATAATTTCCAGATGTGTTGAAGTCTCACCATTCCCAGGCAACACTTGTATTATCAGTTTTGAATTTCATATGCCAGAAAATTCTAATTGAGGAAAGCAATTTTAAAATGACCAAAAGTGCTAATAATAAATGTATTCCCAAGGGTCAAAGGGGACAACTTCATGCCATTTTTTATAAATCCCATTGTCTGCCCTAGAAACTAGTATATTCAGTTATTTAATGGTAATTAAATTAAATTATTTCAATTACTAGTGTTGGTGGCAGTGAATGAATGTCCCATTTTCCCAAATTTAACATTATTGAATTAATTTTCAAGCCTAATGTTCCAAGTTCTGCTTCTTGCAGGCTGTCACACCATCTCCCTCCTTGTCTTATTTAGCATTGTGACAATTGCTCACATTTCTGTTGCTGACCAGATTCTGAAAATCAGCCAGAGCAGAGAAGTTTCAAAGACTGATTTCTTATCCCCCATATTCTCAGAAAAGAGGAAAAGTTGGAGGAGCTACCAGCTGCTCACATAAACGTTTCCTGTTGAAGAGAAGCCATTTGCTCTGATGCCAGTAAAGTGAGATAAGATCAGCTGCAGTTCTAGCAAACAAGCAATAGCTTATTTTAAAAGACGGACATAATGCTGAAAGCAGGTTGATGCTGGATGCAGTACTCATTCTCTTGCTGTTTCCTTTCTAAGAAACCATGCATTGGCTCTGCCATCCATTGATGCCTTTCATCCCTGATACTGTTCACTACAACAGCAAATGGCAGACATGAATCCCTCCTTAGATTTCCAAACAAGCCCAAGAGAGGACAATCCTTGTTATGCTGGTGATTAAACTACCATCATTCCTCACTATTCTCTATGCTTGCAGGGGATGATAGGAACTGTAATCCAACAATGCTTGGAGAGCCACAAGTTGCCCAAACCTGAACAAGTAAAGAAGAGAACCTTTGCTGGATTGCTGAAGAATAAAAGAAGGAAAAATGTACAAACATCTCATTATAACATTCTAAATATGAACTGATAAACAATTATCAGTGCATATTTAGAAGGGACTTCTTCAAAATGTAGTCATGTATCTCAAGGATCCATCGGCTATTTCAAGTCTGATGACACAATAATGTGATACCAAATTGTTGCAAGGCTGTAGTGTTACCCATAAACTTCTGTTAAGTTCTTCTGCTAATGCAATTTCCTAGATTTATCCTTCGATGTTAAGTCCTCTCAGCGATTTCCAATATTTTGTTATTTTTAATCTTGCAACAACTAATAACGTTGAAATCAGTTCTTTGCGCACAAGTGTCTCCTTGTTGTCTTAAAACAGTGATAATAGGAATAACACCCCTCTTAAAAGAGATCTACAAAACTGGTGACCAGTTTGGAGGAAGTGAATTTTCAAAGGTTTTCAGAAGCATAGCATTTGCAATAGGCATGAGTAATTAAAACAACACTCTTTAAGCTACATGGGGTCGTGATCACAACAGCAGCAGAAATCTTCTTGGTAGCCAATGGCCAGCATTTTGGTCCCTCAGAATGTCCCTAGAATTAAAAAAGAGCTCTGTCACTGCTGTCATTACCATTAAATGGCATGAAAAATAAAGCCTATAGCTAAGCCATTTTCTCTCCAGAAATCACTACAGCCCCATCCTTAACTTTTGCCACCAAAGAACGGAACAGCAAAATTACAATGGATCTGCCAAACTGCTATATCTCTATTTATAAAACCAAGCCTGATTTGGATAATTTCAAGCTATTTTTCATGGCCATCATAGATTGGGTATCAAATTAAAACATACAGCATATAGATGGGAGGCTACTTATTCCATTCATTCCAAAAACTGTATTTTTAAATGTCTCCATTCAATTGAAAGACTTTTTTTTCTTTTTTCAAGGATTTTACTGACCCAGCTTCAAGATTGTTTACATTTAGGACTTTCCATGCATTGGTTTATCAGGACCATATCATATCAAACAGTGTTACTCTTGGTTACAGGAATATGATTTTGAGTAATTAGATTGCTCTTCTTCTTCACAAGTTAGTCAAAAGTAGCGTCCAACAAGATTGCATTCTTAAGTTTTTTAAAATGCATCCTCCATACAAAAATGAGTGGTTTTGAGCTAACACTTTGTGTCTGATTCAAAAACTACTCTGGAAAACAAAACAAAAAAAGGGTTGTTGATTTCATTTTTCCGATTAACTGCAGGACCATCTTCTCTTTCTTTTGCCTGTTTGACAAATTTTGCACATAGTGGTTTAACCATTTAAGTGTTGCTGTATCTCTTCTGTATTTTATATTCATTTTAGTAAATGTGCCTCCTTATTATTGATTCCCAGATTTAGCAATGACAGCAGTAATGTGATATGAGCAAATAATTGGTAATACAATAAAATGTTCAAATTGCATGCTCAAATCCAAGAAGTGTTTCATTTACTAGATCAAATGGTATGGGAAATCTCAATAATGGAAGTGAAGACATTTTCTGATTTCTAATTATATTTGGTGATACATAAAATGTTTTGTATGTAGGTGAAATGTCAGGAGAAAATACTAATAGAACATGGCCTCAAAGCCCAGAAAACCCATAACAACCTGTTTTGAATGTGTTTGCAAATACAATTTTTTCCCCAGGATGATGACACAAATTTTTCAGTCTCTTTAAACAAAACAAAACAAAACAAAAATCAATTTAGTTTTACTATGGACAGGGAAAAGCAAAGTGACCACTTACATGTCACCAAAGATAGTGGCAAAAGAGGGTACAGACTGGAATAATTACATAGAACACAATATATATTGATAGTTGTAATTTATAGATAATTACTATTATTTAAAGATTGAAATAGTAATTTAACTAGAAATACATTTCACTACAGCAAGGAAGACTGGGATTGACTGAGCGAGCTCCCCTGGCCTGGATCCTATTAGTACTCCCAACCCACTGAGTATGTGGCACCTCCCTGTATGTTCACTTCCTAGCTCTAACTGGGACTAATCAATAGGATTCAGGATTCGATCTGCTATCCAGCTGCTGATGGTGGGCAATTTCCAGACTCCTGTTGCTCTCTTTGTACCTTTGGGCTTGAACTGGACAGTGCTTCTGACAGCTTTTCAAAGAGGGCCCTCTGCAGAGAAAAGGTCTTTTTGCTCTTACCTGAAAGATATGCTCTAACATTTTGTTTTCCTGCAAGGCACTCTGTCTGTAATTCTGTGTGCTAGCCAAACCTGCTTCAATTTCTTCTTCCAGTTTGTTTTTCTGTCTTCCCTGTAATGGTTAACAAGGGTTGGCATACCTAGATCTTTAATGGGATGCCCATATGGTCAGTGAGCCCAGATATAGGGAAACCGGAGTGGAGGCAGCAAAACCAATGAAGGGAAGGGCAATCTTCAGGACTTTGGGCCTTCTGCACTCCACTGTTACAGTGCTATTATTCCACTTTCAACATCCTGTGGAATTCTGGAGTTTGTAGTTTAATGAGGCCCAAGAGCTCTCCAGCTGAGAATTCTAAAGGCCCTCTCTCCAAACTGCAAATCCCAGGATTCCACAGGATGTTGAAAGTGGAACAATAGCACCATAAAAGTGGAGTGCACAAATAGCCTTTGTGCAAGTGTGTGTGCACAGGTGTGCAAAGCCACACAATGATATGTGAATGTAATATGCACATGCAGCATGCACCAGTGCAGTGCTTTATGTGTTGAACTGAAGTGGACTTTGAAGGAGGGTCAGTCTAGGTAGCCTTAAGACTCTATAAAAGTGTTAAAAGAAATCCTCAAAGTGTGTGGGAAGTCAGAGTGTTTTGTAATATGCTGCGCTAGCGAGGCTCAGCAAAGTTCCTGTCTCCATTACAAGGTTAGGTCACAGTGTGCATGGCTGCCTGAGATGTTCTGTAAACCATTTTCTGAAATGTAAACAACTTGAGAGATAAGGGGAAAGTGAAAGCTACAGCAAAACCTCTGCAAAGGAGGGGCAAGAGGAAATGTCTTTGTGTGTCAGAAATGCTATAAAATCACTCTGTTAATTGTGCTCACGGCTCTTGACACTTTCTGGAAGCGATTCCAGTCAAGGAGCCCGGCCGTTTCTTTTAATAAACTCTTTTTCCTTACCTTTGAGGTCTCACTGCCTCTGTGTTCCCGCTACAGAACAAGGAGACCAGGTTTCAAATCTCCACATAGCCATGCAAACCCACTGTGAGAAGTTACACTAGACGAGTAAGCCACACACACAAATCTTGCCAAGAAAACCTCATGATAGTCTCCGTCTTGAAAATACACAACAAAAATACAACCGACGCTAGACAACTGGCTCAAACCCTCAACAGCTACAAAGAATCTGGCCTGAAAGCCCAAGCTTTTCTTCTTCTACGCCAACCCAAGGGCAGCATCTATTTCCCTTTAACTCCCGCCCCCGCTTCTCCATTCTTCCTCTGCCAAGGGCAAACCAACGCCTCCCCACTGGGAGAGGTGGTCGTCTTCCTCCGAAAAAGGAGACGAATTAAATGTACTCCCCACCCCTTCCACCCACCCCCACCCCACCGGTGCCATGATTGCATGGCCTTTCCGGAAGGTGTGTGAAAAAAGTATGAGCGTCAGGGGCCGGTGGAACAGGATGCGCTTGCAAACCAAACACCACTCGAGCTTGCCTTGAGGATCCCAAAGGCGCTCAGCCCCGACGCCTCTCCTCCCACCCGCGGACAAGACGGGAGAAAGGGCGGATAACGAGCTCCTGAGGAAAACCGCGCGCGGGGCCGTGGGGCAAAGAGCAAAGCGCGGCTCCCGGAGCAGCAGGGGGGCTGTTACTCAGCCCGGGGTCGGAAACCAGGGGAGGCGAAGAACGGACGCCCTGAAGAAGCGCGGGATGAGCGCCTCAGCAGCCTTTGCTGCCAAGAAGAAAAAAAACAGAGGCTGCTTCTCCCGAAGTGGACTTGAGGTTGTTTCTCTCCGCAGAGGCGGAGGCGGTCTGACCGAAGTTGGCCTGACCGGGGAGTCTCCCCTCAGCTGAGAGCCGGGCTGTTCTTCAGGTCTCGGAAGCCTCCTCCCGCTTGCCGCGCGCCCGGCCGCCCGCCCACCGCCTCCGTCACCGTACAAAATTCCTCCTCCGTAAGGCGCCTTGCTGGGAGTTGACGAAGCTGGGAGCTGGCTTGCAGACGGAGGCAAACCTCCAGGCATACATAGCAACAAAGCCCCAGGCTTGAAGTGGCGGCGGCGGCGGGGGGAGACGTGGCCGACGGAGAGGCGGTGGATGGCTCATTCGGGGCGGCGATATTCCCGCCCCCTCCCTCGCTCCGCAGCCGCAACAAGTGGCTAGGTCGGGGACCGGCTGCGCACTCGCCACTCTCGCTGCCGCCGGCGGTTCTGCTCGGGGAGCCTCGGAAACGTTTCCGCGCCTGCCCGCCCGGTCCTCGCCGCCCGAAAGAAGTTTTCCCGGCAGTTTATTCAGCTTTCAATGTCGAGGTCGGTGAAAAGGTTTAGCGGGTGGGCAGGGCGAGAGGACACTGGGGGGAGGTGGGGTCGCCTAAGGGCGGGGAGAGGAAAGTCTCGTTGCTTGTACTGGAGAGAGGGAGGGGGGAGCGGCCCGAAGTCGTGCCTGCTCGGGACAGTTCGAACTGTCGGAACTGCGGCAGAGTCGCGGAAAAGAAAGCGGGGTCGAGACCAGGCGAGAGAGAAGCCGTTTCCGCACTAGGCTGTTCACTGTTATTCCACTTGCAACATCCTATGGAATCCTGGGACCCCCGGATTCCTCACAGCATGTTGCAAGTGGAATAATAGCGCTATAACACTCTAGTGCGGAAGTGGCCCGAGTTCCCCGTATCCCTTATTATAAAGGGATGTGCGTTGTTTGAGAATCGGCAAGTTTGGTCCTTGTCAGACTGATAGATGTCCATTATTAGACGCAGTAGTTCTTATTTGAGGGTCCTTATTTCCTCTTATATGGATTGAGCAAGATTATTTTGGGGCCGGGGGGCTCTTCATAAATATAGAAATGTGTGCATCGTGTGCTTTATGACTGTGGACAGTACATTAATTTCTGCAGAGAACTGGGTTATCTATAATCAATGCTGTCGTGTCATATTTAGACAGAACCCCAACTTGTTAATAGCTGCTGCTTGATTGTCAGCCCTCCCTGGCACGAACCTCAGCCGTCCTGTATTGTTATTGTGAAAACCTAGTAATGCTAGGGTAAGATGACCGTTCATTTCTGAATGGATCGACCCAGGGCAATGGGCTTGCAGCCTTAAAAGCATACTGGCCGCGGGAGTAGACCGCCTCAAGCTCAGTGCTGTGCCTGCTTTTGCAACTTGTCTTCTGCGCAAGACTTTCGAACACGGGTGAAAATTCCACTCTCCTAAATCTTGCCCTTGTCCGGGGCAAAACTAGGTAATGTAGTCACTGCGTGTTTGGGTTTCACTTGTCAATGCATAACAGTGCATCTGGGAGGATCAGGACCTCAGCGTGTGGAGTGGAAGCCAAAGCCAGCCGGTGGGCAATGAGGGCAATACTCCTCCTAATGGGAATTTTGCTCCCCTGGACAATTTTTTCCCTTCAGTCTCTAAATTGTTAGCATTGCAGAAAGGTAGACACTGAAAATCTTTAACGCAGTTATATTTGCTGCGTTCCCATTCCCTTGGTAACTGTCTGCCATTTTTCCTAGGATCCTTGAACTGTTATCTCTAAATGCTCAACTAAAGTTTTAAATGCTTAACTGAAGTTTAGAAATTTTGAGAGTCAAAGAAAATTTCACTTGGGAACAGAACTCTTATTTGGGAGGAATACCCTCATTTTGCTACCCTTCCCCATAGCTACACAACTGACTGGGAAACTGAATTTCTTCCCCTATCCCATGTAGTCCCAATGAAAAATGTGTCCCCCTCCCCATGTCCCCAAAGCTGATATCTACCCTAAGAAGGAAGCTGTAATTGGTGCCCACTCTGCTTAAATGCCTTTTGGATTCACACATATCTGTAAAAGCTGTTTTGTACTTTCAAGTCATTTCTAACTTATGTTCGCCCTAATGGGTTTTCTTGGCAAGATGTGTTGGGGGGGGGATTCCTTTGCCTTCTTCTGAGGCTAAGTGTGATGTGCCCCAGGTCACCCAATGAGTTTCTGTGGCTAGGTGGGGATTTGAATCCTGGTATTCCGGAATTCTAGTCCACCAGTCAAACCACTATACTCTGCTGGCTTGCTATACTGTACTTTCACCAAATAAAAGTTGATTTTGTATCAGTTAACTTCAGGGAATTATAAATGAGAAGAAACAGGTTGACTTATTGAATGCCAGGGAATCTAGTGCTACCTATCTCATCTCTTAACTCTACAGTGATACCAGAATTTTAGTAGACCCTTTCTGTTACACAAACATTAAAAACCTTGAATTCTTGACTCATACATGGTCACAGCAAGACAGTTCTTCAAAAAATATTTAATTATGGGCACAATAAATAGTTTGCTAGTATACCATGAGTCAATCCATTCTGTATTCTAACAAAATGATTAGTCTGAATACCAATGAAATATTGAAATAACTTATTCACGGTAGGCATCCTAGACTCTGCACTCATGTATTTACAGCATCAGCATCGAATAACTGGACACATGCCCAAGTCCTGTATGAGACTCTGAGAAAGTTACAGGGAGAATAGGGGTCCTACAGCAAGTGTCAAAACATACAACAACTTTTCATAGTTAATTTATGGTCAGACAAAAGTCAGATATATGTTTGATATGAATTCATCATTAGTGCATATTGTGAATATACTATATACACCAATTGTGGATTTATTGTCGAACTAAAGATTTGGAAGAGAGGAAGTTTTCGTGTATCTTTGATCACAGAGTTAAGACAGACTTGGGGAATCTCTAGCTCATGGACCAAAATTTGCACAACTACACACAGAATCCCAAGTGAGGCCCCCGCTGCCGAAACTCATCCCTTCTAAAGGGAGAAGGGCAGGAGAGCATGTGAGTGTGAAAGCAGTGTCTCAGTGGAGTTTCCTTTCCCCTCCCCTTTCCTCCTGGGAGCACAATCTGGAAATCAGATGTGAATATGGGGAGGATTCATTGAAGCTGTGATCAACGCCACTTTACTCTTCTTCTTGCCTGGCCTGATCGAGGGAAGTTCAGGCGAAGTGGAGATGGCTCAGGAGCTAGATGTTGCCTGCAGGAGCAACTCCTCCCTTTGACAACCTAACCTCTCCTCCTACCATTCACATCCTAATCCAGCAGATGAGCAGTAGGCAAAGGCAACTTGGCAAGCACTTGGAGCTCTGCTTTTCTGTGCACAGGGAAAGGTGCAGTTAGGGAGTGACTCAGTGACAACAGTGAAAGGGCCTTGGGAGAGCAATCTGACCCACGGAACCAGTCTAGTTCCCACTCCTAGCCTAGGACTAGCCTCCAAAATCACAGGAAGTAGAGAAAATTATTCTTAATGTGTTGATGTGTTCACTCCCTGCCAAATGTGATTTTGAAGTGGTAATTTAGCACAGAGGAAATCATGATAATGACTCCATGAACAGATAATTAGTCAGTGCATTTCTAAACCATGCAAACTCTAATTGTATTTGTCTAGAAAATAATCTGCAACTCAATCAGCTCTCAGGCACCCACCGACCCACCCACCCGCCCTCCATCCATTCAGAACAAGGAGCAGCAGGGAAGGGCTGCGCTTCACTCAAAAGAGAAAGCAATCCCGGCCCCATGGGCTGAATATGGTAGGGACTGAATAACATTTGGGGTACTGAGAAAGAGATTTGAGACCAAGGGTCTAGACTTAGTAATATCCATACGATTCCACATAGAGGCTATTATAGAAGGAAAGAGGCATGGAGATTCACACACTATCCATATCTCCTCAGGCAGTGCTTATTTTACCTTTTCAAAAGTACCTATCAAAATTAGTTAAAAGAACATCCGCCCTGAAGACTGCTCTTCTTTTCCCTGAACTTAAATAATCCCAAGAGCCAATGTGTGGTAGTGATTTGAGTACTGGAGTACAACCCTAGAGACCAGCGTTCAATTACCTGCTCAGTCATGCTCTATTTCCGCACTAGACTGTTATAGCGCTATGATTCCACTTGCAACATCCTATGGAACCCTGGGGTTTGCAGTTTCGGGAGGGGCTAGCCAGCCCCTCCCGAAACAGCAGCACAAAAATGAGGAGGCCACTTTTTTTCATTCATAATCCTAAAGGGTTTTTCCCCTTTTCAGACATAAGTACTTATGTAAGAAGTAGCTTATGTTTTTTATGTCTTGTAAGTAGCTTGAAGATTTATACTTTTATGTAGGAAGTTTCCAGATATAGCTTCTAATAACTTGCAGCGGGGGTGAAGATGGGGAGAGCATGGCCTCAGAACACCAGTCTAGTTTTTCAGTATTTGGTTATTCATTATTGCTAGTTTTTAAACCACCTATAGGTTAATCAGTTATATGGGAATATTTGTCATATTTATCTACCAGATATCAGGCTCTTACTGCACTTTTTAAGAGCAACAGATTTATTTTAGCATGCACTTCCATCAACTGTAATCCACTTCTTCAGATGCTTGAAGCATGGTAATCAACCTTCAGTTATACTTGTATGTGCATAGTTAACATGGTTGTGGAGGTGAGATCAAAATGAAAACTGAATATGGAAAACACTTTTGTTTTATAAATGCTAGTTGTAAATTGTCAAGAGTGCTGATTTGTAACCATTGCAAAGGGCTGACTTGTAAGGAATTTGTCATCTTATCTTGATGAGAAAGTTGAACACTAAGCAAGCTAATTGCATTATGCCATGGTGTGAAAAAGGCAGGCTGAAAGATGCATGGAGAGTAAAGCTGTCATTATGGCTTCTGAGTCACGTCATATCAGTATGCCTCTTGGATATCAGAGAATATCCACATGACAGAGTGCTATGTTGACCTCAGGCCCTGCCTGTTGACATCCCACAGGTATCTGATTGGCCACAGCAGGAAAAGAATGCTGGGATTAATTGGTCTGGGCCTGCAGGGATCTTCTCATGTCCCTTCTTTGTCCCCACATTTTTTTATTTTTCCTTTTTTAAATTGGAAAACAATCCTAGTTTGCAGTTTGAAAAATAAATACACACATCCGGTAATACTTCCTCCCCCATCTGTAATAGAAGCACATGCAGGCACACACACAGAGGCATGGTACCCAGAACTATTAAAGAGCAATTCATCACTAATGCTACTGCAGTGCTGAATAGGAAGTGATTAGAGGCAGAAGATTTTCACTGAACAGGACTTACTTTTAAGTAAACATCATAGAAATATCTCAGGTTTTACACAGTGTTATGCTATACACAGTTTTAATAGCTTTTTTTTTTTTTAGATAGGCACCCCTCCACAGAGCCAGTGAAAACTTATTTCATCCTCATTTCAAAAGAGTAAAATATAAGTGGCCTAAAAATGAATGAGTGAATAAAACATTGTGGAGTTGGATCCAGATTTTGCCCTCTTGGATGTACATGCAAGTTGCTCTGGTCAATGGAGAGGGAGCAGTTATCCATTATCATTTATTCCTTGCCACTCTTGCAGCCTCTTGTCTCCCTTCTACACTGGAAGTCTTTTAATCCTTTGGAGCAAATTATAAGGTGTGGTGGTGCATAGAGAGTTGAAGAGGGAAAATTCCAACTTCTCTTCCTTCATTTTGCTGGTAGCATACCTAGCATATTTGACACCAGGTGTGAATCAGTTCTTTAACAATCCCATCCCAATGGAATTATTTTCAGTAAAATTCATGAAATGAATCAAATACTAATAATGGCCAGAAAAGAAATGCAAGTAGTGAAAATATTCTTTTACTGAAGGTTATATATACTCATGCCAGTAACAATCAATTAAATAAATAAATAAATAAATAAATAGAAATACGAGAGGGGGAAAAAGTTTCAAACTAATTCTGGGTTATTGGCTTTAAAAAGTTCTACAAAACTATATACATGAAGATCAAAATGTGTTCTTACCTGGAAGGCAGGTGTGGGATAACACATGAACAGGACTGGACATTATAAAATATTATGAAACGCTTAATGAGAAGAAAGATGCCTTGATCTTCCTAGATGCCGAGAAGGACTTCAACAATATTAATTGGATCTTCTTAATAAAAGTTTTAGAACATATGAAATTTGAGGGAAAACTTCCAAACATGGATTAAAGCCACCTATAAAGAACAAAATGTTTGATTTATTATTAATGGAGATTTGACAAGAAAAATCAAAATTCCAAAAGGAAAATGACAAAGATTAGTTGGCAGTTACCTTTCTATAGTGCTTATCGGTGCAAAGCACTCCCTAAGCAGTTTACATGTATTTAACTAATTGTCCCCAACAAGCTGGGTACTCATTTTACCAACCTGTGGTTGGAAGCTGAGTCAATGTTTGTCCCCACTGTTATTTATCTTGGACCTAGAAATCTTATTCATGGCAATAAGGAAAGAAGAAAAACTACTACATGTTAAAATTGGCCAAGATGAATATAAAATTAAAGCATTTGTAGATGATGTTGTTATCTTCCTAGAAGACCAAGTCTCTAAAATTGATCTTCTCAGTTATATATATTTTAAAAATGAACAAATTTCAAGTTTCAAAATTAATATAACTAAAACAGAGATCATAATGAAAAGTGTTAAAACAAATGAAAACAATTAGGAAATGAATTCAGAGTCGAGTCTGTGAATGAAGGGAAATATCTAGGAACTGAATTAACATCCAATATCAATTATTTATTTCAAAATAACTATTTGAAAATCTGGAAAACAACACAGGGAAAACTGGAGATTTAGAAAACTATGAAATGATCATTATTTGGTAGAATTTCAGTTACCAAACTGAATGTTCAACCTAAAAGTTTACATTCATTTCAAGTGATTCCTGTCATTATTAAAAATACATGGTTTGTACAAAGTAAGAAATTTGGGGAGAGGAACCTAGAATAAAATATAAACCACAGACAGACATCACAATGAGAGGTGGATTTGCATGGATCTTAAATTGTATTATAAAGCATTTATTATGGTGTGGGTGAGACCCTGAATATTGTTGAATAACTCAGAACTTCAGACACTAGAAAGTCATGATCTTCACTTTGCATGGTACACCTTCCTACAGTACAATAAAACTTAGGTTCAGAAACCATTTAACAATCATGTGATTAGGAAGTTTGGGTAAGATATAAACAATTTGTATACACTGAAACACCACCTTGGTTATCACCATTGGAAGCACTTTCCAAAAGATTAAGATGTGGAGAATGGATGGCTTACAGAGATCTTTTGAGGCGAAACAGAGACTCTTATCTGTTAAAGGAAAGACAGCATTTATTAGATGAAGGAAATAGCATTCAAAGGTTTCCATGTCTACAAACTACAGAGAAGTTCAAAATAGATGTGAAGAATGACTTGATTTGGGGGGGAAGAATTCAAATGTTACTTACAAAAGGAATCTCCAACCTTTATAGAATGCTATTGAAATTCAACTTAGAAAAAGAAACAACTGAAAAGTATATGGTAAAATGGGCGAAGGATCTTGGTCACGATGTATTTTAAGAAAACTGGAAAAAATATGTAAGGGTAGTGGTGATAATACTAGATGTGATGATTTAAAGGAAGATCTCTTGAAAACGATATATAGATGATATCTCACCAAATAGAATTGCAAAAAGTATATAAAGACACAAGTAGCAAGTGTTGGAAATATAGGAAAGAAATTGGAACCTTTTTTCATATGTGGTGGGGCTGGGGTGGAGTTTTTAAAAAATGATACACAATAAGCAAAAATGCAAAAAAAATTTACAGAGGAACATTGGTTTGGATCCAGATTTTTTTTATTAGGTCTTTTCAGTTTTGACAGTAGAACAGATAAGGAAATCAGTAGACTTTGTTGTTACACGGTGATAGCTGCCAGAACAGTCTTAGCAAGACATTGGAAAACATTTAAAACCTCCATAGAAGAAGACTAGATTAAAAAAACTAACAGCTGAAATAGATATGCTTCTTCATATTCTAGATAGTAAAACCAATAGTGAATTCATTAAGTATTGGGAGTTGTTTGAGGAGTGTTTGTTACAGAAATTTTGTAATTTAATCATAGTTGAATTTAAACATCAAACAGCTATTTATTATATAAATTGGGTTGAATTTATTGTTTTGTTATACCAGAGAAAGGACGTCTATTTAATAATTACTAATGTATATAGTTACACATTTACCAATTATTCCATGATGCTGAAATATTTAAGAAGAAACATTCCTCTTCTAATTTATATTTTTTTCCTCATATGAGCCAAATATCAACTTAAAAAAAGGAAGGACTATGCTGATCTATAGTGGTTAAATTTCCTGTTTTTTTCTGGAGGAGGAAAGTCTATAATGAAGAATGGCAACATAAGCTGTTTCCCCATCATGTGGGAATGTGTTTTATTAGTAGTATTAATATGTTTGGGTGTAAGTATTTGTATTGTGTTTGTCACAATACTAAATAGTGTTCATTTTGTGTTTAATATTTATATTTTTAATATTTGTTTTTTTATTTGTATTTTGTGTTTTATAATTCCTTCCTGCTATGCCTTGTTTTTTCTGCATACATATAGTAACTGTAAGATACTGAATGGTCTCTCAACAGACTTTATTTACAATGCAAATACCATAATTTATTTAATGAAAAAAAGGGGGCAAAGTAATGGAGTAATACATTTAAATTACATTAATTTTTTTAAAAAAATCAAAACTTACCCAACATATGTTTGTAATATGAACCCTACTACCTTTTCCTTTTCTGAACCCAACTTGAATATCTGGCATTTCTCTCTCCATATATGGTTAAAGTATTTGTTGGAAACTTACGAACATCAATTTGCCTGCATAGGAGATTAATTCAATGGCCCAAGAGTGATTGCAATCCCTGATGTCCTGTTTCCTTTGTACTGGAATGTATACTAATGTTTCCAATCCATTGACCATAGTTTTGTTTTGCGTATTTGTTGGCGGATTTAGATAGAATGTGAGTGAATTCCATCTCTATAGCTTGAAACAGCTCTATTGGTATGCCATCTGTGCATGATGATTTATTCTCCCAAGTGTTTTAAGTACAGCTTCCATTTCACTTTCTAAATTTGTGGCTTCATATTCAAATGGTTCTTCTTTTAATGGCTTTGTCATCCTTTCATCTCTTGTATATGATTCTTCGATTTATTGTTTCCGTCCTTTTTTCTTTCTTCTCAATCATGTAGCATGTTCTCCAGCTGATTATATAGCATCTCTGCTCTTGGTTCAAATTTCCCTTTGATTGTTCATATCTTCCAGATGAGGTCTCTTGTTCTACATTTTTGTTGTCATTTTCTATTTCACTGTATTGATTATTGCAGTAGTTCTCTTTTTCCTGCGCACAAGTTGCTGAATAGTTGTATTCAGGAGTCTGATCCTGTTTCTGTCACCCTTTTCTTTTGCTTCTTGCCTTGCTTTTGCAGAGATAATTGAGCTTCTTCATCTTCTTCTTGCAATTATGTAGTTATGTGAAATTTTTGCAACTTTGCATTTTATTTCTGTATTATTGGTTTAATTTGTACACAACATATGTATTCTGTAAAAGATGAGAGAGAGGT
This sequence comes from Iguana delicatissima, assembly GCA_948472985.1. Lineage (NCBI taxonomy): Eukaryota > Metazoa > Chordata > Lepidosauria > Squamata > Iguanidae > Iguana > Iguana delicatissima. Next base: position 80,364 of record CAOKZL010000428.1, read on the forward strand.
AACAAGTCATACCAACCAGTTTACCAGACACATACAACTTTAGATGGGGGTGATGCAAAAAGATGCAAGAGTTCCATAGGAACTGCTTCCATCTGCCTATCCGGACATGGTTTCTTGGAAAGTTGGCATTTTTTACCACGTTCTAGATTACAGACTTTCGCCCTGATACTTATTATTTCTTTTTTATTGTTGCCTCACTTCCATTTATTCTTCTATAACTTGTGAATTTGGTAAGGCTGACTGTGTGAAATTTTGGTGTTATGAATAGAAGGCAGATGTTTTGCCTGGAATGGGTAATAGAAAGTGATTCCTGAGCAATTTCTGTGATTTGTCTTATCACTCCCCTGTAATCTTGAACATTGGTGAATTTGGTGTCCTTGGCTTCCTGAAAAGTTGCCGTTCTGGCCATTTTGTGGATGTTTTACTTGGAACAGGTACAAAAATGTAGTTTTGTAATTTTTGTAATGTAATTTTTGTGGTTTGTGGCATCTCCCCCACCTAGTCTGGTGTGGCTGATGAATCTGATAGGCATAGTATTTCTATTCCTTCTTCAAGTAGTATGACAGCTGGAGGCAGTGCCATCAGTAAAAGATAATGTGAAGTAAAATTTGTTAACTTCATCATCCTGCAGGGAAAAAAGACACTGAAGAGGGAAAATGATAACTTACCTTTTAAAATGAATAAATAGTAAAAAAAGGGGGGATAGATGGAAAGAGGAAATCCACAGCCCCTTTAAGACTAACTAATTTATATTTTAGCATAACCTTTTCTGGATATTAATCCATTTCCTCAGTCATTGCATCTGAGGAAGTGGATTAATACCCACAAAAGTTTGTGCTAAATTATAAGCCATTTAGTCTTATGGATTCTTTTTTTCCCCTCCTCCTTCCTTTTTCCTCCTGCTGCAACAGATTAGCAGCACTGCTTCGTTGAGTACATATGTTTCCTTTTCTAAAGGAAGCATCACCCCCTCCCCTACCTCCTTCCTCCTTTTCTGCCTTGTTGTGTGCCTTCAAGTCTTTTCTGACTTGCATCAGTCTTAAGGTGAACCTATCACATGTTTTCTGGAGGCTGAGAGTGTTTGAGGTGCCAAAGGTTGGTTGGTTTCCATGGCCAGGGGCAGGTGGGGAATTGAACCCTGGTCTCCAGGGTGATAGCCCAGTCCTTAAACCAAGCTGGCTTTGCCTTGTTCAAGGAAATTCCAAGGGAAGAGAGGAGGAAGGGGAGGAGAAAGGCTTGTCTTGAGGCAGCTTGTCTCCCGGCCAACTCATGTTACTCACAGCCAATCCCTTCTTCAGAAATTTCCCCTGGATCAGAAGATTTATGCGGACAGAAGGAACCTCCTTTTTTAAAGTATACATAAACCCTTTGTGGAAGGCATAGTCTGGACCCAAGCTGTTGTTTTTAACACACACACACACACACACACACCAGAAATATTTTCACTGTTTACATCTTGCAACCTATATATGTCTAAAAAAGCAAATTATTGCATGCTTCTATTTTCATTTCTTTTATTTGTGCAAGAGATGTGTGCGCTGACTCTAGTTTGAAAAATGCATGGTAAAATTTTGTCTGTTTCTGAAACATACACATGTTAAAAATTATTTTATTCTTTATACTTTTAGTTGTTGATGGCTGTTGTCATAATTTTTCTCAATCATATTAGAGCAGATAAATTTCATCAAACTAAACACAGTTTCAGGATGTTTTCAAATCTGAGAATTTAATTGTGCAGTGCTTAAATAATTTTATAGTGCAAAAATAAAAACTATATTGGATGATAACTCTCAGGATGATATGAAAATGCCAACTGTTCTATCTGGGGTCTCTTCCAACTCTATGATTCTATGATTCTTTCATGGGAATTTGTTATTTGTAAAATTCTATGTAAGATCTTCCCAAAAATCTTACTATTATGTGTAATGTCTGCATGGATGCTTGATACTTGAAGCTACCTCTGTGAAGCTGTCTCTCTACAGCCTTTAAATAGTGTAAAATCCATCATAGAATTTAATGCTATTAATGCAAAGAAAGACAAAAATAATGTCACATTGCCCTTCAAGAAACTGTTTATATATTAAAAGCATGAAAAGCTTTTAGGAAGAATTTATTGCTGCTTTGGAATTTTTATGAGGGCAAGTAAGGTTTTTATGCTTTGACAAGAGTATTAAGTGTTCAGAGAGAGTAGTAATGCATTCTTCAGATTCAGTGCTGTCCTGTTGAGCATCTCTGTCAACAGGGAGTTGATAATTAAGTGATTTGAAAATGGAACAGGCTTTTTCCTTGTTCAGGAGGAATGGAACATGTGAAAGATCAGCAAAGAAATATTAATATCAGGATAACAATGTTGAAAGAGATTTGGAGACCAGATGCAGTTGCCTTTCTCATCCATCTAAATAAATTGCATTCTTGTTTGCTGTCTCTGTAGATGCAGTCACGTATGGGATGGATGATTTATTTTCTAGATATAGTTACTATTGCAAAATTGTCTAAATCTTGTTCTGCTTATGAAACTGCTATATGATTTTATTACTTCTGCTGTCTAATGTGACAGCATTAGGGTTGAATAATTTTGCTTTGATGGAATACTTCAGTTGTAGCATGTATTTTGTTGTTGTTGTGGGCCTTCAAGTCATTTCCAGCTTCTGAAGACCTTAAGGCAGGGAGAAGTGTAAGGTACTACACTTGAGCTGAAAAAATGAATTGCACAGATATAAGGTGGGTGATACCTGGCTTGACCACAGTACATGTGAAAAAGATCTGAGAGTCTTACTATACCAAAAGCTGGACATGAGTCAGCAGTGTGATGCAGCAGCTAAAAAAGCCAATGTAATTCTGGGCTGCATTAATAGGTATATAGTGTCTAGGTCAAGGGAGGCGATGGTACTGCTCTATTCTGCTTTGGTCAGACCCTACCTGGAATACTGTGTCCAGTTCTGGGCACTACAGTTCAGGAAGGATATTGACAAACTGGAACGTGTCCAGAGGAGTAGGACATGGAGCAATGGCTTCAAACTTCAGAAAAAGAGATTCTTTCTTCTTTTTTTTATCATAGAAATCGTAGAAATGTAGAGTTGGAAGAGACCACAAGGGCCATCCAGTTCAACCCCCTGCCATGCAGGAAAACCCTCAAAGCACTCCCGACAAGTGGCCATCCAGCCTCCGCTTAAAAACCTCCAAAGAAGGAGACTCCACCACACTCTGTGGCAGCACATTCCACTGTCGGACAGCCCTGACTGTCAGGAAATTCCTCCTGAGGTTCAGGCGGAATCTCCCCTCCTGCAGCTTGCATCCATTGCTCCTTGTCCTGGTCTCAAGAGCAGGAGAAAACAAGCCCACTCCCTCCTCGACATGACATCCCTTCAAATATTTAAACATGGCTATCATGTCCCCTCTCAACCTTCTCTTCTGCAGACTAAACATACCCAGCTCTCTAAGTCTGTCCTCATAGGGCATGGCTCCCAGGCCCCTCACCATTTTGGTTGCCCTCCTCTGCACCTGCTCCAGCTTATCCATATCCTTCTTGAATTGGTGTGCCCAGAACTGGACACAGTATTCAAGATGAGGTCTAACCAATGCAGAATAAAGTGGTACCAATACCTCCCTCGATCTAGACACCATACTCCTATTGATGCAACCAAGAATTGCGTTGGCCTTCTTGGCTGCCGCATCACACTGCTGACTCATGTTCAGCTTGTGGTCTATGAAGACTCCTAGATCCCTTTCACACGTACTGTTAGCCAGCCACGTGTCCCTCATTCTATATTTCTGCATACCATTTTTTCTGCCTAAGTGTAGGACCTTACATTTCTTTCTGTTGAAATTCATTTTGTTAGCCTTGGCCCAGCTCTCCAATCTGTCCAAGTCCTTTTGAATTTTGATCCTGTCCTCTGGCATATTAGCAACCCCTCCCAATTTGGTGTCATCTGCAAATTTGATCAGCGTGCTCTCTATTCCTTCATCCAAGTCATTAATGAAGATATTGAACAGCACCGGGCCCAGGGCAGAACCCTGTGGCACCCCGCTAGTCACTTCTCTCCAGGATGAGAATCTGCCATTGGTGACCACCCTTTGGGTACGGCCAGTCAACCAGTTACAAATCCACCTGACAGTAGCCCTGTCCAGCCCACATCTTACTAGCTTCTTTGCAAGAATGTCATGGGGAACTTTGTCAAAGGCCTTACTGAAATCAAGATATACTATGTCCACAGCATAGTTTATTATATTCTTTATTCATTTTCCATTACAACAACAATAAAATAACAATTAACATTTGACATATAACATATAACCACTTATACACTTACATTACCCACAAATCTAAAACCATCCATCCCCCAACCCCATCAACAAATCCTACTCCACACCATTCATTCTTCAAGAGTTCTTCGTATTATTTCCCACTTTTGTTTTCTTATTACTTACATAGTATCTTCGAACCCCTTATTCCATTCATACTATTACTTCCTTATCATTCACCAGTATTCTTTCCTCATCCGACCTTTAACTACATTTCTCGTTCCCCCTTCCCCCTTGGGATAAGCCCTTATTACTCCATTAAAAAATTCTGTAAGTTTCATTCTTCTATTTTTACTCGTCATTTTGCATGATCCCTTTGTCCTTTACTTATCTATATTCCCATCTCCACCTGTACGTCTTACTTTTCTCTCTCTCCGATTCCTATACTTCTTATGGAAATCCCTCTATACCTTTGATTATGTCTTATCTACTCTTATGTATCCTCCAAATATTTTTTCACCAATCCCCAACTCTCTTCATAGTAACTTTGATCTTTTCCCTGTAGCATCCCTGTTAATCTGTCCATCTCTTCCATATCTAACACTTTCATCAGCCATTCCTCCATTTGTGGTGTCAATCTATTTTTCCATTTCTGCACATATGTCAACCGTGCCGCAGTAACTAAATATAATATTACTCTCCAGTGTTTTCTTTTTGCCAGCTTCTCTATCTTATGAGTCATATTTAATAGAAATAGTTCTGGTATTAATGGTAACTCAATTTGAAGCATTGTTGTTATCCTCTTGTGAATATCTTTCCAGAACTTTCTTGCCTCCTCACATGTCCACCACAAGTGGAAGAATGTGCCTTTCTCCTTACCACATTTCCAACACTTATCCTCTGTAATTTTATAAATCCTACTCAATTTTACGGGGTCTAAATGCCACCTGTATAACATTTTTAGGTAATTTTCCTTTAAACTCTGTGCTGCTGTAAATTTATTTGTATCTTTCCAACTAGCCTCCCAGTGTTCCAATTCTATCCCACGCCCAACATTCTTACTCCATTTTATCATTGTCTCTTTTACTGTTTCACTTTCCAACTCGCGTTCTAACAGTAATTTATATATCTTGGATATCGTTTGTTTCTTAGAGTCCCGTATTATTTTCATAAATGGATCTTCCTGTTTTGTTGTTCCAATCCCTTCTGCATTTTTGTCCATAATAAATCGTTCTCTTAACTGTCTGTATAAAAACCAGTGGCAATCAAAGCCCTCTTTTTCGATTTCTTCCCTAGATTTTAATGAACATCCATCCAATTTTTCTATTATCATGTCTTTATATCTTATCCATTTACTTTGTGGGTCTTTCCATCTCCCATACAATGCTTCATGCGGGGATAGCTTTGAGGTTTTCTTATACTTCTTCTTAAATTGTACCCAAGTCCTTAACAATGCCCTCCTTATATTATGGTTTGAGAAATCTTTATCGATTTTATATTTCTCATACCACATATAAGCATGCCATCCCATCCGCTTTCCGTGCCCTTCAAGATTTAATAATTTTTCGTCTTGTAACGTAATCCATTCTTTAAGCCATGAAAGTCCACAGGCATTATAGTACATTTTCAAATCTGGTAAGTCAAAACCTCCTCTTTCCTTCTTCTCTATTAACGATTTCCACTTGATTCTCAATCTCTTCTTTTCCCAAATAAACTTTATCAAATCTCTTTGCCACTCTTTAAAAGGTTTTTCATTATTTCTAATTGGGATATTTTGAAATAAAAAAATTAATCTGGGCAGCACATTCATCTTTATAGCTGAGATTCTTCCCAGCAAAGATAATCTTAGAGAAGCCCAACTTTCCAATGATTTTTTTACTTCATTCCAAATTCTTTTGTAATTATTCTCATATAATTCGTTATTTCTTTTGGCTAACCATATCCCCAGATACTTTCTCTTATTCTCAGCTTTAAATCCTGTAACTTGAACCAACCTTTGCTCTTCCACCTTAGTCAAATTTTTCGTTGTGATTTTTGTTTTATCTTTGTTAATCTTCAATCCTGACACTTCCCCGAACTCTTCTAATACCTGTGTCAAAATTTCGATACTTGATTCAGGAGACAAACCACATCTGCTTTAATCTTCTCTATGTAGTGAAAAATTTGACGCCTCTTATAGTTTGAGTTTATTCCTTTCACATTCCAAGAAAAGACCTTCATATTCAATTCCCCCCCTTATCAAATTCTTTTTTCCCCCTTATATGTCTTCTCCCCCTGCGTACAAATCATCTAGCTCCAAATCCTGTTTCTGCTGACTTTCCCCCCTTCTTGTTCAGCCTCCGACTCCGAATAGCTTTCTTTGAAAAAGAGATTCTTTCTAAATGTCAGGAAGAACTTCTGATAGTAAAAGCAGTTCAGCAGTGGAATGCGCTGCCTTGGAGTGTGGTAAGTCTCCTTCTTTAAAGGCGGCTGGATGGCCATCTGTCAGGAATGCTTTGATTGTGTATTTCTGCATGGCAGGAGGTTGGACTCGATGGCCCTTGTGATCTCTTGCAGTTCCGTGATTCAGGGTTTTGTTGGCAAGATTTGTTCAGAGGTGAATTGCCTTTGCTTTCTTTTGAGGTTGAGAGAGTGTGACTTGCCCAGCGTCATTTAGTAGCTTTCCATGGCTGAGTACGGATTCAAACCCTCATCTTCAGAATCATAGTCCAAAACTCAAACCTCTACACCAGCATGGATTTTAATCTACTTCTGTTGTTCCTGTTATTCCTATTTCTGTTTTTACCAGGTCTTCCTAAACAGGCAAGCCAAATAAACAGCAAAACAAAATCCAGAAAACCTGCAGTCCTAACCCATTTCTGTTAAGTTTCTAGTAACCAAACCCATGAGCATGAGTAATATTCAGTAATTTTTGTAATTCTTCCCTTTCTAGAGAAGAACTAACCCCAGTGGGAGCTAGGATTCTCTGTGCGCAGCTCTTTTTGTTTTGGAAGGGGAGATAATTGTAACAAACAGCAAATACCTGATGCATACCAGTGTTACAAAGCAGATCTAAATTTTCAGTCACAAGTGAAAAATAGCAGGATTCATGTGAACACCCATGGCACTAAGTGGATGAGACCCTTCTCAATTCCTTCATGCCGTGGGAATATTTGCACAAATATTCTTGGAAGAAGTACAAATAAGCACTGAGTGAAGTTAATCACAGAGAATAACTGCCAATCGCGGTGTCCCTGCGGAAGGTGCACTCTGCATTTGGGGCCAGCAGCACTTGTCCTCATTTGTTTGTGAACAACTAAGCAGGAGCCCCACTGCTGCAGCCAATCACCATGTCCCCATGGAAGCTGCTTCACACCCTGCAATTGGCAGTGGTGGCAGTGCTTCTGCTCATTCCTTCACAAATGACTGAGCAGGAGCACCACTGCCACCAATCACCATTTCCCCATGGAGGCTTCTTGAAGGCAGAAGCAGGCAGCTGGTGGGCTCCCTGGAGGGGAGGGGGTTGTGTGGCTGGCAGCTGGGGCTTGCCGCTTGACTCTGCTGCTACCTGGTTGCCCTGCATATGCAGGGTGGGTTTCAAACAGCAGCTTGACCAGGGTGTGGAGTTGAGTGGGAGAGTCAAGGGGCAAAGGCGATTTGAGTTCCTTTCTTCTCTCTATATATGTAAGCTTTCTTAGATCTGTATCTTTTTTTCCAAATACTTTGAATCCCCAGTTTGTTAAATCCGCAGATCCGCAGCTGTGGATACTGCAAGCCCACTGTATGCTGTTCTGGCATGATTTCAGTATAGGATATTTAAGAAGATACTCAATACTGGGTTCATGTAGTGAAATTATTAAAAACAGCAGAATGAAAACAATTGTCTCAGTGTTTCAAGACCATTATTTTTCTAAGAAATTTTTTCCCTCCTTGTGCTAGCAACTACACTTGAAAAAATTTTCAGTTCAAAAAAGTTACTCAGATGGGGGGGAAATGGAAATCAAGGATGTCATTAAGACACACACCACTATCAGGCTTATACAAAAAGGCAAAGTCCAGGGGCTAAGCTCTACTGCTACTTCTAATTATTCTTCAGGACAGTTGTAGGAGTAGATAAATTGGGATTGCTGTAGAGAACAGGGGAAGAGAACACTTTCCTACAAGCCTTTTCCTAATATAAATTGGGACACATAAGCTGCTATATATTTCTAACCAGGTAGTGGTGATTTTTTTTTACATTTTCCCTATAAAAATAGTTAAAATACAATCTTTATCAAGTGAAAATCTTGGAAAAATTTCAAATGCAATAGCTTTTGCCTAGCTATTGTAATATCAGAAAAACATATTGGAATGAGGATGATTTTCTCCATTGCATGTCTTTGAAGAGAGGTTGAAGATTCTTTGCCTTGTGCTTCTTGATCTTCATCTAGCTAGTGAGCTTTCAAAGTCACCATTTTGGTCACCTGAGCTCTTAAGCTTGTAAACAACAGTATTATCTAATGGACAGATCAACATCAGTATTCCCCTTAAGAAGATTTTAAACTTCGAACTTTCAGGAAATTTATGACAGGGGAATAAACATGCAGCTTCATAATTTCATATATTTTGTATATTTATTAAGTAAATAATTCGCTCACACAGTAACACACTCCTTGTAGAGGTTCATTGTATCACTTAGATGTTGCCTGTCAAAGCACATTATCTTTCATAATCTCAGCCCATTCTCTTCTTAAAAGAATGCTTTCTCATACTCATAAGGCACCAACTTACACAATAATAGTTGTACATGAGCGTCGTATCATATGTCAGCTGTTAAGGAAATTTGCACATCTTGTACAGATCGTGTACATACATATCAGTGTCATTTCCAATACATTGCTTCATTCAGCATAGGTATAATAATTGCTTCAGAGAGTATTTCTGACTCTATTTGTAAACAATGCTTCAGTTGGAGTGATTAGAATGTTATCATATATTCTTTGGGTTAGCATAGCATGGCATCTTCTTCTGGCTCCATCTCACAGGAGAGCTAACCAGCCCTTAACAGTTGCAGTCTAACGGGTCTTATATATATTACAGATTTTTGTTTATCTGGTCCTCATCCAAATTTACCTCAGGCAATTTTTTGTCTGGAAAGAGAAGGTTTTGAGGAGTCCAAAGTGTCCATCAGGCCTTCTACCTCCCGTGTATGGTATTTGTCTTTTTTTTTGGAGAAGCTAAGTTTGAGAAATCAATGTTGATTTTATTTTCTCAGTTGCAGGGTTTCATTGAGTTGTCTCCTTATCACTTGTTTTGTTTTAACTAGCTATGCTATGAAGCAGAGTTCAAATCTGCACTTCTCATATTTCATATTGTTTGTATAGAAAAATACCCCTATGTAGAGCATGGAATGACAAATTATTGGAAAATGATAACAGATTTCCAATGACAGTGCCAGCTCTTGGGGAAAATTTTCAAAATTGCCGTGCTGTGCTGTTCAGTGAGAAAGATTATTCTCTGATAGCATTCTGTTATAACATTGGTACTATTAAATATCTTCCATCCTCTAATATAAACAAGAGGCTTATGCTCCCACTGATGAATGAGAATCATAAGTTCATCACAACTTTCCAAATGCTTGTTGGTTCTAAATTTGTATGGGATGTCTCTTTTTTTATGTCTATAGAACAGGGTTGGGGAATGTGTCATCCTTCAGGTGTTGCTGGACTGTAACTCAAATCAGCCTGACCAGTTGCAGTCAAATGTGAGGTATGATAGAGGTTGCAGTCACATCAGGCCACATGTTCTCACCCCCGCCCTAGAATGATATTTCTTCTAAACCAAATTTGTATCACAACTCTAATAGCAACCTCTGTATAGGTGGTTGTCATTTTTCAGCTTGAACTGAATAGTCTCTGACAACACACTGTTGCTTCAGTGTACCAGCTTAAAAAGCAACAGCTTAGAAATCAAGGGACAGAGCAAAAAATGTAGTGCAATTAGGCTATCAAGACAGTGATGTAGAGACAGAAAATACAGAGCAGTTAGTCTATCTTCTGTGTACTCAGAGTACCAGATAACTATTGGTTGATGAATATCTGTCCATGTTTGCATCATTTGAACTGAAATGTGATTTCCTGTTACATGTTGTCAAGTCAGCTTTAACTGATGACAATCCTATGAAAAAGAAACCTCCAAGATCCCCATTCATTAAATGACTCTGTTTAGGTCTTGCAAATTCAGCACTGTTGCCTTCTTTACCAAACCAATTCATCTGTAATGTGGATTTTCTCTTCTCTTACTGCTTTCAGTTTTTCTCAGCATTATCATATTTGCCGACAAGTCATGCTTTCTTACAATCTGCCCAAGGTATGACAGTCTCGGTTTGAAAATGTAATAGCAAAATGTTAAACCTGAAGTGACTGATACCAAATTGTTTTTACATTTTTCCGTTTATGTATGAGCTGCTATAAAGAAATATACTGATCATCTTTGGGCCATCTAGAAAGTGGAATATACTTTTCCCAGGTAATGAAGCTGTTTAGCCAATTTTCCCCTAAAGGTAGTGTGTGTGTGTGTGTGTGGCTTTGAGGGATGGCTCAACAATTTAGCTGCATGTAAATCAACTTAAACTGCCCTGCCCATTGTTAAGAGCTTTGGTAGTGGGTCAAGATCTAGAAGCTTGAACTCCTGCCTATAATTGGAATTGGCCTCAGTTTCTTAGGGTGTTTCCATCCTGCACTGTTATAATGCTATTATTCCACTTTCAACATCCTCTGGAATCCTGGGGTTTGCAGTTTAGGGAGGGGCCTTTAGAATTTTTAGCCAGAGAGCTCTTTGGCTTCAGTAAACTGCAAACCCCGGAATTCCACAGGAGGTTGAAAGTGGAATAATAACACTATAACAGTGTAGTGTTGAAAGGCCCCTAGATATTAGCTTCCTTGACCCATTGAGGCACTTTAGCTCCTCTCAATGGATGGGAGGTGTTGAGCTTAGGGGCATTTGACAGCCATATAAGATTCTTGTTCTATGATGTGGCAGAATTCTGTAAATTTTCTTAGTCATTCTTATACACATACTTTAAATTTAGCAATACATATTATCTGGTTTGCATATTTATTTCTACCTAACTTATTTCTGTGTATATATTCTCTCTGACACTTCTAAGCAAAGTTTTTGTAGGGCTGTGCTTTATCTTGGTTGATAAACAAAAAAAATCACCTTTATTTTGGGTTTTTGCCAGTTTTACATATCATAATGTCTTCAAAGCCTTTTAAATTAAAAAGTATGAATAATTTAAGTTACATTTACCTGGAATTAAGTCATGATAAAAGACACAGCAGCAAATCTATATTTGTCTGTACAAAAAAAAACAGAAATGCCCTAGGTATCAGCTGGAATCTTTGTGGTTCGTTTCTCCAAAATAGAGGTTAAATTTTGTTTCTGTTCATTCATTCATTCATTCATTCATTCATTCATCTTTATCAAATTTATTTATTGAATTTATCTCCTGCCTTTCTCCCAAGATGGGATTCAAGGCAGCTATAACTCTGTGGTATTGTTGTTGTTGTTATTGTTGTTGTATGCCTTCAAGTCATTTCCGGCTTATGGGAAGTCTAAGGCAACCCTCTGTATAATAAGGTACAAAACTTTACTGAAGATCTAGGACAGGAAGACTGCTTCCTGTCCTAGTATGGATTCTGACTGTAAAACAGGGATAGACAGCTTTTGCCTGCCTTCTTTGGAATAGTCAATGGTAAAAAGGAGTGGGGAAATATCTGCAGCTGAAGGGTCACAATTTCACACACTGTGTGTGATGGATAGTGTACACGTATATGTGCAGCTGCTAGGAGGGCTGCTTAAGGAGTAAAGACAACAATGGCTAAAGAAACACTAAGACTTTATTGTAAAAACTCAATTAAAGATAGGAGTGCTCTCAGAGAATGCTAAAGTAGCAGCAGTGATAGAATAAAGGGACTGAAATAGAAAAGAATGGAAAGATCAAAAAAAAAATATCAGCTGACCTCTCAGAGATATTACTGTGAGTGGATAAGAGACTTTGGGTCACTGAAAACTGCTTAACTCTATCACGGTTGCTCCCCTTAAGGTATATTTAACTCTTTCAGTGCTAAATGTTGTTGCATTTCCAAAAGTGTTAAATAATTTGTTATCTGATTTTTAAAAATCTGGATTTTTACAATAGTTTATACTTGTTTCTTCAATTAAAAACTGCTTGTCATGGATCATACACAGGCTGTTGATATATTGCTATCTTACTGCATCAGGCCCATTTTAAGTGATCAAGACATATACTCTGGGGATAAGGTGGGAATGGTGAATCTGATAGCACTGGTGTATGAATAAGGTAACACTGGATCATGTACACACTGACCTGGGAATAGTGTTTACTTCTGAATGAAGATGTTTAGGATTGTGCTGTTTCAGTAATATTTGGGATCTTATCTCCCTAAGCTCCACTGAAAATCTTTGTCCTTTTAAGAATAAGTATTTGTCTTGATATTTTGTCTTCCAGGGAAGAAACTATACTTACTTGCCTGAGTGTCATTATTTTTCTTCTGCACTGTGCAAGTAATTGGTCGTACTGCAGGATTGCACACGCTCATTGCTCTTCCTGATTCATCTTTAATGTGTGAATCTATCACTCCCACTGCTTAATCTGACCAAGCCTGTTGATATACTTTCTGTCCCGCATCTTCAAATATCTGTAGTCATGCAAATGAAAATCTCTGATTGAAAACATCATAGGGAATCAATATTCTCACCTGACCATGGGGCACAGCAATTATTTTTAGGTGTTAATTCATAAACTGATTTCACACCCGCTGTTCTTCTTGTAGAGATCCTAAGAATGATTCATTCTGTTTCCACTTTCAGTTTAAAAAATCGATATATGTTGACGTTTTCTGTCTCCCTTCACACACACAGAAACATATTTTAATACTTTTTAAAAATAAATGTGATGATAAGATCATCGAATTGTGAATAAAGACTTGCATGTGGCTGACTATAATGCATGTACCTTCTAATACATGTGCCGATGTCCAGTAGTTATGAAAGAACTTTGTTGTATTTTTGTTAAAAGGAAAAGTAAATAAGGTCAAATGAAAAGATGGCAAGGCACTGCCTTTATGTTGTATTTTTCCTAATCTGTCCATACTATGTAAAGCCAGTTTACAAAGATCACCAGTGGTAGCATCAACATTGTTTTTGTTGTTGTGTACCTTCAAGTCGTTTCCTATTTATGCCAACAGTAAGATGACTCTATCATGGAGTTTTTGGGGGAATATTTGGTATTTATTATATGAACACCAGCCTTCACAGAACTTAATGAGTAAAGAACCAGCTCTTGCCATGAATCTGCCATAAAAGCTTTGATGAGTGGATCTATTCTACTTCCTGGTACAGGTTCTTCAGAAGATGTCACATTAAAAGCAAAAGAAAAGATATTCAACATTACAGAGCAAATGCACATAGGAGTATGCCCAACAGCTTATCTGAATGTGGATTAGCAAGGCGTCCACACTTAGAATACATTAGGTTACATCCAGTGTATTACATGAGTGGAAAGTGTTCACAGGCACACTCCCGACAACCAGTGTTTCTCTCATTCTTCTCTCCAAAGCATTCTCAAAAACTGTTTTCTGAGGCTCAGGGACTCTCCTGAACAGTAGGTACTGTCTCCTCTGGGGCTGAAGTAGAAGGGGCTGATTGCCTTAAACCAAGTAAGAGGATCTTGCAGCAGTGGAAGAATTTTTTTCAAGAGTGCAAGGGGCAGCAGCAGCAGAAGGGAAAGAGAAAGACTGAGCTGCTGCCTTCCAGACTGATTTGCTGCCAAAGTCTGGAGCTGTCTTATGCTTATGAAATCATTGGATGCAACTATTGTTTAATATGAACCGAAACAATGTTTTTGAAAGACTGAAGGCGGTCCCTCTTGGGCAGAAGTAGGAATTGTGCAGCCCAAAGGACACATGTGGTCCATTGTGGGGTTCTCTACCTCCCTTGCCCACCCTCATGCCACCTTAACTGCTTCCAAATAGTAAGAGAAAAAGTTTAGCCAAAATGTGTTTTATTGGCCACGCCAAAATAAAAAATGCTATTTAGATGAGGAGAAGAGACTTTCAGGTGGCCAAAATCTTACTTCTGCATGCTGCTGGGTGCATTGCTGTGACTGTCAGAGGACTGGAGGAGCCAAAAATGTTTCCTAGTGATAGCAAAGGATTGCAGGTTGGGCCTGTTATTCAATATTAATCCTTGAGTTCAAAATGAAAACAACTTATTGTGAGTCAGTAGGCAGGTTCATATATAATGGGAAGCCATGTGGGTTATTTTATTTTTATATATATATTAGATTTATATCCCTCCTTTCTCCTAAAAATGAGACGGGTTGCAGTAATATTGGATTTTTTAGAAAGACAGTGAAAACCCAAAAGAAAACTGAAAATACTGTTTAAAACACATCATTAAGGAAATTGAAAGACCCAAGTGGTAACATACCTCTTGGTCAAAAAGCAGTCAGTTGCCAGTGGCCTGCTCAGATAAAAAGCTGTTTCCTTTAGGAGAATAACAGCAGGTTAGGGGGCAGCTTAGCTTGGCAGGGAGTTCTGTAGCCCATGAGCGGCTACCAAAAAGCCCTGTTTAATTCTGGCTTTTTGTTATCTAAACTGGTTTTCACAAACAAACTATTGTTTTAGCTGGCTGAAAAATAAAATTAGAAACCAATGTTGGCTGTTGTCTCATGAATTCTGGCTTCTTTAAGCCTTAGTTTGTTGTTACATCTGAATCCAAAAACATTTTACTTGTCCCTCACTTGCTTCCTAAGCTGCCTGTCCTGAAACATGTGCTGACAAAACGGGTAAAAGAGAAACAGCCATGAAATGGGGAAGACTGTCCGTCTGTGGGACAACTGAGGTCTAAAGCAATGCACAATAGCTAACGTAAATCATGATTAAGTATGGCATGCTTCCATGAGAATGGAAATTCTAGATAAGATGAGGAGGCAGAAAGCACCAGCAAAATTCAGAAAGACCACCTATGTTAATAACTGGTGTGTCGGTAGTGGAATTTCTGCTATATTTTCAAGGTAGAATGTGTAATCATACAATGTGGGACTAAACACTCGTGTTTTCTCATTTTTTTCTCTTATTTTCAATAGTGGCTTGGAAGAAAGTAGAATCACTAAAAGCAACTCATGAAAAAAGAGTATTAAGCATCATTCTACTAACTAAATTATGTTTGTGCTCAGATTACTCAGACAGTCAAGGATGTGTGCTGTCAACCTGGCTGTTGCTGTTTATATAGAAAGTTACTTCTGTTATTTTGTTCTTAAAGTTTCATTGTTGTTTCATACAAGAAAAGGGAAACGTTTTACTCAGGATGATCACTCTGAGAAATATTTTACTTCCAAATATTGCCTTTGTTTAAAGTAGTGTTTGGCTACTGACTTCTTTCTCTTGAAAGCTTTCTGATTAAAGTCCAGCCTATGACTAGTAGATTTTGTTGTTGTTGTTATATCTAGATCCAGAAATTCAGTTTTTCTTTTTTGTAAGCATTACACTAGTAGACAAATTTCAAGCACGTGTGGCTTAAATTTATCATCTAAGTGTCAGAGGGCGCCACCATCTCTGCCATGCCATGATTAGCCTGACTGTAGCCATCTTGCTGAATCTTCCTCACTACTCAATGTTTGGGTGATGGGAGGAGGGAGTTGGTCAGAACCTGGGAACTGAGGTCATTTCATGAGACTGGTATGTACTAGAACAGTGGTTCTCAACCTGTGGGTCCCCAGATGTTTTTGGACTTCAGCTCCCAGAAGCCCTGAGCATTGACCATAGTGGCTGGGATTTCTGGGAGCTGAAGTCCACAAACATCTGGGGACCCACAGGTTGAGAACCACTGTACTAGAATGTGAGAATGGTATGTGTGTAGGATAGAACTGGAAGGGGCAAGAGGTATTCAAAAAAGCAAAACTGTGTTTATCTTCAGTTCTGGCAAGGACATTGTGTTTTTAACTTAATCTTTAATAAATGCTTTCTGGACATATCCACGAAGACTCATTATTGAGTTAGGTTAAGACAAGACATTACAATAAGGTACTGTCCGGAAACCATCTGAAAATTTGATTTAGTCAACAAAAGTTGTTGAAGTAACACTCACTAGTATTGTTCTTATGATGAAGAGACTGAAGGTAAGTCAGATGTTTTCACACTTGTTTTCATTGTTATCTGAAGGTAGATATATATCTTCTAAGTGTCTGGTCTATCAGCACAGACTGTATAATGGAGGCAGAAAGAAAGTCCTCCTCTTATGCTCAATGGCCATGTGCTGTTTCGTAGGCCAGCTCTGAAGTGATTGGTGGAGATTAATTTCCTGAATCATCTTGTCATTGTGGCCCACTGTGTGAATAGCATTATTCACTGGGAGCACTGTTTGAGGTTTGTGATAGACTGGTAGAGCATGGGGGTGCCATCTTCTTTGACTTTGCTGGCAACCTTCTACTTCCCAGAAATCTGAACAGGTTTTTTGCAGGTTCTGGGACAGATGGGAAAACTGGCCAGTCAGGTACAGCCTGATGGGCTGGTGGATTGGGATCAGAAGAAGCAAAGCAAAGGCTTTACTTTGGTCTGCCCTTGCCTATCTAAGCCAGGCTCCAGTGGTCACCTTCTCAGTTATTTCTGGAGCTTCATCAATGGAGGAGCAAGAAGAGAAGAGCAAGAAGCAGTGTGAACAGTGACAAAGAGTAGCACTGAAGTACAAGGTGGCAGCTGAGGACACTGATGTTCCAGGTGTTCCAGGATGGCAGTCTCAGTAGGGAAACAGCAGAAAAATGGAGCAGTGAGGAACAGTATTGGCAGTGGAGCAGCAGCAATGGAAGAGAGCCACCAGCACTGAAAAATGGCACCAGAAGCAGTGAAGGCAGAAAGTAGCAGCTGACACTAACTTGAAATGGTGGCTAGCACAGCTTCACCAGCCAACCTCCCCTTTCAGAGATTAAAAAAAGAACAGAAGCTATTCACAAACTGCCCTTGAAAAGGCAGATAGTAAGTGGAATATCTTGGATAAACCAGAGCTCTTATATTGGCTAGGTAAGGTTGGCTCTCTCTCTGACTCCACAAGGGTAATTCTCTGAAAACACAAGACTGCAACAATCAAAAAGCAAATCAAACAAAAACTTCTTGAGGAAGACATAATCACAAAAAATTATGACGTGAATCTATGTGGAAAGCACAACCCATGATAAATGCAACACATCTATGGTAGAAAATACATACACATATCATACTACAGTGGTTATTACTTATGTCCTAAATTGATTCACTTGTGAGATCTTTGAATGTAGACTGGCATAAAAATATTTAAAGAAATAAATAAAATAATTAGTAAACTTACTGAAGGTGAAATTTCTAACCATAAAATGTGAGTATTAAATAAACATGAATGACATGAATGAAACAGCCACTAACAAGATAGAAAATGAGCAAAGAGTGGAGCTGTAACAGAAACATAAAAATAAAAGAGAACAAAGTGGAAATGAAATGTGGGTGGTAAATATAGGATTATTGTTCAGATGTTGGCGGTAGACAGGATTTCTAGATAATATCCTGTTTAAATGTATCTTTATGAATAAATGCCAGATTTCTCAATGAATTGCCAAAATGCACTAACGTGATAAAAATAAGAGTAATAAAAATAAAAACTGTGTCACTGTTGGAGATAACTACTAACTAATGTGAGAAAACAACTCTTCAGTAGATTTAGAAACAATAAATGTGTCATGGGTGAAAGAACCAGGATAATATTATCCTGTCTTCAGATACGTACACTGGAAAGACACGCATAGTTTTAAAAACATTGCTGTAGAAATAACAATGTATAGGAAATAAAGATGAAACATAGGGACTCACTCAGAGCTGTGTGCTCTGAGGATCCCATTTACTTAATGGTGGCTACCCTCCTAGACCAACAGCTTGTACCTTCTAGGTTTTGGACAGGAGTAGCAGCTGGACTGGGAGTAAACTGCCGTATTTCAGGCTGCCATCTGAGGCCATCCACCTCCTATCTTGGGCAGAACTGGCCCTATCTAAGAAACTGAAAGCAATCCCAGAGGCTGGTATTGAAAAGAGATGGTTCTGGCCAACCATCTAAGTGCTATAAATCACTCATTGGGGAATGCAATTAGTGTAAGTCAAACCATCTTTGAATGAAAAATCCTATCTAATTTTTCCAGAACCAAGTAGAACAAACCAGGTAGAGGGACACACATATAAGTGGTCAGGAGGAGCCATTAGAAAGAGCCAACTAAATCAATACTGAATAGAGATGGGAATTAATGAGCTGTTTCCAACATTTTCTTCTAGCAGTCACCCTGTGCATCAGCCCATCTTTTATGCTGAGACTGATTGTGAAGCAAGAACAGCTGACACTATTCTGTGCTACAGGTGTCTGCATTTGTACCCAGCCACACATATTTGTGGCTTGGGCTATCTCTGCTGCTTTGTCAGAGGGAGGCACAGCACTAACAAAGCTGTCCTTCAAGACTTCTCTCAAACCCTTCAGAAGCTCATGGCTCTCAGACAAAAGCTTCAGGCAAAGTGCCTCCCCTGCTACCTACACAGGAAGATGCTGCACGTTTTCAGTCAATTCGGGCTAGGTAATGGACATTGCCAGCCAGCAGAACTGTCCAAGTTCATGTAGCTCAAACAAAGAAGAACAGGAAATGGCCAGCAGAAACAGAAGGCCAGCAGAAAACAGCACAAAACAACAAAGCAGTGAGGTGAGACAAAGGGCATCTGTTGAGTCATCCCTTGATGAGGTGCATATAGTCGAGGATTGTTGGAGGCCTGTGGCACATGGTCCATATTTGCCTTGCTTGGACCCTCAGAAGTGGGTAGGGGACCAGTCAGCCATAGGACTGCAGGTGGTGTGGGAAAAAGGAAGAGAGTCAGGCAATGAAGATCTGCTAGAGAGTCAGCTGCTCCCTCCCCCACCTCCCAAAAGGGTCAGGAAAATGATTCTCAATGAGGGTAGTGTTCATATTTTTACTATATCAAAACCTCAAAATGAGCAAGGATGGAAGCAACTTTCTATTAAGGAAGAATAAATGACGAATGAAGTGGAAATGTCATTTTCCAATTGACTGGCAGGTATGGGTGTAGTGCAGGTGGTCTGTTCAGAAGAAGGGGGACACCTTGTGAATCATTTGAGAAATGTGTTTAAGGTGTGCATCCTTGCTGGTGATATGGCAGCCATTAAATATGATGAAGCTTTAGCAGAAAAGCATCACAAACTGTGGTTAGTCATTGCAGGTCCTCACGTAAAAGGACAAAAGAAGCATCAAGGTTTGCTGGGGTGAAGTAAAAGAGATAGTCAGTAGTGCATTTGAGACTTTTCAGTTCTATCTATCTGTCTGTCTATTTATTTATTTTACCTGCTTATTCATGGGTTTGCATCCAGCTCTTTCAGGTTTCTCTCTCACACACCCCTTATATTCTTCCTCCTGCCTTTCCCATCGATCACATCACATTTAGACTCAGGCAACCTTTCAGAAACTGACTTTCACCAATTTTCACTGATCCCTTTTATTATTATTACTCAGTCAAAGTGTTAAAGTGCTTTAGCATTATTACACTTTTTAAACCATTAAGATCATTTTCTTTCATGCTTGCATTTCTCTTTCCCTCATTTGATCTCTGTTGAATCTGGATCTTGGAAAGAATCACTGTGCAGTAGCCATCTTAGCTATTTCCAGTATAGCAGGTGGCCATAGAGAGGTACATAACATTTCAGGAAATGCTGAATTAATTTAAGCTAAATTGGGGAATGGGAATGAAAAGTACTTGGTAATGCCGGGAGAATACGTCAGGAGAAAGAAAACTTCGTATAGATCTCCAGAATAAAATTTGTACAGGAACAAAATTTGGGACTTCCAGAGATATTTTTCTTGTCTGAAGAGTCTCAATGACAATAAAAGATGGAATGGAAGACAGAAAAATATGCATACTGAGGAGGGAAAGTCTCAACAACGTGCAGAGCTACTAAAAAGAAGATAAGATGAGAACAGGGCACTAGAGATGAACAGCACTGATGACGTTGGCATTGCTCACAATATGACTGAGAAGAAGACAGTGAAAGAGGTGAGATGAGACGATATCTTGAAAGTGAGAAAGGGAAGCAGCTGGATGAGTAAGGGTTTAACAGTGGCCTGACCAAACACTAAAAAGATTAATAAAATCAGGATCATTTTGCAAATTTATATCCTGAATTTTAAATATCTTAGCAAGTGAATTTTGATCAGCATATTAACATGTTCATTAACAGATACAGACAGATATATCCACCTTGGCAGTTTTAAAAAGAAAAAAAAATTAAATGCTTAGGCTACTATTAAATTGCTGGGAGGGGTTAAAGTTTCAAAGTAGTACTAATTATTCCAAATATAGTCTAGCCTGTCCAAATGGAGGTTAAAATATTATATGCCCAGTCCAGAAATTATCTAGGCATGGAGTATGTGTTTAGTTATTAATTTTTTCATCATGTGTCTTATTAAGTACAAATGGATATAGCAATCAGTATGACTGGATTACAGCTGGCACTTGTATGACTCTGCCTAGCAGAACTACACACCAGCTGGTTGGACATCAGTCCCCAAGATTTACCATACGGCTGCCACATTCCCTGTCCCTCAGTTATTCTGTACCTGGTAGGGAGTGAGTAAAGATTGGACAAACCTCTGGCTATGTCTCCATAAGCCACATGTGAAATGATTACATGATTATCAAAGACTCTTACTTTTTTTTAAATAAATGGGTATAACAAAGGAAATTAACAGCTTTTCTAATTTCTTCTAGGTGTTGTTGCTGAAACAATTCCAAACATCAAATGGGAGATGGAGGAACCATCAACATTCACTTTTGGCTTCAAGAATTTGGTATTCAGGTACATAGAAACGAGTATGAACAGCTGTAAGCTTTGCAAGAAAAAAGGGGAAACTCCTGCTGATGAAGTACAACTGTTACCATCACCCAATACAAATTGTAATTTATGTCAAGACAAGATTTATTAATTTCATTTTTTGTCTTTCAGATAGTATACCTTGAGAAATAGAAATAAATGTTTTAGGTGTTTAGAGGAAGAAGGTTATGGAAAAGGAGCTGAAGAGACAGTGATGCCCTCCTTGTCTCAGAGAAGCAGCAGAAATTAAGCAGAACAGATACTGAATTTTGTATCCCTACAAAATATTTCTGTCTGAAAGTAACAACTTTGTATTTATTGGTTGTTCTTCTAAAGGAAATGTCAATTATATGTGTAAGAAACTGGTTTTTATTGTGGGGTACATTTATCGGGGGTATGTGGGCCTGGTTTAAGTTCACAATTTTTTGTTTTTGCGTCCTGTGTTCTTGTTCTGTGTTCACTTCTTTTAAACCTCATTTGTTTCATTTAAGTGAGTGAGAGAGAAATGGGGTTGTCCAGGTTCATGCTGCTGTTTCCTTCTATCCCAAGCCAAGCTCAACACAGGGATGGTGTGGGGTGCAGAATCATGGGTGTAATTATTCACTTTCATTGTGGTAAGGCTTTTCATGCAGGAATGTAACGCAAATGAAAATTGTTGTAAGTGTAGTAAATACTACCTTTTCAAGATGAACATAAGTAAGTTTTGTAGCTTTTTATCATAAACCTAACATAGTGGCACTTTCCCACCACCATTCCTATCTCTGCTTTTGCAATAAAACACACCTAGATAGTGAGGCCGTGCACCTTTACTACAAAAAAAGTGTGACCTGTGACCTGCATGTGATACCCAGTGCGTACTGTCCAAGACCTTCGCCAACTTCTTGAATTTTCTCCCCTCCCCCATTCAGTTCCCTAAGAAGCTCTTTTGTGACTTAAATGGAAATATTCCTTTGGAGCAACTTGTCATAAGTGCTTTGTCCCTCTCCATCGCAGGACTAGACTGCGCTTTATGTGACCTTGCCTTGCTCACTCCTTTAACTTCCTGCATACCCTATACTACTTGTCTTTGTGCTTGTTTGTTTGCCTTGCGTGCCCTCCTGGAGAGGGGGAGTGTTTTGTGGAATACACAAGCTGCTTCTTTGCATGGTGTGTGTGTGCACTTGGGGTGGTATGAGCAGGTGAGGGTGGTGAGGTAGGAAATCAGCAGAGGGGGAGGACAGGCTGGGAGTGGTGGAGCATAGAAGAGGCTGCACTGGTCTCCCCCCTTCACTGAATTGAAGAGAGAGTCCATGGCAAGGAAAGAATTTTGATGAAAGAGTGCAATTTGGTGTTTTTACTCTGTTACAGTGGAGAAATATAATGATGTCAAGGAGTAGGCAGCAAAAGAATGGGTAAAGAGGGGGCCATGCCCTCTCTTACAGTTTCATCATGTATAGGAAGTATTCTTTCATGTCTTCGTACAAATTGTATACATTACAATGTCTTGGGATTTGGACTGTGTTATGACAAATTGTTATTCTTTGCAAATGTTTCTCCACCTTTCTGCATAATATATTAAACTAATTTCAGGTAGGGGAAATGGACAGTGGAGTAATTATGTGTAACCTACTTGAGGAAATATTGCATCCCATGCTATTACTTTTCTGTGAAAGGTAAAAGATGAAGAAAATTAATGATTTGAAACAAAACCATTCCTTGAGAGACAGTGAGGACAGAAAATGGAATTTATAACAGATGTAGGAGTAATAATAAATCAACAATCAGAAAATGAGTTCTGTGGTACTGTAGTTGGTGTAAGATATTAGCATAGTTGATATTTGAAGTGAGTCTCACTGATAGTGTCTTTTAACAAACGGAATACAAATTGATATAGGAAAGTAGTGTAGAGGCAGACCATGATGGATAAGGTAAGAAAAAATAATAATTGAGTTTATCGGAACAATTAAAATACCATAGTAATTTGTCTGGAGACAATGAAGAGAGTTGTTTCCGTGAAGCGAATCATGTTTGTGCACAACTCTTTCTGTGCTAAAGAAAACTGTTGTTGTGCTCAATTGGTGTCTGGCAGCTGTTAATGGACTGGATGATGGCAAATAAATTGAAGCTTACACCACACAAGAAAAATTGTTTTTTAAATCTTATATTTATACTTCTATGAATATTTTGTGTTCTTAATTTGTATCATATTTAATTTATATTGTTTTAATGTTATTAGCTTCC
The DNA here is from genome assembly GCA_948472985.1 of Iguana delicatissima. Classification (NCBI taxonomy): domain Eukaryota; kingdom Metazoa; phylum Chordata; class Lepidosauria; order Squamata; family Iguanidae; genus Iguana; species Iguana delicatissima. The sequence continues at coordinate 103,752 of CAOKZL010000428.1, forward strand.
TTGAGTCCCATTATTGGAAGAAAGGCAGGATATAAATGAATAACAACAACGGTTGCTTTCAGTGCATAATTAATAGTGACTTTGCTTTCCCATGCTTTGGTTGATTATTGTAGCTACTTAGAACATCTAATAAAGTTGGATTAAATATACTTAAAGTAAGTTATTTTCTGAGTAATTAGCTTCTTCTGGGGGTGAATAAATATATTTAGATGAGATGCTCACATTGTAGAAGTGCTCAGAAATAAGTTAAAACGAGGAACTAAGGTTTATTTTAAAAATGTTAACTTTACATTGTATCATTAGATTAGTATATTATTATGGTAACTAAATATGAAAATAAGTATTGAAATGGATTTGGTTGCTCTGAAGATTCAAAATTATATAAAAGGATTTCAGTGGGCTGCTGAAACAAGGATTCACTTTGGACTCCAAACTAAATTCAGACTTCCTATCATAGACTTCCGTCTCTTATCTTTCTAACCTATTAGCTGTACCCAAATACTGCACCTTACCAAGTTTTCAGTCTTCATTCTACATAATGGTAATAGTTTTTGTTCTAAGAACTTATCTGAAGAACCAGTTTACCTTAATACTGATTCTTAAAGTTGAAAAGGACCACAAGAGCCATCTAGTCCAACTGTCTGCCTTACAGGAATACTCAACTAAAACATTCCAGAAAGATGCTCATTGTGAAGGTCAAATCCGTGAATGTGGAGGGAGGACTGTATATGGAAATCAGTGAGATGACTTGATAGCGATCTTTAAATACCTGAAGGAATGTCACTGTCATGTCATCTCACTGATTTCCATATACAATCCTCCCTCCACATTCATAGATTTGACCTTTGCAAATTTGATTATTCGGAAGGTATGCTGTGCCTCTTCTGCATTGTCCTCCTCCCCTTCCTTTGCATTTTGCCAGGCATGGAGAAGGAAGACAAGCGCTCCAGGGCAAAAGGAAAGGGAATGGTGGGGGGAAGACATGCTCATGCCTTCTCCCTTCCCGAGCTACGCCCTCCTCTTCCCTTGCCTTTGGCCCTTGCACTGGGAATGCATGACGAGACAAAGGGCAAGGGACTGTGAGAGGAAGGCACGCATGCACCTGCCTTCTCTCCTCCAGAGTTCCTCGCTCCTATCCCTTTTTGCCCAGTGCAGAGGAGGAAGACACAGACACCAGGGCAAAAAGCAATGGGTTCTTGTGGGTTTTTCAGGCTATGAGGCCATGTTCCAATACTATTTGTTCCTGACATTTCGTCTACAACTGTGGCTAGCATCTTCAGATGGATTCCATGAATTCCAGCCATGAAAGCCTTCAACTTTACAAAAAGCAGTGGATTGGGAGGAGAGGGCAGAAGGAGTTATTTGTGGTTTTTCCACTTCTGGGCTGATTCTTTTTCTTTTATAATGAGAGTAGTCAGTTAACCCTTTCTGAAGCAGACAGTGTTTATCTGCTCATAAGGCTTTTGGGATAGCTGCCTGACAGAGGAAGGAAAAGCAAGCAGAAGAGGAAGACAAAAGATCCTATGCCCTTTCTTCCTAAGCCATCTCATGCCTAGTGGACAAGAACAAGTGCAGAAGCTCCTGTTTCTTCCAATAATATTCTTCAGACATCAGGAAAATATCTTTCTTAGTTTTGCAAGGTTTTGGAATGATTGCACATTCCTGCTGTACACTTTATGTCCAAAAGTGTGTATTTTTCCTTTGAGCAAGAATATCATAGCTCTCTTACTGGCTGCTAACTGTTATGTTTTAGTCTCTCTTGGCTTTAAATTTTTGAGCTGCTTTTGACATTGATTTTATTGCATTTTGTGTTTTATCCATGTTTACATAAATAAATCACTTGAGAACAATTTGTCATGGAGTGACAACTTTGGAAAATCATAAAGAAATATTCAGAGCTTCCACTATGGGTATGAAGTTCCTTAGGAGAAAAGGTTTCCTAATCATTTTCAGTGTCCTGGAATGTTCTGTGCATATATTTCTGCTGCACAAATAAGACAGGATCAAGCAGCTTTGGCTTGAAGTTTATAAAGTGCCTTCATTTATTATATAAATGCTGAATTTCAGTGTGTCTTTTTCCTGTAATCACATCTGTTTTATTTTAGTTATACATTTAGCAAGTATATATTTACTGAGATAGAAGTCAAACTGGAGTATTGCAAATAATTCAGACCTAAATGCTAATACTAAGTTTCTTCCGAAAAACTGCATGAGAACCCAGACGGGATATGTATATTCATTACGATAGGAAAGGCTCCAATTAGTGCTGGAACATATACTCAGCAGATGCTAATTGGAACAAATGCTCTATGGAGCCTCACTGATTTACATCAACTATTTTGCAATAACATGCCACTAGTTTAATAAAAACAATCCAGACCTTATTAGCCCTGGGTAGTTGGGATGACTGATGGTCCTGGTCACTATTCTGCGGAAGATCTATGTTTTTAAACCTAATTCAGGCAATTAAAAAAAAAACATGTATTGTGTGGCTTAATTTGCTTTGTCCACAGAAGTGTTTGTGGCTGCAGAATAAAGGGTATTCTAAAATATTCTGATATCCAGAGCCAGAAAACACTTGTTTTGAGTACTTAAAAAAGAAAAAAGAAAGGTATGAAGTTGAAACCAACACAATTTCAGTGTCTTAAAAATTCAGCTATTTTTTGTCTTTTAAAAATGAAGGGGAAGCAACTGAAGCTTGCAGATGCTGTTTGCAACTCTTTGGATGACAATGTCATAAAATGCCTACTTTGTAAGGTGTAGCTCTATGAGAATGAGCAGCAAAACATCATTTTGGGAAACTAAAATGTCTCCTTTGCGAAATGAAGATGAAACACACACACATCTCTTGTTCTGTATGTTGCATCAACATTTTTTAAAAAATTATGAAGTTCTTATAAGGTTGGTAATGAATCTGCATATGTGAATATACATACACCTGTTAACACATATTTATAGGTGCTCTACATGATATTTAAAACACATACTTGTGAGAGTACTCAGCTTTGCCTGAGATCAAAAACTCATTATTCCATCCCAGCTTCATTATCCCATTGCTATCTTAGTGCTACTTCTTTCCATACTGTTTCTTTCTTGCTGGTCTGTCTCTTCTCATAGCCCAATACTCCTTCAATCTGCACAAATTTCGCATGAGTTAGAAATACAAACCCTTTAGATACCTCCCCCCCCAAAAAAAAAAAATCTGTCGCCTTCCTAATTCCATCTTCTGGGAGTTTCATTGAGGATATGTAAGTTCTTGGTCATGATAACTGCTGGTTATCAGTGCCAAAAAAGATTTCATTCCACACAGTAGAACTGGGAAAGATGAGTTCTGGAGGCCTTAGAACTACTTGCAAGCACTGTTGTGTTCACATGAAGTCTTCCATACATTCACTGAGTGTTCAGAGAGGTTGTTGGTTGGTATTGTGATAGGTGAGGAGTAAGAGATTGAACAGCAATTTATTTTGCCTAAAATACAGACTTTACAGCTGGTGGCTCCACCATCTGAAAGACAAGCGGAAACAGAGACTTCACAACTGGTGCTGAAGGAGAAGGGGTCGGTGATCATTTCAAGGAATTGGATTTACCTTTGCCTCCTGGTCCTCAGTCTGAGAGGCAGCAAAAGAGGGCAGCTCAGAAGCAAGCTGTTTCGCTGAGGCTCAGAAGACACAAGGCTGATTAGGAACACCTGTTTTCCCTGCTATTTAAGTCTGTTCGTGTGGCTTGCTTTTTGCTTGTGGCAAAAAGCAACCTTGACCTTTGCATTCCTGCTCTGTATCTTTGTGAACTCCAACTTTCTGGACTTCTTGAACTGGCTTTGGCTCCAGCTTTCAGTGCAGCATTCTTCTGGATTGTTAGCTCTGGACTCTCCCCATTTCCTCAACCTCCTTGGCAAGTACTGTCCTATTCCTTCCCTTGCTGGCAGACAAGCATGGGCTAGGAGTTAAACTCTGACAGGTATACAGGTTGGCCTAGCCTAGAGCCACCTGGCACTTCTTCCTTTGTGAATGAACATCCGTCAGATATTCATGAGAATGAATTCTTCATGCATACAGATGTCACATTCGGAATTATGTTTAAGAATGGATACCTACTGGTGAGAATGAGTATCTCTCTGTGCATCTAGTATGGGACGCAGCCACCATGGGTCTCATATTGGAAGAAAGGCAGGATATAAATAAATGGATGTCCAGGGTGGAGTAGTGCATAATTTTGGGGTTGGGTATGATGGAGAATGCACCTAATTCTTTATGTGGTGCAGCGGACCACCAATGTGAGATAGGTGTCTGTGTGTGTATCTGTGTGTTTATTTCATACGCAATATTCAGGGAAGGGAGTAAAAGTCTCAATAGCAATTATAGGCTTTTCACAAGTTGTGAAGGAAATTTGTATGTCGCCACATTCTGATGTGATTAGAAAATTCACTTTTGGACATGGAATGAAACTGCATGATCTATCAACTTTACTGAAACTAGACAACTATGAATTTAGTGACTTGATGGAAAATTGTTTGAATCTCTTATATACTGCCTTGAGTTCAGTAATATATAAAGGTAAAGAAGTGGCATTTTCTTTTATGGTTTCTCTAAAATGATCATTAATATTCTGTGGAGAAGTTTACTTCAGTATGTGATTTCAGATACTGGCCCAGCAAACTGAGATCATAATTTGGCTATTGTTCCTTGTGTCATTGTTGAACTGTTGACTCTATGCATGTGATTGTGCGTGTGTGTCTGTGTATGAGTAAATGGTTTTGAAAGTGCTGCTATTAACCTCAAAAATACTATGGTGAAAAGTCAAGTAAAAACTGCAGGCATTCTTGAACTACCGATACGCTTGATCCCTTTGTCCCTTGGTTTTCTCACAAGGATTCAAAAAGTGAATGATGAGCAGCTCTCTCTTTCAACTGGATTCCAAAGAAGTAGTTGTCTTGGCAACAATACACATGAAAACAACAGTGCATACACTTGCTGATATGATTATCTATTCAAGAGTTTGTCTGACTAATCTGAGCAATACAAATAAATATTAAGCTACCTTTTACAATATAGTGGGTACTAGACGCAGGTAGAATCTAGCCAGTTATGTATACATTATTTTGTCAGCTTTCATTTTCATTAGCATTCATTTTAAATGCTCTTATTCCAGTTTGATTTATGGACAATTGTGAAGAAGTGATTTCCAAAGAGGGTTTTGAACATAAAATCAGTTTTTTCAACATAAAACCACAGTTTTTTCCAATAAAAATCTGGATTTTCATAACATAAAAGCTATTATCCAATAACACAGTGGTTCTTTTACTTCATTCAGAATTCTATATAACTGTTGATAAATCCACAGAAAAATATAGAGTGATACATGTTATTCAGAAGTCATATAATTTTAGAGAGAAGGTAAAATCTGGTCTCTATTCCAGCATGTGAACAAGACTTTTAAATTTCCAGGGAGCAAGGGCCAGCCCTGCTCTTAAGCACAATGAGATTGCAACTTTTTGGGAGAGTCAAGGGAGGACAGGAAATAATCATCATTTTATTTTTATCTCAGGAAGGGAGAGAAGTTTGTGTGAGGGAGGTGGCTTCAGGTGCATAAAGAAATTGCTCACCCTTGACTACTGTGTACCATAAGAGACTGCCTTTGCTATTGCTTCAAGCATGTTTAACCAACTTTGTTGGGAATTCTACAGTAACTCTTAGGTTGCACAGTACCACTTATTTGCAAGGATATCCTTTGAATTCAGCCTACTCTTTCCCATTCTCATGGAAGACAGTAGCCTTTTATTGCAGAAGATCCCAGCAGTAATAAGGTCACAGCTTCTACAACTCCCCAGTGGTGTTTCATATATGAGGCCTTATTTAAATGGATGATACAAGTAAAGAGGGGGCATGAATTTGTCCATGTAGCATTTAAAGTACCTTATAGTCTAATTTGAAATAGACCCTAAACCACTATATATTCATACACCAAGCCAGCACACACCTAGGCCATAGATCCTTGAAAAACTGTAATGTAGGTGAGGAATCTGGATTTAAAGTACATGGAATTCTGCACAAGCGATTTCACATGTACTTTGTTCATTCGAAAGGTAAATTGGGTGGCATGACAGCTGGTTTTTAGCAGACTGAAATGTAAGATGTAATGCTGTACTGCTCTGTACAATACCATAGAATTCAGTTTCCTTTGAAACAACCGCTGACTACTATATGCCCCTTTTTAAAGCTAGTAACACTGTTTTAATAATTCTCTACTGGTGTTGAAAGAAAATTGTTTTCATTAGACTTCCTAATTTTATGCAGAGCTGTGGCAAAAATAACCATCAAAAACAACTAGCCATTTGGATTCAGATTTAACAGCTTTAGGATGTGGACGAGATCCATGTGTGCTAGACCTTTGTCCTTCTTGGTTCATTAAAGGAGCCAGAGCGGGATGGGGCAAGTGGTTGAAAGGAACAATAAGAGCTTTGTTATAACAAGGCAGGGTTCCATATCCTCCAGCATATCACTGGTGAAAACCAGGACACAGGTGGGAAAGCAACGTCAGAGCAGATCAAGATGCTAAACGTTATTAATGAAGAACATGTAAACTAAGGGAAGCTGCAGCAGTTTGCTGTTGCTTGAGCCTGCTGGAAAGGGCAAGATTCCACTCTCTCTTTTCTTTCCCACTGAGTTGCTTGAGTACAAAAGACGTTTGCACTTTATACTCGACTTGCAGCAACTGAGGTAAGCTGATAACAAAGGAGGAAAGTGAGAGGAGGAGAGAAAAACTGGAGCTTTATAAGAGCAGCCGAGAAAATAGAATGATAGAGGATTAATCAAGACTGTCCTTGCCAAATTGGGATAGGTGGAGAGTATGATGTTCCAAGATGCCTGAAGACAATTGTAAGGCCTTTGTTGAAAAGCTGTCCCTGCTTTCCTTAATAATGAATAACTATCAACTAATGTCCAATATTCCATTTTTGGGGAAATTACTAGAGCACGTGGTAACTGTTGGGGGATGACAGGCGTTTCATACATACCTACAACCAGCCAGGTAAGGGTTTGCACACCTCCCTCTACCTTCTGCACACGACCCCAGTCTCTTATGCAACCTTGCAATTACCCACACCCGGGGCATGATGCAACATCTTTGCAGTGGGCTGATAATTTTCCCAGGGTTCCCTACCTGGAATCCCCGACAATCCCCTCCAAAATGGTCAGGCCATCGTGTAGGACATTTTCACATTCCATACATGACATACAATACATGTTACATAATACACACAGTATTCAAGTATTCAAGGATACAATTCATTTTCCAGGTCCAACAGTTTCTGAATGAGGTAGATTACTGTGATCAGTTTCAACCTGGTTTCAGACTTAGTTATAGGACAACCCTTGCTGGAAACTGGACAGGGTAGCATGTCCCTTTTGATTCTGCTCCACTTCTCAGTGGTTTTAGATGCCATTAACCGTGGTATCCTTCTGGGTGGCCAGACTGAGATGTTCTACATTGTTTTACAGTGGCTCTGTCGCTGCCTGGAGGGCAAACCCAGAAGATGATGCTGGGGAATTCCTGTTCAATTCCTTGGCCATTGACCTGTATAGAGCCAGCATAGTGTGGGTTCAGATCCCCACTCAGCTATGGAAACCCAGTGGGTGAGCTTCGGCAAGTCATACTGTCTCAGTCTCAGAGAGAGGCACAAGCAAACTCCTCTGAACAAATCTTGCCAAGAAAATCGCATGGTAGGTTTGCCTTAGAGTCGCCTAAGTTAGAAACAACTTGAAGGCACAACAATAAGGGCTGTGGAGGGTTTCTTTTTGTCTCCCATGTTTAACATCTATATGTGATCACCAGGAGAGGTTACTGCAGATTTGGGGTTCGGTGTTATCAACTGATAACAGCTGTCTTTGTTTCTCTTTTGCATCAAATTCCAAAGAAGTTGTTTTGGTGCTATACAAGTGTCCAGCAACAGAGATGGAGTGGATGAGGGTGAACAAATCGAAGCTCAGTCTAGACAAGACAGAAATGCCCCTGGTCAGTTGCATATTTTAACTATGTTGTGTTTTAGTTTATAATCTACCTTGAGTACTTGGGGGAAAGATGGGATATAAATAAAGATCATGATGATGATGGATGAAACAGTATCCAATGTAAGATCTATGTCTTTTTCCCCTTGTCACTGACACAGAAAATGCAAATTTATGCGTATATTTTTCATCTAGTCAAATCTAAAACCTAACTGTTGGTTGTTAAGATTAATGCACTTAGGACATAAAGAGGTGTATCCTTTTAACAGTTGTTCTTTTTGAAAGCTGTTATTGCTATCCTACTGGAATAGAAAGAATTCCAGTCGGACATGTCTATTCTTATACTGATTTTCTTGAAACAGCTGCATGAATCATTGAAAATGTTTTTTTCACACTTCTGGAATAAGTAATAAGAAGGCACAGGCACATTCCTCAGACAATTCAAATAGAATACACAGTAGTCAGATGACAATTCTCACTTTACTGAAAACGGGATGGTTTGAATTCAATGCTGAAATTAATACATTGATTTCAATGGGCTTGATGATGTCTAACTCTGAATCATATTTAGACTGATATATGACATATTACAAAGCAGCGTAAATTCAACTAAATCAAAATCAGATAGCCATGCTAGCCTATTTGTACATGTTCATAGGTGTAATAATATAATGCAGTGGTTCTCAACCTGTGGGTCCCCAGATGTTTGTGGACTTCAGCTCCCAGAAGCCCCAGCCACTATGGTCAATGCTCAGGGCTTCTGGGAGCTGAAGTCCACAAATATCTGGGGACCCAGAGGTTGAGAACCACTGATATAATGGTTTTAAGTAATACTAATCAGCATTTGCAACGCACACATGACTAAGTGAGCCAGTTCCCCAGCAGTTCAAAGGATCCAATGTGTAGCAGTCATTTGTGGAAGGATATTTTTCTCACAAGCAATAAATCAGGATCTGAGTGGATTTGGCTTTCCAGCTTGAAACAACTGAGCTAAAAACCTAATGTTATTAAGACAATAGATTTTCACGAAACACTGATCACATGTCCACTGCAGTTCCTTTAAAAATGCGGGTCTTGTTAAGATATCAACAGAAAAGAGAAGAAAAGCATATGGGAAAGCTAAATAGTCACACAAACAGCAGAAATTTACTCAAAATAGGTAATTATCAATAGATTTTAGCACTCATGGTTCAAATCCCCGCTCAGCCATGGAAACCCACTGGGTTACCTTGGGCAAGTCACACTCTCTCAACCTCAAAAGAAGGCAAAGGCAGTCCTCCTCTGAACAAATGTTGCCAATAAAACCCTGTGATAGGGTCATCTTAGGGCTGCCATAAGTCAGAATTGACTTGAAGGCACACAACAATAACAACAACAACGACAACATAGCAGCAAAAACAGAGTCTTGTGGCACCTCAAAGGTTAACAAATTTTATTTGGCATAATCCATGTCCTGCTTCCACTGCTGAGTGCAAACCAAAGTCATTGGCAAATAACAGTGTTTCCTACACAGTCTCAGAGATACAAAATTTGATGAGGTCTACAGTCTCACAAACAGTACTGACAGTGTTATTAAACTGGCTGATGAAGCTGTTGTCAAATTAGACTCCAGCTGGGAGACTGAGGTCATTTCCAGCCTGCCCTGTTATAGTGCTATGATTCCACTTTCAACATCGTATAGAATTTTGGTGTTTGCAGTTTGGGGGGGGATTGAGAATTCTCAGTCAGAGAGCTTCTCTGGGGCCTCTGACCAAACTAGAAACCCCAGAACTCCACAGAATGTTGAAAGTAGAATAATAGCACTATAACAGTGTCGGGCGGAAAGACCCTAAGAGAGAATATTCCATTACTGTATCTTATAGGTGTTAACCCTCAGTTCACATTGAGGAATACTGCAAGACGCTATACAAACAAACTTCACACAACTGAACAAAATATAATTTATATAGATATGTTCCAGGAGTCTCAATCCTCTGACTTTATCAAAAATAAATCTGGTTTAATTCTCAGATCATAAAATCCAATATTTTTGCTTATATAAAGTATACCACTAAATTGCAAGAAAAGTGCAATGTCTTCTAGATGTTTTCATTTCTGCTAATAAGGGTGTTGGAGGCCAGGAGTCCAATACTGCGCACAAAGATAGACTGTTTCCTAGAAAGGCTTCAGTATGCCTGCCACCGAGCAAGTGTTCTTTTGTACTATAATACAAGCACACCAGACTGGATTCAGATCAGGGACCTCCTGTAAAAAAGAGGGGGCTGTAACTTTTACCCCTCCACTGTGATCCAAATCAGGGTCCCATGCCTGTGACTTACTTTGCCCCACATTTATATCAATAAGTCACATTTTGGCAAAATAAACTACATACATTTCCCAACATCTGGATCAGGACAGTAGGTGGTCCAAAGGGTTAAAGCTCACTTACCTCTAGACTAGCGTGCCAGTCTGGATTGAGTCTCTTGCCCTAAGTTTTGAGTGAAAAGGGAAAGATATGTAGCTGCTATGTTCATCTCTAAATGTAGATTCTGATTTGTAGAGTCTATATCTTTACAGTCTTTAGATGTAGACTTAAATGTGTATTCTGAATCTAATCTTTATGTGTTAGATTTATTAATGAGGTAGTTTAACTGTACCTACAACATCTTTTATCGTACATAACTAATGTGCCAAACCAATTTTTGCACAAAAGTTGTGCTGTTGTGTTAGTCATGTAGACAGCAAATCTGGATAATGATGTAGACATCTTCCATATGGTTCCTTCATAATATTTGCCTAAATGCTTTTGGAATTTTTTATTGTATTGTATTTATTTTGTTACTGAAAAATATTTCTTTTCATTTGCAGGTTTGGTAAGGCAACAGGAAGAAAAGCGATGAACCATTCAGTAAACAAGATTGAAATGTCAATCATTTGACTTTTTTCTTCTTCTTCTTCTTCTGTCTAGCTTTAGGCAAAAGATGTGTGTGATCGACAAAAGCACAAACAAGAATTCCACACATGTTCAACCTGTTCTAGGACTAGTCTTGGGCGGTATCTCGTTGATTACCGTTGTCATGAATATTTTGGTCCTGTATGCAGTGAAAACAGAAAGGAAATTGCAGACAGTTGGCAATCTTTATATTGTGAGTCTTGCATGCGCAGATGTTATAGTTGGTGCAGCTGTCATGCCACTAAACATTGTGTACCTGTTGAAGGATAAGTGGGTACTGGCCAGGGAAGCCTGCCTGTTTTGGCTGTCAATGGATTATGTGGCCAGTACAGCCTCCATATTTAGTCTCTTCATCCTCTGCATAGATCGCTACCGTTCTGTCCAACAGCCACTAAAATATCTCAAGTACAGGACCAAAACTAGAGCCTCTGTCATGATCTCAGTAGCTTGGCTGCTCTCCTTCATGTGGGTTATCCCAATTCTTGGCTGGCGTAAATTTACAAATGACAACAGCACAACTAGTGGAAGTGATGACGAAAAGATGTGCGAAACAGATTTTTGCCAAACCACATGGTTTAAAGTCCTGACAGCCATGATCAATTTTTATGTCCCATCAGTGGTGATGCTGTGGTTCTATGCGAAAATATACACAGCTGTGCGGAGGCACTGTCAGCACCGAGAGCTTATAAATGGGTCATTTAGGTCTACCTCAGGTAGAACAGCTGTACACAGTGAAAAGCTGCAAGAAATGCAACAGACTCATCCCCAAAGCATAAGTAAAGATATAGGCTGTATTGCTAAGGGAAATTATCCAGATAAAAGGATGGAGGCCAAACATCCACTGAACAGATTACTTCAGATTCCAAATGGTTTCCATAGAGGAAGTGACCATGAAGGAAGAGTAGTGAAACTCAGCTGTTTTCCTGTAGGCGTAGCGCAGGATAACACAAGAACAGGCAATACAGACAGCAGGTACGCTTACGTCAGTGAACGCATTCAAAACACAGAGTCCCTTTGCCCCGAAGATTATGAGTTCAGTAAAGTATCCGAAGAACACACTTTTGCAGAAAGATCTTCTTCTAGAAAGAACTCTGATTCCACTCAGGAGCAAGATTGTTCCCTGGGGAATTGCTTTCCTGAGCATCCCAAGAGAAAAGACAGTACGAATCTCCAGTACTTGAAAAAAACATGGGGGAGGCTGCGCACTCATTCCACTAGCAGTCAAGGGTTGCGTGGGAACAGAGAAAGAAAGGCAGCCAAACAGCTAGGTGTGATAATGGCAGCCTTTATGCTGTGCTGGTTTCCATATTTTGTGTTATTTATGGTTATGTCCTATTGTGGAAACTGTTACAATCGCACTGTTCACATGTTTACTATTTGGCTAGGCTATGTGAATTCTACATTAAATCCAATTATATATCCGCTGTGTAATGAGAACTTCAAAAAGGCTTTCAAAAAGATCTTTCATATTAAAGCCTAGTTTGTCTTAGATAAGATTGTACTAAGGGAATGGAAAGAAGCAGCATTTATATGAGAAAGAAAACCTAGACCTTCAAAGATTATAGAGAACAATTGCAAATGGAACAGGTGATTTCAGAAGATCCCTAAGAAACTAAGTGCAAAATTGAAGAGAATGAAGGAAGGACATTGTTTGCTCATCTGTATGTCTAAGCTGTGGAGGTTTTTTAAAAAGAATGAATAATACCAAGGTTGAAATCCAATGCTATGCTGGTAGTAGAGTTGAGATTTTTGTCCTCTTGTCCTTAACGCCATTGGAAATGCACAGGAACTCACGCTGGGAGGTTTTGCAGTCCTCTGAAGTAGGCTTACAGTGTGCTGGAAGGCTGCACCTGAGAGGGAGGGTTGCCAAAATTTCCCCTATGCTACATTCTACTCTCGCACAAAGCAAGAGCCCTGCATTGGTACAGTCGCAGGAGTCTTATAACCTTAGGTTTTAGACCCAGGAGTCCTGCTCTTTTTGTAAATACCCGTTCCTTTGTACATATTTTACAGGGCTTGGTTTTGTTTTTGTTTTTTTTAATGTGATAGGCTGGCCATGTTCTGCAGTTTGGAAGATGACTGAGACAGAATGACGAACACTCGTACTTAAAAGACAAAAATGAGTTGCCCAGGTGCTCAGTTTGCTACATTCATTCTCCAGTTCTGTGTTGACATTCCCTCAGTCCCTTGGCTTCATAATATTGGATTTATTCACAAGTTGAGCACAAGCAAAAACAGATGGCATAAGATTCAGTAGCCAGCAAATCCATTATCCTGTGGATTCCCAGACTGGGGAAGATAGCACTTCAGTTTTTACTGTACAGGCCAGAGCTCAGATCTGTCTCACCCTGTGTCTTTACAACATCTCTTTCCCAGTTGTTTCCCAGTTTCAGTTTATTCAAAGGTGATCACAGTATATCCTGTCTGTACTGGAATCATCCAGCAATTGTGCATCATTTGCCAAGGAATTTGTCTGATGAAAGATATGACCAAGGCTAGCTAGTAGGTATGGCCAGCATTCAGAGCAATGTGCTTTGTTTGAATGGCATTTGGGGTTTGTTTTGGTTTTGGTTTTGGTTTTGGTTTTTTTTTAAGAAAATTTGTATCAGAACACAGATCCTGACTCAGGTAGACTTACATAAATCTAACTATTTTTTTGAAAGGACACATTGTAGAAATTTGAATAAACATGCGAAAGACTGGATAGCAGATTTTCTATACGTGGAGATGTTTCATGAGCTACAGTGAAATAGGAACAAAAGCAGTCCAACTCTCCCCTCTCACCCAAATGTAAGCAGTTGAGTGTTTTGCAAAATACAGGCATACTTCAAGTTTTAAAAACCTCCGTCAAAGAAGTTCCTTTTTACAACTGCCCACCGCCCCCCTTTCCTCCTTCTCCTCTGTCTATGTGAAAGTTTTTAGCAGAATCAGCATTGGAAGTAAAGAAGGGCTTGAGAAACACAGAATTTCACTGTCAGATTGCAATGACGTGTCTGCAATAAATAATAACGCAATAAAGCCTGAGCTTGGAAAGTATGGGGTACTGCTATAGCTATGTGTGCCTGCCTGCCACTGGCAAGGTAAACAACAGCTGCCCCCAGAATTCCTTACTGAGTATGCATGAATTGCAAAACAAAGAGAAGAGAGCAGGAAGCCTGTCTTACCAGCTTCCCCAGCATAGCATAGTTTGGCTATCAAAAGGGAAATTATAAGAAAAATGAAGACTGGTGATAGAAAAAAAAATCATCCTTTGGTGCATTTTGAAAAAAGCTTTCAAGTGTTCTCTAGAAGGTACAGATTTTCCAACTGGTTGACTGACTTGGTTGTCACTTAACATATGTGCATTGTTAGTTGTGTATAAAATGTTTGCTGGAAAATATTGAACTATTCTTCCTTTTTGTGAATATGTCCCTAGTATTTGCATGTTATTTCTGGCTCTGGTACCAAATTTTCTGTTAAAGAAGTAATGCCCAGGAGCACACCCACTTTATTAACTTAGGTATCCCTATACTCAAATCACCTGTTTGAGTGAGGGGAGGGAGTTGGTCTTGCTTTTTGTATCCTATTTTTAGTGGTAAAAGTATCACAGAACTTAGAGGTAACAAGGAATTTATTCAGTTTTTCTGCAATGTTACTTATGAAAAAAAATGTACAGATAATATTTTTAGAAATTTTGAACATTTACAAGCCCATGATGGCCCATGAGTGGCATACCAGCTACACAACTGAAATATATTCAAGTTCTGTAATTAGATTAAATTTAGTAATAAGGCAAAGATTTCATTATTTTTTGTTACAGAGATAGTGCCATTGCCATATTTAAAATATGTAGTCCCACATAAAACAACTGATGGAGATGCAAAGGTGAGGATAACTTCTTTTTAAAACATCTGTTAAGGCATAGTTATATAAAATTATTGGAAATATCTTAAACTGTTAAGCTATACAAAGAAATTATATACAAAGATATACAAAGAAATACCACCCATTTTGTAGAAGTCTGTCCCTTCTGCACTTCATCTGAAGACTCTGTTTGCTGAGAACCATGACTTTAAGGCCATTTCCGCACTAGATTGTTATAGTGCTATTATTCCACTTTCAACATCCTATGGAATCCTGGGTCCCCTCCCTAAATTGCAAACCCCAGGATTCCATAGGATGTTGAAAGTGGAATAATAGCACTATAACAGTCTAGTGTGGAAATGGCCTATGTCAGCTTCTCCACTTTGCCGCCTCTGCTTTTTATAACTTCTTACTCGAAGAAGAAATCCAGAGATTTCAGAAGCTTGTCTTAATACAGCAGAGCTTTCCAAACTGTGTGTCACGACACATTAGTGTGTCATCTGCAGTGTGTAGATGTGTCGCATGAATGTAACAGGTGGAGGGGCTGCCTCTCCCATTGCTGGGGCAGACCAGGCCTGAGTGAAGGGGCTGCCTCTGCCACCACCATCCCGGGCTGAGGAAGATCCCAGTGAGGTTGGCGGTGGGCCAGACCTGGGTGGAGGGGCTGCCTCTCCTGGCGCTGCTGCCGCCACCCCCGATCAAGGAAGACGCCGGTGAAGGCAGTGGCAGTGGGCCAGGCTTGAATGGAGGGACTGCCCCCACTTACTGAATTACCTACTGAATTACTATGTCACAAAATGATGCATGTCTAAAAAGTGTATCACCAACATGAAAAGTTTGGAAAGCTCTGTAATATATAGGCATTGCCTTCTATGGATTTTCATTTTTTTCTCAGAAAGAAAGAAAGAAGCAAGCAAGCAGGCAGGCAAGTGGTGGATCAGATATATATGGATAATTTGTTAGTAGATGAAATAAAATGATGATTGTGAAGAACTGGGAAAATATCCACAAACCATACTTCAAGAAATTGTGTAAGAATGAATTTGGAATATAATCATTTGTACATTAGGGTATTGTACAGCTGACTAATGACTATGACTCATTTGCTTTTGGGAGGAAAGGAGAAAATTAGTATTTACTTGGAGTGAAAATTAGAAAATGTGGAATATTGTAAAAATATTTGTTTTATAGACTACAGAGTATACATGATTTGTCTTCTCCATAGTTGGCATACAAATGTAAGATTGTGTACAAAGACCATTGTTTAAATGTTATACTTAATAAAAAAAAATGAAAACTACTAACAGCATAGTTTTGAACTATAGTATCAGCAGTGCCTTCCCTCCACATGTGCAAGTTGCTGAAACACATTATTCCTGATAGTGCCGTCTTCTCATATCTTTGTTTATGCTGGGGATATTAGGGCGAAAGACACAGAGGGGTCTTTTATTTTAAAGGGTTATTACTGAATATTCTTATCTGTTAGAAGAATGAGTAACTGGCCAGTTTGTCCAGCACCTTTTGTGGTGACCAAGATTTATGTTTCAGGGGAAGGAACTGGCAAAACCATCTCTGAGTATTCTTTACCCAAGAAAATAATATGGAATTCATGGGGTAGCCATGAGCTGACAGGTGACTTGAGGACACATACACACAAGGACTTTTCTAGACAGGACAAATGAGCCAGCAGGTGGCAGTATTAGTTGGTATGTTTCCCACATGTTCTTCTTTAACCATCTAAATCAGTGTTTCTTGAGCTATCTGATGTAGGGTGCGTTTGTGTGCATTTCGAGCCTAATTTGAAGAATTTGGAGCTTAATCCCCTAGAGTGCTAGCCCAACACTCAAAGCACGACACCATGGTGGCACAAACTTAATTACCATTTATTATTTATTATTTCTTTCTGCCGTACATGTAACAGATATTACCTTCAGCTCCTTGAAATCTTAGTACAGCATTATTATCCGTAACACGGGCATTATATAATACTGCTAGTCACAGTCTTAACAAATCTTAAAGGTATTGTTGTATTTTATTACGATAATTATCACACCTGTATTTATTAGTAGTATAGAAATGAAAGAACACGAATATAGCTGTTGTACTTCAGTCCCTCTCTCTGCAGAGCTCATCCCGCAGAGTGATCAAGGCAGTTTCTATTCCAGGCCTAGAACCCGACTGAAACACATCTTGAAATCAGTTTAATCCATGAGTAACTGGAGACGGCCCACATTTTCCCAGCCAGCCATCTATTCCCTATCAGCTGTAATAAATAAAGCATGGCAAGAATCAAGTATACAGCTGGTTAGCCTTGACTTGACCAAACACTTTCTCCATATTCTCACATCCTGGAAATACAGGCTGGGGGATTCCAGAAGCTGTATTCCAGAAAAAATTCCCTTGTGTTTCTGCTACAAAATTTCTTTCAAACTTCTTACAGATTCCACTAAGTGTTCTGCCATTTCAATGTCTTGGCCAATTTGCTGGAGGACATAGGGGCAGGTTATTTTAAGCACTGGGGTATTTCTCCCATCTAAGGAGAAAGGCAGGATATAAATTAAACAAATAAACTAACTAGCTAACTAAATAACTTGGAATTCAATTTGCAGCAATTGAAGTAAGATGAGGACAAAGGCAGAAAGTGGGAGGAAGAGACAGAAACTTAGACATTTTAAAAGCAGCTGAAAAGTAGGATGACAGAGGATTAATTGGGACAGTTGGAGTGTATGGAGGTAACTGAGGAAAGTTCAGACTGTAGTTATTTTGTCCATGTCCCCTTGATCAGATGCACCAAGTTTTAGGAGCAAAAGAAGTTCAAGCAGCTGACTAGCTCCAAATGTCAAACATCAGTTATAAAGGATCAGGAAGAAACCATTTTCTGTTATCCTTTTATGGACCCAAAGAATATTTACTTCAAGTCAGATGATATTAAAATAAATTTAGTCTCCAGCATAGCACTGTCAAAGTGGTTTCAAACTTGTGGTGAAGAAGTATTTTGTTGAAGGCAGTAAGAAGACAGGTATAAAGCTGCTTTAATTTCAAGCATCTTCTTTGGAAGATAGTAAAGACTGCCAGGCATAAGGTTGTACAAAAAGAAGTTATGAATAGTATGAGGAAGCAGGTAATAATTATGGAAATGACAAAAGAAAAGAAAAGGTTTGAATAAAATAAATATCAAAACCTAGTGAAAAAGATTGAGGAAGAACAGATAATCATATAATATTAAAAAAAAAAACGGAAAATTATGTTGGAGGGCTACCTTTAACTATTGTCAGCTAGAGAAAGAAATATACTTTGTGGCATAAAATGGATGCAAAACCTGGTCACTCCTTTTCAGAAAGAGCAAGTTGATGATAATTTCTAAAAAGGAATATACAGGAAGAAACTTTTTTTAAAATTAGATATAATATTATTGGTTTAAAAAAAAACCTTCAGAAACTCTATCAAGCTGAACTGAACAAAAATTAATACAAACAGAAATCACTCTCCCTAGGTCAGAAAAAAGGAAGCTCATTTTACCTCAACATCATCTTTGTCTTTTAGTAGTCACTATCTAGGGAGAACATGACGTGGAAGGAAATGTTGTGATTGCCAAAAGCTGTGAAGAAACACATGTACATTATTTAGAGGAAGAAATCTATTTGACTGAGATTAAGGGTATGAAGCATGAGATGGGGAGAAAACAGCACTCAGCATACAGGGAACAAAAGAGTCCAGATGCTGAGTTTCTATAGAGAATTTATTTTCAACTGAGTTAATGGGTTGTGGAAATACATAGAGTGTACACAATAACTTGCAGCCAATTGCTCTGAGTATTGGTTCAAAAGATGCAGAGCAACAGGACAATTTAAGAAGATAGAATCTGTCAATTGTCAGATGATGAACTACCAAGGTTCTTAGTATACAATTTTGGTACAGATTTTAGAACAAGAAAAGAAAAAGAAACAATGACAGGATAAGACTTTAGAATATCCCATTCTTCTATGGATACCTCTGGGAAAGAGCAGATATTGGTAAGAGAGAATGATATGATCACAAACCGTTATTGTAAAGATGGCATACTTCCCTGTGAAATTGAATAGAATCCCATGGTTATTATGGGTTTACATTGTGGCACATTTAGCATGGACAACAGTGCTGAGATGCAATTTAAAGGACTATGATGGTGTTTGTTCTGTTTTGTTTTTTGGCTAAGAGGTTTAGGTTGTGATGCTCGTACAAAGGCATCGCATGAGGCTTTCAGAGAAACAAACTGGCTCTACAAAGGGCACTGGTGTTAGATGTCATTCAAACGATTTTAATCTCTAGAAAGGCAGGAACAACAATTAAGACTAAAAGATAAAACTCTATAAGGACTTCAAAGATTGCAGTTATCAGTTTCCAGACAACCACCATCATAGAATAAAATGTGAGCAATTGGCTACCTAAATATGCCAGCATTGTAAGGGTTTCTAACAAAAAGTGAGGAGAAGGTGAGTTTTTGGACAGTTTTTTTAAAGGCTTTTTATACCTCCAAGCCCCCTTTTCTTCTTTTCCTCTGTCTAGCTGAATGTTTTTAGCAGCCTTGTCAAGGTTGGTGAAGGAGGACTGGAGAAATGGACTTTCAGTGTAGGATTGCAACGGCATGTCTGCAGCAAACAATGCAATAAAAGCTTGACTTTGAAAAGTCTGGAAAGAAAGATTCTGCCGTAGCCAATTCTATTGTTCCTATGTATGCCTGCCTATCACAGGCAAGGTGAACTGCAGCTCTTTTCAGAATCCTTTACTGAGCATGTGTGAACAGCAAAACAGGAAGAAAAGGGGGAAGCAGATAAGCTGGCGTTATCAGAAGCACAGACCTGGCCACCAGAGTGGTCTCTAGAAGGTTAAAAATGTATTTGTTTACTTATGTAAAGCATACCTGACTTGGCTGATTAATTTCACATTGTTAGTTTTTGGATCAAAAGTTTGCTGAAACACATTGAACTGCTCTCTTTTGTTGTGGTATAGGAATCTATCCCTATTCTTTCCGTGTTATTTCTGCCCTAATACCCAATTTTCTGTTAAAGAAGTAATGCCCAGGAAACGCATCTACTTAATAAACTGAGATATACCTTTATATAGCTGCATGGCCTCTCTTAAAACCTAGCAATACTTATTGCGATCCAATGAAGGGAGAATAAGCTACAGCAAGTAGCCAGTTGTAAAGATACAACTGCAATTTAAAAAGACAAAAAGCTCTTAAAAGCAACAATTAAAACAATACAGCACCTCCTAGCCCATTTTTTAACTTTCAGTTTTAAAAGCCTGTCTGAATAAAAAGATTTTAGGCTGCCGTTAGAAGGACAATAAAGGGGGGGCCATTGTGGCCTCACTGGGAAGGGAGTTCTAAAGTCGGGGGGCAGCCACCTCATGTTCCTACCAGCTATGCTCGCAATGGTGGTGGGACTGAGAGAAGGGCCTCTCCCACTGATCTCAGAGCCTGGGCCAACTCATACAGGGAGATAGGTCTGTCAAATAGTCTGGACCTGAGCCATGTAGGACTAAAGAGGCCTTCAGTCAGACCCAGCGTTTCTTGTCGTATTGTTGTTGTTTGTCACTCATTTACAGGCAGCAATTATCTGAATAGGCTACCTGTTTGGTAACGGTCAACAGCTTCCATCAAAAGAAACTGCTTCCTTTTTGCAGCTTCAGAGAACACCTCTCAGCAGTGCCATGGCATGTTGCAGCTCACCTTGGGTCCCATAGCAAGCAAAGAGGTTATGAAGGAAGATTTCAGTCTATGAGAGCCAGCATGGTGTTGTGTTTGAGCACTGAACTACAATCCCAGAGACCAATGCTCAGTTCCCCACTTTGCCATGGAAATCCATTGGGTGTCATGCCCTGCTTCCAGAGCATGGACTCTGACTCAGAGTCTGAAGCAGAGGCCATGGCAGAGGCTGAAACAGAAGGCACGCCAGGGCCTGCTGTACAGAGAGAACTTACAGTGCCAGAAACAGAACAGGGGACAGTCTCAGCTCTAACAGAGAGTCCTGCCTCTTCAGATATAGAGGACCACTTACCTAGACCCAGCTTAACACAGCACAGGCAGCAAAGAGAGACTCAGTGTTGCTCTCTCAGAATTTATAACCGGCCACAATCAAGCCACAGCCGCCCTAAGCTTTAGGTCTATTTAGTTGGCATCCTTCCCCTCCAGGAGTTGTCAGAGCTTATCTGACCTGCTACCTTGCTGGATGCCTTGACAAATGCTGAAATTGACCTTGGACATTATCTTGTTGTGAAACCCTGCTGGACTTTATTTATGTTGGACTTTATTTATGACTCCTTGCTTACTGCCTGGAAATAAGTAACAAGCTGAGAGATATACAATTTGTTTGTTTATCAGCTGTGCAGGACTGAGATAGGACACTGGGTGACTTTGAGCATGTCGCACATTGTCAGCCCCAGAAAACCCTATGACAGGGTCACCTTATGGTCCCCGTGAGTCAGGAATGACTTGAAGGCACACAACAAGACTTCAGGGAGAGTCACAACACTGGTTTGTGCAAAAATGGGATTGCCAGGTGTCCCTTGTGAGGTATGTTCCTTATTTGAGGACTGGATTGCTCATCCCATATGTTGTCTGGGATGCCACAAATGCCCTAGCGCCCTCCCCAAGGCATTTTTTTTTCAGGCAAGCATGGGATGAAAATGGTGACATCATTTGTGATGCCCTGCAATAGTGTGATATCATTTGTGGTGCAGCGCAATGCAGTAGTGCATACCACTGGGTGTGGGGTGTGTGTGAAAATTGGGGGTCCTGGTATAGACAGACTGTCTTCCTAAAGGCATTGCCTGTGAGTTGACTGAGGTGGAAGTGAATGGAGGAATTGACCTAGAGTTAAATAAGCTAAGACTTTTAGCTATTCTTGAAGGCAGAGAATTTTGGTTTTAGTTATTAGCATTTTAGGAGAGGTAACAAGTACTTGAGAGCCACCATGGTGTAGTGATTTGAGCATTGGACTATGACCCTGCAGACCAGGGTTCAATCCCCTGCTCAGTCGTGAAAACTCATTGGGTGACCTTTGGCGTATCACACTCTCTTCAGCCCCGGAAGACCCCACATTAAGGTCCCCAGAAGTCAGAAACAACTTGAAGACACATAACAATAAAACGCATACCTACCAATACTTGTCTTCCTTATTTATTAATATAGAAATATAAATTTCTTTATTTTAACTTTGCATTGATTTTGAATCTGTTTGTCCCATGCTCATGCCAGCTACCAACAACATAGGCCATTTCCGCACTAGCCTGTTATAGCGCTATGATTCCACTTGCAACATCCTATGGAATCCTGGGGTTTGCAGTTTCGGGAGGGGCCGGCCGGCGATTCCATAGGATGTTGCAAGTGGAATCATAGCGCTATAACAGGCTAGTGCGGAAATTGCCATAGGTAAAGTTAGGATGGCCATAGAATGAAGGAAAAATATACAGCAGGTTATGACAAGTGGTGGCTGCTGAAGGCAAAGACATAGTTCATAGATGGTTCTCCACTTTGCATGAAGGTGATCTGCCACAAGGTGGGGATGGTTGTTACGTTCCTTCAAGTGGGCTCCAACTTACGGCAAGCATCTCATAGAGTTTTCTTGGCAAGCTTTGTTCCGATGAAGTTTGCTGTTGTCTGCCCCTAAGGCTGAAAGTGCATGACATTTCCATGCTTGAGCAGGGATTCGAACTCTGGTCTGTTGGAGTCACAGTCCAACACTCAAACCACTATACAATGCTGTCTCTGTGTAGTGCTAGTAGTGGGGTACTTAAAAGGAAAGGTCCTCACACATGGATAGTGATGGGAATTTTGCCAAGTTGTAAAAACTTTATAACCGAATTATCTATATTAAGGATAGATTAATAGGTAAAAGCCAGAAATTTAAAGATATTTGTATAATGCAAGAGCTTAAGAAATCTTATGCACACTCCAAGGACATAATATCTATCATAAAGTGATACCAGGATGAAATGTATTCCCTGAAAATGAAATAGAAATCATGGCAGTTTATCCTGGAAGACTGCTAAACCCTTCATGAAAGTTTGAATTTGGAAGACTGAATGCCAGTAGCAGAGGAAGGAAAGCAAATAGGCACAGATAATGCAAAAAGCAAGCCTGCTCACTCTCTAGACAAACTGGGTTGGAAATATTATTACCTTTGAAAAATGGCTAACACCCTATACAAACCAGAATGTTTGATATTTTCTTAGGGTAAAAGAACCTGCTGCAGCTCATGAGAGAAGATGAAAAGAATTCAGAATAACTCAACAAACTACAAATGGATGGCAGTTAAAATGGTATCAAACTGCAATAACTGTTCAGTGAAATTGGCACCAAAATTGTTAAGTTATAGGGTGGGTTACTTTCAGGGTATCTGCTAGATATTCTTACCATTTAATCTTCCTTCATTTCTTCACTATGGTAACTCACAGGAGTTTATATCCCCTCTTCTGAGTAATCATTCAGAGGAATAAACTGTCCTTGATTACCTCAAGTGACACAAACATCTTCTGAAATAATTCTGGAAGAATACATAAATATTGAAACAGCAAGTTCAATCAAGTACCAACCAAACATCACAGTCTGAGGATGATAGAATAAATGAACCAGATTACTGCTTAAGAAACTTGCACTAATTTAAAAAGCTACCCCCAAAGAATATATTGTATTAATTTGCCACATAATGAATAGAGCAAATATACCAGAACAGGTGATGGCAGAATGCACATTACTAGTGGAGAAATTTTAACAAGAATGGTGAGAGTTTAATAATCCGACATGTCTTGCTCCAGACAGATTGCTTCAGTTCATTCTGAACATCCAGAAAACACCAAGCTTACCAGTTGTACTTTGTGATACTTTGTGATATATGTATCTTTTTCTCACACAGATTTTTATTTATATCCAACTCTTCCTTAAAAGACCATCTAACAATACATTAAAAAATATTTGTATCTCTTCAAGATATTGTAATGTAAAAGTTAGAATGTTGATCTAAGACTAAAAAGACTCGGTTGAAATACAGCCATCCCTCCATGTTCGCTAGGGTTAGGGGCACAGGACCCCACGAAAGTGAGAAAACTGTGAATAACTCTAGGCCCTCCCAAACCATATTTAACACACAAAAATGTATGATCACCCTGTTCAATCCACTATGGATTCTGTTGAGGCATAAGGGTTCCTCCACAAGGAAGAAGTGGGTGGCTGGTAGGGCTTCCTACCACCTCCCCTGCTGCCCCATACCATTTTTATAGGGACTTACAAGCCTTGTTTGCAGTTTCTTAGTCTCAAGAAGCTTGCCATCCCTATTAAAAACAGGGAGGCAGCAGGGGTGACAGCAAATAATCCATGGATAGTCAAATCTGCAAAAGTGAAACCCACAAATGTGGAGGGCTGACTGTACGCTCATACAAATAGAGAGGCTCTGAGCAAGCCACTGTCACTACTTACCATCTATATCTCCTTTACCTACTTCAAGGAGGGTGGATGTTGGGGGGAAAGGTCTTACAAGATTAAAAATACATTAATAAAAACTACTTTTACAAAAATGTAACATCATCCCTATCATAGTTTCAAAGTCGTTTTCTGTCTTTTCTCTATGCTTGTTTCTTCCTCTTATTCTCAACCTGGCAAAGTTGAGGGCTATAGGAATAAAATCAGCATGAAATTTTGGCCCTCTCTGTCTCTGAGGCATCACATACACAGTTACTTTCTCAATTTTTTCCCCTCACAGGAAGCAATGGTGGGATTCAAATGTTAGAACTATGGCCATTTCCGCACTAGACTGTTATAGCGCTATCATTCCACTTTCAACATCCTATGGAATCCTGGGGTTTGCAGTTCAGGGAGGGGCCGGTTGGCCCCTCCCTGAACTGCAAACCCCAGGATTCCATAGGATGTTGAAAGTGGAATGATAGCGCTATAACGGTCTAGTGCGGAAATGGCCTACGACTCTGACTCCCAATTGGACGAGGCCAGCCCAGGGTTATCAAGGCCTGGCAGATGTTTACTGAAAGGCTGGAGAAAGGAAGACAGATAAGACAGTAGAGAGGCTCAGCCCATCAATACAGTTATGACTCCATCCATCAGAGCTAGCAAACTCAGTTTAGTCCACCCAAATTCCTCTATTATGCTCACAGAAACAGGATGGAACTGGCAGCAAGACAGTTTCCAGCCCCACTGTGGGAACCAGAACTGTCTGAGGCAACAATACAGGTATTTTTGATGTCGAATGTCCCAAAGAGGGGTCATCTCACTTCTTTTATTGAAAGATGCTCTTTTCTCCTTCCCAGGAATTGACAGAAAGCAGAGTACCCCTGAAATGATGAGTGGGCTTGGGAAGATTTTCTCCCAAACTTCTGATGGGATGGGTGACCCCTGACTTTACCATAATGTACATGAAAGAGATGAACATGAGTCAACAGTGTGATGCAGCAGCTAAAAAAAGCCAATGTAATTCTAAGCTGCATTAATAGGAGTGTAGTGTCTAGGTCAAAGGAAGTAACAGTACCACTCTCTTTTGCTTTGGTTGAACCTCACCGGGAATACTGTCAAGTTTTGGGCACCATAATTCAAGAAAGATAGTGACAGGCTGGAATATGTCAAGAGGAGGGAGACCAAAAGGGTAAAAGGCCTTGAAACCATGCGCTGTAAAGGGCAGCTTAGGGATCTGGGTGTGTTTAGCCTGGAGAAGAGGTTAAGAAGTGACATGATAGCCATGCTTAAATATTTGAAGGTATGTCATATAGAGGATGGAGCAAGCTTGTTTTCTGCTGCTCCAGAGACTGGGACATGGAGCAATGGCCTCAAACTTAAGGAAGAGAGATTCCACCCAAATATTAGGAAGAACTTCCTAACAGTGAAAGCAATTCAATAGTGAAATCCACTGCCTTGGCGTGTGGTTGAGTCTCCTTTGTTGGAGCTTTTCAAACAGAGACTGGATAGCTATCTTTTGGGAGTGCCTTAATTATGTATTCCTGCATAGCAGAGGGTGGGATTTGATGGTACTTGTGGTCTCTTCCAGCTCTACGATTCTATGATTCTAGGATGTTCAGCCTTTCACTGCTAGGAAATCCCTTCCTGGCAATCAAATACCCTATGCTGATACAACTTGAGGCAGCTATAGTGAATGATGTGTAAAACTATGACAGACCTTTTCTACCTCAGGACTAGAAGGCACAGCAAATTCTATGGTGAAGAATCAAGTGAGTTCCTCTACAGGAAGCCCCCATACTTTGACACCCCATTATCTGGCAGCTAGTTCTTTTGATGCTTCCAAATTAAAGCAAGTTCCATTAATTCCACAGGAGTGCTGCTCTTTCATCAGTTCTTCTCGCCTACAGAGGCATGCTTGGAACTGCTTGCTAAGCAGCTGAGAGAAGGGGAAAGGCACTAAGCTGGGTGAGAGACTTTGCAGGCAGTACATGTGTGGTTGGTTCCAAAGTGAACCTCTGTAAATCCTTCATGCTCCCTACAGTATAGTATATCGGTTCTGCTGTTACTCTGATTTCTGTGGTCCCTTGGGGGATACCTCAATGTGCTCCACGTGATGGGGAATGGAAACTAGCCAGAGCAAGAGCAAGAGCAATGTGAGAGGCAGGGTAACCTAGTGGGGTCTTTTTACGCAGTTTTTACAGGGTCAGGCCAAGCCAAAAACCGAACAAAAATGTCTAACAAATGATTTTACTGAATGAAAGTCTCATGCATCAACACAATCACTCACAAACTCACTCAAAACCTATTAAGAAGCAAAAGAGAGGAAACTGGATAGAGGGAATATTGAAGGGATTGTAGCTGGGGTAATACTGCACCCTTTCCTGAAGTCCTTGGTCTGGGAAAGACAGTGAAGAAGTAGAGCTCAGCATGGAGAGGGCTGAGGGGATTACTCAATGGACAGAGAAATGGTCTGCTGGGATGACCGGGAGTGATCCAAAGAAACTCTCAAAAACTGGGACTATTTGTAGGGGAAGAAGTACCTGGAGGGCTTATCCTTTCCCAGGGAGAACAATAGGTATTGCAACGGAAAAGAAGCTCCAGGACGGCAACTTCCTTTGCATGATGAGATCACGAGGTGTTGCCAAAGTCTCAGGATCTTCGGCTGCATTGGGTTGTGGTGTGACTTCATGTAAATAGTCCTTGCCTGATAAGATTTTGCTCAACTTGGGGAAAAGATGCTAATCCCCTCAAGTTGGCTCCTCAGTGGCTGAGGACCCTTTGTTTACTGTAGGTTTGCACAGCTTGAGGTCTCCTGGGGCTACGTGACTGGGGATTTTACTGGTCTGACCTGGTTTTCGATTGTTCGACCGTTGCTGCCTACGTGCTCATCTGGGTGACCTCTCAGGCACATTGAATCATATTTTAATATCAAAATTGTAGACCCCGGGACAGGGTTTACCAGTGAGGCTTTTCAAACAATTCCATTTTCTGACAGTGTTCCAGTCCCTAACCTGTCAGATCTCTGGGCTCCTGCAACAAGATAAGTGAGGGAAGTAGTTGCTTTCTGAGATAATAGCTTCTCACCTACTTTGTCTTGGAAGCAAGGTGAGTTATCCAATACGAAAAGGAATCATTCCAGAAACCTTATATACCCTTTTCCTGAAAAACAGAAGGGATAATGAATTATCTGGGCAAAAACAAAAACTGCTCTGAGATGTCTGAGGACTTTTTCCTCTAAAGCCACTAAAATAGGAGGTGTAATTTATTTTCCTTTGGGAATTATCTGCTTCTCCTAAGCATTCTGAGGTCAGGGCATGGGGATATTCTGAGGGCAACAGCAGAAGGGCCTTTTGAACTATTCAACTATTTGAAGTATTCAAATATCCTGTCAGAATGGAAAAGAGTTCTGAAGCTTCAGTGATCTGCAGACTAAGAGGAATGCAATAGCAAACCTCCTCTGGATAAATCTTGCCAACCCTGGCATAGGGTTACCATAATTTAAAATCCATTTGAAGGTGTATAACAGGTATTTGTGGCAGTGTTAAGCCAGTTACATTAACCATAACTGGTGGCAGATTAGGCCATAAGAAATAAATACATCCAAGAATGTATCAGAGCCTCTCCTACTTACATTATTAGCTGCAGTGGCAAAGTCTGCTGAAAAGAAGTATTTTTCAAAATCAAATTTAATTTTTTTCCAGTTAAAAATGCTTTAAAACTATCACACACTTCCTTTTCCTCACCATGACTGAAGATTTCTGAGTACTGTGTTACTGCTGCTTTGTTGTGAATGCATTTTTATTCAAATGACAAAGTACACAGCCTTGTGCTATTATTGTTTCAGAATGTCATGGAATTTTCAGAATTATTACTATTATTTTTACTGTATTTATTTGTAACCCACTTTTTCCCCAACTTGGGCCTCCAAACAGTTCACGCTTTAAAACAATACAATAAAAAGTACAAATAGTAAATATTAAAATAGAATTACATAGTTAAGGAATTAAAACAACTCAAAAGAGATAAAAAAATTAACATTAAAACAGTACAGCCCTGTTGTTTAAATACTTTCTGTATCAAAAGCCTGTCTAAATAAAAAAGGCTTTAGCCTGCTGACAGAAGGACAACAGGGAGAGGGCTCTTCTGGCCTCCCTAGGAAGGGAGTTTCAAAGTCTAGGGGAAGCTCCTTAGAAGGTCCTCTCGTGCATCCCCACCAAACATGCTTGTGATAGTGGTGAGACCTGGAGAAGAATCTCCCCTGATGACCTCAGAGCCCAGGGAGATAAGAGCCTGCCATATAGCCTGGACCTGAGCCATACAGGGCTTGATATATCATACAGAGCACTTTGAATTGGGTCCATAAAGAAATTGACAGTCAGAAGAAGAGTCTTAACAGGGGTGCAGTATGAGCTCTGTAACCTTCCCCAGTTAACCATAGCCATTTCTGCACTAGATTTTTATAGCACTGTTATTCCACTTTCAACCTTCTGTAGAATCCTGGGGTTTGCAGTTTCGGGAGGGACTGCCTGGCCCCTCCCTAAACTGCAAACCCCAGGATTCCATAAGATGTTGAAAGTGGAACGATAGCTCTATAAAAGTCTAGTGCAGCAATGGCCCATCTGGCTGCAGTTCTGTTTCCGAACACCCTTTGAACGCAGCCCCAAGCACAGTGCATTACAGTAGCTTAAACAGCATGTAACTACAACGTGTACAGTAGAGTCTCCATTATCCGACATAAACGGGCGGACTGATAGATAGCTGAAAATGTTGGATAATCCAGAGGGCTACCCTTGCCCGTCGCGGCTGCCATGTTTGGGGGCGTGTCGGGGGCGTGTCGGGGGCGTGCGGAAATGCCTACAGCCACGCCCCCAAGCAGCCGTGACGTCGGATAATCCGGAATGTTGGGTGACCGAAGGACGGATAATCGAGACTCTACTGTACCACTGCGGCCAGATCCGACATCTCAGGGAACAGACACAGTTGGGTGTAAGTTTTACCAGTGCAAAAGCACTCCTGGTCACTGCTGAAACTTGGGATTCCAGGCTCAGAGCTGAGTCCAGGAATATCCTCAAACTGGAAACCTGCATTTCCGGGGGGAGGTGTAACCCCATCCAACACAGGGTGTATTCCTGTCCCCTCATCTGCCTTTTGACTGACCAGGAGCACCTCTGCCTTGTCTGGACTAAGTCTCAATTTGTTCGCCCTCATCAAGTTTAGACTTCTCAGCCAGAGAACTCTTTGGCCTCAGTAAACTACAAAACCCAGAATTCCACAGGATGGTGACAGTGGAATAATAGCACTGTAACAGCGCTATTAACAGGGCGCAAATGGATTGGGACAGAAAGGAATAGTAACGATGGGTGTCATTGGCATATCCACATCGCACAACAGTGGAAAATATATTTTTAAATTATTTCGATGCAACAGTTAGACTCACTTGCATTCTCGTTTTAAAAAAATAAAATTCAAAAAGTAATGAAAAAGAAAGAAAACAGAAACACACCCCGACCCACCCTCCAACAGAAACTGCTCCCGAGCATAAACTCCCTCGAGAAAATGTTTTGAGAACTAATGGGAACCCGGCATGCCTTGCGCTGTTGCCAGTAAAAGGGCATTACTTCGCCGGCGCCTTAAATAAGCGTCACTGAAGCCGTTCCAAATCGCTGGCAGCGGCTGCCGGCAGCTCGCTAGTTCCTGTAGCAACGCGGAAGGGGTCAGTCGAGCGCGCGTTCAGCTCAACAGGAGGGCTCCTGCACCGGGGTGCGCGTACCTTGTAGCTGGCGCTGGCGCGTGTTTCAGTCAGGCGCGCTAAGGAGCGTGTGAACAACCCCGAAGAGCGTCTTTATCCCCCGGATTCCGCGCAGTTTCGTCCGAGCAACGGGTTGCTTTCTCTGCCCCGGCTCTGGTTTTTGTAGGGCGGGTGGACCAGGATGGCAAGTGAGGGCAGTGAAGCGCCAAACCCGGCAGGTGGGGGACCCCCGAAGCTCCAGTTTGTGCCCTTCAGCAGTGCCTTGGATGCGGGCTTTTGGCACGAGCTGACCCAGAGGAAGCTCAACGAGTACAAGCTCGACGAGACGCCAAAAGCAATCAGAGGGTATTACTGTAACGGTAAGAGACCGGCTTGTTTTCTGGATGGAGCATCCTCGCCTGGTAAACACGTTTAGCAAACCCCGTGGGCGGTGCAGACTTGTGCTCCCGATGATGC
Source organism: Iguana delicatissima (assembly GCA_948472985.1). Taxonomy (NCBI): domain Eukaryota; kingdom Metazoa; phylum Chordata; class Lepidosauria; order Squamata; family Iguanidae; genus Iguana; species Iguana delicatissima. Next base: position 134,177 of record CAOKZL010000428.1, read on the forward strand.
CTGGAAATGGGCTGAAAGGGGGGGTGACAAAATAAGAACCAGGCTTGATGTTGTTAAGCGCAGCTTAGTCATATGATCGCTTAGCCGGAGAGAGTATTTAGCTGCAACGGAAACTCGCTGACTGGGAAACTATGCACGCATAGTTGGGGACAAACCCCATTGAACTCTGTGGAAATAACTTGAATAAAGCATCCTGAATTTGTCAGTGCAGGCTGATCCTTTCTCTTCCTGCAGGAGTACTCGCTACACTGAAAATGTGTTTGGGTACCAATTGCTTTAGTTTGTAATGGTGTCTAGGAGCCTTTACGCACTACGCTGTTATAGTGCTATTATTCCACTTTCAACATCCTGAGGAATCCTGGGGTTTGCAGTTTAGGGAGAGGCATTTACAGTTCTCATCCAGAGAGCTCTTTGGCCTCAGTAAACTACAAACACCAGAGTTCCACGGGATGTTGAAAGTGGAATAATAACACTATAATAGGGAAGGGCGGAAATTACAGTGGTTTGTTTTTTTACCGCAGTTTCATGTTCAAAAGAATTTAAAGAATGTAGATAGCCAAAACCAAAAGTACTAATTTTTTTTAAAAAAAACAAGGCATCTTAAACTGGACACATGGCGCATCCTTCTCACTACCAAAGCCCTGCTCTTAAACTGAATCATTAAAAATAGTTCAGTAGAAAGGTCCTAGGATAAGCATAATGAGGACTAGTATATTAATAACTCAAACAATGAATACAAATTTTTCCTCCATCATTTCTCTAGCTAAGGGACCTAGCATAAAAGGAGCAACTGGATGTGAGCAGACAGCTGTTATTGATGTTCACTCCTGTTCTTCTGCTTGAGAGCTGGTGTTTTTCCCCTTCTTCTTCATACATGGGAAAGTGCCCAAGCCCAACTACTGCTGCCTCAAAAAGAAAGCCAGGAAGTCACTCCCCCATCAGAGTGGGGAGAGAGTTTCTTGTGTCATACAGAATGAAGAAATACGGTGCTATGAAATTGCTAACCAGTTGTGAAACCACCGTGTGGGGAAAGAACATCTGGATTGCTCAGTCATAAACGATATGATGTGTCAGAACAGCGTACTAGATTATTAGCACTGTTACTTACAGTATCTGGAGGAATATCATTGGGATATACCCTTATGTGTTATCTGTTCTCAAAATCGTTTTTCTTCTTTCTTTCCAGGAGATCCTGCTGGTATGCCAGCTCGTTTAACATTAGAATTCAGTGCTTTTGAGGTGTAAGTAGCTTATTAGGAGTTGTTCGGTACATATCTTAACAGAGTGGGGCATAAATAAAACGGTTGTGGCTTCACATTGTGCATACCTTTCATATCATAATCTAGTTTCTTCAGGTATAAAAGATGTACTCACCTTTAAAAATACAGATTCACAATATGTATGCAAACGCACAAAGTTGTATGTTGGGTGAATGGGGACCCCCATTAACTGTGGCACTGCAACACTATACTCTCAGTGGGGTGGATACCTTGTGCCAATATGCAGGTTGAGTTGCCACTCTACCCACCTCCACTTGGAGCATGGGCTACCCATAGTGAGATCTACATATCTGAAGAAGTGCCTACTCCTTTTAATCTGTCTGGTTTTGTTTTGTTTTTAAATTTGGCATGGCTCTTCATTTACATTTTCTATCTGAAATAGCAGTCATCTGTCTATGCATGCTTATTTGGCAGTACAACAAAACTGATGGAATGTCCTTCCCAAGGAGTTTTACTGTGCTTTGGGTGCCAGGCAATAATATCTTTATTTGACTGAGTATTTTAATGGAAGTTATTGATGTAACTGAGCAAGCTTTTCTCTTTTCTTTACTTTTTGTTTTGTTTCTGTTATTTTTCTATGCTGAAGCCTTCATGAAATCTGACTATGTTGAAAAGTAGTATAAAACATGTTTTAAGTAAGTGTATTGAAAGCATGCATAGACCTGTCATCATGAGATAGGGCCACTGAAGAGACCAAACAGCATCAGTTTTCTACTGCTGTGAGTAACAAAGCTAGACTAGTAGTTTCCATGTAAGTCAATACAATAAGACTATGGCTGCTTCTGTGCAGAACAATAGGCTACGAAAGTTGAAAACTGACTTATGAATTAGCTGTTGTGGTGTTGGCGTCTGGTTGGTTTCTCACACTAGTATGAGTAGTTACACCAGAAGCTATTTGCTTCCTGTTTCACCCAAACCCAGGATCATAGCTGGGTAGCAGTACATGTGAAAGGGATCTAGGAGTCTTGGTAGATCACAAGCTGAACATGAGTCAGCAGTGTGATGCAGCAGCCAAGAAAGCCAACGCAGTTCTTGGTTGCATCAATAGGAGTATGGTGTCTAGATCGAGGGAGGTAGTGGTACCACTCTATTCTGCATTGGTTAGGCCTCATTTGGAATACTGTGTCCAGTTCTGGGTACCTCAATTCAAAAAGGACATTGACAAGCTGGAACGTGTCCAGAGGAGGGCAACCAAAATGGTGAAGGGTCTGGAAGCCATGCCCGGCTTAGGGAGCTGGGTATGTTTAGTCTGCAGAAGAGAAGGTTAAGAGGGGTCATGATAGCCATGATAAAATATTTGAAGGGATGTCATGTTGAGGAGGGAGCAGGCTTGTTTTCCACTGCTCCAGAGACTAGGACAAGGAGCAGTGGATTCAAGCTGCAGGAAGGGAGATTCCATTTGAACCTCAGGAAGAACTTCCTGATTGTCAGAGCTGTCTGGCAGTGGAATATGCTGCCTCGGAGTGTGGCAGAGTCTCCTTCTTTGTTGGTTTTTAAGCAGAGGCTGGATGGCCATCTGTTGGGAACGCTTTGATGTGGGTTCCTGCATGGCAGAGGGTTGGACTGGATGTCCCCTGGGGTCTCTTCCAACTCTGTGATTCTGTGGTTTGCGCCTCCCAAACTAGTCAGGATTTGGAAAACAATTTTAGGATCAGACAACATGGAAAGCAAACCATATGAGGTGTTTATTCTCCTGGTGCTAGTAGAAGGGACTAATTGGGAGTTAACAGAAAACCAAACAAATCTGACTGATTGCTCTGTGGAAAAGCAGCCTATATTATATATAAGGCAGCCATTGCTAAAGCTGCTTCTCCTCCTCAGTGAGCTAAGAAGGGTACCAGCAGCTTAGGGTAGCTTCTGATTCACTGGGGACATTGGTAGGTTGGGTCAGGTATAAAGTTCTAGGATCACTATAAGAATGCTATCATAAGCTGTTACAGCATTGGCAGGTTTACAAAGTGCTGTCTGTAAATGTGTTGGTGGTATCTAATTTCTAAAAAAAGGAGAATTACATTGCTCAGGCCTACATGGGAACCCTGCCATCTAATTTGGAAAAAAGCTCTGTTCTTTAATATGGAGAAGCTGAAGTTGTTCACTGGTATGGAAAAAGTGCTTTATAAATCTTCAGATTATCTTCCAGTGGCTTTGAGCTATTGTGTGCATAACACAAGATCGGTCTTCCAAGCCAGCTCTGCTCTTGAAGACTGAGGGACCGTTGAGATGTAACATGAAAGGCTTCACTGTGTTTGATAGCGATAGTGCTGAAAATTAAATGCCCTTCTTTGCATAAGTGTAACTAATTTCTACTAATGCAAAGCCAGCGTTAAATACTAGGATTCTCAGATGCACTTCTCTTTATTGAGATCAATTTCTTTTAAGGAGTTGTTTGCCCAAAGATAGGAGGACTGATCCTAAATTGACAAGACTGCAGGTAGAGAATTGGAATTTTAAAATGAAACCCATTGGGGCTGTTTATTCTTGCTTCACTGACATGTTTTATGAGCTACAGAAAAATTGGCAAAGTGTCCACATATTGTAAAATAATCATTCCATCAAGGAATTAGTCAGGAATAAGCTTGGGTAGTAAATTCAGAGACCATCAAAATCTGACCTGTTGTGTGTAGTAGTAGCAACAGCAGTGGTAATCCACACAGCAACACAAAAACACTTCTTGGCAGGCACATTAGCTCTGGGTTCCCAGGTGGAAAGTGAAGGAGGAGTTAATGGGAGCAAAATGTGAGAAGTATCACACACAGTTCTCATGTTTCAGCAAGAATCTATATTGCACACAGAAGGGAAATAATCAAATGGCTATGATCATGATTACCCGTCAAACCTATAAAAGTAATTTTAAATGTTAATTAAGCCACAAATAGAGTGAAGATATTCTCCGTTAAGGTGTAGTAGCAAAAATATGTTTTCATTAAGGGAAAAGAGATGGTTGTTTCAAGTAAATTTACTGTGCACAAGTTTGAGGTTCTGCTTCTGGTTAGGGTGCCTCCTTAGCTTCCTGTTCTTCCCCTATATTGATTTCTTTACTAGCTGAAGTATACTGGGTGTAACCTGAGTCCATAACTATACTACAAAAGGGAGCTACTCCTTTGAAACTCCTGCTACTCTTATTTAATGTCAGGAATCTTGTCAGCAGTACCTCAGAGAGCCTTCTCACTTTTTCTTCCCACTGTCTCCTTTTCAGCCTTAGGAATTGTAAAGAACACTGCCTTACCCTTTTCTGTTTTCCTGTCTTTCCCCCACCACCTTGTGAATCTGAGCAGCAGGGTCTGACAGCCCTCTCTTGCTTTGTAGCCCTTTAAAAATTATTTCGTAATGAGTTATGGCTGGCCCATTTTTGCTTGCAAGAAGCCCCCGTTTGGACTTTGAACTTGAAACTTGACAGTGCATAACAACCAAAACCAGTCTTGTTAAATTTATCTGTCTGCTTTCCTGATGCATTATGGCTGCCACAAACACACATTCTCTTTTACTATTACAGATTAGCCATCTTGTCCAGCATACTTTCCTTTGGTCTCTCACAGCTAGGGTTTATGAAGCAAAATTTTGGATGTGTTGAACTTTTGCTGCTTCTGAAACCATGGATGGCTAAAAGGTTTTGATAGTGTATTTTCATATTTGGGGAAAAGGGGGATGTACAGAGTTTTCAAGAGAGAGACTGTTCAGAGTAGGAAGAGCTCTGATTTAACACCATAATAAATGTTGGCATACAGGTAGAAATGTGCTTGTCTGTTCCTCAGGAATGCCCCAACACCAGCACACTGTTGTCCTGCTCTTGGAACGCTATATAACACCAATACATTGGAATCATTCAAATCCTGTGATAAGAAGTTTCTTCTTGATCAAGCAGCAATTGAGGTAAGAGGGCAATGGAAATACATTTACAGAAGTTAGGTACTTACATTTAAAAAAGTCCTGGCTTGGGGTTGCATTCCTGCTTTGGGAAACTGTGCACAATAATATTATTTACATGCTTACAGTAGACATTTAAAAGTGTCTCTGGATTCAGAGAAACTTTTGAGCGTCTTCCTGTTTTAGCGTTTGATTCATTAAACTTATTAACTTTGAGATCATGTTTCCAATTTTTTTTAAAAATGCTTTTTGTTGTTGTTTTGAGTGGCCAGTTTCTTTGCTTTCCAGAGAAAAAGCAAATGGGTGAAATGAAGAGGCTCATGTGAGAAGCCTCAAAATAAATGACTTGCATACATTTGAATCTTCTTTGCTGTATTCCTTAAGTCTATTGCCCAAAGGAAGGAAGTAATATGTGCCATTCTAGGTAAATATATATGTATATGTAGTAGTTTGTGTACTCTTCTGTGGCAGATATAATGCTACCATGTACTTTTTAAAAAAAGCACATCATCATGTACTTTAAAAAAAAGCCCTTTATTTCTAAGAAATCCTTGTTATCTAGGCATTCCATTTATAATGAGCATTTAATTCATGCGGACCTCTCTCCTGTACTCATAATCTGGTTAAACTATGAATGTTTTTCTTAAGTGGTTTTGACATTTGTCCTCTAAGAAGAGGATGCTGAGAGGCTATTACATTTTTCCTGTAGTTATGCCCGCAATAGTTCTGGCCTTGAAACTTGTAAGATCTGGGTATATGATACCAAATTTAAAGCTTTCTTCTACATTTTTAGTACAGGTTGATAAGAGAGCTTGGGGTTTGATGAAAGAGCTTACATTCGTCTAAAATAATGTTCAAATGTACCCTCTATGCATTTTAATGAAAGAGCCAGTTCAAATGTGCAAAGAAAGCAAGGTTTAGGACAAAGGGTAGCCCATTGGCTTTTGCATGTCCTCATTTTCTTGCATGTGTACCTTCTGTTTTCCAGATTTGGTACTATGACTGTATATAGTTGATTGGTTAAAATGAAAACAGATACACTCCAAAAGTTATAAGAAACCAGATGATGGTTCCAGTTGTGTGTTGAAATTAAGAGCGAGAAGTTTGAACTATGAAGCAGGAAGGCATGGTTCAGATCTTGCTTTTGGCAGCAACCCATATTTAGGCAAGCTGCTATCTTGTATCTTTGTGTCGTGCATTGCTTGGAAAGACACATGACTGATGCAGAGGAAGAGGCTTGACTTGCTTAGTTTTGATTCTCCCATTTGCAACATACTGGAAATAACAAATGACTTACTGTATTATAACAGGATTATGCTGAGTAATATAAGTGAAGTATTTTGAATACTGAGAAGTGATATAACATCTGCGTGACATTTAAGACTCATGTGTGACAAGAAATAAGACATGTTTCATAACTAATCATGTTTTAGATACCTGACTTGTACTTAAAGGATTGTTCCATCTATTGTAGAGATGGGCAAAATGTGGCCAAGGAGAGGCACGCAGACCTCCCAAGGCTGTTCTTGTGGCCCTCAATCCCTCCAGATCTCTTGGGCTACCCTTTTTCTGTCCAAGAAAAGTGAATTGCCTCTTCCAGAGTACTTTAAGAGAAGCAATTCACCTTCTAAATCAGTTGAAGCCATCCCTAGCCCTGTAATGTTAAACAAACAACTACTTTTCAAAACCAGTAGTGGATTTCTAGCCAGTTCCAGTTTTTTTAGGTTTTTGGCTTTTTGGACAGTTTCTTTGACAGCTCCAGGAAGGTCTCTGTCAGCAGGAAATTGGCCTTGCAACCTCCTACCCTTGTCCATCTGAATCAGTTCTATACTGTGACTTGGAATAGGTATCCAAGGTTTTGTTGCTATTATTTGCCATTGAGTTGGCTTCAACTTTAGGGCAACTGTATGAATGAGAGATCTCCAGGAAACTGTTATTAACAGACCTGCTCGGGCCCTTCCAACTCAGAGTCCTGGCTTCCTTCCTTGAGTCAATCTACCTGTAATGTCGTCTTCCTCTTTTCTTGCTCCTTTCCATTATGCTGAGTGTTATCATCTTTTTCTGGTGAGTTGTGTTGTCCTGTGCTGTGCCCAAAGTACCATAGCCTTGGTTTAGTCATTTTGGCTTCTAGAGAGAGTTCAGGCTTGATTTGCCCAAGGACTCAATTTATTTTCCAGCAGTCCACTGTATCAGCAGAACATTCTTCCTGGATTTTTCAATGATGAATATTTGTTTTACCTATATATTTACACATTGATTTTCTTCCAGGGATATCAAGGACATGAATGTGGTTCTTTATCCTCAATTTATCCTCCCAACAGCCCCATCGGTCTGACAGAGACTAACTGTCATGAGATCAGCCACTGGCCTTCAAGAATGTTTAGATATTTGAACCTGTGTATTCTCAATCCTAGCTTGACACCCTGTCTGCTACTGAGAGGCATACCTATTCAGAGCATGGCCTCTGTTGCTGAATTAGAGTCTGACACATTATAGCTTAGCCTCCTTTGAAGAAATTATATTGCATAAAGCAGTTCAACATCATGGTAGGACTGGTAATGAAGAGAGGACAGACATCTTTCTCCTCATTTATTCATTTAATTTTTTACGTGTTGTTTTATAACCGTGTTCTCAGGGCAGCTTGTAATAAAAATAGAAATAAATTAAAAAGCCATAGAGTAAGTCCATAAAATATGTAAGAGCAGCATATTTTAATCTTGTTCTAATCAAAGACCCACTAGTACACTACTTGATCTTTTCTTCCTCCATTCTTAGATATGGAATGCAATAACATCAGGGGCTGCTGTTGAAAATCCTATCTTACTGAACAAATTTCTCCTGTTGACATTTGCGGTGAGTAAATGTCATTCTTAAAAATGTAAAATCCTGCATATTTCACTTTTCTGAGCAAAGTCTCTGTCGTAACACTTGTACAAACTAGCAGATGGGTCGTGAATCTGACCTCTTTCAATTTCAGATCAATTCAAATCTGTCTTGCTGTGAATGCTTATGTTTCAGAAATCACTTTCTTTGGCACAGTTTTCACTGGGCAATGTATTAATACCAAATTATTTTACATGAGGAGTAACAGAAATTTGCTTCTGATCTGCGATTGTAGAGGAGTAGAACCTCAGATACATCAGCAATATTATTTTAGTAAAATTAGATTCCGCAGTTCAGAAGAGTGTGAGGGTATGCATTTCCTGCACCCCTGCAAGAATTTGTGTTTCGGGTGATGTCTGTGAAACTATATGTTGAACAACCTACATCCTGAAAGCTGTTTGGGGTTTAGCATGAAAGCCTGTTTTAAAGGGAGACTGTCTAAGTGTGCGGGCATGGACTTGGTGTGCGTATCATGAGAGTGAGGAGAAATGGAAAAAGAAATTGCAGAACAGCAATCTTACTTTAGATATGTTTACCCCTAGATTGTAACCAGTCTTCTTCCTTCATCCCAGTTGCGTTGGGCTGAATTTCGAAGGAAGCTTACTTAGTCGCCCAAATTCTGACATTTATGCTTATATAAATCAATCAAGCTATCTGTCTATAAAATGCCACTAAACAGTGTATCTACCTTAAGGAAAGTTTCAAGGAATATGGGAAAAGACAAAAAGCAATGTTACACTGTAGAGAAGGAGGAAGGGAAGAGAAATATCTATAGAGATGGCGGCAGAAGGATTCATAGTGAGAGGCAAGGAGCTCCTTAGATGCAAATACCTATTTTGCTTCAGGTTTTTTTTCTCCCCAAAAGAGAACTGTGTGCTTCCATGCAGCAGTAGGGGCCTTGGCAAGGGATCTGGATTGCAAATCAAGATTTATAGAGAGTCAGAATTCACCTAGCTAACCTAAACAGGTGCAGATCTGCAGAGCCAGACAAACTGCATCCCAGATTACTGAAAGAACTTGCTGATGTATTTTCTGAACCACTTGTCATCATTTTTGAGAACAGATGAACTGAAGACCTAGAGAAGGACAAACATTGTCCCTCTCTTCAGAAATGACAAAAAAGAAGATCATGGAAACTACAGACCAGTCTGTTGGCCTCAATACCAGGAAAAATATTAGAACAGGTTAAACAAGAGTCTGTCTGCATGTATCCTAATGACAGTGTAGTGATCCATAGTAGCCAGCATAAGTTTGTCAAGAATAAACTAATCATATTTTTTTAATTAGATCATTAGTGGGTGGGAATGCTGTGGGTGTCATTTATGTGGATTTCAACTAAACATTTGGTAAGTTCCCCCATAATATTTTGATTAGGAAACTGATTAAGTGTGGAATAAATGGGAACACTATCAGAAGGATCCATAATTGGTTGGAAAACCATATTCAAGGAGTTTTCATCAATGGGCTGCATTTCATACTGGAAGGAAGTCTTGAGTGTCTTGTTCTGTCCTAGGGCCATTACTATTCAACATTTTTTCAATAACTTGGATGATGGGATAGAGGGAATCCTCATCAAGTTTGCAGATGACTGGAAGAAATGGCTACCACATGGGAAGATAGAAACAAAATTCAAGAAGACCTTGATTTACTAAAAAGCCATGTTTCTGCTTGGTACCAGAATGACAGTGGTGTTAGAAATAGCCCAGCTTCTTTTTCCACAGCCATTCTGGCTCTGTGTTCCATAGCCAGAGTGCCACCTTAGAAAGTGTGCTCTCTACGTCCTCTCACAGTCTCTTGTTCAGCTGGTGTGACACAGAGGAGATCCTTTTTTGTACAGTTTCCTGATGGATAGCCTAGCGGCTGTGATGACAGGCATATTTCCATGTTTTCTTGACGAATGGATGTCCCATGAGATTCTGTAGGATGGTAGGGACCATGGGTGACATGGGGAACTGTATGTAATTGCTGGAAGGTACATGGCTTAAAGATTAGTCCTTTGAGGTTCCTTTGAGAGTCTTCTAAAGTAGATAAACAAACCTGGAATGAAGGGAAAGGAACTCTGCACAGTTTCCCCTCCTTCTTTCTGATAAGAATTCCTAAATAGGGCCGTTGGTAGTCCTATATTTTACATATAACAAACAGCTAATTTGAAATAATAATTGGATCAAATAACCAATTGCTTTTTGCAGAAAAATCCTTATGTTCTGAAATATACTCTAATTTGTTTATATAATTTTCTCCTTAGGATTTGAAGAGGTATCGTTTCTATTACTGGTTTTGCTACCCTGCACTGTGTCTCCCAGAAGGTATACCTTTGATTCAGCCACCTGTGTGCCTAGGGGCAAAGTTCTCTCCAGCTCAGGTATTCTAAATGTATTTATTCACTTAGGATCACCACTGTATATCAGGGTCAGGCAACTTTCAGAGATTTCAGGGTCTACACCCACCACTTCTCAGACTTCAGAGGACTAGATAAGTTTTTTGTCTCTTTCATCCTTAGAGAGGAGGTTTTTTTCTCAAAACTGGAAGCTACTGGATCCAGAAAATATGAGTGAACATCTCAAGTTTTCAAAAAACTAAGGCGGGGGGGCACTGTGGAGGCTTATGCAGCCTATGGCTGTACTTTGTCCACATTTGCTGTACATGGTATTTCATAGAATTTCATGATTCATATTCACCTACTTGATTTCTTGGTTCATCATTGTTTCTTAGCCAGCTGAAGTATAGCAAGAGAGTCATTTACCAAAAATTTCCTCTTTGGCTACTGTCAGATGGACTCATTAAATTATTTTATTCTGTCATACATTTTTCTTTCAGTCTTCTGAATGTAAAGTCAAAGGCTTTCACAGCCGAAATCCATAGGTTGTTGTGGGTTTTCCAGGGTTTGAAGCCGTTTTCTGTTAGTATATTCTCCTGATGTTTTGCCTGCATCTGTGGCTGGCGTCTTCAGAGGGTCCTTTGTGATCATTATTTACTGTATCATTTTGATGTTTTAATTTCATATCTTCATTCTTAGCTATCTTAAGTCTGGTTTATCATAAGAATGTGGAAAGTAAATTTAAAAAAAGAAAACCAGGTTCCTGCCCTAAGAGATAACGTCACTTCTACTCTAGTCCAGCAAGCCCATTTGCAAATGGAATCACCAATCTTTATACCCGTCTGCATATAGAAGTGTGTGTTTTCTTCATTGCCAGAGGTTCAACTAGATACACCTTCCACTTCTACAATCTTATGCTTTTATGTATGACTTCTCCCCATGCCTAACCTGTTTAGTAGGCAGCTCTCTGTGCAGTTTTTCCTTTTGTGTAGTCTGACTGCTGATATGTAACAAAGGAGAAGCATTGGCAGTAGTTCTTTAATCCACTTATGCTTACATTTCGGTTCTCTTTTAATACCTTCGACTGTTGTGCTCACTTACTGTGAAAGTCTCAAAGAGCAATTTCTTCGGTAAACATAAGAGAGGACATGGTACCTCAGACGGGCTTGTTAATTTTAATTAGACATAAGGCTGCAATTTTCTATTCTCTTGCTAAAGAAAGAGCCTCATTGACTTTGGTGGGACTTCTGAGGGGAATTGTATAGGACTGCAGACTAAATACCAGAAGTTCTTTAAAATTTTCAGTGTGAAAACAAGCCTACTTCTCTTGCAAGGCTAGTATGGCCAAGTAAGGATGCAGTTGACCTTGACAGGACAGTGTCTTCTTCAAGCCATTGTGTGATGTGTTTGGAAGGGTAATAGTTCTGCAAGGCACAGTTTCTGACTGTGAATGTTAATTAATGATTTTGTATGACAACTCATGCTCTTGGAGCATACAAGTAGTAAACACGAGCTAGTAGCTTTTAGAAAAGATCGTAACTAAATGGGACATAGGAATGTAGACTGAGGTTATACTGTGCCATGGCAGCTCAAATTTATTGCTGCATATTGCTCACGTTGTCTGTTAAATTTATATGGCCTGCCATCAGTAACTGCACTCTGGGGAGTTTATACAGTTGCGTATTAGATTTCCATCTTGCCTTTCTTCCACAGAGCTTAGGATTCTCAGCAGCCTGGAGGTTACTTTTAAATCATTTCATTTGGATCTGGGTTTCTTAAAAACACATTTTCCTCTATTTATCACTTTGTGCATGCCAGCTGGAACAGCACTATTTCAGGTCCTGTTCCATATTCATTTGCTGACTGAATGTAATGTTAGTCTCCTAGGAAGGGGTCTGAATTTGATGTGATACCTACTTGGTGTAGTTTCAATACTACAGAGCTCCAACACGGAGTTCTTTAGATGCTTAGTGAAAACTTTGCTTTTAGAAGTGGGGCTTCATTGGGCTAAATATTTTCTCCTTTTGGTGTGGTGAGCTTTTCCCCTTCTCCCACATTTCCCCCCTCAAAATCTGCCCTTCTTCTGTTCTGGTAAGACCTATGCATAATATTTTTTGTGGTTTTCTGTTTAGTTTCTGGTAGCTTACATTTACTGTCAATGAGATGCTTTGAATTGTTCTGGAAGAGAAAGTAAGATATCAATGCTTAAAATTAATCTGCTGGGATATTGCATTATATAATGGGAAAAATGCAATACAGCCTTTAAGCAACAGTGAACTGAGTAGATCTGTATTCTGTTTTTGTCTAGATTCAAGCACTCCAGAATGCATATGATGACCTTTGCCAGAAAGAAGGTGTTACAGCCTTGCCTTATTTTTTAATCAAGTATCATGATGATTCTGTTTTTGTATCCTTGCTTAAAAACTGGGAGGACTTCTTCCCTGATCAAAGGGAGAAGGTAAAAAAAACGCTTTTTTTTTTTGAAAAAAAAAACAGCTCAAGGTTTGAGGTCTTCTGTGGGACCTGATGTCTGCATTCTGCTTTGGATGCAGTACACCTTGGGAGGATGTGAGAGAAGTCCTTCTGTGTCTTGTCACCCCAGCTGTGAAATATATTCTCCTTTAGAAGCCCAGTTAGCACCAATGCTGGTATCATTCCAATGCCAGGTCAAAACATAGTTTTCTATTAAAGGCTTTGAAATCTAATTGATATGCGTCCAAGGCCCTTTTCGCACGTTACCCGTTTGCGCAGCTGCGGGGGGGCGTCTCGCGCGAAAAGCCTCAGCAGGAACGCTGCCTCTTCCCTGCTGCTTTGTCCTGCACCTCGCTTCCTGGTTGCGCGAGCGCCCCGCCCCTTCCTACCGCAGCGCAACCTGGGAATTGCAGGCTAGCGCTGAGGCAGGAAGCTCGACCGGCCCGCTCATCCTATGTACCGCAGTGCAGGTAAGTGCGTGAGGGCCCCAGGAGCATTGCGCGACCGCGCAGTATTTTCGGCTTAGAGCCTAAAATAAGAAAATGAGCGCGCGCACCCCACTTTAGGCTCGTGAGCGTCACGTGAATGGGAGTGCGTCATACAGACTGATGCTCCCATTTACGCAACGCTCAAGGGGCCCTCGCACTACAGAAACTGCGTGCGTAAAGGGCCCAAGTTTTAAATTAAAACTGTTTTAAACAGCTTTTAATTGTTCTGCTTTAATTTGTCAAACTGTTTAATATGTTTTTTAGTCTTCTAAATTATTCCCTACTGCAGTATATTGATGGTTAAACTAATTATACTGTGCACCATTCTACGATGGCATGATATAGGGTGAAATATAACTATTTAAATATATGAATAATAGCACTCTATGGGGAAATCACAGTTCCCAGCTTTTTCTGCATTAATTTTATTTGGTTTTATTACTACACATGGAACTTTAAAAATTATTCCAGGAACATAGAGCCTCTTGAGTGGCAAGAAAAGGAGACTGAAAGCTTTTTAGTTAATTGGACATTTGGAAAGAATTTTGTCAGGAGGGAAAGGACTTTGCAGGGGATCTGTTAAGAGGCATTTGGGCATCAGGCTTCTTTGAGAGCTCAATTTCCTTATTTAGGGGTGCTATGAACTAAGCGCAAAAAGAGATCTGGACATGTTTATTGGGCACATGTTTGTTCTTTACCAGTAAGGTTGTAGAATGAAGAACGGTATCCTTTTTATTAAAATGAACATTTGGGGAGAGGGAAGCAAAACATAACTGTCTCTTCCCTCATTATGCTCATATGTTCTAAATTTCATCACTCCAACTCTGATACCAGAAGAGAGTCAGTCTCTAATGTGGGAGTGAGGATTCACAAAGCAGCCAGGCAGGGCAAAATAAGGCAGTGGAAAGTGCTAAGCTTTACTGCTTTCCCATGCACTGACGATTTGACGTAAAGAATGATGCGTCTTTCACGTTACACAATTCTGGCACTTTGATACCACATTGATTGCCACAGCTGTGTCTTCTGGCATTCTGGAATTAATTGTTTGGTCAGGAACTAGAGCTATCTGACAGAGAATTCCTCTCCCTAAACTAAGTGCCTCTGCCTAAACTAGAAATTTCAGGAATTCATAGGATGAAGCCACAACAAAATTGAAGTATCAGAGTAGTAAGATTGTGTAGTGCAAAAGAGACCTTTGTTCAAATCCCTGCTTTATAGATGAGCTGACGTGTGTGTTAAAAGTACACATGCCTAATTTGGTTCATAGTCGTTAGCAGAACATGAGCTATGCTGGTCAGCTTTTTTCCTTTTTGTAGTTCAAGAAAGTAACTTTTTGAAGCTGTGCTCATTAGGCAAAATCTTGCTATTTGAAGAGGATGATTGCTAGTGAAGAAAGGCTGCCTTACAAAACAAGCAAGAAGATGTGCTGCCTTTAACCCAAGCTAACACATAGTGAACTTGTTGGGCCATTCTCTGGCCTCCCCGTTCTTCATTAGCCTGAAGTTGATGTTTCAGTTGCAAATGTGCAAGTCTGTTGGCTCTGGAGCACCACCAGTGTGGTGTTCTGAGGTAGTAAGCATATAAGATTCAGTTCTGTACTCTTTTATATTTAGTGAATGAGAGAGTGTTACAAACTGCAAGAAGTCTTAATAACACTGAATGTTGTTATTGTTGTGTGCTCTTAACACTAAATATGCTGGCTGTTAATAGTGTCTTTTTTTTCCATTGCAGGTGACATTTGGTGTTTATGACCCATGTAATTTTGCTCAATATCCAGGATGGCCACTAAGAAATCTGTTAGTCCTGGTAGCGCACAGATGGTATTTATTATTAGTTGTTTTTTTAAAATGTGGCTTTCTCCTTGACTGCTGTCTTAGATATATCTATTAGAATTAAGCCTCACTGAATTTGTTGGGACTTACTTCTGAGCAGATACAGTATGTGTAGGATTGGGCTTTATTTTGCTTCTTGTTAGTGCGTTAAATGGATGGGTCAAGGGGCTGCCTCTTTTAATTCCATTTGGATGCCATGAATTTGAACTGAATTGGGGTTAAGCCAATTTTATAATATATTTAAAAACTTTATTAATGAATGTAATGATTCTTAGAGATTCTTTCCTGTGTTCTGTCAGAGGTGAACCTTCTCAGTTTCTTGTACTTTGTTTAGCTGGCCAGATTGATGTTATGAATTGCATCTAGTACAGTGTGTATTTTGATGCCCTTTAGACATGTTGTAGCCCCTTCGTGTCCATTGAATGGGTATGGGATGTTGGGCATGGATCATTATAAAATCAAAACCCGTTGGAAAACTGACTTGAGTGCAAAAAAGCTGCCTCTTGTTATTCCTACCATTCCAACTCTCCTGCTGTTACAGACTTCTTATTCCTGACAGGGGGAACTGTCTTGGTGTAGTTGAAGTGCTCTGCTTCAGAGACAGGACAATGCAGGGCGCCAGAGATATCTCACACAGCACCATTTTTGAAATAAAGCTTCCACGGGTGACCCAGAATTCAGGTAATCCATTTTCAAAGGTGAGGCTCAATGTTTAAAGTACTGAGTTTTGTTTTAGAGGTCACCAGGAAATGTTTCTCCTGTGTTTTCTTGGGTAGTGTGGAAAGGAGAACAGTGCTGCTTTTGGTTGTTTGTTCTAAGAGCTGCTTGTCAGTAAAAAGAACTATTCTTTGAAACATCTTTGGAAAATATTTAGTTCAGGTGTGGAAATCCTGTGACCTTCCAGAGATTTTTTTTAGATTACCGCTCCCAGCATTTCAAATCACTGGCTATACTGACTAGGGTGCCTGGGACTTGTAGTCCAACAACATATGGAGAGCCATGTGTTTCCCACCCTGGTTTAATTAAAAAGTATACCAGCTTCAGAATTTCTCCTCTACCACTAAGCCATGTATACTTTTCTTATTTCCATTGTCATGTAACAATAATGCATTT
Source organism: Iguana delicatissima (assembly GCA_948472985.1). NCBI lineage: Eukaryota > Metazoa > Chordata > Lepidosauria > Squamata > Iguanidae > Iguana > Iguana delicatissima. The sequence continues at coordinate 150,426 of CAOKZL010000428.1, forward strand.
TCTAGTAGATACCCAAGAGAAGATGTTAAAATAGCCTAGTTTCTGTTGTGTTTATTTCTACAAATTATCCAAGGAGAGTGGACTCTAAAACTCTTAGTTTGTTGTGGACCTTTTTGTTTGACTTTGCATTTTGTCCCTCTCCGCCCCCCAGTTCCCATTTATTGGCAACTTTCTGAACCCATTATATTCTGGGGCCCTTGTAACTAATTTCAGGAACATTCATATTATACTAAATTCATTATCTACACATCCATTTCAGATTCAGGGTATTGACTAAACCCTAAAAGGCCTGGAACTGTGTTAAAATCTAATCTCATATGAACCTGCCCATTCTGTCTATTTGAGGAGATCCTCTTTCATTTATTTCTGCCTTCTGGGTTGGGGTTGTTGGTGACACAATAGCAAAGCACCCAATACGTGGGTGCTATGGGTAGGGCTAGGCTACTTCTAAAAACTTTATTTTATTCTAGTGACCTTTTACTTGCTCTGCATCCTAGTTCTTCCAACCCCAGCCTGGCTCTGCTACTATGTCATTGCTTTTGCTTTGTTGGGGATTATATGGTTCCTTATATTTATTGTTTATTTTTTATGATTCTTTAATCATGGCTCTCTAAATGTGAACTTGGTCATAAAGTATTTTTAACGTACTGCCTAGTGTGTTGAGCCACTGAGCAATAGGAGTTTGAGCATTGGACTTCAAGTCTGGAAATCAGGGTTTGAATTCATGCTCAACCATGGAAACCCACTGGATGACTTTGGGCAGGTGACATTCTCAGCCTCAGAGGAAGGCAAGGGTTAACTTCCTCTCTGAATAGATCTTGCCAAGAAAACCTCAAGAAACCCTAGGAAAGAGTTTGGTTTAGAGCTACGCAGGGAGTTTAGTAGCTAAAGGTAAATTTGAATACAGGTCAGATCCATCATCCTTTGACTTGTTACTACATGGATTCTCAGTTAAATCACATCAGATGGGTACTATTTCTCACATAAACGGTACTAGCCAGATACTTGACAGATGATTGCTGCATGATTAAAGATGATTATAGGGCATAATCTGCACTCTTTTGCAGACTTAAGAAGTAAAAGCATCTTTAGAAGTTATACGTGGACTAGCAATTTATAAAATTACCCAACTGTACAGGGAAATTCTCTGGGTTTCACTGACCAAAGATGCATTGTAGTAGCAAGTTTTAGTGAGCGTGATTTACTTGCATTGCCTTTATTTAGGGTTGACTGACATTGTTTTCAGTGTAGCTTCAAGTTATAAAACTTCTAAGAAAGTTCCAGTGCAATCCTGATTTTTGGAAGACTGTCTTGGGAACTGCTGCGGCAACATTGGATGACTGTAATAACTCTCAAATGTTCAGGCTGTTAATAAGTTGTGGTTTTGAAGAAGTAGAATTTTCTTATTTTTTCACATCAAATATTCTTCAGCACAATATATTCTTCTTCCTTGCTTTAAGCAGATTGTCCAAAAGCTGTTGGATGGGAGAAAAATCAAAAGGGAGGCATGGGCCCAAGGATGGTCAATCTAAGTGAATGTATGGACCCTAAAAGGTATTTATCATTTTGAATTTTTGTAATTGAATCCTACTGGGACTATACGTTACTGGAAATATGTGTGTGTCCAAAGGAATAAATCCACTGTTGCTGGATTTTTTTTGTGGGGCAGAGAGTGATTGATTGGAATCTGTTGTCCCTGCCAATTGTTGCAATATTTATATCATTCCATAGTTTGGAAGGACATTTAAGTACTGGCTCTTCATCATTCGCTGACTGTTTATACTATTTATCCAACACCATGTGAGTTTTTTGAATTTATGTTCCCTTTTTTTTTCTACAGAATCTATTGACTGTCAGGTAGAGTCTCCTTCTTTGGAAGTCTTTAAATTTGGTCTCGGCAGTCTCTCAGGAGTGCCTTAGTTGTGTATTCTTGCATGGCAGGTGGTTGGACTTGATGGCCCTTGTGGTCCCTTCCAACTCTATTGCTATTTCTGCACTAGCCTGTTATAGTGCTATTATTCCACTTTCAACATTCTGTGGAATCCTGAGGTTTGCAGTTTAGGGAGGGGCTGGCTGGCTCCTTCCGAAACTGCAAACCCCAGGATTCCATAGGATGTTGAAAGTGGAATAATAGAGCTATAACAGGCAAGTGCAGAAATGGCCTATGATTCTGTGGTTTTGTGCCATTTTGTGTGTTTGCTTTATTGATGTTGATATTTTGATAGCATAAGGGTTCTCACTTCTTGCATGTCATGTAGGCTTACTGCCTACATAATATGAAAGAACTGAGAATCCTTAACAGGGTTGTTGCCTGTTTTAGGAAGGGCAATTTTAGCTGTTGAAGCCTGTGAACACATACAGTCTAATTTTTTTAAGGTGCCACAGAACTCCTGAAGTGATGTGATGTGGGAATGAAAAGGGGAAATTAATACAAGTGCTTTGCACAGTTATTTTTTTTTTTCACCTCCATTCCACATCATTTTTCAAGGCATGTTTCCTACAGAGGATTCTGAAAATGAAGGAATAGCCTAAGTGCCCATTCAGCTTTCATTAGGTGATGATTAGGTCTTTTCAGATTTATTGTCATTTCTAGAGTGTACCCTAGAGCAGTGCTTCTTAAGCTGTCTGACATGGGGAACTGGCAGGATATCCTTGACTGTGTGCCAGGGCTCAGCACTTTGCATCCATTGACTTCACCTGTTTCTTTTCAGTCTTGGAAACTGGCCACAGACTGGCACCCAATAGTTCATGGACCACCACGTTGAGTAGGACTGTTCCATAGCATCTGATGGTCTTCTTTGGCACATATTTTTCGTGTGCCTTAGTCTCTGGAAGATTCAGAACCTTTACTGTAGACAGAATGTGTGGAACACTGAGAATTTGAAAAGTACCACAGAATTTGCCTAATTTTGCTCTGAGGTGACCTGACAACCAGCATATCTAAGGCAGGGGATGGAAAGTGGTCTGTTTTCTGTTTTCTTACTTGCCTGTTTGGAGAGAGACAAGAATTAAATAAACAAATAAATAGTGCTGGAATTCCTGATTTTCTTGGACTTATTCTGTGTGCTCACAGGAATTATTTTTGACATTTGATTTTTTTTATGGCAGAAAAACTGTTCATGTTGAATCTGTTGAACAAGCTTGTGTCTGGCCTCTATAATAAATAGTATTACAATATGTTTTGAATGCCTTTATAGCTAAGATTGCAGTTACTTTACCATTTCTATTTACTTTAATGTTTATGGTAGGTTATGATCTTTGTAATACTCATTCTCTCAAAACAAGGTTTGCCAGGAAATATTCCACTGTCCTGAAGAACATTTTTGCGTCCTTACACATTTTTACCAAGTTTGATTTTAGTTTCTGTTCACCCAGAATAACTTTAAAAACCTCTGATGAGAAAATCTTATACCAAGTTGGATGATGTACTTAGTAATGGTATGAGAATGTCATTAGTTGATCTTTGAGAAATGTTTACTATCTGCTTTCCAGTTGTAAGTAAACACATCTGTTTTTTTTAAATAACGGAGAGTTGTCTAAATCCTATTGTTAGTCACAAGTAGAGTAGACTCATTGACCTAGCGGTAACCTGATAAGTCAGTTCTAACATAAATTCAGTTGATTCAATAGACTTACTTTAGGTGGAAATATTAATGCCTACAGTTTCAGCCTACTTTAGGTGGGTAATACATGTAGCCTACTTTAGGTGGATAATACAATACATCCTCTAAACGATGAGACTACACGTGAGACACCTGTGAGCTCTTGGGATTTAGATGTTATAGCTAAGCAATTGTGGAAGTTTAGGGGGCCATACTCCCTAACATACATCTTCTCATGAAAAAAAATTTTTTACCCCAACTGCCCTGTAGAGGACATAGGGACGTATTTTGGAGCCTCCTTGGGCCCATAAAAGACATTTTCAATCATTCTAAGGTTTCTTAAAAAATGAAAATTTTTGAAAAATTGTTTTGGCCCTGGGGGCAGTGAGGCTCCAAACATGGTAGAAATGCCCTCCATAGCTGTAGCTCCATAGCATTTTTGGACATTTTGACACTTAGGGGGCCACAAAAATAGTCTTGCGGGCCGCATGTGGCCCAGAGCCCTCATTGTCTATTATAGAGCATCCCTTTTTTTTCATATATATATATATATATACACACACAGGCATTTATACAGTATAACTGACTAAATACATTTTAGACCTTAGATGTTAACTTTGAAATTTTTATCTGTACTTTCTTAGCAAGAAATGGCCCTTACAACCATAGCAATAGCAATAGCATTTATTTCTATACCGCCTATCAACTAGTGTTATCTAAGCGGTTTACAGTGTATTTTAGCTAATTGCCCCCAACAAGCTGGGTACTCATTTTACTGACCTGCGAAAGGATGGAAGGCTGAGTCAACCTTGGAGCCTGACCGGATTGAACTCACAACCTTGTGGTTGCAGTACTGGCATTTAACCACTGCGCCACCAGGGCTCCCCAAGCCTGTGGTTTTCTTTTGTGCATTGTCCTAGATGTGTCACATGTCTTTGTACTTTGCAACTACCTTTCTTTAAAAGTTCTCAGGAGTACTGATTATTTCTAAAAAGCTAAAACTGTGAAATAGAAGAGACTTGTTCAAGGAAGAATCACAAAGATGGAGGGGAGCCATACATTCATTTCATGCTTCTGGATGAGGAAGCAGAGAAGGATAATCCAATATATCTTTATGTTCCATTTTATTTTTAGGTTAGCAGAATCTTCTGTAGACCTTAACCTTAAATTGATGTGCTGGCGATTAGTACCAACCCTTGACTTGGAGAAAGTTGTGTCTGCGAAGTGTCTTCTCCTAGGAGCTGGTACGCTGGGTTGTAGTGTAGCCAGAACCTTGATGGCAAGTACTGGAGCTACTTCCCAAATTCTAATGTTGTTCTAATTCAACAAATCCTGATGTTCTGCTTTTTGTATGTTTCCACAAAAATGCATGAAGCAAAATAGGTAAATGAATTATGTAAATATGCACACTGAAGGGAAATCAGATTTGCTGTTCTCTTTTATTCTTCTCCTTTGTCTGCTGCTGTGTCTATGGGATTCCCCTTCTCCTTCCCCAGTTCCAAAAGCAGATGGTTTGCATGAGTGCCATGAGCATACAACAAACAAACTGGAACAGACCAGTCTCTTCAGTGAGATTAAAACATTTATGTTATGCATTAAAATGAATGCATGTTACTTTTGTTTAAGAAAGAAAAACAAAAAAGAATGATTGGTATTTTACTTTTTTCAGTAAATGTTCATACTTTTGCAAATTAAAAACACTACACAAACCAATCTGAGACTTGAATAAGATACTGCAAAAAAAGAGAAATAAGAGCAAGTGTTGTGTAGCAGTTTCAGTGTTGGGCTAGGACTCTGGGAGACTGGGGTTCAGATCTCCATTCAGCAGGTTCAGGGAACCCACTGGGAAGTGAGGCTCCCAGCATCAGAGGAAGACAGTGACAAACTCTGAACAAATCTTGCCAGGAAAACCGATGATAGGGACACTGTAAGTTGATTTGGAAGCACAGAACAACAATAATCAACATGGACAAGAGAAATAAAATACGCACCAGAACAGAATAAGTGCAACTCCCATCATCTCTCACCATTGACTGTTTTGGTTGGGGTTGTTGAGAGTTGTAGTCCAACAGTGTTTGAAAGGCTTTGGAATAATGCTTCTTATAGGACAAGTTGAACTTCCATGAGAAGTCTCAGATGGTTGTCATGGATGGTGTTTGTAAACTAATTCATGACCTTAGTGAGATAAGGTCTGGTTCACATGGTGGTGGATTGGTGTGCTGGCTGTGCTGTCATGGTTGAGTGCTCTTTGAAGGGCAGTGTTGTGGGGAATTGCCAGAACAGTATGGGTGAAATCAGTTATTTTAGTATCAGCAAGTCGAAGCAGGTGCTGACATGAACAGTAAACACGGGATACATTTGTCCCACATAATTTGATCCTTCAAACAATATGAACTGTGAGAGCATGCAGCTGTGACAATACAGCACCCGTGCTGTGAGGATCTAACTTGATTTGAGTCTCTTTGCAGATGAGGGAGGCAGCACCTACTCAGTGTCAAAGCAGGCAGGTCTTGTTTGTCTTGACATTGGGAAAAATTGATGCAGAGTGTTTGTTTTTTTAGTTAAGTGGTGTTTATAAATCATTTGGATCATTAACACAGTTCTTATGGTGCATTTTCTCTCAGGGATGGGGAGTCAGGAAGATTACCTTTGTGGACAATGCAAAAATCTCCTATTCCAACCCTGTGCGGCAGCCGCTCTATGAGTTCGAGGACTGTCTTGGAGGTGGCAAATCCAAAGCACTTGCAGCTGCGGACAGGCTTCAAAAAATATTCCCAGGCGTGGTGAGTGAAATAGATGCAACTTAATGATCAAAACAACCTTTTTGGCTTGAGTGATGGCCAAGGATTTCTCTTCCATTTCTTCCTCAAAGGCAACTAATCCTCAAGGAAATATTTTCTCTGAACAAATGACTGACAGCTAGATTTTTACAGTGAATGGGTGGCAATTAAATCTGCTTATAACAATCAAAAAATAAGGTACAGAGACAGATGTGTTTCAGGGATAGTAAATGGAGCGGGTATCTAGTTGCATTCACCTCATTGAGGTAAGTAAGTAAGTAGACAGGTGTCAGCACTCGTTCAAACTTTTTTTTTAAGAATCTCAACCCCCAAATCCTCTCCTTTGCATTATCTGTAGATATATAACTTTATTATGATTGTAGACCAGGCTTTACAGTTGGAAAATAAACCAAGCACACAATGAACAATACAGACTACAAGTCTAGAAATATTCCAGCATATGAGCATACAATGACAGAAACATACATGTCTGCCATAAAAAACCTAGGGGAGCCTTCTATTTACTGAAAATTACTAAGAGGGTTTAACCAGTTGGTGTCTAGTAGAAGAAGCAAGAACAAAGAAAATTGGCACCTTAGTAATTCATTAATAGAATCTGAAAGGAGGAGGATACAATAAAAAGGATTGAATATGCCTGGAAAAGCTGCTAAAATTGCAATAATATGTAGAAGGTGGATGTCTTTGTAGTATAGGCAGTAGAAAGCACATATTCAGTCATGTGTCTGCAAAGGTGTATGTAAATTCAGATATTCCTCTATAAGAAGACTGATGGTAAAGCAACTGAAAGTGAAGATTCTACAGTATTTAGGGACCTCTAGAACATAAAGATAATTTGATGAGAGGGCATTGCATTATATCAAGTGTAGGCTTTGTCTACACTAATTGCTCCCCTCCCATTGCATTTAATCACAAGACTAATAATTCTATCGCGAGTATATTTATTTGGGAATAGATGTGTCAGCTTGGTATTTCAGGGGAAATTATTCTTTATTCATTAAGATATTAGAATGGATTTGAGAGCAAGTTAATGTGAGATGAAACATCGAGTTTCCTTGGGCAAAATCTGGAAGGGAGTCTTAACCCAGGTTCCAGTGTAAAATGAAGTAGTAGTTTGCACCAGAATAGGAAATGTTAGCAAAAATTTGGGAGAGACAGACAGTGTTGATCGAAGGGGCTGAAAGCAATCAGCAGTAAGGGAAGGTATAGTAATTTTGCCCGTAAGTGTTATCATAAGGATTGCATGGTTCTATTTATAACAACATTTCTGTTCTACCAAATCAACCTATCGTAGGTTTCCTTGCTGGTAAAGAACAATTATAAAAAGAAAATAGTTGTCCTTGCTTGAAACATATGCAAACTGTTTTTTAAATTGCTTCTATGCAGGGTCCTTATTGCAATTTGAGCAAATTAACACAGGTCTTTTAAAAAAAAAGTAAGGCACTGTTTTTAAACAGCTTTATTTCACACAGTCTTAAGTCTTGGACTTGGGAACCTCTTAACACTCTGATTCTGTACAGAACAGAGATGGAGGACCTGGTGCCCTCTGGATGTTTCACCTACACAATCATTCAGGTACTGGCTGGACCCCTGGAATCTGTGGCCAAAAAAAAACTGGACTGCAAGTTCATCTATAGCTCACATAAAATGTGTTGTGTATTCATTGGCTTGCATATGTATGCCTTGTTTCTCTGGTCTGCTATTCAAGCTATTCATATTCTGGCTGTTAAATAAACCTCGTAACACTACTTGCTGTAAGAAGAGAACCTATAGATAAAAATGGTATCAGTTGGTCTGTTGCCAAGAAAAGACCAAGGGATGTGTGCTTATGGGACAGCAGTAGAAATATTGTCATGCTGTATATTAACTTGTCCTACCAAGAGAAGCCTGCTCCAAGTAAATCTTAGTCATGCCCATTGTACTAGTATCTCAAAGTTTGGGTGGCTCATTGGCAAAGGGTTCATTAGACTGGAGTACATTTAGTCACGTGAGACACAGCTAAATGGCCCTCATATCCTGGGTTGTATTGACACCTTGAAGAGTTGTATCATTCAGGCTTTGAGTGTTTTTCAAAAGTGGTTCCATTTTCTATAAACCATGTAAGAGAACAATAGGCCATCAAGGTTTTAACAGACTAAATGGGTATATTTTTTTTAGGTGCTCTTCCTTGTGTTCTAACATTATAGTCGAGGAAGAGAGGCTGAAGAAAGCTACTGCTCTTTTTAATGCTGTGCTCTGCGTAGATTTGCCATTGCAATGTCAAGCTAATGACGAAGGATGCCTCTCTTGAGAGAAGACAGTGTCTAGGTTGCCCCAGAAGGTCACAGATTAAAATGTATGGTGGGTTGCTGCAATAATTATGACAGTTGAGGGTTCTGTGTTCCTTTATAAACTCTTTGCTGATGTTTTGTGACGGACTCATTTGGTCTTGACAAGAAACAAATCTAAACTTGACTACATCAAACCAAGCTGCATCTGTATAGATCCTGCTGATTCCCTGCTCCTTCCACTTTTTGGCCATGACTCAGTTCCTTGGCCTGGTTTGTCTGGCAATCTCTGCTGGTGTTAATGCTTCCTCTTAACTTATCAGAATACAGTAAGCCATCATTCTCTTTAGTTCTGCCATGACTACTGTACTTCTTTGTTTCAAAATTTAAAATCCTATTAATAGAATAGTATACTTTTCCTATTTTTAAGGTAATTCTGTATAGGATGGGCAGGTTCAAGTTATCAAGTCCTTACAATCAATTCTCCCCCACCCCCCGGTTCTGTGTTATGTGTAATAGTTGTATAGGCAATTGTCTTAAATAAATCTGCTTTGTTGTTAGGAAATGTCACTTAACACAGTATCTGCTCATAAACATGATGTAATGCCAGTTTTTATATCTTCTTTCCACTTCTGGAAGCTGAGTATTGATTGGCCATGAAATAATTCTGTGGTTTGGGCATATTATGGTTGAGCAAACATTCAATATGTAAGTACAATGAGTGGAATTTGCTTTATATCTAAGATGTTAAAATTTGTGTCTAATAAAGGTATCATAGTTTATTGATTTTGAAATAAATGTAGCTAGATAACACAAATATATTGACATAAAACATTAAGAGACTGCAAGGTCTTGTTTATCAGACATACACTATTCCCCGATGCTCAGAAAATAAAAATAAACAATTTTGAATCAAAATCTATTTTCCTTGCCCAGGTGTAATGTGTAGAAAGTACAAATTGTATGCAGTGCAGTATGTGGGATGAAGTGATGAGAAATTCCTCTTGTGTAAGCTTTCTTTCATAAATGCTGCATGGGAAACAATCCTTTCATGCTAGGCTGTCTATTGAATTTGCAACAAAATATTTTTCTTGTGCCATCTGCTGGCTGATAAACTCAATTACGCTGAAAGTGAGAAATTTTTATTTTACAATATGTTCAGGTGATCTTCTGCTTTTTATTTTAATTTTTTTATTGCTGACATGTTTCCTGCTTGTGTGTACCCCAAAATAATAAGATATGTGAGTGTACTAGTGGCCCTAGCTTTCCACAGTGGAGGGATTCCATGATCCTGTGAGGCAAGAGTTTATGTTGGTGGCAGCAATGCTACTGGTAGGATCTATCATGTCAAACAGGCTTTTGCTGAGGAGCCAGGTTAAATGTGCCAAACAGATGCTGGACAGTAGCAGTACTGGGAGGAGATACTGACAGAGGACCTCTCAGAGACAATGATAGTGGTATCACAGTTAACACTTGCTAGTACTTCTCAGAAGGAGACACAGTAAACCCCTTTTGAATGTCTTTTGAAACCCTGTGATGAGACAATCCAAAATGAGACAAGAGATTGTAGCAGAAGATGAAATTCATAGGTCGGATGACACTCAGCAAACTATTAGGATACACTGGAGGACAGATAGAAGAAGCACTGTAGCTAATGACACAACAGGACTCAAGCCAAAAGGACATTCAGCTGTCGACATGATCAGAAGTTGGTGCACAACACAAACATGGAATGTGAGAAGCATGAACTGGGAAGCCAAATGTAGTAAAACAGGAAATGGAAGTATAAACATTGTTAACAAATAATACCTTTTTTTTCCCCTAGCTATAGTGGAAGAAAATGCAGTAGTTACTCAGAGCTTCCTGTTTCAGAGTTGAGAGAAGCCAAGAAATAAAATCCCACCCAATTTTCTTTAGCAATTTCTTACTTTATACATTTTGTCCTAATTTCTCTGTTTTCTGTCTGTGTGCAGGTGCACGCGCAAGAGCAGCGAACCTTCTCTCAGTGCTTTGTTTTTGTCTCAGAAAGTGATGTACTTTTCATGTTTAGATAGTATAGCAAAGCGGGACTACTGTTGTTTCAGGGAGCTGGCTGGAGTTTTTTTGGGGGGAGGGTGCTGTGGGGATTGTGTTTGACGTCTGGATGGGGAAAGTATACAGAATTCATGGATGGGGCAGGTGACAAGAGACCACAAAATTTGGGAAATTGCCAGAGCATTCCAAATGCTGAAGAAAGATAGAGGGACATGCATTTTGTTTACTTGACAGTTGTGTCCTGGTGACACTAACGTAATGCCATCTTTGCAATACAGCAATTATACTTGCTGGTGCAAGAATTCTAATTGCTTAAATTTTCACTGTTTGCTAGAAAACTAATTTGCTTTTGATGGGAAGTCTGGGTGGATCAGTGACAGTTGCCCAATCTGTCAAGAAAAATTACACTCCTGGCAAAGCTATTAGTGCTTACATTGATAAATCCTTTTTTTGTCAGGGCAGACTCAGCTTGCATTAAGGTTTCCTAAAGTGACTGTCCATTATCAAGGATCTTTAGAAAATGGTAATAACCTTCTTACAATGTATTTCATTTTTATCAGGCTCTATATTTTCCCTGAATGTTTTGCTTTCCATTGTAGTGACACCTATCCTTTCTGATATTCTGTTATCTTAACTAATCCGTTGATTTGCCATTCTTTTGCATCTGTTTTGTGCTTGCAGCTGCAGAACAAGGTTGAAGCAACCACCACTGGTAGTAGTTCTAAATGCATCAGCAATATTGCCTGATTTTTCTTCCCCAGTAGATAAAATAGTTATCCTGCAGTGTAAGCTGTAATTACTTCAAAGAAATACTCTGACAGATAACTTTACAGTTTTATATCTAAATCACAGAAATTTGCTGCCTTAAGTTGTATTCTGTGTGAAAGACTGTTTATTTCTCTTGTGCTTGCTTCCCTTTTAGAATGCTGAAGGTTTTAATATGAGTATCCCAATGCCAGGTCACCCAGTGAATTTTTCTGAAGTTACACTACAACAGGCTCGCAAAGATGTAGCACAACTGGAAGAGCTCATTGATGCTCATGATGTCATCTTTTTGTTGATGGACACTAGGGAAAGTCGATGGCTTCCTGCTGTTATTGCAGCCAGCAAGAGAAAGGTACTGTGAATGTCTCCTAGATGCCATGGAAGTTTGAAAGCATTTGCTAGGTGATTGCAGTTGCTGCTTAAACATAAATAAATGTTTAAACTGCAGAAAGTTTTCAAGTAGCTGTGTCCTTAACTACATCTAACTTGAAACCCCCTCAGTGTAAAAACTGTCATGTATAGAAGAACCAATAGTGTAGTTGTCAGTTAGAAAGAGAATGGCATCCACTTATGGTAGTAGCACTGATGTGTTAGAAGTTTAAATTCTACCTTTTTAAAATGATAGTTCTTGCTGGCATTGTGGTAAAGCATCCAGGGACACACTTCTGTATTCCTTCTCTTTTTGTGAATAACGTGAATTGGCATATAGTAGAATTTTGATCTGGGCTACTGCTGCTTATCTTTTTCTTGTCTTTGTTTTTGTGTTTTGTCTTTTAGTTTAGAGTATTGTAAACTGCCATGATAAATTTTGCTGAATACTAGGATGTAAATCCTCTATCAATATTGAATAAATTATTAATAATTTATTAATCTGCTTTTGCCTGTCCCTGGGGGCTCACTATAGTTGGCTGAACACCAATGCTGCTAGCAACATTGTCTGCTCTCTGTGGTGGTGATTGTGCAACCTTCCCTTTCAAGCAGCTTCTTCCATAGATAACTTAGAACTTTGCTTCATTTTTAAATTAGAATAGAAAAGAAACTACGTGTGGGAATAATTTACTGAAAAACCTAGGAGGTTGTCTCCTTTTTCCATCTGTGAAAGAAATATGAATAATATGCATCCAACTCAGATTTTTTAAAAAAAATGTTTAGAGACATGACCAGAACGTTTAGCAACTGATATTTTTCTGGTCCAAAGATTTGAATAAATAGCAGGATTGAGACATAATCTCCAAGCAGATAAGAAGGGCATCTAGATTCTCTTTCAGTAAAGATATGATATTTTTGCCAAAATAACAAGCTGTGTGAAAGATTAAGATTTTGAGTGTTGAGATGTAATCACTATGTTAATAACTCTATAAAGCTATCTAGGAACTACTCCATTTCCTTTTCTTGCACACAAACTCCTGCTCTCCCTTCTTAGTTTGCCATTATACCAACTTTAATAAATGACTCTTTGTGTTTACCATGCTAATCAGGATATGAAACAAGAATCAAGCCACATTGTTCAATCCTGATTTTTCTCAAATCTGGAACACTGTTTCCACTTCTACTATAACCTCAAACTCTGGCTTGCTACAAACCAGCAAAGGAATCGCAACGCATGAAGTCTGTAGGCTCCTTATAGCACCACACTATTGTTTCGCCATGCCATCTGTCTTGGTATTTCTTTTGTAAATAACGTTTGCAGAACACTGACATACGATAATAAAATGGATTTTTGCTCCTTTCTCTTTGCATTTCACTTGAATATCTATCTTTATGCTTTACAATATTTTTTCCAGCTGGTGATCAATGCTGCTTTGGGGTTTGACACATTTGTTGTAATGAGACATGGACTAAAGAAACCAAAACATCAAGAAGTGGGTGATTCTCCTTGTAATAATCCCTCTGGCTCGACTGATCTTTTGGGATCATCACTCTTCTCAAATATTCCTGGTCACAAACTTGGTTGTTACTTCTGCAATGATGTTGTTGCACCAGGAGACGTAAGTAGACCTCATGTCAGCTGTTACTCATTAAGTTGTGTTTATAGTGCTTGATTTTTTTTTTAAAAAATAGTCTCTTCTCTGAAAACTGTCAACACTTTGGGTATAAAATCTAGCCAGGTCCCATCCATTGATGGAAGGCTGCTATCAACCAAACAGGGAAGGGGAAAATCTGTTTGATTTCTTGATTTCTTCTCCTCCCTGTAACCCCATGTGCTTCTCCCCCTCTGCTTCAGGGAGGTGGGTAAATCTTCTGCTGGTAGAAGAAAGCTAGCCAGAAACGAATCTTAGAATCAACGAGTTGAAAATAAATCTTAGAAGCAATGAAATGCTAGAATAAGAATTAATTTTTAGCATTTGTTTTAAATGAGCATCTTAAATGCCTGAGAATGCCAAGATAAAAAAATTAAAAGTTTGGAAATGTAACATTATAACCATTATATGCATTCCTTTGTAGTCCACCAGGGACCGAACATTGGATCAGCAATGCACAGTCAGTAGACCAGGATTAGCTATGATCGCTGGAGCACTTGCTGTAGAGTTAATGGTGTCTATTTTACAGCATCCAGAGGGGTAAGTGATAATTGTGAGAAAGGGATAGTGTTTTTGTACTTTAAAATAGATTGAGATCAGCCAATTTCCAATTTAGAATAATAGAATTATAAAATTTTAAGGGACTGCAACCTTTTGACATGAAGGAATACAGAACTAGAGCTCTGTTAAAAGATTGTCATCCAACCTCTGCTGGAAAGCTTCCAAATAAGAAGTGTCTGTGTGACAATCAATAGACTCTTTAGAAAAGGGAGAATATGGTTCTTAGAAATTTGGTACTGTGTTGAATGCTAGAAGGGATTTTTTTTAAATATACTGAATAAAAAAAAATCTCAACTTGCAGTAGAAAAATTTGGTGAGGCAAAATTGTAATAAAGTACCTGTTCTGTACTCTAGATTTGGAAGAGTGATGTTTGAATTCCTTAATGACACATAAAGTATTGTTGAGAGCAAATTATCGGCTTCCCCATCAGTGTTAGATATCTGTGGCTGTTCATCTTTGTGCCACTTAAACTTGAATCAAAAGGGGAAATTCCCTCATCCATGTGGAGTGGAGGGCTCTTCCATTAGCAGATTTCTTGCTTCTGGAAAGTGGTTCCACCCAATTCTGAGAGATTTCCCTTTTCTTTCTGTACTGCAGCTTACTGCATTCACCAGGATCTCAGAATCTTGTGTAACATCTTGGGGAGGTGGGGGGCTGCCTGAGAAGGAACTCAGCTTTCAGCATTCCAATTGCAGTAGCCTAAATCTGGATCAAACCTATTAACTGCAACAAAATCACTCCAGGACTCAGTTAAAACCTACAGCTGTAGAGAGAGACTTCTAATGTGTCAAATCTGGGGTAGCTTTTTTAGATATCTGTCTTACTAACCGGTTTGAAAAATCCTCAGATTTCTAAAATATTAAAGCGGTCAAATGGAATTCATCCCATACATAGGATTATTGAATTAGCAGCAAACATTACATTCTAGAAGGCATTATTTTCTCTGAAAGTCTAGAGTTGGATCCAAACTTTGTCATGCTATGAGTAAATTAATTATTGGAACTTCAGTTAATTATGACTAATATCTATCAATTTTAGTGAGTATGCTCTAAGCATTACTAAGTCTACATCCATCCCTTAAAGGAGATGTTAATCTTTACCTTCCCACTGTGCTTCAAATAATGGTTCTCTTTGTATGATGAAAAGTAAATACTATGTTTTAATTGTGTGGTAGAAATCTCAAAAGAGATGTAGTGCTCCTCAGGCTACCTCATGTGGGGGACTGCCAGTTGTTCGGCCCCCCCCCCCATACATAATTCATTTTCTAGTGTGTCAAGAACTGGCATCATATCTATTCCCAGTGACTACAAATTACAATTTAAATCCTGGAAATTCACTGTGGACCAGCAGCCAATGGCTTGGGTCCAGGGCAGGGGCTTTTATTTTATTTTGTTTTATTCTAAAATTCTGAATTTCATTTATGCAAAAGTTGTAACTGGATCACTTTTAACTTTTGGATTAAATATTAAGCTCTTCAGAGTAAATAATTATTTCTAGTTAACTTTTGTTTGTCTGTTTGTTTTTTGTTAGTGGCTATGCTGTTGCTAGCAGTAGTGATGACAGAATGAATGAACCTCCCACCTCACTTGGGCTTGTGCCTCATCAGGTTAGTAAACCAGACATAAATATGGTTGTACTGCTATATCTTTACGTTGATAGCTTGACAAATAGGAAAATAAGTAGCAATATAGAATGTCATCTCCTCAGAAACAGATACAATTTCAATGTAGAATTATGCACTGTGTTATTTACCATTGGTTTTGTGAATCCAGGCTGGCACAAATTGAAATTCTAAGGCCTTGGGTTTAAATTGCATGAATACAAAAAGAGGTGTCATATTGATAGGATTCTTGTGTCATTCTGGCCTTGAAATTTCTGGCTTGATCAGGAACTCCTTTCCTCCCCTCTCATTCTTCCCTTTTCTTGGGTGGAAAGACATCAGTATTCATTGCTTAAGCATAGTTTCATAATCCATGCCAACTGGGAAGTGTGGCTAAGTGCTTCCAGACAAGTTTGGAACAGAATCCAGCTTGTTTGGCAGAACCTAACCACAGTCTGCAGTTATCTTCATGTTACATGCACTTTTCCTAGCATGTCTTAGCACTGATATCGAGAGTCAGTTTGAAGTAAATGGGCTTCATGGACCTGCGCTTGTCCTGTCTCCCTAGTCAGAATATTAGGTACTTTGTGTGCAAATGTGACCACAGTATCCTTCCTGTGATATAGACACTTAAAATGAAACTCTCCCAGTGTTGAACAGAAAAAGTGTTGCAAAAATTGTTGTTGTACCTTGACCATCTTTTGGAAAATGGATGTGAGTAGCCAACCGAAAAACCAAACAAATGTTCAGCAGCTAGGAAGCTGGAAATACCAGTTGATGAATGAATCCTCCACTTACTAATTATAGTTTAGATTCAGCCCTGATTGAAAACACAGTTTGGGATTGTATCCAGAGTTGTCCTTCTCTGATAGAAAGCCTTTTGTGCATTCTTTTTCTGACTTGACACACACCCCTTGTGCAAGAAAATAAAATCCTATTATTTGCTTTTGTTTGTGCAATGTGTCGCACATTTTCTTGCAGAAGCGCTAAGGTTTCCAGATGTGCTCTAGCACAGTCGTGCATGTTGTGTCCAGATTCATGCTAGCACAAACCCCCCACACAACTGTTTACAAAGTAGTGTCACTCTGTTTCTCTGTTCTTTGGATCTGACCCATTGTATTAACAATACACAGCTTATCTGAAATGTAACCATGTTTTTCCTACTATTGCTTTCTTAGTTGTGGTTGATTGTTGATACTTGGGGTTCTATGCTCCTAACTCTGTTTGAATCCACTATCTATTAAATGAGTGAGCCATCACATTCAGTGAAAGGGGAAATCACAGTAATGGACTTATCATTTTATTCTTTAAACAGGGAAACAATTAGAGATTAGTCTTGGTGATTTTCCCTCATAAAATATATTTTACACAGAGGGGTGAAAAATCATGTCAGTTTTTGTTGAAAGAGTCAGTTGCACAATAATGCTTAATGAAATTACAAAATGTTGTCCTATATAGTCAGGATATTTTTTTTCCTCCTTTGTAACAAGTGGTTTCCTGCTGGCTACAAAGATGTAATACTATCCCAGTTCTATTTGTAGATAGCATATCCGTTCAGAATTAAGAGGGAGTGATGTCTTTGGCCCAGAATGTTATGTTTTTCTTGCTTTTCTCAATTAGGAGAAATATAGATAATACCTCAGAGCTAATCAACTCCATCTCTTGCACACATGTGCTTTCTGTCTCCCATTTATTCCAAATCCATAGGTTTATTTTCTTCTCATCCTTTAAGGACCTTGTGCAATGCATCTGTCTTCTCAGTATCTGAATGCTCAACAAGTTTCTAGATGAGATTAGATGCAAGTGCATACAAGTATACAGTATGGAATCATTTTTCCTTTGCCATAGAATTGCCCAGTGTTTTAATTTTTGAACCCTTTTTCATGTGTGCTTCTGTTACTTTCTCTGAATATGTCATAGCAGGATTCTGTGCCATTGAATGCCTGCCGTTGCAGTCCACTGAAGAAAGCAAGAGAAGAACCGTGGCATTTGCAGGAGCACAAAGAGACTGAGAATACATTTGTGATTTGTAGAGTGTTTCTGTCATTAAGTTGCAATCCTGTGCACAGTTAGCAAGGAGTAATTCCCATTGATCTGAGTGGAACTTCCTTCTAGACAAGAACACTTTGTATATTCTGTGGACAGATTGATCCAGAAGTTTCAGTGCTGGGAGTAGTGCTTAAATGGGATTAGATTTGTCACTTAGTCATTTTCTTATGATCATACCTTCCTTAGGTTTCTTGCACAGTACATGGTTATAGCACTTTGAAACCAATTTAACTGCTTTGGCTATACTCTGTGAAATCTTGGGATATGTAGTTTCATGAATTATTTAGAATTCTCTGCCAGAGAGGTCAAGTGCCTCACCAAACTTTAAATCCCAAGATTCCATGGGATGCAGTTATATTAGTTAAGGCACAGCTTTCCAGACTTTTCATTTTGGTGACATACTTTTTTAGACATGCATCATTTTGCGACACAGTAATTCAGTTTTACTAGCAAACCAGAGGTTAAACTAACCCCTTATAAGAGATACAGACACATACATAAATTACAATAACAAAATGTGTGGGGACACAACATATCTCATGAAAACCTTTCATTTATATTTTTAAAAATATATGATTTATAAATAATAACAATTTCCAAGGCTCGGGTGGGAGGAGGTGACACACCTACACCCTTCAGGCAGCACACTAATGTGTTGCAACACACCATTTGGAAAGCCCTGAATTAAGGTGCTTTCAAAGTGTGATATTTGTATAGTGTGCAAGGAGCTTTATTTTCTTCAGTGTTTTGAAGTCAAGGTGAGCCAATTATTTCTGACTTAGAGTGTTTGCTTTAGAAAGTGGATGGCAAACTTGGTCTCCATGAGCTGGATGTGCTCTGCAGTGTCCCTGTCCAGCCAACTGGTCTGCCCCAGAGGCCCCACCCCACAGTCCCCTTCACTGTGGGGAGCTTTCTTCACTGTAGAGTTGCAGCCGTGACTCAGCTAAACAGCAAATGAAGAGAAGTTAAAATTTCTTTCCCTGTCTACACTGCTGAAATTACAGATGAAGAGCAAAGGGATAGGAGGCAAACATTCCATGGAAAGATTGGTCTTTGGAACAAAGTGCTAGCATCTTACAGAAACAGCCTCAACTGCTAGAGGGTAGAATGAGAGAGAGGATTATTTCCGGCATGGGCAGGAAGTTCTCTCTGTAGTGTGATATATCCTGTGTGTACAGATAGAGGAACTAGGGAGATTGATAGAGAAGATGGATTGAGATTGATTGATGTCTTCCTCACACCTCTCAGGGTAGCATGGATCTTTGGTTTCTCACTCCTGATTGAGAATAAAATGACAAATATTCTTTGACATGATTATTCTTATAATGAAAAAAATCAAGCCAGGTATGAGCTACTTTAAAAACAGGGAATGTAAAGATACTGTTTCTAAGGGAGGGCAGAAGAGACCCTTTTGCACTAAGCATATTTTTGCAGTGTTCCAAGGAAGAGGGTGATGTAAGAAGGGGTGGTTTATAAATGGCAGTGGTTCATGAAAAGAAAAATTGGTAGCATGACCACATTTATTTAAAAGGACTTATTGAACTAGATAGTCTGAAAATTTCATATGTATAGAAACATACTTTTTTAATACACAGAGTTGGTTTCTTTTCACTTGAGAGTTATTTGCTATGCAACATGAACATGCATGGTGCATTTAATAGATTTCCTGTTATTCTGCTGTCACTTTTTTTTTCCTCCTTTGTTCAGTTGTTGCTTGTTGCAGTCATTAAGTCTGAACTCCAGATGGCACTGTGTTCCCGTCTGTAGTGAACTGATACTGGATGTTAATCCTCATACCTGTAATCAAAAAGCACAGGTTGCCAAGTCAGTTTCTGCAGAAAGGTTTGTTGAAGCCCATGTGCTCTCACCTCTGAGAGGGGACATATTGACTGCTTTTTCTTCAAAAGGTGGTGTGTGTGCCAGACTTAGAGAATGCAATATTATTGGTTATATAACCTTACTGAATCTCTCTTTACTTTACAGATTCGAGGCTTTTTATCAAGATTTGATAATGTCCTTCCTGTCAGCCTGGCTTTTGACAAGTGCACTGCCTGTTCTCCCAAAGTAAGTTTGATTTTTTACAAAGGTACCAGTAAAGTGTATCGACACACAGAAATCTTTTATTGTTTCTTTTCTATGTCAGTTGTTGTGGGGAGTTAGGTTGGTATGCTAATTAGTTCAAAGAAAGAAGCGTTCCTCTATTTTGAGATGAGAACTTCCTCTCAGTACTTTGTATTGTGTTCCTGAATAAGCCTTGTTTTGCATTCTGACCCTAGATAGTTGTCTGAGTGTTGAATAGCCGAATAAATTAATCTTAGGGACAAAAAGAGCACAAGTAAGATATAAGTCAATAAGATTAGATCTCCCATTTCAAAGTTTTGCCTTGATATTTTTTAAAAAAAAAACACCCTAAAATTGCTGCTGCTGCTGCTGAATTCACACATTGTTCGACTGTTTTAAAATAAGTGCCCCTCCACATTCGTGAGGGTTAGGGTCACAGAACCCTCGTGAAAGTGGAAAAATCAAGAATAACTCCTACCCTCACAATTCTTCTCTAAAGTTCTCCCCTCCTGTTCTGTTTTCTCTCCCCCAGCACTGTGGGGTGAGGGATTAAAAAGACACAGTAAAGGGCTTACCAGTACTTTCCCTTCAAAGAGAGAAGAGCACAGTTCTTCCATCTAGTTACTTTTGGTAGCCATCTTGAAAAGAGAGGCGTAGAAGCCAAGAGAGCACCTGACCAATCAGCAGCCATTACACAGCAGAAAGTGCAGCCACTTGGGAGAGAGGACATGCCTCCAGCAGTGGGAGGGGGCTTTGCTCAGCAAAAAGTGGGGGGAGTCCATTTTAAACACAAACTTCCCAAGCCTGAGATGAGGAACGCGAGGGAATGGCAGGAGGAAAAATGTGGCGGGGAGACGAGCACGTGCCTCACAAATAATCAAATTCATGAAGGCCAAACTTGCATATGTAGAGGGTATATGGCATAAGCTTCACAGAGTGCCCCCAAAGAGAGTCTCTCCTTCCCTATTGCTCAAAGATGTGAACTGGTCCATTAACCCCACTGTACCACATCTGATGCTCAAATTTTATGCATGCCTTGATTGAACCTTAATCTGCTTTCATGTCTCACTTGATGCCAGTTACTATTACTTCCCTCCCTTCCCATCTCTTTCTGTTGACAGACAGTAATATTAGCTAAAAAAGCAGTTGCCAAATTGTTGCTAAACTGCTTCTAACATTCTAGTAGTGGGGTAAATGCTGTAACTTGTGTTTCCTGACCTGATCCCTTTGGTAGCAGGGGACAGTCAGTGTCAGGTAGAAAGAACCTATCACATACATTTTTGTCTATGCTAATTTGTTCAGTTTCCCAAGGAAAAAACATGCTGATGGGGATTGAGATACACTTCTTCCCCCTTTAACCTGAAATTCTCTTGTTCCTGGAGTAGCATGGAAGAAGCCATGCATTCCAGCAGCTCCAACACCACCATCTCAAACTTGTTACTCTTCAAAATTATGCTTCACTGTGGTCCCGAGATAGTTCACTGGATTTTGATTCTTTGGGTACCAATGAATTGACACACTTGAGTGCTAGCAAGCCCTTATTTGCTATTCCCTCATACTTGGGGTTGGGTATCCTGCACGTTTCTTTCAGTAGAAATGAATGTTCGTAGCAGTGAAATATGCAATTCTTTTGTGCAGGGTTCTGCTTTGTTTGGTCTCCTGTCTTGCTACCTGTTCCCTCGCTAAAGTGTAGTATCTTTGATATGAGTGTGAGCTGTCATCTTGAGGTATCCACAGGCCCATCCCTTCTTTTCCTTGTTTCAGCGGAATAAGTGAATTTCTGAGAAAAGAAACCCTGCACACATATTCCAGACGTTATACCTTATGTAAATAAGAATATTTAATAAACAAAACTAATTAATTGTTCTTGGAGGATTTGGCCGTTACTCAATAGTAACAGTAACAAATAGGCATTTGGAATGGATAGCTAACCTCATAACTGGTGTATATCTTATCAAAATCTTGTATGAATAACTTGGTTAAAAGTCTGCTGTCATTGGTCTTATTTTGCTTATGACACTGCTTACGAAGCAACTTTAAGAGAAGCTGAATAAGTTTTCAAGTATATGCACAAATTCACAGTTGGCAGTTGAGGCCTTTGCACTCGCATAGCATTTTTCTCCAGTCGTGGTGACTGGACTGTCTCAGTACAGATGCTGACTAGTTCTGACTCATAATTTGCCCTGTGTGTAAATGCTATTGAGTCATGTCAAGAGATCCATTGAAAGCATTTTTAAAAAAATTTACACAAGAAAAACCACCATGTGCTTTCATATACCACTAAATGGTCTATTTTATTTATCTAAAAGGACGTTAGGGTATAAGGAAAGATAGGATGAGGCTTGTGAAAACATATAGCGTTCATGGAATGCCAGTCATTCTTGTTAACGGACCAGGTGTATTCTGTAACAACCACTAGAGCCTTCTCTAGAACAGTCTAGCACTTAATACAGTTTGTAACAAAGTTGGTCATGTCTGGAAGTTAGTTTATCTCCATTTTAGTTTTCTAAAGGCAAAGGTATCACATGGAAGTTCCTCTCCATTTTTTTGTGTCCTTAATTTCCTTAACTATTTCGTTAATCCTCAAGGATTAAATTATTTTTCTTTTCAAGCATGTTGGGAGTGGAGGAACGGTTGCTGTACTTTGTGGAATAGTATCTAGATCAGAGTGTGAGCTGTGAGCCAGGGAGCTGCTGCCTCAAATTTCACCCATCACAGAAAGTTATTGTGTGGCATCAGGAATTCACTAGTTATAAGATGTGATGATAGTCCTCAAGCTAGATGGTTTCAAAGAGTGATCAGCAATATTGATGAAGGATAAGACCTCCAGTGGCTTACTAGTCATGATAGTTTTGTGCCTGAGGTTTACTTTGGATTTGGCTCGAATACTGATTTTCAAATTGGCATGGAATTCCTCAAATGTAAGTTTTGTTAGCAATTTTGGTTTGACGGATACAGAGTGCTAGATAACATGTCTGCAAAAACTGCAATGTTTTTCTTGAAGTTCTCCTGTAAGGAAGGCACCAGGGTATAAAGAAACAGAAAGAAAAGGAGATGTATAGTTTGTGACTGAAAGCTCTAGCTTCTTGTTAGAGTAGATTATATTTATCACTGTTCTGACATCTGAATGCTTGGGGAAGGGATATTGCAGCAATATATTGTAGGTATGTTCCAGCAGTCAATGTTGTCTACTAGTTTTTTTCTCTAGAAACAGGAATGCTAAAAGAGTTTTTGTGTGAACTCTTTGGGGACCTGGAAAAATGTGGAAAACAAATGATAAGCCTTCAGTTGTTGTTTATTCATCACCATTCCTTAGCACCTGTCCTCTCTGAAATTTTGTGGATATCCTGTCTGGGGCACCTTCATGTTGTGTGCCATTTCCATAGAAATTGCCAAAAACTCATTGAAGGAGTTAAGGAGGAAGTGAATGATCCTCACTCTTAATTTGAATATCCTCTATCCACAAAAGCTGACATTTTTAAGGTTCTTAACCAGAGCCACTTCTATGCTTTGCTGTTTTCATAACAATAGCCCCTCAAAAAACAAAACGGAATGAATGTGTGTGGGACTATATGTATGTGTGTGTATGTATTTGGAGAGCTCCAAACAGTAAAGACTACTCTTCCACAAAAGCTGCTTGCATCTGAAATTTGGCAGGCCTGATCCCTTCAGGTCCAATTCATCCCATAATTGTCGTTGTTGTCATAATCATCATCATCTTTATCTATATCTCATCTTTTCCCCAGAATGGCAACTTGGGGAATCTATATCGTATATAGGAGTAAAGTGGTATATAAATTATATAAATAACTGCTTTATAAATTAAAACAAGTTCAATGTAGCTAAAGCGCATCAACATTAAAATAAAATAAGTATGTGCAATATTCAAATAATTTTTAAAAAACCATTACATATATTTTTAATTTCTCAGTTTCTTGAATTTCTTAATTTTTTAGTTTCTTAATTCTGCAAAGAAATAAAAAGGATACTAGCAGTCTCTGACTTTAAAGAAAAAGCAAAATGTAAAGATTGGTAGTATAAATTTCACTGTACCAGACTAAGATTCAGCAGCAGACCAGAGCTGAACTGGATATCCTCTAAATTTGTCAAATCCAGAGTGGGTTGTTTACTGAATCAGCATGTAGATTGAAACCTGTGGTGAGATACACACCATTACTATATGTTTTCTCTGTGACTTGAAGCAGTGGCTTAGCATTCCTTCATCACACAGTATCTAGCTATACGACCTCAAGATGTAGGTTATTAGCATAGATTGATTTAAAGGAGGATGACAAAAAAACTAAGACTATTGATGGCTATGGATCAAAATACTATGTATTGCCCCTAAGTTCAGAAGCAACATGCCTTTGTATATCAGTTCCTGGGGAATTGAGGCTAGATGACCTTCTGTTGGGAGAGCTTTGATGTAGGTTCCTGCATGGCAGAGGATTGGACTGGATGGCCCCTGTGGCCTCTTCCAACTCTGTGATTCCATTATTCCAAGTCCATGTCCTGTTCCTGGGCTTCTCATAGGCAAGTGAGGAAAACAAGATGATGGACAAACTAAGGCCATTTCTGCACTAGACTTTTATAGCGCTATGATTCCACTTGAAACATCCTATGGAATCCCGGGGTTTGCAGTTTCGGGAGGGGTGGCTGCAAACCCCAGGATTCCATAGGCTGTTTCAAGTGGAATCATAGCGCTATAAAAGTCTAGTGCAGAAATAGCTTAAGTCTTTGGTCTGAACTAGCATGGCTCTTTATCTTTTTAAGCCACTGTTGAATCAAAAGAAAAATGGCATGCTCCTCTTCTCACTCAACTGGATAATGTGAACAGTGATCATGATCTAGCTTACAGGATATTTATACTTCATTATTGTTGTTATGTGTCTTCAACTTGACTGCAGCATCTGCTGATGCTGTCAGAGGGTTTTTATGGCAAGAATTATTGAGAGGAGGTTAATTATTGCCTTAGGCTGAAAGATTGTGACTTGCCTAGGGTCACCCAATGGGTTTCCATGAATGAGTAAGCATTCAAACCCTGGTCTTCCAGAGTCCTGCTCAAACACTCAAATCCCACTACACTGCGCTGGTATTGTATTATTCTGTGGCATACTCTGCGTGCTCATGCCTTGCTTGTCAACTGGAATGTTCAGTTACATAGGTATGTTGGCATGTTCAATTTTCATATTTGTGCTTCTTCTCAAAGTGGAAAAATAAAACACGGATGCAGCCGTTTCCATTAGTGTCAAGTGTCTAGGGGGAAGTGGAGGCAGGGAGAGATGTGTTAGGAAACAATTTCCTCATTGTGGTCATTTTAAGAGCCCTGTTTAAAATAAACAGGTTTGGTGATTTAATAAAATCTGACTTGGGTTTTAACAGCTGTGCTATTCCCAGACTGATCACTTTTCATGTGGTGAGAATATTAAATTACCTTTGTGCTGGAAAGGTTGCTTCAAGGGTTCTTGTATTTCCTTACAGAAGAAATATGACATTTGTTTACATGCTGAACTCAAGCTTTTGGGGTAAAAATATGCTACATTTCAGAGCATTAAGATTGATACAAATGACAAATCCAGTTATCTACTGGTCTTGGTTCTGTTTCCCCTCCTCCCCCCGCAACAATGCATCCACTTGTTACTATTTCACCATCACCATTCTCCAAAAGTTCTTCGGGCCTTTAAACTAATTAAATATTTTTTTAAAAAAAATCAGCCTGGGGCATAGTCACACTATCCAGCAGCAGCAATCTGATCTCATTTTAACCATCCTAGCTCTATTGCATGAAATCCTGGGAATGTGTAGTTTGCTGGAGCAACTTAGACTTCTCTCCTAGAGATGTCTAGGAGCTAAAGCTCTCTAATGGACAATTCTTAGACACTCATAAAACTACAAACCTCAGGATTTCATAGGGCAGAACCCAGACAATTAATGTGGTATCAGACTGCTCTCCTGTACACATGCATACACTTTTAAACATAGCCTTTCCAACCTCAGTTTTTAAAGATAAATCTGCAACCTAGTGTAGTGCAGAAGAACATCCCATAAGGAAGATTGGGATGACATATGCCAATTACTACATTATGCCAACTTTCTTGGCCTGTTATGCTAACTTTTTTAGCTTACTGCTCTCAGAAGTCTTTGCAGCTTCAGCTGATGTTAAACTTAAATAACTTGGCATCCGCCTGTGCTTATCATCACCACATGCTCAGCACTGCCTTGGGATGTAGTGGGGAACTTGTATCAACCACCTGTTAAGCTGCATCTCCAACCTCTTAGATAAATATAGATAATCAGTTATCAGAATAAGCATTACGAGTTGGCTTGTTCAGATGCACACATTAGACACAGGTGCCAATAGTCAGATGCATGTATCCAGCAGACAATAGATGTTATTGATAGGGAGTGTAAGATGGCACAGGTTTCTGTCTGTATAAACCCCTGTTGAATATTCTGAGTTTGCTCAGTGAAGACCAGAAGGGCTGACAAAATGCTGCACGTCACTGACTTAGTGTATCTCCTCTGTTGTTTTTCTGGGTTTGCAACAGCTGATAGGAGAGATGAACTGTTGCCTTTGGCAGAGACTTTAATATCTGTAAGTTTTACCTGTTGTCTAATAAATCTGTCATTCCTTTCACCTACTGTTACATCATAATCCTCCCTGCATTGCAAGGCTCCCAACATCTCTTGGCTCCCAGCAGATGACTGGAGCTGGAAGTTGCTCTTGGAGCTTGGCTTTAGGCAGAGACTTAATTTTCCTTAATGGCTATAAATTTTGCCTGCTACTTAATAAATCTCTCATTTCTTTCGCCCACTGGTGTGTTTATTACCTCCTTACTCTAAAAGTACCAGCCTCATTTGGTCTTACACTTGGGAGGTAGAAAAGAACCTTCGTGGGCATCTGAAGTGCTTAGAGGCTTAGTTCTGTGCTTCTACAACTGAGAAGAGAAACCTGACATTGAAGCTTCAGTACCTATTATATAAATAGATATTCAGTTTCTTGAGATAGCTACCGCTGAGTTGAAATAGGCCCTGGAAACTTAAACTCAACCCAGAATTAAGAAGTTATCTCCCATAATCAGTATTAGCTCCCTGTATTAGATGTGAGATGGTTCCTGTGCCCTTGGTGATTTTGTAGAAGAGGGCATTTCAGCAGGTGGTGTTTGTTACCTTGTCAAGTGATACACGGCACCTCCTTAGACTTCTACTTCTCTGTGGCTGTTGAAGGTGCAGGAGCTGTCTCCAGGTTTCTTCCTGGTAACCTTAAGGGTGTTAGGTTGCCGATAGAGAGCCTGTATAATTATCTTATATTCTCCCTCAGTTAAAATCTTTTTTTTTTAAGGTCAAACTATTAAATTTACTGGCAGGAATACTTCCTTCCAAAGACATTTCAAGGCTTCAGAGATTGACAGGTATTTTCAGACCCCTGCCCTCAACTTAATCTTTATCTACACAGATAAGAGATATTGTTGTGGCCTTTTCATTTCTACATTAAGATAGGGCTGCTTGAACATGTCTCTCAACCCCTTACTGGCTGTCTGCACTAGGCTTTATTATTTCTGGACAGAAGGCCTTAGGCCTCAGCTTTTGAGGAAATATTGGCCACTTTGTGGTATGTGAAGGAGGCTTTTAAAACAATATACATATGCTTCTGGGCCTAAATACCCTAAAGGACCAGATCCTGTCTAGTCTTGAAAGTTAAGCAGGGTCAGTTCTGGTTATTACTTAGACGGGAACCTGCCATGGAATACCAGGTGCTGCAGGCCATATTTCAGAGGATGGAGCTGGCAAAACCACCTCTGAGTATTCCTTGCCTAAGAAAACCCTGTAAGATTTGTGATGTCACTGTAAGTCAACAGGTGAGTTGAAGGCACATACATAGGAACTTTAGCTGCATTCACGTTACAACTAAAATGATAAGGAACTGTCTCTAAGATTGGTGAACCCATGCAGCCATTTTGATGATGGTTGTAAAACATCTAACACAGTGAACAGTTTCATTAGTCTGTTTATAAGGAACAATTTTAGTATTCAGAAAGAAAACCCACACTGACATTGCACACTTGGAAAAAGAGGTCACAATTTCACATGGTGATACAAATTCAGTGCAATGTGTTTTTCTGAGATTTATTGAGCTTTAATAAAAAGATGAGTAACAGAGGACAAATGGTCTGCTGTTATAAATTAACCATTTGTATACATGTGGTTCTAGAGCATAGGAGTATACTTTTGCTAGTTGAGAGTACTCTTGGGCCTGAAAATCTCTCACAGTTTCAAATGCGGGCTGACTCTATTAGGTAGGATGTGACAGAGCAACATTGGTAATGTAATACTGGTGACATCCATGTGAAGTACAAGTTCCATGGTATTGCATACCATTAGCTAGTGGTACCAAAAGAAAAAAAAGTTCATGTTCCATGTGTGTCTCTGTGGGTGCATATAAGAAAACAATACAGAATGTGGGTCTCTATGGATGGATGTAGGAAAACAATACAGAATGTATCCTTGAATGTCTTTGACTTCTCACTTCTAATATAGCAGCCTTGTAATAAAAGTTACTGTGCTCAAAAAGGCCTGATAAGGAGTACTGGAAGAATCATTGAACCCTTTACCTGTCTACCAGGAGTATGCTGTATTTCTGTGCTGGAGGAAGGATAGGATAGCCCATCATGTCTTCAGTCTATGCAAGTGTCTGTATGCCATTCCTTTTTACCTTGATGAATACTTTTAAAAAAGGCTGTAAAGAGAGATAGGAAGTTAGTGAAAAGGGCCACTTGGTTATGTTAGCAAAAAGCTAAAAAAAAAATTAACTTCATGTTGACTACACGTGTGTTAGTTTATTCAAGTTGTGTTGACTTGGAGCTTGTAACATTGCTGCACCAAAACCCTTAGTAGAATGCAAGTGTGATTTCATGTATCTCTCCCATGCTACCCCACCCCTGGTCATTTTTTGGGCTTGGAAGAGGAGAAGGTAACTGTGTGAATGGTAGAAAAGCCCATTTCTCAAACAGAAAAGGAGAGAGTGAGGTTAAAAAGAATGCATATGGGAGAGAATCCTCCCCACCCTCATTTTATAAATATAAACTGTAAGTCAGACACATTCCAGCAATCATCAATGACTGGACCCTTCACTACCCCCCCTCAACAACACTCACCTCTCACCTATCAACAATACTCCACAAGAACAATTCTCACCATGTTTTTAAGAAACAGACAAACAGTGATAGCCCTCACCAAATTCTTCATGTGTACTGCTTTTTCTGTTGTCCATGGGTTCCTGTCCTTGCTCAGTGTACCGTTTTCCTCTCTAATTTCCTTCCCTCTTAAAGTTGCAGTCTCATTTTTTGCTTGCTGTTCTCCGTCTCCACTACTTTGTAAATATAAATATCTACCCTCAAGTGAACCCCAGTGTTCTTTCTCTTGAGTGTTTCTTTTCTACCTCTTCCCTTTCTTCCATTTTATCTCATTTCTACATTACTACCCCCACTTGACCATTTTCTTCAGAAGAAGCCCATCCCTTCACATGCAGACCCTCGAAGACAGTGCCTCCTAGGTGACATTGTTTCTCCCTCTTCATCTTTGATGCCAGATGAATGTGCTTCTGACTTCCACAAGTGCAGCTGCCTTCCACCACAGAGTGAAACACTAGCAAGGGCAATAGGACATGTGTGCGGGCTGGGGCCAATGGGGAATAGCAACCATGAACACTACCTCTCCATATCATTCCCAGGAAAGTGCCCTCAAAATTACAATGGGATTTGTTGGTGGTAAGGTAGATTACTTTCTAACTCAATTCCACCCTCCAAAATAATAATAATAATTATTATTAGGAAAAGTTCATTTTTTTATATGACGAAAATTTTGTTCCAAAAAAGTAACTTTTTGAGGCTCTGTGCTAATGTCTCTGATACCTCTTAGAGCCAAAATAAAGAGCTAGCACATTCATATCTCACTATCAAACATTGATATCTAATGTTAACATAAGAATTGAATGATTCATATAAATGCACTTAAGAGAACAAAGGATATTTAGTTGTAAAGGGAAAAAACTATGTATTCATTCTGGTCACATCTACTAAAAGAATCAGCATATGCTTTCCTGAAAAGAAGCACAGATGTATTTTAAGAGCCCTAATTTAGAAAGAGTTCTTAGTAAAATAATACTTGACAGCTTTTCCCCATGTGTCATTTTGCACAGCTGAGCCGTCTAAGAAACAGATCCAGTTCACCAGCCTAAGTATCTAAATGCTTAATCAGGTTGGCGTAACGTTGTTAGCAACTAGAGATGTTAAATGTTTAATCCACATTAAATAAACAACAATAGCCAACCATTTGTAAAGTCTTGGGAACTACCGGGATCTGTCTGTTGGTTGATTTGGAAACAAGATGGCTGCTTACAGCACAGTCTAATCTGTGGCACAGCATGGTTTACATTCTAGTCTGGCTTATTAGGAAATAAGTTCATGCTTTTGACACTTAATGTGAATTATGAGTCTCAGCCTCTTAGCTCACAAGTGAAATCAGGTTCCACAATGTCCAGACCCAGACTCCATTCTCTGGTCTTCAGGGAAGGAGGCCAGAAAGAAATCTCCGGGTGAGAGACCTGCCTTTAAAAACAAGTAGCTGTATCTGTATGTATTTTCCTCTTTTGTTCGATTCTATGCAGGTTTTTTGTTTTTATTATTCGTTTAATGTATTATCTTCAGTGACTTCACCAGGGCCCCCTCCTGCAATATTACAAGGAGTCATCACCAAGTCTCAGATTTTGACTCTGAAATTTCAGGACCTAGGATAGTCTGGTCTGTCTACCCTGGTTTGGAGGCAGTGCTTTATATTTTTCACCTCTTCCTCTTCCAGTGGAACTGTGGAAATATCCACATTTTGGTTTAAGCTAACTTAAGTTATGACTGAGCTCAGAACCGTTCAGATTTAATTTGTAGGTTATTGAAACAAGTCAAGATCAGAAAGTATAGACTAAGCTTAGCTCATTTCAATAAACAGTGGTTTAAAGTAGCTTTCTTCACCTTGGTGCCTTCAAGATGGGTTGGACTTCAACTCCCCTTAGCATAGGGATAGCCATACTGTCCAGAGATCTGTGTGCTGTGTTGAGAGCACTAGTTTGGGGAAGGCTGCTTTTAAGTAATGAGCATATGGTCCAGTTCAGAAGTAATGACAAACTCTAGTTCAAATCAGGAAGCAGATGTTCCAGTCCCTTCATGGTCACAATTGGAGGGCAATGCAATCTGAAGCCCAGGTTGTTCCCATGGAGGAACATATCCTCCCCTTCATCACAGCATCCTAAAATCCTGGACTTTTTCCAATGTTTTTTTGTGAAGAGTTCAAGTCCATCCAAGTTCCAGTCTAAAATCAAATGTAAGCAAGGCAATGAGTATATTAGTGTAGTTACTATAGGCAAATGTCATCTTATGTTATGATCGTTAAGCACAAAAATGGAAAATATGTAAATCTGTGTGCTTATCAGAGCTCTAAAAAGCATAGCTAAGTAGGTTGCAAGAGCCTTGCTTGCTTGCTTTGTGTAATTGTGTCCTAGACTTTCACTGGTTTCTGCAAATATGTAATATTGGGAAAGAAATATCTCATGTTTCCTTGGAAGTCTGTGGTTTAGTCCAGTGGTGAAGGTGCCCCCAGATCTGTCCCACATTCCATATGATACCATATGAAGCCCCATCATTTCCAGTACCATGTTCCAAGAAAACCAAATTTCTTCTGGTGTTGTGTGTGTGTGTGTTACTGGATAACCTCAGAATGATTGCACATACCCATAATGGCAATATTATATATGAATATCTGCCCTATCCACTTTTCTGTTTGGTTTGACATTACTTTTTTTACTTTCTTCTTCTTCTTTTTTAGTTTGCTTTTATAAATTTATACCTATGTACTCATTTAAAATATTTTTACCTCTTGTGAATTGCCCCAGTGACCCAGGAGGACTGAGAAGGATGCATAATACCTTAAGTTAGTAAACTCTCAAACTTAATTAGGTATGCTTTTATGGTGGCATCGGAACACATGTTCCACTTTTTTACTATAGAAAATTATTGTCCCTCATTTGACTCCTTTTTGCCTTTTAGAAGATCAATGGTTACAGTGTTGTGATCTATGAATTGATAGCGTTGTCATTCGGTAGATCTTATCTCTCAGGTCTATGTGCTAAAATATCTGAGTACAAATGAATGTATTCTGTCTCTAGTGCCCATAATTAAATACATAGAAACCTCCTGGATTTTAAATTGGGTAAGGACTAACTAATACAAGCTGGACATGCCATAAGGAGAAATCATAGAATGCATTAACTCAATGTAATTTTTAAGGAATGGGAGCTTCCAAATGCTTCATAGTACAGGAACAGAACTGTTACAAATATGCCCCTAACTACATTTGAGGAATGTTGCTGAGCTAAAACGTGACTTAAAACTGTAAGACTGGCAAAAAGAGGATAAAACTGTATGACAGGGAATATAGTAAGCAAATGTGTCATGCTTTTGAAAAGGAAGAACAGATTATGAAGGATACACTGTAGCCAACTAGATATTTTATAAATAAATATTTTGTTTGTTTAACTTCTATGCAACCTTTCTCCCAGGACTGATACTGAAGGTAGCTCACATCAAGATTAAGAAGAGGTACAAGCAAAAAGTTATAATGTTGAAGCACAATTAAACAAGCAATAATATTGCAACACAATTGAATTTAAAAAGCAATTTTAAAACCCATCAGTAAAAATACTGCACCAAGCCACTGAAAGCAGTTTCTTAAGCATCCAGCCAGTTGCTGAAAGCTTGCCCGAATGAAAAGGTCTTTCCTTGCCAGCTGAGGGAAAGGTCAGCCTCATCTCCCTTAGAAGGAGTTCTGCAGCCTTGAAGCAGCCACCAAGAATGCTCTATTTGCAGGCCACCTGCAGAGGTGTGTAAGAGAGGCCCAGTGGTCTGTGTCCTTGCTACAAAACAGCAGCCAGAGAATGATTCGGAACAGAAAAGGAGGAGGAAAGGTTTCTGTTTTTTTCAGTCTCTTAATTGATTTCCATAACAACGAATTAATAATATGGAAATCAGGCTTCCTGGATGTTGGGAAGCGATATGACAACAGGAAAGCTGAGCTTCTAGACACCCAGCCCTTGGTGAAAATGGCATTCAGAGGGGGCTGCTGAGGAATGGTATGTGTTGGGAAGAAAGCAACATTTAGAGGCAAGAGGCAAGTTCCTTCGAGTTGGCTCTTAGTTGTGAACTGAGTTGTTCAGGTTTTTGCCCTGTCTTTGGAACTTGAATAGAAGTAGTGGACCAAGCACTGCAATCTTTTCATGATTATATATGATACTGTTCTGTCGCTTTCTTTAAATAGGAATTCCAGTCCTTCAAGCAGGTGTGTATAAGCTGTGGCTGTCCAGATGTTGTTGAACTGAAATTCCCGTAATTCCTGAAAGTTGGCCAACCTGGCTGGATCAGAAGGGAGTTAGAGTCCAACCCCATCTGGAGGATTGCAGGTTTGCCCATGCCTGTCTTAGGACATCAAGTATTCTGAGAACTCTTTCTAGTAGGAGCTTTGTAACAAAGCAATCTGCAAAGCTTGACAAATTAGTATGAGGAACTGGCTACCACGAGGAAATTCTTTCTTCTAGAAACTGAACAAGTAGGTGGGATTTGCAATCGAGGTTGCGTTTTTTTTCAGTTGGCTGCAAGGTGGCTGGACCTTAAAGGCAGGGTCAGAAGTAATGTCTGTTGATGTTATGCAAACAGATCCTCATGGTATAGTTCTTCCTTTTGTATGATCTTTGTAGTAGAAATGGTATAGCTAGAATGGTAGTTGATGTGTTCCTTCTGGTTTAAAGAACTGCGTCTTTAGTTCTGTTCCTCCTTTGATTTCTGAATAAAGCAGGGATGAACAAAATGTTGGCTTCAGGGAGATTCCCCAGAGTCCCATTGCAACTGCTGGGCCTTTCAACTTTCAATCTCTTCTGGTTTCAAGAAAGGCTCCTTCTGGGGCTGAAACACATCAAAGCACTGTTCTTCCCTTTTAAGACATAGTAAAATTGCCCTTTAGGATGCTCAACTAATTTTTTTCTCCTTTAAAAAAAATTGGGGTGTGTATAGTCTGGCCTTCAGATGTCCAGTGAGAGGTGTGTGTGGCCCCTGGTCCTCTGGGAATTGCTCAGCCCAGGACCATATAACCCTGTTGGGTATTTACTGAACCCCAGTGTGTCTCCTTTGCCCAGCTACTCATTTTGGTGGATTCTTTCCTTTCCTGCAGTATTCCCCCAACCTTTGACTATGTCTACAGAAATTTTAAAGAGTAAAGATAATGAGAAAGATCAAAGTGTCTGTGACAGTGAACCTCCCTGGTTAAGGCTGCCCTTATTTCCTTTGTTGCTTCAGTGCTGGGGAGCCTTCCTAAGTTGTGGGGGTGTAACACCATAGGTGGGATACACTGAAAAAAAATAAAACAGGTTCCAAAGATGGTCTCTCTACTCCACCTGAAAATTACCTTGTCTTGTCTTGTGAGTTCCATTCATTTAAAAGGGAGGCAGTTCCCATCACCTTTTCCCTCCAGTGGCATACCTTAGCACCATCTCCCATTCCCCAAGGGTCTTCCAACCAGCAGCAACAGATTTTTGAAAGCTATAGAGGAATAAAGGTATACAAAAAAGTAAAAAGCCCCATTTTGTGAAATTGGAATTCTGTTCCTTTTAGGAAAGGGCAGTTAATTGTGACGTTGAAAGAAGTGGACAGCTAAACAAAGAATCCCATTTTAGTAGATGAGTAACACATTTCTGCCCTACAGAACTACTTTTTTAAGTTAAAGATTATTCTTTTATCTTCTGAGAGTTTTAAAAGCTTTCAGATACATAAATTAGATAGTCATTTATGTTGTTGGCAAGCATACAGAGGCAGAGATTACAAGAGTTAAAACCTCAGATTGAAAATTCGACTCATTTGGCTTCCCCTTTCTATATAAATTTCTGCATTTCTAATTAGGAAGCTATTTGTTACTGAGGGCTTTTTTACAAAAGCTTTGAAGTGGGAAATTCAGCCCTTCCCCACCTTTTAAAGTAAGAACAATTCCTTTGATACATCTTTCTGTGGCATAATGTTACATTTACATCTTCATGTTGTTAGGACCATGTAATCTAATTCTCTTTAATTAAAGATGGAAAAGTTTTCATTCTCAGGCCGTGGAACATACTGTTAAAATAGTTCAGGAACAAATGTGACTAGTGTTGCCTTAAAAGTCTCTGTGCAATAAAGTCACTGTTATAATTGGTACATATGTGCACATGTCCATGCAGTCTCCATTTTATCTCAGTTTCACAGTCTACCAGGTATAACAGACTGGAGTTTAAGACCATTAATGATTTGGATGCTGTCTAAGAATCTAAGAATTAGGTATCAGTGAGGCATCATCAGATCATGTAGCACATTGCAATTAATGAAATGTCATTGGATAATGTGGCACACTCGCTCTTTGAAGTTGTGCTGCTTTGATCTATGACAGTTTCATTCAGCTCTTTTGTCAGTAGATTTGAGCACCCAGCACCACTGAGACCACAGTTGTTTTCTCCTCCTCTTCATCATCATCACCTTGTTGTTGCCAAGTTTATTTATAGCAGACTTTTCCACAGTCAAGGAGGTTTACAAATTAAAATACAGTACAGTTGAAGATACAAATGATCTGTGTTAAAGTGGAATCAAACAGTATTTAAAATTATTTTAAACATACAGTAAAAAGTGATTTAAAAGCAGTTTAAAAACAATACGGTTGAAAACAGTACAGCCCCTACAGCATTCTACTATTCTGTTGTGCTGTACTAACCAGCTAAAATGGAGAAAAAAAAGTGGGGGGGCTAAAACCTGACAAATTCCAGAAAAAAAGCAACTGAAGTTAGGAGTTATAATATCAAGCTATGTATAAAAATTTTGAAAAACTATCTTATTATATATATCTATAGTTTAGAGAGAGAGAGAGAGAGAGAGAGATATTTTTGGAAACTTATTAATGTATCATATATAATAATTAAATCAGTGAAACATTACATAAAATATATAATATAGAAAATACAATAATAAAAAGAACCGAAGTCCCGTGGAGAGACCTCCTGTCCGCTGAAATGTAAAAGGCTGAATTGAATCTCCAAATGATGTGCTAGTCCTTCCAAAGACAAACGACTGTGGTAAAGCACTTGATTGGGAAGAATAAAGTCGCCTGATGTCTGTTCAAGTTCACTGCTAATTGCAGCCAAACATGTTTCGACCATGAGTCTTCATCAGTGGCTGCAGTATTTCCTAGAGCTTTGTTTTTATATATTGAATGATTTATTTGTGATAAGGAGTATCCACAGATATTTTCCTGCTTTCCTACGTTACAGGGGACTGGAGGTCTCCCCACAGGACTTCAGTTCTTTTTATTATATTATTATATTATTATATTATTATATTTTCTATATTATGTATTTTATGTAATGTTTCATTTATTTAATTATTGTTTATGATACATTAGTAAGTTTCCTAAAATATGCATATATAGTTTTTTGAAATTTTTGTACTAACCAGCAATTACATTACAGAAACTGAGACTTTAATATTAAAGAAGGAGAACTGTAGTAGAAAACGAGACTTCAGGAGACATCTAAAATATATTTTGATAGTACAGATAACAGTTTCCACTAGCATAATTAAGTATATTTCTGTGTGGGACTATTGAAGCTAATCCATATGTAGTTGTTTGTTCAACCGTCCATGTTGCTTTTGTTGCATCTTCTCTTGTTCGTACAAGATTCACTTGAGCCAGTTGTTCTGTAGTGTTGATGTATTGTTCTCAATTTCTCTCGGAATCTGGTGTGACCCCACAAGCTGTATGCAGCTTGGAAGGCAGCCCTTGCAATCACATTTTCATATTTAATTCGACTCACACTTTACCGCTGTTGATTAGGCTCAAATTAGACTTAGTTTTATATGAATGGGCTTGATATGGGTGCAGTCCTACAGCGTATAGACTAAGGTGCTCATATTATCTTTATATCTTTCGCTGTCTTGGTATCATGACTCTGGATAGCTAGAAACTGAATTACCTTGTTAATTTAGGGAAGCTGTATACCATGTGTGTTTTATTATTACTGCATATATAATGATGTTTCATCACAGACATTTTAGGCTTAATAAACATAGTGGTATACCTTGCCATTCTAAATGTATCCAGTTTATCTTTCATCTGATAATCACCTAGTTAATTATGCATCTTTAAACAGCTTGATTTATACGATTGGGAATTCTTATGCAATGGGAGTTCTCAGAAGTCTCAGAGATGTATATGTGGCATGCACTGCACTTTGTGTCTGTTTGTGTGTTTGTATGAAATCATGCTTTGCAGTGAGACTGGTGAAGCTAACCTTGTTGAGAACTTTGATCACTCTTGATATTGTAGTGATTAATAGAGAGATTCACACATAGGTTGGCACAGGGTTTTTTAATAAGTCAGGATTGCTGAGAGTTTTGTTTCATATAGTTTCTTTTTTAAATTTTATTTTGGATTTTGTGTGTGAGAGACAGGACAAGTTTTCAAGAGTGACATTAACGGATGACATTAATGGAGGCAACCTGCATTTCAATTATTGTGAACAGATCTGGGCACCATTTTTCAAGGAGGACATTAACATATCAAAATGCATCCAGAGAAAAGTTAACAGAAACATCATAGAAATTAGTCAAATTTTGGGGAGAAAGGCAGGATTTAAAAATCAATTAATCAGTAGCTGAAAGAGATTAGTGTATTTAGCCTGGAGTAGAGAATATAAAGTGGAGACCTAACAACGATCTTACCAGCTAGCTGGGAGGCTGTAATGTTCCTTCAGAGGGCAGGAGTAGAATGAATATGATTCAGGTTTCAGCTGAATATTTCTTAACAGTGCAAGTGGTTTGACAGTGTCTTCATATAACAGTGGGCTGCCTTCACTGAAAATATTTAAAGTGAGGGTGCTTGTCATTTGTCATAGTTTACTGTAGTTACAGTACATTGGGGCTTTCCAAATGGTGTGCCATGATGCATTAGTTTGTCACCTGAAGTGTGTAGGTGTGTCGCCTACAATCTTGGAAATGTATGTTATTATTTATAAATCATATATTTTTAAAAATATAAGAAAGGTTTTCATGAGATGTTGTGTCCCCACACATTTTGTTATTACAATTTATGTATGTGTCTGTATCTCTTATAAGGGGTTAGTTTAACCTCTGGTTTGCTAGTAAAACTGAATTACTGTGTCGCGAAATGATGCACGTCTAAAAAAGTGTGTCATCAACATGAAAAGTTTAGAAAGCTCTGCAGTGCACTGTGGGTTGTGTTGAGCGGACTTTAGACTAGATGATCTTCAAGGTCTCTTCCAACTCTGTAATTCAAATATGACCTTTTGAACATCTGACTTAACTCAAAATTTCCATAGAACAAAATATATTTTAAAGCCGGACTCTGTCTTGAAATGTGACATTAAAAAAGGTAGTGAGTCATCATTTTTTATGCTAACTCATCACTTCATGGATTTATGCCCTAAATCCAGTTGTTAGTCCAAAGTACAGTCCTTATTTGGTTGGAACTTGATAAGCTTTGTAAGCCTCCCAGATATCCCATGACATTGGTTGGGGTATAAATATTTTAATTAATAGATCCATGTTTAATTGATCATTTATGAATTAGGTGTGGGAAATATTATTCCCATCAATTAATCTTTCAGTGTTCTTTGGAACCTTGATCTTAATGCAGAGCTCTGCTGTTGCAAGGTGGGCTAGGTATATATCTCTGTGGGTGCTAGAACACATTATTGGGGCACATGATGTATCAGATGAGTGACTGTTTGGGAGAATGTTTGCAAATCTGGTGTGTAGCTTGCTGTATTTCTGTGAACAGATTTCAGAATGAAGTCCTTTTTTAAAAAAGTAATGTGCTGCTTGGAAGAGACATTTTTCATAGCCAAAATATATATTTGTGATTTGTTGTTGTTGTTACAATGTGGTCTTAATCTGACTTGTATAAATAGCCTGGTTGTTTTAGTTTTGGTCTGACACAAATATTTTACATTCTAAAGACTGCTCGTATTTTTTGTTTCCTGTTTCATTATTTCTCCATGGATGTTTCCCAAATAATTTAGAAACATTTTGATCCTTAATTTCACTAATGCATATGTATTCTGTGATGACACTAATCCCCCCCTACTGTTGCCAGGTATGATGTGTGTGCTTACAAGGCTTCTACCGTTGTTCCTTGCCAGAACTCATAAAGTCAGGGTTTCGCAACAGTATCTCTGAAGACATATGGGAAATCTGGCAAAGGAGAAGCCAAGGGGAGCAGAAATGAGTAGGGGAGTAAGATGGTTCTGGTGAAGCAACTCCCCTATGAGAAAAGTGTTAAATGTTTTAGCTATTTTTAGTTTAAGAAAGTCCAGAAGGACCACGGCGAGTTTTTATAAAATTGTGCACAGTCTGAGAAAAGGAGTAGAGATGTTTCCCCCTTCTTTATAACACCAGAAACAAGGTTTTCCTGTCTGATGAAAAATTTCATGGCTGACAAAAGGAAGACACACATCCCAGAAATTGTAGCATTTGTGAATACCTAAGGAGTCTCAGCAGAACATTGTGGGTTCTTTTTCTATACTCTCTTGGTATATAGCTTCAGTGAGCAGGGAAATAATCTTTCAACCAATATCAGACTCAAAAGTAAATAAAATTTTAAATTTATTGAAATGATAGGCACGATGGTGAAGAGCAATAGCAACTGATTAACAGTGAGTAACATAAAATACATGGTAGTAATAAAAAATATAGTATAACAACTTAAGCAATTATAATACAACTAGCAAATGTGAGAGTAACACAAGGCATTCACTAAGGCACAACTACTACAGCTATGGCTATATGATAATAAATTACAATTGAGCAAATGCAAAATAACTATAAGAATGTTACACTCTCTAGCTCTTCTAAGAATCTAAGCTTTACATACAAAGATTATTAAACTGTTCAAGATGAGATGCAGTGTGTCTGTGCACAGTCTTAATCAAATGTCTGTATATGAACCAAAGTAAAAACTATAAAAAATGGGACAGTTTTTTTAAACAAGCAGAAGGTATTGACAAAGTGACCCTTTCTGAAATTGTCTACTTTGACAGTATCCCAAATACCCCAGTTATCTTTGGATCATTTCTGTGTAGGCTTAGCCTACAGCAAGCATATACGTGTTGAAACCCAAAAGGTACCTTAAACAAAATACAAATTATATATCTACCTGTCTTGAAGCATGCTGTCTCTTGATAAAATTCAGCCACAAAGATGGAAGAATTAAGAAACAGGAATTCACATGAGGATGTAAGGGAAAAGAAAATCCCAAATTCTTATCTCCCAAGTATCTGAAAGTGTTTCTCTATTTTAATAAGAAATTTCAGAAACTGGCTTCAGCTCCAAACCCATCCAAAGTTAGTTTCTTTTTCTCATCTTAAAATAAATCTTTAAATTCCATATGTCTTCCATAAAATCTTTAAATTTTACTTCCAATGGAAGTAAAAGAGAGAAGGAATTAATGAAGAAAGCAGATAAGGTGCAGCAAGAAATTTCTCAGAAATTCCCCATCTTTTATAGCCCCAACTTCTCATGAACTTTTCCGCTGCACTTTCATTGGTTCTTTCCGCATCTATTTCATTACACCTTTGTTATTTAAAAATATTTCTGCCCCCCAAGATGCATCTGCTAAATGTTCCTTTCAGAAGTTCAAACGGTCGTCCTTACTCCAGGTTCTTCCTTAGTGCTAAGCACCTGATCTAGGATCATAAATTTGTTCTCATTTCAAGAGTTTGGTCATCAAAAGAGTTTGAAAACAGTCCTTACCAGTACCAACTCACAGCAAAGTCGAAATACTTAACATTAACTAATCGCACCAAAAGAAAAAGCTGAAACCAACTATTTTAACTCAGTTAAGTTTCTAACAATTTTGTAACAAAAGAATAAAATTTCTGTTTTATCATGAAAGCATAAAAGAGAAAGTTATCTTCATCTCCAACGTCTGCATATAAACAATTGAGAGTAAATAAATCAGGAAATATGTATTCCTAAAGAGTTAAAACAAATGCTGTTAAACTTTAGTTAATAATTCCCTTTCTTCTATCAGCATATCAAGTCTATTCTTATTAAAGAAAACCAACTTACAGCAAAATAGCAACAATTTTTAAAAAAATTATGATTAGGCTTTTGAGTTTATGCTTTGTATCATTTCACAACCACTGACAGCTAAAGAAATACGTTTTTAGTTTTACCATTCTAATTGGGAGACTTCAAGGCAGCATTACCCTCGTGTCTTATCTTCAGATGTTCTTCCTTGAGCCATCTGCAAATGACCAACTGATTCTTCAGTGACTGCCTTCCAATCTTGTATCCCATATTTCACCTTCATGGACACCCTCGCCTCACTACTATGGATTTGCATAGCTGCAAAATTCCATTATGGAATTTCTGAACTAAAGCCTTCCTGAACCTTCGTCTCACATTTTCCTTAGCCTTTGGTACTCCAGAATGTGCAATGAACATAGTCACCTTCATGTTCTCCTGGTAGGTTTTCCACAGCCAACTGACTGACCACAGTGCAAATAGAAAATTAAAGTAAAGATGCCTTTAGTCAGAGCCAGCATTTCTCATCATATGTTGTTTTGCTGTTATTGTCCAGAAACAATCCAAATCATCAACCCTCACTATCTGTGATAGTTTTAAAAGGGGATTATACAAAATCAGAGAAGATAAAGGTGGTTGTATTTGCTAGTCCTAGTGACTGTATGCTATCACCAGAGGCAACATACCACTGAACATGAACTGATGGGAAGCACCAGTGAGAGATTGCTGTTGTCCTCACGTGCTACTTGTTACTGGTTGTCAGTAAGAAACTGAGGCGTGGATTAGACAGGCCTTTGGTCAGACCTGAATTACATTTTCCTAAGGGGCACACTCGCAAATATCTCCTTAAGTTTGCATTCTTTCAACATAATTGTGGTTCCCCTTGTAGCTCTGTTTATTGCATTTGACTGGGTAGGCAAAGCAAAAAAGCAAAAAAAGTTTTTTCCCCTAGTTCAGTGACTTGTCTTAATCTTTTCCCAGTTTAACCTTGTGCCCAACCCCAACAAGAAGGTCTTGCAAAATCAATTCTATGAAATTGACAAAATGCTGACATTGGCATTCACTTGTGCCTAGGCAAGATTTTGAGATCTTCCTATTTTCTTTAAAAAAAAATCTGTTTTTAAATTCATAGTGGAAGGACACAGCAAGCAACTCTCCTACTACACTTGTTATCTTCTGATAAATGGCTGGATAGTACTATATTCTTATAAATGCTGTGGCACTTTGCTGGGAAATAGAATTGATCCTCTATCAGCAGCCTGCTGTGCCTGTTGCTTAATGTATACTCTTTGCTCTTTTAGCATGCTCTTTCCTGCTTGTAAAGCTTTGTCCCATCCAGAGATGTAGGGGTCACGCCAAACAAACACACACACGCATAAATACATTCATGATTGAGCTATTATATTTCAATCAGTCATGTTACATGGACTGAGTGTATGAAGTCCGGTTCTTCAGACAAGTGTTGACAAATCCTCAGATGAACAGACTAACAAATGGATGTATTCCTAAGCATGTTTCTGTATCACAAAAACCTTGCTTCTCAATCATTCATTAGGACAAATTTGTGTTGTTCTTAACTGCTGTCAAGTCGGCTTCGACTTACGGAGACCCTGTGAATGAAATATGTCTATGTCACACTGTCATCAGCATCCCCGCTCAGGTTGTGCAGACTGAGAGTCCCTGATTCCTTCATTGAGTCTATCCGTCTGGAATGTGACCTTCTTTTCTTACTGCCTTCTAGCTTAGCAAGCAGTATTGTCTTTTCTAATGAGTTATGCCTTCTCATGGTATGTTCAAAATTTCAGTTTAGTAATCATAGTTTTTAGGGAGAATTCAGGCTTGATTTGTTCTAGGATCCTTTTTTTTAAAAAAGCAGTCCAGGGTATCTGTAGAACTCTTCTCCAGCACCACATTTCCAATGAGTTGAGTTTCTTCCTATCAGCTTTCTTCAGTCTCTGGCTTTCACAACCATACATAGAAATTGGAAATACGATGGCATGGACCATCGTAACTTTGGTTTTCAATTATTTTTCTTGATTCTTCAAAATCTTGCCTAGTTCCTTTATTTCTGCCCTTTTAGGACCTAGTCTTCTGATTTCTTGACTGCCATCTTCATTTTGATTAATGACTGAGCCAGGGTGTGA
Organism: Iguana delicatissima; assembly: GCA_948472985.1. Classification (NCBI taxonomy): domain Eukaryota; kingdom Metazoa; phylum Chordata; class Lepidosauria; order Squamata; family Iguanidae; genus Iguana; species Iguana delicatissima. The sequence continues at coordinate 193,484 of CAOKZL010000428.1, forward strand.
GAAATCTTTCACTGTTTCAGTGTTTTCATCATCTACTTTAAAGTTTTGTAAATCATCTGTGGTCATTATTTTTGTTTACTTAATGGTCAACTGTAAACTTGCCTTTGCACTTTGTTCCATGCTTTTCTTCATGAATCATTCCAAGTCTTTACTATTTTCTGCTATTAGTATGGTGTCATCTGTGTATCTTAAATTGTTGATGTTCCTTCCTTCAATTTTCACACCTCCTTCCTCTGAGTTTAATCCTGCTTTACATATGATGTGCTCAGCATGCAACTTAGATAGGGTTATAAAATGCAGCCTTGCTTGACCCCTTTGCCAATTCAAAATCATTCCATTTTTCTATATTCTGTTCTAACAGTAGCTACATGTTCTGTGTAGAGATTACACATCAAGATAATCAAATCAAATAAAGTGTTGTGGTACACCCATTTCTTTGAGAGTGATCCATGGTTTCTCATAATCTGCCCAATTAAAGGATTTGCTATAATCTATGAAACAATTCTTTGGCACATTCTATTATCCAACATATGTTTGCAATATGATCTCTAATGCCTCTTCCTTTCCTAAACCCAGCTTTGACTTCTAGCATTTCTTACTCCACTTGTGGTAGAAGTCTTTGTTGCTGAATTTGGAACATGACTTTGCTTTCACAAGAAATTAATGCAATGGTCCTGTGGTCACTGCAATCCCTGGTGCCCCCTTTCGTGAGGATTTGCATGTATGTTGAGTGTTTCCAATCTGTGAGCCATTCTTCCCCCCCATATTTGTTGACAGATTTTAGTTAGAACTAGAGTAGATTCTGTCTTTGTAGCTGTGAGTAGCTGTATTGGTATGCCATCTGTTCCTAGTGATTTATTTCTCCCAAGTGCTCTGAGTGCAGCTTTCATTTCACTTTTTAAAATTGGCAGTCTGTGTTCATATGGTTCTTCCTTGAATGAATCTGTCAACCTGTCATCTTTTTTATATTGTTCTTTCCAGTATCGTTTCCATCGTCTTTTTATTTCTGCTTGATCATATAATGTATTCTCCTGCTGGAGAATACATTATAAGAGCATCCCCACTCTTGTTATAAATTTCCCTTTGATTTCTCAGCTCTTGTGGAAGAGGTCTCTTGTTCTTCCTTTTTTTATTGTCATCTTCTATTTCTTACATCTCAACTGGCCCTTACTGATTGAAGAGTTTCATCTGTCATCTACTGAGACTTCTCTTTCTTTTCTAGCTGCAGATTCCTCCCTGATAGTGTCCTTTGCTTCAGCCCAGAATTCTTCTAGCTTCCAGTCAATTAGGCTTAATAGTCTAATTGATACGAATATTGATACGATTCAGTCAGAGTTGTCATTATATCTTTTGACTGTTTAATGCCACTCCATTTCTTCTTAGATTTTTATTTCATGAGTAAAACATTATGTGATTACCTGACTCAAAATGTCCCATTCCTGCCCATTTTAGCTTGTTCACCTCAAGTACTGCAACGTTGATATGTTCCGTTTCTTATTTTACTATGTCTAGGTAACCAATTTATGCTTTTCACGCTCCATGTTTTTGTAATATGCCTTGTACAGCATCATACTTTGCTTTCACCTCTGAGCATGTCAACATCTGAACATCCTTTCAGCTTGAGTCTAGTTGCATCATTAACTACAGTGGTATTCATAATTGTGCTCTGCACTTCACCAGTAGCTTGATGAATGGCATCCAGCCTGGGAGTTTCATCTTACGGCACTGTCTTTTGTTTTATTTTGGATTGTCTCGTCATAGGATTTCATTCTAAAAGACATTCAAAACCAGTTTACTATGCCTCCTTCTGTGCAGTACTAACAAGTGTTAGCTATGGTGCCACTGTCATTGGTTCTGAGACATCCTTTGCCAGTGTCACTCCCCAATATGCTGCTGCCCAGTGGCTGTTTGGCACATTTGGGCTGGCTCATCAGCAAAAGCCTGTCTGACATGGATGGCCCTACCTGCAGTGCTGCTGCTGCCAGCATAGCCTCTTGCCTCACAGGAGCATGCAGTGTCACCACTGCAGAAAGAGAGTGCCATTGGTGGGAAACTGCTAGAAGGCACACAACAAGACAAGTAGTCAAGATGAAATGTGACAAGTTGCCTATGCGTGAAGATTCACATCCATCCGTAAGTGAAATAAGATGAACTAGCTTTACTGAATTATATTTTTCTTTACTTGAAAGTTAAGCTGAAGGTATGACAGTTATGTCTCAGCCTGAGAAAGCTAAACACTTCTACATAAGATTGTGTTTGAATGGAACATTTAAACCAAATGAAGTAAATTAGATAGGGAACCAGCATGGTATAGTGGTTTGAGTGTTGAACTAGGAAATGGGAGGCCAGGGTTTCTTTCTTTTATTTTTTTTTATAGAAATGTAGAGTTGGAAGAGACCACAGGGGCCATCCAGTCCAACCCCCTGCTATGCAGGAACACCCTCAAAGCATTCCCAACAGATGGCCATCTAGCCTCTGCTTAAAAACCTCCAAGGAAGGAGACTCCACTACACTCCGAGGAAGCATGTTCCACTGCCGGACAGCCCTGACTGTCAAGAAGTTCTTCCTGAGGCTCAGGTGGAATCTCCTTTCCTGCAGCTTGAATCCATTCCTCCTTGTCCTGGTCTCTGGAGCAGCAGAAAACAAGCCCACTCCTTCCTCTACATGGCATCCCTTCAAATATTTAAACATAGCTGTCATGTCCCCTCTTAACCTTCTCTTCTGCAGACTAAACATACCCAGCTCTCTAAGTCTATCTAAGACATAGGGCATGTCTTCCAGGCCTCTCACCATTTTGGTCGCCCTTCTCTGGACTTGCTCCTGCTTGACCATGTCCTTCTTGAATTGGGGTGCCCAGAACTGGACACAGTATTCAAGATGAGGTCCAACCAAAGCAGAGTAGAGTGGTACCAGCACCTCCCTCGATCTAGACACCATACTCCTATTGATGCAGCCGAGAATTGCATTGGCTTTCTTGGCTGCCGCATCACACTGCTGACTCATGTTCAGCTTGTGGTCTATGAAGACTCCTAGATCCCTTTCACAGGTACTGCTATCCAGCCACTTGTTCCCCATCCTACATTTCTGTATTCCATTTTTTTCTACCTAAGTGTAGGACCTTACACTTCTCTCTGTTGAATTTCATTTTGTTAGCCTTGGCCCAGCTCTCCAATCTATCCAGGTCATTTTGAATTTTGATCCTGTCCTCTGGCGTGTTAGCAACCCCTCCCAATTTGGTGTCATCTACAGATTTGGTGAGCATGCCCTCTATTCCTTCATCCAAGTCGTTGATAAAAATATTGAACAGCACTGGGCCTAGGACAGAACCCTGTGGCACCCTGCTAGTCACTTCTCTCCAGGATGAGAAGCAGCCATTCATGATCACTCTTTGGGTTCGGTCGGTCAACCAATTACAAATCCAACTAGCCGTAGCCCTGTCCAGCCCGCATTTTACTAGTTTCTTTGCAAGAATGTCATGGGGAACTTTGTCAAAGGCCTTACTGAAATCAAGGTATGCTACACCCACAGCATTCCCTTCATCTATCAAGCTAGTAACTCTATCATAAAAAGAGATAAGATTAGTCTGGCATTACTTATTTTTGAGAAATCCATGTTGACTTCTCGTGATTACCGCCTTGCTTTCTAAGTGATTAGAAACTGACTGCTTAATGATCTGCTCCAGGATCTTTCCGGGTACTGATGTCAGACTGACTGGGCGATAATTATTTGGGTCCTCTTTTTTTCCCTTCTTGGAGATGGGGACAACATTTGCCCTCTTCCAGTCTGCTGGAACTTCTCCTGTCCTCCAAGATTTCTCAAAGATTATAGCAAGCGGTTCCGAAATGACCTCTGCCAGCTCTTTTAATATCCTAGGATGCAATTCATCTGGCCCTGGAGACTTGAATTCATCCAGTGTGGCCAGGTATTCCTGTACCACCCCTTTACCTATTATGTGCCTCATTTCCCCTGCTTCCTCACCTGCTCCCCAACCACCAGGTTGAGTGCTTGTATCCTTCTGGGGAAAAACTGAGACAAAGAAGGTGTTAAGTAGTTCTGCCTTTTCCCTTCCTCCTGTGAGTACTTCTCCATCTTCTCTGCGCAGCAACCCTATCATCTCCTTCTTTTTCCTTTTGCTGCAGACGTATTTAAAAAAGCCCTTTTTATTGTTTTTAATGTCTCTGGCCAACCTAAGTTCGTTCTGTGCTTTAGCCTTTCTGACCTCCTCCCTACATCTCCGGGCCACTTGCTTAAATTCTTCTTTGGTGGTTTCCCCTTCTTCCATTTCCTATACATGTTTCTTTTAACACTTAGCTCAGCTGAGAGTTCTTTAGTCAACCATTCTGGTTTCTTCAGATACCTTCCATTTTTCCTCCTTATTGGCACAGTTTTAGATGCCTTCAGAATCTCCTTTTTAAGGAACTCCCATGTCTCCTGAACTCCTTTCCCTTTCACTATTCTTGACCACGGAATTCCAGCCAGCAGCTCCCTAAGTTTACTGAAGTCCGCTTTTTTAAAATCTAAGATGAGTGTTTGGCTACCCTTGTCTTCTCCTTCCCACTGAATGCCAAATTCCAATAGGGCATGGTCCCCCCTAAAGATCCAACCACTTCTATCTCATTAACAAGGTCATCCCTGTTGGTCAGGATCAGATCTAGAATATTTGATCCCCTTGTGGCCTCTTCCACCTTCTGGACCATGAAGTTGTCTGCAAGACAAGCAAGAAACTTGCTGGACCTTGCTGTCTTGGCAGAGTTTGACTGCCAGCATATATCTGAGTAGTTGAAATCTCCTATTACTATTGTATCTCTCCTCCTTGAATGTGCAGTCATTTGGTTGAGGAAGGCGTCATCAAACTCCTCAGCCTGGGTTGGAGGTCTGTAGTAAACCCCCACCAGAATATCCCTATTGTTTCTCGCTCCCTTAATTCTTACCCAAATGCTCTCGACTTGGCTTACTGGGTTTAAGTCAAGGATCTCTTCACAGGTGAAAACATCCTTGACATACAAGGCTACTCCTCCTCCTTTCCTGTTTGGTCTATTTTTATAAAATAGGCTATACCCCTCTATTCCTATATTCCAATTATGAGACTTATCCCACCAGGTCTCAGTGATGCCTATCAAATCGTATTTATTTTGTTGTACTAGGAGTTCAAGTTCATCCTGCTTGTTTCCCATGCTCCGTGCATTAGTGTATAGACACTTAAGTCCCCGAGCCCTTCCTGCAAGTCCTGTACTATTGTTTCTACTCCTCCCGCCATTGGCCGCTTGTACTACTTGTGCAGTATCAATTGGGCCTTTCCCCCCTGCGCTCGCCAAGTCCCTGCCCTGAATAATATTGTCTCCCTCCCCAGCGGAACTTAGTTTAAAGATCTCTTAATCCTCCTTGCGAGACTGTTTGCAAAAACATTCCTACCAAGTTTTGTGAGGTGCAGCCCATCCCTCGCCAGAACCCCACGTTCATGGAAATTCAGGCCATGTTCCAAAAACCCAAACTGTTGCCAGCGGCACCACGTGCAGAGCCAGTTGTTGACCTCTGCTATTGTCCTTTCCCGACGTGCGCCATATGCTTGAACAGGGAGGAGAGACTAAATGACCACCTGCGCACCAAGGTCCTTAAGCTTCGTCCCCATAAGCTCATAGTCCTTTGCGATATGGTAAAAGCTGCTCCTCGCAGTGTCATTGGTTCCGACATGAACCAAAATGAGGAGCTTATGGTCAGTGGGTTTGACCAGCCTGGTTAGCCTCTCCATTACGTGGTTGATCCCGGCCCCAGGCAGACAGCAGACCTCTCGATTGAGCTTGTCCGGTTTGCAAATTGCCGTTTCGGTTCCTCTGAGCAAAGAGTCCCCAACAACCAGAACTCGCCTCCTCTGAGGCTTGTCCTGGTCTCCTCGATGAGCATGTTCCACTAGGACTGCCTGGGCATTCTGTTGAGGCTGGGAGCATTGACCTAGTTCCTGTTGCTGAAGTTGGATTTCTTCTTGTTGACATTCTGTTCCCTCCGCATGGCGCTCCTCATTGTTTGTAAGGCCAAGAACTTTGAAGCGATTGTGCAGGTGAAGAGTCTCTGTTGCCTTCCTGGTCCTTCTACTCTTCCGTGTGACATTCGCCCAAGCCTCCATTTCCTGGCACAGTGTGCTAACTTGCTGATCTGGCTGCTCCTCCATGCATTCAGTCTTCCGGTAGGTCCTCTCTACCCTATCCAAAAATGCCTCCCCTTCCCTAATAAGATGAAGATCAGAAACTCGTGCCTCCAGCTGACGCACCTTCTCTTCCAAGAGGGTGACCAGTCTGCACTTCGCGCAGGTGTACCTGAGAACATCTTGTGGCAAGAAAAGGAACATGCCACAAGTGTTACAGGTGACTGCAGTAGCTCCCTCACCTTCCATTCTTGAAACTAGAGAGAGCAGTACAGTTCGTAATTCTACAAAAAATAACTGGGTGTACAAGCTACGTCTGCCCTACTGAACGCCAAGGGTTAAAGTTGGAGGATTGAAATAGAGTACTTTAAGTGCGCGCGCCGAAGGCACTTGCCGTTGGATGCTCCTAATAAAGCTCCTCCCCCTCGTTAGTCAGACCACGTGCTCAGGGAGAGCACATGGCCAGCACAAAGAGACTAAACAAACACAAGCAAGTCCAAACAAAGACAAGCAACAAACAGACAAGCAAGCACAGGCCCTCAAGCCTGTGAACACACCTGATTAAGGATGTCTTCACAGACCCTCTGCTCTGCTCTGCTCTGCTCCCTCTGCTCTCTCCTCTGGGAAATGAGCTAGAGGGCTGTTGGATGCTCCTAATAAAGCTCCTCCCCCTAGCTGGCTCCTCCCCTCGTTAGTCAGACCATGTGCTCAGGGAGAGCACATGGCCAGCACAAAGAGACTAAACAAACATAAGCAAGTCCAAACAAAGACAAGCAAGGCCAAACAAAGACAAGCAACAAACAGACAGTTTCAATCCCTGCTTGGCCATGGAAACCAACTGAGTAACTATGGGCAAATCATGCTCTCTCAGAAGGCAGTATCAGGTGTCCTCTCAACAAATTTTGCCAAGAAAACCCTATGATAGGTTCACTTTGTTTTCGTTTGCTTTCAATTAGTTTCTGACTTAGGGCCTATCACAGGGTTTTCTGAGGGCTGAGAGTATGTGACGTGGCTGTGGAGAATCAAACTCTGGTCTCCAGGGTCATAGTCCTATGCTCAAACCAGCCCCCATAAATTAGAAATTATTTGTAAGCATACAAGAACAACCACAACAGTAAATCAAATAACACTATTTACAGCACTGGGGAATAAAAACCCAGTTCTACTTTTCTCAGAAAACCACTCTTCCCATCTGTCATGCTTCCATTAGATGAATCCTTACTGGAAAATGAGCTGAAGCCTCCTAGGCAAGCTCTTCCGGATGGGAATGTTGAAGTAGATGGAAAGGAGAACTTTGGGCCCTCAAAGGAAATAGCAGTCAAATTTTCCACCCAAAAGTAGATAGTACAGCTCTGGACTGCATGATTATAGCCTTCAACCCTTTCCAAGAAATGTCTAGAGGGTTCAGACGTAGTCTACTGCCAGAGGCAGAAGTGCCTTCCTGATGTATATAGACTTCTCCTGGGCAAGAGGGTGTTTGTGAGTAGAACAGTCTTTACAAGAAGTCCAGTTCTGCAGATAACACTTATGACAGCCTGCATTTGTATTTTGGCTGAGTTTCAGAAAGCACAGAGTGCTGGAACACCTTTTTCTGCCAGCTCCCAAGCTTACCCTTGACTAAATAGCTCTTCACTGGACATCCCCCCACCCACCCATGATTGGTTTTGGACCCTGCTTCTTATCCTGATCCCGTGTTTGGATCTTATATGCACACTAACTAACGCTTCCTAATTTATAGCTGATGTATCATCAGCTTTTCATTCCTTCCTAAAAATACTCCATGGATCCCTGTAACCTCCCTTTTTCCCCTTAGCAGCAAGCAGTTTGGATTCAGGCATGAAGCAAAGTAACATGGCCTTCACAACAAAATGTAAGCGTGTGTACATATCTCTGTTTGCTCCATAGCAGCAGAAGATCAGTAGAATGGGCGGTCAGTCTGTTGTGTCTCTTTTTGTTTTGTTTTCTGACTGAGCAATGGCATATTCTAGAAGAAAGCTTTTTAAGTTATCTGATGTAGCAAACAGACAGTGTTCTCCAGTGTGCCTGGGACCTTCTCCATATTTGTGCTTATTAACTACAGTTGTTTCTTCCTGACTTAGAAACTTGCCATAGATCAACAATGAATAGCTCACAGACTTTCAATGGTCCACAGACCACCACTTCAGGTTACACTGTTCCAGATGACTTTAGATGTATTTGAAATATCCAGCCCTAGCAATAACATCAGGGTTGAGGTCTCTATTCTTCCACCCCAAGCCTTCAGTAGGCCAAGTGATGCTGCATGTGGCCACACTCTTTTTGATAACATTGAGTATGCTCTCAGTGTGTACTCCCAGACTGTTCCTGGAAGCACTATTGGAATTCCCAGGTATGCAGAGGAAATCCCAACAGTTATCTCTGGCCTAGTACCCTAAAGACACCAGATCCTTCCTGCTCTTGGAAGCTAAGGAGGTTCAGCCCTGGTTAATGCTTGGATGGGAGATAGCCAATGAATACTGTGTGCTGTAAGCTATATTTTAGAGGAAGGAGAACCACCTCCGAGTATTCCTTGAATAAGAAAGCCCTATGAGAAATTTGTAAGTTGACAGGCAACTTAAATGCACATACACATTGGGAGCCTTCTGTTTTACTGAATGTAAAGTGAATACTTTTATCAAACTTACAGAATGGTACCTGCTTGTAGTAGTAAGTACTTCTTAGTAGTAAGTGAATTACAAAAGATTATTTTGGGCTACTTTTAAACCTTTCATTGAGGACTGCATTTAACTATTTCTGAAATGATAGATTGTTAAACAGTACATGAAGCAATTTGGAAAGATGAAAGTTGGTATTGTCTTCCAATGATTCCTCCTCCTCCTCCCCCTGAATTTCTGATTTGATACAGAAGTCTGATGGCAAAGTTTTATTCACCACTTGGAAAGACAAAGAGCAGTTTACCACTTGGCCAATGGCTATATAAATTTTGTGTCTGGTTCTCACTGTGTTCTGAAGATGCTTGGTGCTCTGGAGTGTATTAATGCCAAGTCTAGTGGTTTTTTTTAGATATGTCTTAACATCTTATGAGCTATTTCATAACCCCTTTTTTTAGTGGTTACAATACTTTCTGCTTCTTGTTCAGTGTGTCCCTACTGTATTAGTTTATTTTTGATTTTATCTTCTTTTTAATTTTTAAATGATTGTATAGTGCCTTGGGAACCTACTTGGTAGGCATTCATGCAAAGCAAAAAATAAGGATAAAATAAATCTGCTCTTCTTAAATATTATTTTAAGTACTATAACGTAAAGCAAAAACATGTAATACTGAATAGCTTTCTCTAAAAACAAACTGGAAAAAAAAAAGAAACCTTAAATTCTTCTTCATGGTCTCTGTGCCTCAAACAATGGGTTTCTTCGAGCATGCACAGGAGCCACTAGCAGAACTTTCTAGAGCTGAGTAGCTTGGCAGGAACACCTCCTCTATACCAAGGACTAAGCATGCTTGAGCCTGCCAAGCTGCTCCCTCCTCAATTTTCTTCTGTCCACCAATCGGTTAGCAGCTGTCAGAGCTTTCTGACTGAATAGCGAACCTCCGTCTTTTCTTTTGTTTCCCCTTTTATTCTTCTCCCTTCCCTTTCCCTTAAAACTTACTTTTAATTTATCTCCTTTTTCGTTTTCTATGTCAACTTCATTGTTTAAACTCTGCATGTCTTGCGGCCACAAGGTCTCTCTCTTGGACGCTCACTCTGAGTGTCTTTACTGTCTGGGGAGGGGCACAGTATTAAGCTGTTCCCTATTTGTAAAGACTGTACTTCTCAGACTCTGAAGAATCGGGCTTCCCAGCTGAAATCTTTTTGTTGAGAACAAGCTCTTAAAGTGAAAGAGCAGGTGTCTTCCAACACCATCCTTTCTACGGTGCTACCCTCTGCACTAGTGCCCGTGAAATGCCCTTCCGTACCAGCATCAACATCAGCACAGAAGTCCTTCTCTTCATCAATACTGAAGACTTTGATATGGAAGACTACAGCAAAATCACTGACCAAGGTCTCCTTTTCTACAGTGACACTTATGGCGGCTACCACAACCTCTTCTTCATCAGAACAGGTCATGGCGATCTACCTACTCCACCTCTGACACTCCACCATCAGGCAGATACCACCCAGAGGCCAGAAACCTTGAAGTAACACAAAGCCTCTCCACATCGTACTGAATCTCATAAGCGTCACCAAGAGCCATCTACTAAAGGGAAGGCAAAGATACCCAAGCACCTCCCTTCCTCATCGGTACCATTGGTTGCGATGTCAATCCCTTCCATTCCTCAAACTGCCGCTCTACCAGCAAATCTGGAACCATAGGATGCACCATCACAAGCGCCCTGCCTTCGGTTGAGCCTCAGGTCCCAGTGGTGGCTGTTGATGCAGCCTTGCTCTCGCTGCAGGCACCTCCTCTCAAACACCATGTCAAATGCCTTGGGGAACCTTCTCCTTCTACGATACCGACCCATCTGGCCAATGATCGCCAGCCTAACCCAGACATCCTGCTGCTTCCCTCTCTGGCCCCACCCACGGGAAACTCAACCTCCACAGCCACCCCAAACTAGAGATTGCTCTGCCTACCGGAGGGAATGAGCCTGATTTCCTTGACACCAAGTCCACCCTTCTCCACAGGTGTTAGGGAGGAATTGCCCTTCTCCTCGGCATCTTACGTAGATCATTATGCCCACAAATATCAGTGGAGAGAGGCTCCGGGATCTTACCACTCATTCTCTGACTCATCGAGACCGATACCATCCTTACACCCACTACTGGCTGCCACCCTCCTGTTCTCGCTGCCATTCTAGGTCTCGTTCACAGTCCCGATCTCCTTCTCGTCACTATTCTCACTACCGACACTACTCTTGGTTTCATTCTAGGTCCTTCTCCCCTCATCACTACTACTATTATAGCCATTCGGCTAAGAACTACCATGATCACCCACATTACTCCGGGGCTATCTCACCTCCACCTTGAGTCTCTGCAACGGTATCTAGACCTGATAACCAGCCCCTGCCACCAAACCCATCGACATCAGCCCCAGCCTCAGTCCTGATACCATCGACACCTCCGGTACCAACAACAGCCATACCTGCCACTCTATCAATACCGACTGTTACTACCCAAGTGATGGTGCTCACTATGTCCCAACAGCCTCTCAAGACCTCAGGACTGACTTTGGTATCGGAGGCTACTCACTCCATAGATGATTCCTCTACCTCTGGATCTTATGATTCCCATAAAGACTCTCCTCAGTCGTGGCCTCCATTTCATGACTCTCCTCCTCTCGCCTTTGGAGACCCGTCTCCTGACTCTGCACCAGAGGATATCAAGCAACTGGTTGACATCCTTGTCTGCATGGCAGCAGCTATTGGGCTTGATATTTCAGGCATTCCACCATCTGTCCAGGATCTAGTTTTTCACTATGGGGATAACAGAACACCTTCCGCTGCTCTGATTCCATTCCTTCCTGCCCTTCAGGAAGTTATGAAGCATCCTGGCCTCAGCCAGCATTTCTACAGCCCACTCCCCACAGACTGAAACACCTCTACAGAACTCAACACAAGGATTTAGAGTATGTGTTAAACCATCTGACGCCTAACTCCATAATTGCACAGGCCTCCCAGACCAAGGTGGTAAGAAAATTGATACCAGCCCACCTGATAGAAAGAGCCGCCTTGACATCTTTGGCAGGTGATTTTACTCTGCTACTTCCCTGATTGCTTGAGTTGCCAACAGTCAAGCTTGTTTCTCAACCTGTCTTCATTCTATCTGGGAGAAAATGCTGCCTCTCATCCTTCCCAGGTGAGCACCCACCCACTGCCTCCCACTTCTGTAATGAATCTGCTGCTGTGATCTTGCAGCTTATCCAAGCTACTAGACATGTGGTGGAGTGTACCTCAAGAGTCATGGTGGGTGCTGTGACCCTTTGCCGTTATGTCTGGTTATGTTCTGCTGGATTGACCAAAGACACAAGAAAGAGGATTGAGGATCTCCCCTTTGATGGCCAGGGCTTCTTTCACTCGTCCATAGACAATGCTATAGACCACCTGATGAAGGCTTGACTGACAGCCAAGAAGATGGGCTTCTCTTCCCAGACACAACAGCATAGAGCATACTCTTCCAGATCTTCTTGATGCCTAACCTCCACCTCTATCTGCTCTCAGTCTCCTTGTTCCCAGACATCAACCATTCCATCCTCCTCTTCACATTGCACCTACAAGCAGCACTCTACTTCATCCAAGAAGTCCTCCTCCACAGGAAAAACACACTTTTGACTTCTTCAGCAGGTCCCCACCACTGCCAACTTTCCATCTGTCAAACCACCTACTATGCAAATCTCCAAACCTATTCTGCCATTTTTCCACCTGGTGGACTATCACCTCAGACACCTGGGTTCTCACCATAGTCCACTTAGGCTACGCCATAGAATTTTCAAGTATTCCACCAACAGGTGTTTTTTGTTCTACACCTCTAGATTCCATTCTTATGGAAGAAATAGATGCCCTTCTCCACAAAGGGACCGTGGAGCAGCTTCCCCCCTCCACGAGGATGACGGGCTTCTTCTCTCCAAATTTCACTGTTCCCAAAAGAGACGGCGGCCTCCGACCCATCTTGGATCTGTGAGGGATCAACCAACACATTTGCCCCCACAAGTTCAAGATGGTAACACTGTCCTCTATCCCCCCCCCGTCCTGAAGAGATGGGATTGGTTTGCCTTGATAGACCTAAGGGACACCTAGGCCCTTTCCGCACGAGGAAGTTAAAATGGGCCAAGGCGTCCTGGCATGGAGGTCGTCCGCACCTTGGATCAGACTATGTCCAGACTACTTACCTTAGTTCCACGCCTTAGTCCAATCCAAAAGTGAAGACAGGAAAAATCCAGTCTTTCAATCTTCTGGAGCGTGCCATTGCGTTCCTGCTGACTTGTGCAGATGCGCAGGCTCACACCAATGCGAGCCTGCAATCAGTGGAGGGCAGGCTGTGGGTGTGGCCAGTGTCAGCGGTTGGTCTGGACCCACGAAGAAACAGGAAGCCGCCATCTTCAGCCGGCGCAGTGCGGATCTAAAGACCTCGCACTGCTCCGATTTGCCCTGGGCTAATGGAGGAGCCCTGCAGAAGGGCTTAAGGGAACGCCCGCGTTACTTCGGACCCAGAAGAACCAGTGATAACGACACGGAGCGATTCACTCGCCTCATGCGGAAAGAGCCCTATTTTCATATCTCAATCTGACCACAACACAGAAAATACCTCCACTTTGCCCTCAGCTATCACTGTTATCACTACAGGGTTCTCTCCTTCGACCTATCAGCAGCACCCAGGGTGTTCACCAAATGCGTGTCTGTCGTGGTGGCCTTCCTTCTCACTGAACGTGTGACAATATTCCCTTATCTCAACGATTGGCTCTTGGTGGTGACCTGCAAGAAGAAGCAATATCGGGACATTCACGTAAGCCTGTCCCTATTATCAGACCTTGGTCAAACTGTCAAAAAGTCCCACCTACAACCACCCCGCCTCCTGGACTTTATAGAGGTGACTCTGGACTCTACCCTTCCCAGAGCTTTTCTACCAGTTCATCGAGCGCAAATACTCTTTTCCCAGGTGGCCAAGGTGCTAAACAGGTCATCTTTCTCAGCACACATGATGCAAAGACGACTCGGCCTTATGGTGGCAACGACCTGAGTCACTTGCCTGACCAGACTGCATGCTTGCTCACTTCAGCACTCATTCATACACCGCTTCGATCCACTCAGAGACAGCCAGTATCTACACCTTCACATTCCAACACACGTCAGATGTTCCCTTCTCCAGTGGATGTCGAATCGCAGCCTTCTTTCTGGTATGCCATTCACTCCTCCAGAACCAATGATACTGCTCATCACAGATGCTTCTCTCCGCAGCTAGGGAGCCCACTGTGATGGTGCAATAGTCCAGCATCACTGGACTTGATCTGAAGCTGCCTTGCACATCAAGGCATTAGAACTCCTTGCAGTCTTCAAAGCCTTCTGGGCATTCAAGAGCCTTTTCCATTCCAAGGTAGTTCAGATAGCATTGGACAACACAACCATTGTCTCTTACATCAATCACCAGGGTGGGACTCATTCAACTACACTTCTATGCCTAGCAACATGAAACTGGGACTGGTGTATCCCCAGAGGAATCCACCTTGTTGCGATTCACCTGTTGGGTCATAACGATGTCCTCGCCGATGCACTCAGCAGGAACACCTCTCCCCGCCATGAATAGACACTCTCCAATCAAACCTTCCATCTGATAACAGCTCATTGGGGAACACTGGATATGGACCTCTTCAGTTTATCCGAGAACGCGAAATGCCCCCGTTACTGCTCCAGAGTGGGGAAAGGACCCCATTCCCTCAGCGATGCTTTCCAGTTTTCCTGAACATGGGCTATTTATTACCTTTTCCCTGTGTTTCCCTTTCTGTCCAAAGTAATTGCTAGACTCTGATCCGACGCAACCTATGCCATCCTTGTCACCTTTCTGGCTGAGGCAGCCCTGGTTTGGTCTCCTTCTAGAAATATCTCAGGGCCAGTGGATTCAACTTCCACTGTCTCAGGATCTTCTTTCACACTCAAATGGCAAGGTTCTTCACCCGGATCTTCACCGTCTTTGTCTCTCCATGTGGAGGATGACCCGTTAGACCAGTGGTTCTCAACCTGTGGGTCCCCAGATGTTTATGGACTTCAGCTCCCAGAAGCTCTAGCCACTATGGTCAATGCTCAGGGCTTCTGGAAGCTGAAGCCCAAAAACATCTGGGGACCCACAGGTTGAGAACCACTGTTCTGGACTGTCCCACACTACAAAATGTCCTCTTTGCCTCTTGCAAGAAGTCTATACACAAATCTTACCTATACAAATGGAGACAGTTTTCGGCATTTGCCACCTGCCGTGGAGAACCATCATCACCAGCATCCTTGACCACTGTTCTCTACTTCCTCCTCTCCCTAAAAGAGAGAGGTCTGGCGTTCTGTTACCTGTCAGCCATCGTAGCCTTCCAGCCAGCCAATTCTCCCTCACAAACCTTCTTCAGAGACTCTCTAGTCAAATGCTTCCTCAAAGGCCTCCACCACCTTTACCTTCTGGTGCAGCCACCCCTCATACCCTAGTCTCTCTCCTTGGTTCTGTCCTAATTCATGAGACATCTTTTTGAGTCATTCACCATCATAAATGAGTGTCTTCTGACACTAAAAGCTGCATTCTTTGTGGCAATTACTTTGGCGAGATGCTCCAGTGAACTTATAGCCCTTTGTTTCAATGAACCCTTTCTTGTTTTTCACAGGGATAAGGTGGTCCTTCTGCTGGACCTCTCCTTCCTACCAAAGGTTGTTTCCAGTTTTCACATGAACCAGGATATCATCCTGCCAGCCTTTTTCCCACAGCCCTTTTCAGACTGAGAGCGCTCACTGCACTCACTTTATTGCTTATGACCTCGGCAAACAACCTCCTCCAGGTTCCATAAGAGCGCACTCCACCAGAGTGATTGCTTCTTCCTCTGCCCTTCTGAGGGGAATGGATCTTCCAGAACTCTGTAGTGCTGCCACTTAGTTGCAGCTCTCCACATTTATTCACCATTACAGACTGGACTGTAGGGCTCGTCGGGATGCCCGCTTTGTACAAGCCGTTCTCTCATCCATCTTCTAGGACCTGACTTACCATCCTTCACGTAAGCTCTGTAGTCACCCATTGTGTGAGGCTCAGAGACCACGAAGAAAAAGGAAAGGTTGCTTACCTGTAACTGTGGTTCTTCGAGTGGTCGTCTGTGCCCTCACACAAACCCACCCTACCTCCTCTTTCGGGTCCCTCTCCAGCAGACTCCGAAACTGAGGAGGAGTAACTTGGCAGGCTCGAGCATGCTCAGTCCTCGGTATAGGGGAGGGGTCCCTACCAAGCTACTCAGCTCTAGAAAGTTCTGTTAGTGGCTGCTGTGCATGCGCAAAGAAACCCATTATGTGAAGGCACAGATGACCGCTCGAAGAACCACAGTTACAGGTGAGCAACCTGTCCACAGTAAACTTTGAGAAGGGAAATGTTAGTGTGTGGATACCCCATTTTTCTCAGAAGCTCCCAAAATTAATGAATAACAATCCCTCAATGTTTTGGGCTACAAACCGCAACCAGATAGTGTTGGCCTGACTGTTTAATGGAGGAGAGTGAAAGATAAAGTGGGAAAGGAAAAAGAAGAGATCTAGCTACATAGAAATAATGAAAATAATTCGTAAACAAACAAACAAAATACCAGCAGTTAAAAAGAGAAGCCACTGTTGTGGTATCCTGAACCTGGAAAGAACAGCCCTTGGAAAGCTTTGTAAAGGCAAAGTTCTGTAAGCTGCATGTGCACTGCATATTTTTCATCCACCCAGTATGGATGGCATGAAACTCTTTTTCCATAGGAATAATGAACAGAATAGCTGTGCCAGGAAATGGAGCCAGTGTATGACTCTCTTGAGAGTGTTACAAGCCAGAATGACACAAATGAGTGATATTTGAAACTTATAAAGAGTCTTGCAGTCCAAAAGTGGAAACTGAAATAAAATGAGATGGAGTGGAGAAGCATCATTGGTTTGGCAAGATACCTTTCTGAACATGCCATACAGTAGGCAGATATTTCTGCTTGCCATCAATCACACCACAGAACTAATCTGCATTACATTTCAGCATTGACATTTATGAGCACTTTTACAACCACCAGAGAATAAAACAAACACTTTTCGTATCACTGCGGATCATCCTACCTATATCAAAACAGCCTTCCTTTCATATAGATGGATTATAACAGGAAGCTTTTATAGTTGCATCATCTGAGGATATTTTGTTCAATGTACTGATTGTTCGTATTTGAAACAGCAATTACAGGAAAGTGAGGAGACAGTACTGTATCCCAAGGCTTGGAGACTACAGCCAAAAATGATGCCTTTGCTGGCTTGTGGTCAGTAACAGATCAAAAACATTCTAACATAGACCCCTTCCTTTTTCCTCCCCCTTTTCCTGTTTGCACCTGGCCTGCAGTCAGTTTCATAAGCTTTATCTTTTATTATTACAGTAATAACCTTATATAATGGCTATGTATGCCTTTGTAAAAAAAGAATAAATACAGATGTAATTTCGCTTATGCTGTCATGCATTCTCACAATAATAAATGATGAATCCGTAAGTGAGTTGTGTTATATAATTCATGTTATGAAGTATTTCTTGGGTGGAGGACATAGTACACTGAGATTGACCTAGCCTTCACAAGAGACATCTGTTCCTGGCTGTGGCCAGAGGGGATTTAGGTGTTACTGACCTTGATTTCTTTAACTACAAGACAGTACCTGTCTCCACCCTTTCCATCTTCTTTTTCCTCTTGTGGAAAGTGAAGTATCTAAAGAGCAGAGGTCCCTGTTCACAAGGAGCAAGACCCTGGGAAAATCAGAGATCTTGCTCAAAATTTTCATGTGAACAGGAGAATTCTCTTCAGATATGGGAGGTGAGGGATGGATGCCGACAGGGTTGGGCACTCTACTACTCACCTGTTGAAAAAAAATCCAAGCAGAAGCAAAAGATGCTAGGTTTAGTTCATGGCCACCTTTGCTGTAGATTTTTAATTCAGTAACTGATTCTAAAGCTAGGTTGGTAGTTTCTCTGTTGGGTCATCTGGAAAACTGGGTTTATTACAAGCAGCAATCCTATACCAACCATACCTGGGAATGGACCTACAGGGACCTCTGACATGCAGAAGTGTGTGGTTTTAGCTAGCTGAATCTTTTGGCTCCAAACTATTAGCTCTACTCTTAGAACCCCTCTCAGAGCATGTGACCAAATGAAACAGGTTGTGGGTAGAAAGCAGAATGGTGCAGGGGGGAAAATACAGAAGGGGAGGAAATGTAGGAAAATGTAAGGGAATAATGTCACTGAGTTATCCAGGTGCCCAGCACTGTGTTCTTCTTCACTGCTATCAAGTCAACTTCAACTTATGGAGACCTTATGAAGGAGAGGTCTCTAAGTCATGCTGTCATCAACAGCCCTGCTCAGGTCTTCCAGACTCAGGGCTGTGGGTTTCCTTGACTGAGTTGGCCAATTCTGGAATGTGACCTTTGTCTTTTCTTACTGCCTTCTACCTTGCCAAGCATTATTGTCTTTTCTAGTGAGTCACACCTTTCATGGTAGGGCCAAAGTATGACAGTCTCACTTTAGTCATCTTGGCTTATAGGGGGAGTTTGCTCTAGGACCCATATATTTGTCTTTTTAGTAGTCCACAGTATCCATAGAACTCTTCTCCAGCACCACATTTTGCATGAGTTGATTTTCTTCCTATTAGCTTTCTTCACTGCCCTGCTTTCACAGCCATACATAGAAATTGGAAATACAATAACTTTAGTATTCAATTATATTTCTTGACACTTCAGAACCTTGTCTAGTTCCTTTACAGCTGCCCTTCTAGATCCTAGTCTTCTTGTGATTTCTTGACTACATTCTCCATTCTGATTAATAACTGAGTCAAAGTGTGGGAAGTCTTTAACTATTTCAATGCCTTCATCATCTACCTTACAATTATGTAAATCATCAGTGGTCATTATCTTTTGTTTTCTTATTGGTCAACTGTAAACCTCCATTAGCATGCTCTTCCTTGATTTTTTTCAGTAATTATGGCCCTTTCCACCAATTACCTTTTTGCGGAGGTGGGGGCAGCGTTTGCGCGAGCAGCCTCTTGCGCGAGGTGCTCACTTCGTTTCTCCTTCCTTACCGCAGCTGGCTTGCTGATTGCGCGAGCGCCCTGCCCCTTTCTACCGCAGCGCAACCTGGGAATTGCAGGCTAGCGCTGAGGCAGGAAGCGCGACCAGCCTGGCTCCCAACACACCGCAGGGCAGGTAAGGGCGCATGGGACCCAGGAGCATTGCGCGACCGCACACCATTTTCGACTTGAAGCCGAAAATGAAAAAGTGCGTGCGCAGTCCACTTTAGGCTCTTGAGAGTCGCGTAAATGGGAGTGCGTTGTATGGACCGCTCCTCCCATTTACGCGACGGTCAAGGGGCCCTTTCGCTTTAGAAACAGCATGCAAAAAGGGCCTATTCCAAGTCTTTGCTATTTTCTGCTAGTAGTATGGTGTCATCTGCATATCTTAAATTGCTGGCATTCCTTCTTCCAATTTTCATGCCTCCTTCCACCAAATCTAATCCTGCTTTGCATATAATGTGTTCAGCATACAAGTTAAACAGATATGATAATAAAATGCAGCCCTGCTTGACCCCTTACCAATTGAAAACTATTACATTTCTCCAGAATTTTGAGCTGACAGTATGCTCTTGTCCTGTGCACAGGTTACGCATCAGGGCAATCAGGACAATGTTGTGGCACACCCAATTCTTTAGGAGCAATTCATAGGTTTCCGTTGTCAACATAAAACGCTTTGCTATAATCTTAAAGTACACGTTGATTTTCTTCTGAAATTCTTTGCTGTGCTCTTTGCTGTGCTATTGCTTCTTCGTTTCCCGAACCCAGCTTGGACGTCTGGCAATTTTTGCTACATATATACTAAAAGAACTTTGAGCAAGACTTTTCTTGAATGGGCAACTAATGCAGTGCTACTGTGGTTACTGCAATCCATAGCGTCCCTTTTCTTGAGGACTGGAATGTATATTGAATGTTTCTAATCTGAGCATTTCCAATATGCGGGCCATTCTTTTGTTTTCCTTATTTGTTGATTTATTTTAGTTAGAGCTAGAGTAAATTCTGTCACTTGTAATTTCAAGTAGCTCTATTGGTATGCTACCTGAAGCTACCCAATGAGTTCATGGCACATCTAGAGTTTAAAATGCACATAATTACGGATGGGTGCCACCATATGAATGCACAGTAAAGTGATATAGAAGGGGTTTTTTTTTCACTTTATTTTTTAATTTTAATTTTTTAAAATTCAATTTTTAATTTCAATTCAAATTTTAAAAGTTAATTGGTATGCCTTTTGAGATCCAAAGTGCAGTTTTAGGAAATATTTACCTGTTTGCTAGTCTTCCATAACCTCAATTAATGGAAGTTGTACTTGAGACTCCAGAGCAAATATTCTGAACTATGATGCTCATCACACTCTTTTTAAGTACACTTTGTCTTTTAAGTGCAGAAGTGAGTTAGGTAAGCATTGTTTATGTTGCGCAGTTTTTAATAAAGTCATGTAAATATATTCTGAAGTCTTCTGAATACACTCTTTTGCAATAACATTAAGATGTCTCTTGTTATACAGAGAAATTCAGCTGCAAGGGGAGCGTTTTTGTATGGGAGATGGTATTGCAAATAAATAATGTGATGCACAATGCACAAATCAGAGATATTCACTAGATTTTCAGTAAAGTCCTGTTCAGGAATTACTCAGAGCAAATACTGAGAAAATTATGAGCAAGTGTTAGAATCCATTTGTAAACCACATTGTCTGAGACTCTGAAATAAGGAACTGTGGGATCTTGAGATTATAATCCCAAGAGTAGCTACATTTCATGTTGTGGAAAAAGTCAGAAAAAACATCCCAAAGGGAATTACATACATGAGTTCATCCACTTCAAGTAAATGTTCAACATAAACATCCTGGGCTGTGAACATCAGCCCAGGTGTACAGATGTCTCCAGGGAAATGTGCTGTGTCAGCACGTAAAAAGCAAGGCTGCTCAGATGTCAGAGAAAGAAGACTTGGATATGTATATGTGAAATAAAACAGGATGGGTTACATGTACAGTTCAACCAATGGTTGTGGAATACTAAACCCAGTGAACAAGAAAAAGCTGGGTATGTTCAAATCATGTTTAAAATTTCATTTGCTTGAAACTTGGGGAATTTATGTCTGGCTATCTGCCAATGTTCTCTGGCTCCGTGGGAGAATATAACCCAAGGAATGGAAATTTATTTCTCCAGAATTAAACTTGGAAACATAATTGTGCAACAGTTACACCCAAGATCTCCTGAGCATAACCAGTTAAACTTTTAAAAAACTTCGACATAAGGACATAACTAAGTTCAAACCTGATGCAAATAAAAGAGGAAAGGAGGGGGGAAGAAATATGGAAACACAATTAATACCGACTGGTTTTTATTTTCACATGAGCTTTCATGAATATAAACCCACTTCTTCTGGTGCAGTAGCAAGTGGTATTAAGGCTCAAGTATAAAGCATATTTATACAGATGTCAGAGCGGGATAGAACATAATAGGATCCAGAAAATGTGAAATCCTTTTGGGTTTTTCTCTTTTTATATTTGAATATCTGAAACATTTTTAGAATCCAAAGTGATGGTCCTTGCACTAAAAACTCTCTGTGCAAGAAGATACTTTTACTGGTGGAATGTCATAGGTGTGTTATACACAGCCTCTCATGTTGCAATACACTGGTTCACTTAATCTTAACTACAAATGCCTCAGTGTGCTTTGAGGCCCAGTGTTCACCCAAAAGCAGGATACAGTAATGATTATGGTGATATGATATGATACGATATAGAGTTGTCTCTGATTCTTAAATTATTGACAGGCAAACTGTGGCCTCTGTTGATATGCATTTTTGTCATGCTGTCCACAAAATAAATGAAAAGTGTCTTTAATAAAAATGATCACTGGGAAAAAAGGCTGCGTTCACACTAGGGAATATAGCACCATACCATGTGGACTGTTCTAAGTACTATGTTATATAAAAGACAGCTGCCAGAAGTTGTTGCATAGCTAGCTTGGCTGTTAAATAGTTTCTTGGAACTAGATGCTAACACTCCAAGAACAGAAATAATTTCCGGTGTAGTTTATGACAATATGATGTCAAGAGAGCATATATCTGAAAGATCTCTCAAACATTTCAAAATGTATATACATGTATTACTAGTAATCCATATAAGACTAAACAGGCCTGTGGACAATCCAGTGGGTAGGAGCTTATTATCTTTTCCGCTTGTCATTTCACCTATCAGTATTTTTTTATTCTTCCAACTGATCCACCATTTTAATTTTTTTTTTAAGTACAGGATTTCTCCTGGCACTAAAACATTGTTTTGAGGGAGCTACCATGCATGAAGTCTAAGCATTCTATGCTGCATCACACACATCCAAATTACGGTTCAGCATCACCTAATTTCAGCAGTACATTAATCTTAACTTCTCTGTAACTTGCCTAAATTTTGTCTTCAAATTTCCTGTCATGCTTTTCCTTGTGTCTGAGACAGTGTCTCTGAGCCACTGCTGCTCCCTCTAGGTCTTTTTTTGAGGATACATTGCTTTAATATAGCCTTTCCCTGTCTCTGATCTCCGTCCACCACCAACTACAGCTCTCTTTTGTTAATATGGTTTTATTGCATAATATAATAGAAGAGTGAAGAATAGTGACCTCTATGTATTTGGAACAAGACAGTGTATTCTGGGTACTGCTGCTTTCTGAGGTGAGATGGGTTCTGAGGTGAGCTTTACCGCTACCAGGGAAAGGACATTCTCTGTAAATCATTTTGGGGACCACAGGTTGAAGTTCAAAGTCCCACCCCAGCAAGGCCCAGAAGGGTGCTATGTTCATTAATAAGCCAATGAGAGGAGCAGCAGAACCAGCAGGGACATTCTCCCCACTCATCTCCAGGACAGATGAACCGCAAAGGCAACTAAATCCATCTCTGTCCCATAGCCAAGTCTGAAACCAGATTGAAATGGATCAAGATAATCTATCTCATCAAGGAACTGCTGGAACCAGGAGGCCACCACATGTTCTACTACTTTGCCAAAAAAATGAACTGTTGGACACTGGCCATTAATTTTTCTTTACAGGGGGATCTAGGGAAGGCTTTTTCAACAGATGCCTTATACCTGCCTCCTTTAGGTATTTTGAAACCCTGCCTTGTTGTAAAGAGGCTTTGACAACTTAGTTCACACTTGGCAGTCAAAGTCTCTTTACAACAAGGCAGGGTTGGCCAGTCCCCTTCTGGTCCTTTTCGTGAACACGGATGGCAAGGGTCTAGCTGGCATATGATGGCTCTCACTTCTCCAAGGATCCTGTCCATATTCTTAGGCTGCACAGATTGAAAATAGTCCATTAATAATAATGAGCAGAAGCCAAAGTTACATCCACTGGGAATGCATCAATTATGGTGTCTGAGTAGGAATGGAACTGAGCAATTTTATCTCCAAAGTGCCACTCAAATTCTTCACAGTAGGTTGTTGTATTGTCTCTATTATCTTCTCAGGGGTCAAAATGTAACACACCTCTCATCACTTAAAACAACTGCACTTGATAGTTCTTGCAGATGCCATGGTAGCAGAAAAGAATAATTGTCGTGACGTAGGCTTTCAGACAGGCTGTGTCCCATGTTCTGTCAGATTTTCTCCAGGTCTTCTGCCAATGTCAATTTAGCTTCTGCCTCACTTGGAAAATTAAGGTTTCCTACAATATATTTTGATGGTGATGTCTGTCCTATTATGCAGCCCAAATCATGTCACTAATTTGCTTGAATTTTACTGTGTTTGCTACCTCTTTCTCTTGCCCTTGCCATTCACATTACCTGGAAGCTTAATTTTGGCTAGCTAGTTAGGGCTACAGAATAGGTTTCTAGTCTCCTGGACCTATACAGTACAGTTAGCTAGAAACAATTCACTGTTCTTCCAGCAATGTACCTGAAGTACATAAGAACATATCAGTGTATGTGAACTGGTTTTACTGCAGATTTTACCAGTAGTTGTAGATGAGAAAGATTCCTCATAGTTGCCTGATTTTAGCAGTAGAAAGCCTAACTTTTTTAATTCTAATTTTTATTAAATATTAAAAACAACAAAATTATTAGATACAATTGTATACTTAATATTATCACATAAAAAAAGAAAAAATAAGTATAATACTGATAAACTTCTTCAGATATATACATACATTTACCTTTTCATTATATTCTTTCACATCTCATCTCAAATTTTTGATGTGCTAATTACCATTATTTCCTTACTTATGCTCAGTTAATTCTTCTATATAACATTTAAACAAATAATAAAAAGAAAATGTATTTATATTAACTTCCTTCCCACCCTTCACTGAAAGAGATATTTGACGATTAATTTCTTTAACTTCCTTTCTTTATGCAACTCTCTTCTGACCACTCTGTGCTCTTTTCTCCTATTCCTCAATTTGTTCTCCTTTAGAGACTATAGTATTATATTGTTACTGCTTTATTCAGACAGTCCTTTAGTATACCATAAAATAAAAAGCTTGTTAATAATCACAAATTGAAACTCTAATAATTGAATTGTCCCACATTTGTTTGAGGAATTCTGTTACCAGAAAAAAGCTCATGAAGGAATCAGCAGGCGGGGGAATGACTATTCAAAGAATGTTTTTAAAATAAATGAATAATCACAGAAAGAGACCTGAATGACAGTGTATTGAAGCTTAACTGCACATAGGCCAGGAGCAGAATTGTATTTTGATTAAACTGAAGTAAAATACTAGGCACTGTAATTAGTCCCTCACTGGAATTGCTTCATTCAGAGATTAACCAAGATATTGCTTGTTGTATACAGCTGCAGCCAGGGAAAAGAGACTGTATTGGTTGCAAGAGACACTTCTGGATTTCACAATGGATATGATTAAGTCAGCATTAGAAATTCATTTGCTATATGTCTGTCCCTGAAAAAGTAGAGTATTGCAATATGTATTTAGAGAATATAAAATGACTTTCATTCTTCTTCTTTAGCATAAATAAAAACATTTCTGTACTGCACACAAAGTTAAAGAGGCTAATTATTTTGCCACGCTGTTCTGTAATGCAAACAGGTGGTTTGATCTTGGAGTGCTCAAGAAGAAATAACATTCCCTTTTTTTCTTCCTTTTTTTTTTTTGCAGGTCCTTGACCAATATGAAAGGGAAAGTTTCAGCTTCCTAGCCAAGGTCTTTAATTCATCCCATTCCTTCTTGGAAGATCTCACGGGTCTGACTTTGTTGCATCAGGAGACTCAAGCTGCTGAGGTAGGTGCTTCAAATGCTGAAGGCAAAACAGGTGAAGTCAGACATGTTTGTGTATTTATTCAGTTTCAATAACACAGAAATATTTTATTGTAAAGACTAGCATTAACTCACTTTTTAAATAAAATATACCCAGATCAAAAACTGCAAAAATTTGTGACCATTCTTGCTTAATACATCATTGTTTAAAACAAAATTGCATGCATTTGCATTTGTATCCAAGAACATTTTGCTAATGATTTTCCTTTGGCCATTATTGTTGTAGGCAACCATCTTTCATTGTAATTGTTAGACAATGTTCAAGAGTGACTGTTGTGTTCAACAGATTGAACAGTAGGTCACTTTATGTGTGTTTCAAA
The DNA here is from genome assembly GCA_948472985.1 of Iguana delicatissima. NCBI lineage: Eukaryota > Metazoa > Chordata > Lepidosauria > Squamata > Iguanidae > Iguana > Iguana delicatissima. Next base: position 218,945 of record CAOKZL010000428.1, read on the forward strand.
GACATTTTTGCAACATTTTTCCTCTCTCTTTCCCTGTACCAAATGGACAGCTTGGATGAATATTTTACACTTTGTTTAACAATTGGCAAGATTTTGGTTAGTCCCTTTATCTCACTAAAACTACTCAAAATGTCCATTGGATTGCATTATATAGGGTAACTGTTATATAACTTTATAACTTGTGCTATTGGTGTATGTAGCAAAGGACTGTGCAGATTTCAGAAAATAATCAATACAGATCAATTACACCCTTATCTTTTAGCAGGCAAGCTTCCATGGCTAAAAATGAAAACTTTTTATTTATCTATAACTTAAAAGCTCCAAGCTGATCTGACTGTGCATTGAGCATGGAGAAGACACGTGTGTGCATGCATAGCTAGTGTGTGTGACAGATGACAAACGTAGGTTCTCAAGCACAACAGGAGCTTCTCTACGTAACCAACATCTCTTCCTAGGCTTATGTCCTAATACACATTCTGTCTGAGTGAATGAGGATTCCAAAAGTATTTGCTGACGAGTGACTTAAATTATTTGTGGATCACATTGCTTTTGTATGGCAGTATTACTAAAAATTGTTGTATAGAAGCCTACTACTCTGTAGTTGTTGTGGACCACTTCAGTTTTGCATCCTACAGCCATTATATAGGTGAACCCATCAACAGTTTCCACACTAAAACTCCAGCGTGGCATTTATTCCCCTCAAAGGCTATGAATCCACTAGAGCATGTGCCCATAAAACTCATGCATGTAGAGTATTAATGTTTCAAATGAACCCATTTTCCATGGGTTTTGCATTCCTCCACCACCTTGTCTGTGTCTCCCACCATTGTGGACTGCTTAATCCCTTCTCCTCACTCAGTGCACAGCTGCTGAGAAGATATCCTTTTTTTTTTAATATTTTATGAGATGGTCATGCAGCATTGCATAGTGCTTGATGTCATGGCCCTGTTTCAATCCAGTATCTTTATTGCCCCAGAGTGCTTAGTGCTCCTTTAGTAACTTTTGCAGTATCCATTATTCTTCCGCTTGCACGTGAGCTTGCAAGCAAAGAGTGTGCAGACAGGGGAACAATTTGGGACTTATTTTCGCTTGTTTTTCATTTAATCCATTGAATCGATCTAAAACAACCTTTTAGTGAGTTGAATGTACCCAACAGAGGCCAAAGGGCATCTTCTGAATGAAAATAATGTTTCTTTACTAATAAACATCTGTACATCTTAAGTTTACCTTGCATCATAATGTAGAAAAAATTGTATGTATATCTGCTGGGTACATTGAGAAGACTAATTTTATTATAACTTCTGCAAATAACGTGACTCTTGTTTCAGATTTGGCAGATTTCAGTAATGAGAAACGGCCTCAAAGGAATTGAACAGAATCTTTAAAGTACCCTATGGACTCTTAACAAAATCTTTAAGCAGATATGTTGGACATTAAGCAATGTGACACTATACACGATCTTAAATTGTTCTATCAATATCTTAAGAAAAACTTAGTACAGAAAATCCTAAGATGTCTACAGGGGTTTCTCAATACAAGAATGCTATTTGTATATTGTTGACAGTGGACCCTTGGTATTCACAGGAGTTTGGGTCTGGGACCACCCCCATCACCCCCTTTGGATACCAAAACATGTATCTCAAGTCCCCATTAAAATTTTAAAGTACTACATAGTGGCATTGTGGGGAGTGGGAAGGAGAAATCTTGGGCAGTAAGCCTGGGCAAAGGGGCTTACCGCTTCTGTTTCCCATGCAAGCATCATTCCGAGTTTTACTTATGGGAGTGGAAAGGGGGAGTCTTAGGTGGTAAGCCCAGGCACCGGGCACTTGCCACCTCTTCCTCCCATGCAAACCTCATCCTGAGGTTGACTTTCATGGGGAGAAGAAAGGGGAAATCTTCAGTGGTAAGCCAAGGTGCTGGGCACTTGCTGCTTCTTCCTCCATGACATCATCCTGGGGTTGACATTCATGGGGAGAGGAAAGAGGAAATCTTAGGCAGCAAGCCCTGGCACCGGTGCTTGCTGCTGCTTTCTCCTATGCAAGCATCATCCCAGGCTTGATGTTTGTGGGTGGGGGAGGGAGAAGGAATCTTAGGCAGTAAGTCCGGGCACTAGGAGGTTGCCACTTTTGCTTTCCATGCTAGCATTGTCCTGGGGTTGACTTTCACATACACAGGAGAGGAGTGTGCTTAGGAAGTAACCCAGGTGTACATTCTTCCTACCTCCTGCTGGGAGCATGCCAGGTACCACTTCCACCGTTGGAAGCAAAGAGCCAAAGTGCTTCAACTGAAGCAGGAAGAATGCACATCTGGTGCCTGAACCTTGCCGATGGAGCTGCCACTCATTTCTCCTCACATAAGGTTGAATTCATGAATGTTGAGCCTGTCAATAAGGTGGGCCCACTGTATTTATATATTGTTATAGTAGCTGATGACAGATTCACTGCGTCGTCATGATACTAAGACATTTTGTATTGCCATTTGTGGTGTTGCTCTTTGTTTGGATAAGTGATTATTCCTGTGCTACCTTTCAGGCAAGTATCAAAAACGTATTTGAGAGCTTGCACATTGCTTACGTTGAAAAAATGTTTACTCACTTCAGGTCAATGGAGAAGTGACTTCTTGCAAGTCCAGTCACAGAAACTTTCAGACACATCCTTGACCTGCCAAAGTCATCAGATTTTGGAAAAATGAACACTCAGCAGTTGTGTTTTGTAAATCTGCAGCTAATCCCTCCCCTAATCCCTTGCTTCTCTCTTTTTTGGATTATTTATAGCTAATTAACTTTTCAGTTTGACTTTGGTTGGCTTTTAAAAAATGGTAATTTGATGCGGGAAATTGATCAAAGCAGGCAGGTTAGAATATGGTGGATAGAAGGATGAAGCAATGTATAGCTTCGGCAGACATTTTGTTTTTGAGTTTCAGCACCCAAGGAGTCATGGTTTCATCAGAACTAGGCTCTGTGTAGTCTGTTGCATCTAAATCTGTAATGTTGTGTGCCTTCAAGTCATTGCAAACTCACACCTATTTGTTCTGAGGGATTTTTGCCACTGCCTTTCTCTGAGAGTGAGAGTGTGTGATTTCTTGCCCCAGATCAGCCAGTGGGTTTGGATGGCTGATGGGGATTTAAGCTCTGGTCTCCTGAAGTCCTAACCAAACACTCAAACCACTATACCATGGTGGATCTCTAGAATCTGTAAACTTAATCAAAATAGACTTTGAGAATCTTATACACAGTGGTTCTCCAAATTACATTTGGGCTTAGCACCCACAATTTATTTCTGCCTGCCAGCAAGAATATAGTATAAATACCTCTGAACGCATGAAAAATGCCTTTCCCTTTCCAAAGAGCTTATGACAGCTTGCATTCCCTTGAGAGTTAAGAGAAAGAGGCAGATATGATTTGCCACATCTCCTTCCCCCAACTTCCCCGGCAAATCCAAGCAGATATTTATTTGCAGAACCAGGGTGCCAAATCTTCCCTACCTCTTACTGTCGCTCTAGCTGTGTGGAAATAGTGGGGGAGACAAACCAACTGCAAGTGGAATTGAAGAAAGTTAAAAGGCTGCAGAAACAGAGCAGAGGGGAGGCAAGCAAAAGGGAAATTTGAAATTGCTATCAGCTGCCTTCTGTCTACCAGTCAATTAATTTACAAAGTCGACCTTTTTTGTAATTTAAAAAGAAAATCTACCTGCCGCTGGAATCATATAAACATGGAGTTAGAAGAGACCACAAGGCCACAGTAGCATAGAAGCTTGTTAACTGCTATTTGGAAGAAGTCCACACCGTCCCTCAGCCCAGTTAGTCATGTCTCCTGTTGTCCCAGGGATGAAAGTGTAAAAAAAACAACACCTCTTGCTGAATTAATTCATTCACAGCTGGAGAACTGACAATTCTTCTTCTCTAAAAAAGAAAAATCTACTCCAGGTTTTTCTCACACCTTAGTACAGGGATGGGATTCATAAATCCCTCTGTATGTCACTGGATTACAACTCCTAGCAGTCCCAGTAAGCATAGCCTCTGGAGAGGAATGCTGCAAGTTTTAGTTGAATAATATCTGGAGAGGGTCATGATTTCTGTCCCTGGCCTAATGCAACTTCCCACCCTCATCTTGCCAAATCAGATCTTTGGCCTATTTGTGAGTGGCTTTGATGAAAGTGGATTTAACCAACAGATCAACACTCTCACCACTCTCAGAGAACTTCATTAGAGCAAGTTTGCTGAAGCAGATAGACTGCTAAATGTGCACAGGAGAGACTTGGGCCATTTTTGCACTAGACTGTTATAGTGCTGTATTCCACTAAAGTGCTATTATTCCTTAGACACCCCTCCCTAAACTGCAAATCCCAGGATTCCATAGGATATTGAAAGTGGAATAATAGCACTATAACAGTCTAGTGTGGGAATGGCCTTGAGTTCAAGTCCATGCACAGAGCACAGTTCAGCAGTTAGACTTTTAACAAGTCACACAGTGTGTTTGCATGATATGAACAAACAGTATATCTGCCGCTTAGTCACTTCTGTACCCAGCAACTAAGCAGGCCACTTTGATTTGTTATAGCAGCAGTAGAAAATTCCCCCCCACACACACTTTTGGCGGTGGGCTGTGTGTGTCTTGTTTTGTTTTGTTTCATCCCACCCAAGAAAAAAAAGGGAGGCAAGCCAGCAACAAATTCTGGATTCTCAGTCTAGCTTTTTGATGCAACTAGGTGCAACTAGAGAAAGGGAGGTGCCTGCTGCCAGAACTCAGTAAACAAAGCCGTGAAGCAAAGCTCTGCAGTTTGTTTAGCTGCTCTTCTTGCAAATGGAAGCAGTTGAGCTGCAGGCACTAATAAGATGTCTGGTTTGTCATGGTATTCAGACACCCTATAGCATTACCAACCTTGCAAGGTTATTGTGAGAATAAGATGGGATAATATCCAGAAAGATCCAGAAATTAGGTGAAGAAAAAACTAAGTGACAAATGAGCCAAAAGTGAACTTGTTCTGGTAGAATATGAAATGGTTACCACTAATCAGGAAAACAGTTTTGGATAGGCAGGGTTACCTCAGTGGGCCATTTATTTTGCCTGCCACAGTAAATGCAGTTTTGGAAATAAAACTGATGTTGTCATAAGGTCTTTCATATAAATCTGGGTTTGGTATGTTCAGGATACTGTTTACAGTTCTGGTCAACTCATGTTAAAACACAAACAAATTATGATAGCTGTGGAAAGGGTGCAGAAAAAAGGTGAGTAGAGTGTTACTGGAGTGTCTCTCCTATGTAGAGAGATGGCAGCACTTGTGACTTTTCAGTTCAGTGAGAAAAGACGTAGGAGAGTGTGATAGAGGTTTATAAATTATATATGTAATATAGGTATAACATACAAGCAAGTATGCCATTCCTGCTTTGGCAACTCTTGATAGTAGTCACTACCAATACCTCCCTGAGGGGCTGGGGAGCACATTTAGAAGGCCTAACAGTCAGGGGCTGATGGTCCCTGGAGGAGAGGGCATTCCATAGAAACGCCCTTGAAATAATGGCTGTCATCAAGGCTTTCAAAGCCTTTGAGATTATCCTACCTGCCAAGGCTGCTCAGGTAATGTCAGACAATATCACTGTTATCTACTACCTGAACAAACAAGATGACACTCATTCAGATGCTCACAGTTCTGTTTTGCAACTGGTGCATTCCATGGAACATCTGGGTCATGGCAATCCATCTTCATGATGAGTCAGATACTCATATCCTGCCATGAGTGGAGGCTTCATCTGAGCACACTCTGGAAGATCTTTGCAGACTGGGGCAATCCAGCTGTGGATCTGTTTGCATCCCCTCTCAACCTGCAGTGTGAGATCTTTTGCTCCAGAGCCCACAAGAGGAAGGGTTCTCTGGGTGATGCGTTCCTGTTCAACTAGGGAGGGCCCATTGTGTGTGCTTTTCTGTATTGCCAAGGTTCACCAGGACAATTCCAGATGTATTCTGATCACTCCACGGTGACCCAAACAACTGTAATATGCATCCCTGATCCATCTGTCAAAAGGGGAGTATCAGAGGTTGTCATCCCATCTGGATCTTCTTACCATTCATGAGTACAAGGTGAAACATCCTGACCTGGAGACTGTCAAACTCACCACTTGGAGAGTCTTTCTCTGGCTTCACTGTCTCAATGAGTCAGATATATAATATATAATAGAGGGTGCCCACGAGTCTTCTACAAAACGTGCTACTTTAGTAAACGTACTAAGTTTACGGAATTGACAGTTGTATGTTCTGGTTTTTGTGGTCTTGCTGTTGGGACAGGGGATTGTTTTGGTCTTCCATCAAGTACTATCTTTCTGCAATATTGTGGCATTTCCAGCATCTAGAAAGCCTTCTTGCTTCCTAGACCTTTAGTGAAAGGGATTCTAAAGAGATACAAAAACTCACCTGTTATTGGCCCTGTTGCCAGATGGAGCCTGTGGGTCATCCTGTCTCAGTTTTCCAGAAAACCTTTTAAAGCTATGACTATATGCGCCCTCAAATTGCTGTCTTGGAAAACTGCCTTTCTGGTCATGGTCACCTCTGCCAGGATAACAGGGAAGTTTTGTTTGCTTCGCATAGGTCAGCCTTATCTGCACTTCCATAAAGATAAAGTGGTGCTTCATCCAGACATCTCCTTCTTTCCAAAGGCTGTTTCCGCATTACATTTAAACCAGAATATTCCACTCCCTGAATTTCTGTAGAACCCCCACATCTAACTTTGAGCACACTCTTCACAGTTTATGCCCTAGCCTTCTACATCAAGCACACAACACTGTTCAGAGGTTTTTCCTCTGCTACTTGTCTAATAAGAAAGGTCTTCCTGTGTCACCTCAACAGTTGTTAAAACAGTTGCAGCAGCTACTCACCTGACTTATAAACTAACTGGCAAGCAACTTCCAACTCAAGAGCCATTTGATGAGAGCTCTGTCAGCATTCACTGCCTTCCTTAAGGGTGTTGCTCTGCACAACATCTTAGATATGCCACCTGGTCTTAGCTGTCAATATTTATTTCTCTTAGCAGACTGGTCACAAGATTGAGAGAGGAGGCTGCCTTTGGGAGAGTTGTACTCTTTTCCTGTGTGGCATGACACTCCTTCCTCCTACGGTTAGTATCGTGCTAGTTTCCCATTTGTGTGAGTTTACCTGTAACTTTGGTTCGTCAAGTGATCATCTGCGAACTCACACAATCCCACCCATACTCCCTCATCATATCCCGCATCTCCTTCAATAACTGGCTGCTGCCTCAGTGTCCCTGGAATTGAGGATTTAGGTGGAAAGTGTGCTGGAAAGGGCAGGGCTACCACGAAAACATATGTCATAGTGCTTTAGGTTTGAAAACGCACTGTACATGCACAGATGACCCATTTGTGTGAGTGCACAGATGACCACTCAAAAAACCACAGTTACAGGTAAGCAACCTGTTCTCCTCCTCCTTCATAATATTGGATCTCTCTGTGTCATCTAGAAAAACTGATGGAACTGACAAAAGCACATATTTTACTTGATGCTTGCGTTTCCAGAGTGGTAACCTTGTTAATTTGTTGCTTCAAAAATAACAAAGGGTCTTGGGACAATTTATAGACAAATGCATTTATCGTAGTATAGGCTTCCATGGATTTCGTCCCCTTCATCAAATGTATGAAGTGTCTCTCTGTGCATGAACCGAACTGAACACATAACTAATTTATGATTTAATTTTTTTCCAAATAGGACAAATTAATTTACTGGTGGCTGTTAGCCATAATCTTGAAAGGGAGTTTCTGATGCTTGGGAAGTACAGTAGAAAATACAAAGGATACACAATGGGGAAAAGCTTACTACTTTCTAATGCTAGTTGTGGGCTTACTAGAAGCATGTGGCTGGCAAATTCTCCCCACTGGTGGGCTACAGAGTAGGACCTGTCCAGCACACTTGAATCCTCTGGCAGACATAGAAAAAGAGATGCTCCCTTGAGCATTGGTGCTGGATACAATCAGTATCAATAAACATATATGTACCATTTGTTTATCTTATTTTGTGAGAGTGTTGCTATTCCAAGAACTCAGCCCAAGGTAGGCCACAGAAAATAGACCTGGTCAAGGTGCTGTGACCCTGGCAGTTTCCCAAAGATGTCTGGTGCTAAAGCCAGCCCTAAATAATTTAGGTTTGTTTTACTTTTTGTTGTGTGCTTTGAAGTCATTTCTGACTTATGGTGACCCCAGTGTGAACCTATCACAGAGTTCTGGGGCTGAGAGTATGTGACATGCTCAGGGTCATCCAGTGGATTTCCATGGCCAGGCAGAGAATCAAAACCTATTCTCCAAGATCATAGTTTAACACTCAAACTACTACACTACTCTTACCGTTTTATTATTAGGCATGGAAACTTCTGTATTTTGGTCCAATTTTGAAAAAGTCTTTTCATCAAGAATTCATGCTGAAGTCTGACATTTTTGTTACAGGAAATTGGTTTGGATTTATGAGTAGGGAGCAGTTATTAGAGAGTGCAATTTTTCTTCTCAAAATATGGGTAACCACAGTTGTTTTCCTCTGTCTTATGACTCAAGATTTGGATGTTTAGTTACAAAGTTTGTTGTGTAAGAAATATTACCTTCCCAGAGGGAAAAGATGGGTCTGGTTTTAAACATCAACCAATTGGTCTCCCTAGATGCGTGGGAGATATCTGTATGCATTGCGACAATCAATTTCATTAATAAAAAGACTAGGGGGTAGGAGGATGCTTTCAGTAAAATTAAACACTTAAGACTAAAACCAATAGGATTTATGCCTGCTTGGGGGAAGCAATGAGGGCACTGGCCCCCCAAGTGAGAATTCTACCTTCAGGGTTGTAGCTAAGAAAGATGGGGCAAAATGAGGACATTGTCCTCCGGAACAATTCTGATTTCTCCCATGAAATTTTCTTTCATTCCCCAAACTACTAGCATTTCAGTAACTTAAATCTTTAGTTGAGCATCTAGAAATAAAGAGTTTAGGTGTCCAAAGAAAAGGTGCAAAGTTACCAAGGGAATGTGAACACAGCAAAGATACAATACGAAAATGATTTTTCAGTGTTTTACTCGTTGTAGTGCAAGAAACTTTGGGGGAGGGGGATAGAATTCTTCACTCCTGAGTTAATGTCGGACAGCCTTGCCCATAATAACACAGTTGTTCTCAGCACAGCAGTTGATAGGCATCCTACACATAGACATGCAGCATTTGCACCATCTTAATATAAAGACCTGTTTTAAAATCTGGATGTAAAATGCCCTTGTGTGTGAAGATGTGCGTCTTTTTTGTGTCTGTCTTCAGCATCCACTTTTAAAACCCTGTTTTCAAATCCAGGTACAAAGTGACTTTATGTTTAAAAATCTTTTCATGTTCATCCTCAGCATACAGTGTACAAACACTTTCTGACAATGAATGACAAAAAAAAGTAGAACCAACTAGGGACATTCAAAAATTATGGAGGAGGAAGATAATAAACATGCTTGGGAAATCGCAAAATTTACAGAGACTTTTCTTTAAACAACAATAGAGTTTGTTGTTGTTGTTGTTTTTAAAAGAAAACTCTAAGGAACAACAGTAATGGCAAAATATGATTCATTGAGAAGTGAGCATGTTAACTAGCCCCCTACCACCACCTTGGAACATCAGATGTAGGAGTCAACTTTTCATGCCTTGTTCGTCAGTACCCAGAAAACATCTGGCTGACCTGTGCTAGATATGTAATGCTGAACAAGATTCTTATAAACTTGGTGCAGTTCTGAGGTTCACTTTTCTGCCCACTTAAGTTTTTTACCAGCTCTGCTTGGCATTCTTCTTATTCAGGCTCCCATGATGACAAGAAAGGGAGGAAATCCTTTCCAGCACAGCATCTCTGTCTCATCATTAACATATCTGTGTAGCTTTTGATTGATCTCAGTGCAGTTCTGTGTAATGACAGTTTATTTGTTGGCCAAGTAAAAAAATTAACACTTTATACTGAGGTTTTAGAAATAACGGTGACTCTGAGAAGTGTCAGTAAATATGTTTTTTCCTCACATATGGTTTTAGTTTAACTTTAATTCCTGCAGAACATCTTTTTTCATAAAAGCTAGTTATTTCTGTTACAGATTCACAAAAATCACAGATTTATAATGCAATGTGAGTGTATAATCCCTGGAGGTGTTTCTCCTGTGTGAGACTATTATCACTGACATCAGTTTCTACTTGCTCCCAATTCCTGTTTCCACTCCCACCAGATTTTGACCTGAGTTGATCTGGTGGCTGAGTTATGCTCGGTATATGTCTAGGTTTTACAACTGAGCCCTAAAGGGGAACATTGTAACAGTCTGTGCTTAGTATGTTGAAACGGAATGAAGCCACCTAATGAAATAAAAATGACCAGAGTATGAATCACACAATCTGACTTCTGAAGCAGACTGCAAAATTCTTTGCATATTAAAAGTACTATGTAAATAAATAAAGAACCATTGGTATGTGACTTAAGGGTCATCCAAGATTTTACTGTTTCTGCTTCTTCATCCAAGTCATTTCAGACCCTCACATTTCTTCTTTTTTTACCTTATCCATGATGCTGCCCTTTCCTTTAGCATCCATAGCCAAAATCCTTACGTATGTTGCAACACTCTTTCTTATAGGTTATTATAATCTCCTCCATCTTGACCTTCTAGCCATCTTGTCTACAGTCATGTTTTGGAATTGTAATTTAGTCCAAAGACATTCCCATGAGATAGAATCAAAAGGAGCTTCAAATCAATGAATGCCACAAAAATCAAGCTTTACAATTCCTGCCAAATATTTCTCAATAGCATGTTTCAATATAAAACAATTATCCAAAGTTGACCTTCCTGAACAAAAGCCAGCCTGTTCTGGAGCTAGCAATGCATGATCTTTCGCCCAATCCTCCATTGTATCGAGAAGAGACCTGGCATAAATTTTCCCCAAAACATCTAAAAGGATAATTGGGCTATAATTTGCTGGATCATTTCTGGGACTCTTTTTGTAGACTGGGACCACAATAGCAGATGACCAGCTTGGTGATGTGATTCCAGAGTTAATAATTAAGGAAAACAAATATGCAAAAATGGGAACTCACCAATCAGAGAATGCAATAAAGATATCTGTTGGAAGGCCATCCCCACCAGGTGCTTTACTTTTTTTAATCTTAGGATTAATGACTTGGCCCTTTCTATTGAAATATTTTCCCAACAGTGCTCCCATTTACGTCCATTATAATCCTGGGAAGCAATCCTAGGGTGTTCAGGCTAATTGAATATCGTTCCAAAATAAGTTTCCCAGTCATTTTTAGAAATAGTATGCTCTAAAATGGAGGAGGAGCTTTTTTCTAGCCTTGCAACTGTATCCAAGAATTTAGATGGATTCTTTTGCAAAAGTGCTAGGCCTAATTCCTTCCACTGTTCCTTATAATACGTCCTTTTTTTCTCACTAATTACTTTTTTATACTTTTTGCACATGTCACTGAAATATGAGGGAATTATAGAGGAATCAGTGGAATGATATAGTCTGATGACTTTTCCCATTTGCCTTTTTAGATTCCTGAAATCCTCGTCAAATGAAAGATTGTCCCTTTTAGATTGGCAGTTTCCTAGTTAGAATACCTTTTTTAGAAAAAAGGATCTACGAGAGTTTGTTAACTGTGCATATAATATACCAAATAGTGCCTTACTTATATACTAGAACCTGCCCAAATTTCTGTGCCAGAAAAGCACATGCTAAAATAATCATCAGGATTGCTGCAAATGTTAGTTCCTACAATTGCCATTTTTGTCTCTTATATAGGTCCAAGCATTATTCCTACTGCCACACTTGCCTCTCCAGCAGTGATTCAACTTTTATGCCTCTGTAAACTCTGTCTTTTCCCTTGGCAACCCCGTGGGAAACAACAATATCCTGTCTCAGTCCATTTCCTTCCCCACCATGTCCACGTGTTTTGTAGTGTCACCTTCTCTTTGGAAAGTCTCTCTGAAGTCAATGCCAGCCAGTAGGCTTTATGAAAGCGACAGTTGATTTGACTTAAATTGATTTAAATCATGTTTAATTTGCTTCTCTGAAGGACTCAATTTTAATGACTTAAATCACAGTTTAAATCACAAGTGAAGATTCTATTTTATCATCATTTTTAATAGAAATAGATTATTGTTTAATGTATCCTTAATACACATTCAGAGATACAGACTTCATTACAAGGCAGGTACACACTAAACCTTTATTCTGAATTGTTTTCAGCTTAATTTTCAATTGGAATTTTCAAAATGGAATTCTTTGTATTTGTATCCAGACTTTTTGACCCTGTTCAAAATGAATCCATCTCCCCGGATTCTGTACCCAGTTGACATTTTCTGTCTTTGCAGTAAGGGAAAAAGCAAGGTCACAAGAGAGAGATAATCTGCACTTTCATGTACACTCCCTGCAGAATAGGACTGATCAGCTTTTTCTCTGACATCATAAACTGCTGTTAATATATTCATAAAAATAAAATTAGAAGCTACATAAAAACATGAGATTATAATATGCCTCGGCTCTTTTTAATTTATAAAAGAATACTTTGAAATCTGGTTTAAATTTTTAAAAAAATCCAGTTGAGTTTTTAAAAATCTTTTTGAAGCAAATGATTGATTTTTATTAACCTAGATGAATGCTGAAAGATGCTTGAGAGAGGCATCCCTTCCTGTGGGATCCACTCTCCTTGAGTCCCACTGTTGCCTCTCTTCAAACACAATTTGCAGGATTTTGAATTCATCTTGGAACTGCCACGAAATGTAAGATGTGTTCACACAGTAAGAAGTGATCAGTCCTTCAAGCTACCTTCTAACTGCCTGTCCTGCTGTTGGAGTGTTGTTACTGTTGTTTGTTATTGTTATTTCTAATACTGCTGCTGCTATTATCCTTATGGTTATGCTGCCTTTTCCCAAAACCAAGACTGAAAGCAGCGTCTAACCACTGACTCATCAGAATTGTGTCCGCTGCCTGTTGGTTGTTTGCCAAGGTCGCTTGCCAGAGGGAACTTTCCCAGCCCTACCTAGAGAAGCCAGAGATTGAACTTGGGATGCTTTCTATATAAAATATATCTCATCCTCTTGGCTACCGCTCCTCCCCTGGCCTATTGTTGTTCACTTTTTTTTGAACCGCCTCATCCATTTAATAAACATACAATAAATCATGAATCATGGTTTTGCCATCCTACCCATGCTGCAAGTGCTGTTGTTTCAAGGCTCATAGGCTGCCTTACTTATCAGTTTTCAGGTTTAGACAGTCTTACTTATCACTATCACCTCTGCTTTCATTACTAAGAATAAATGGCATTTGTTGTGGTTCTTTGCTTTCAAGTCAACGTCAACTTAGGACAATTTAGGACAACTATGAATGAGAAACCTGCAAGAGTCCTAGTCATCAGCTGCCCCCCTCAGGTCTTGCAGACTCAGGGCTCTAGCTTCCTTGACTGAATCAACTGATTTCCTCATTTTATGCTTGGTTTCTGTCTCTGCAACTGACTTAGAAAAAGAACCAGACAATTTCCTTTTAGCCAAGGTTGAATTTTTCTCTTTCCCAAGTCCCACTGATTAGTAGTGAAAGGACTGCAGAAATTTTGGAGCATATGGAACTATTTTTATACAATGGAATATGAAGTCAAAAGAATGCAAACTTTTTAGGTCCTGTAGTTGAGATGTAACAAATTACATTTAGAAGTTATTTATTTTTAAAAAACACTGTGGGCGTTATGTATGTTGTGGGCTCATTCCTAGGAAATTGGTCCATTTGGAATAAACAAACAATGGATATCGAAAATCTAAAACCCTTTGTACAGTCTCAAACCGCCATGCAATACTGTTAGTTGTGTTTCCTCCCAAGCCACTTGTATCCTAGACGTATAACCACACATTTTGCAAGATATAAAACAGCAAAGTAAACATGAGGAAGTAATTGTTCACAATCATGTTGCAAGGATATTGAAATATATGAGGCAACAACAAAGTCGTAATTGATTAATGTAGCTATAGTTTGTGATGGTAGAATTGAATGACAGAATTATTATGGTCTGCTTCCACAAATCGTTATCTTTTTGATTTTCTGTAATGAGAATAAAATTAAAAACATTTTTTAGAATATAATTCTATCGGCAGTAATTATGTTGCAGTAAACAGTAACTGCTTCTTCCATTATGATTAATTCTAATTGAATTAGAATTGGGATTCTAAATTGTGATTGCATATGTAGATAAAATAGTGATACTTTAAAAAAATAAAGCTTACATTATACTTTGATGGGTTCTTAACAATAATTTGCATCTTTTATAAACAACTGTTTTGACTGTCTGTTACTGAATATTTTGTTTTACCATTTTTGTGATCAGGGCACCTTACATTAATACATTAATATATACTGGGGTGGGAATTGTGTGGGATGCAGATGGTATGGGGGGGTTCCACAGCCTCTGCACAGCCTCTGGACTCCTTTAATCCCTGCCGCCACCACCACCACCACCACCCCATTTAGTAACATAAATCTTTGCTGTGGTGCAGCCACCAGGTACTAAAAACAGCCCTGCAGTTGGAAGTACATGTCCACAGTCAGGCACATTGTCAGTAGCAACTTGTCCATAGAAGAGAGAGCAGAGCATGGCACAGCATGGCCTAGTTTCCATGATTTCTAACTTTGCTCAATGTAGAAACTGAGAAAGTTAATTTCTGGACTGTAACCTCAAAGAATGCCTCAGACAGCCTGGTTAGTGGCCATGTTGGGATTCTGGGATTTGTATCCCAATGCTCTGTCTGTTCCCATTGCACCTTATATGGATTATGGGCCACTGCAAACTGATGTTCACATAACATGACATGGCTAGAAGAATCGTTGCTTTCTCATCTCCGAGTTGTTGTTTTGGTGTTTTGTTTTTTGTTGTTAGTTTGTTTTTTGCCTCACTTCCTCGTCAGCTATGGCCCTCAAAGGAAGAAGACAGATGAGAAATTACACCAGTGATTGGGAAAGTGGTATTAAGCAAAAAGATTCACTCAGCCTGCATGATGTAGGACCTGAAGAGTGAGTGCTGCAGTTGTATGAAATAGAGTATACTTTTGCTGTTTGGCTCTGAAGTCTGGCTCCTTTTGTTGAGGTTGTCAGATTATGTAGTGTTGTGTATACAGGTGCACAAGCCACCTGAAAATCTAAGAGTTCCAGAGGAAGAAGGCAGGGAAAATTTGGAGCTTGATTGAATACCAAGAAGACTAAAGAGCTGTAATACAACAGAAAGTCTCTGTGAATCGTCACTTCTTATTGATGGATGATGTGGATATATATCACATAGGAAAACATGGTTCCCTTATGAGCTATGGGAAATGCCTTGCAGAGAAAGCCCTTTTGCACCAGACAGTTACGGAACTCTGTTTCCTCTTTAACTGCCATGGTTCCATCCTAAGGAGTCCTGAGGTTGACAGTTTAGGGAAGGGTATATTTCACTTGTATTTCAGCAATATTGTGACTCATACCTTAAAAACTGTCTGAAATGCTATGGTATCACTGATTTGGAAAGTTACATTTGTAAGCAATTCATGCAGGAAATATCAAGCCAGATTTTGAATGGTTTAATTTTACAAAATATCCACTTACAGTAGAGTCTCGGTTATCCGACCTAAACGAGCGGGCGGAGGGTCGGATAACCGAAATGTCGGATTAGCCGGAGGCCCGTGGCAGCTGCCATTTTGGGGGCGTGTCTGGGCGTGTCTGGGGGTGCAGAAATGCCTACAGCCACGCCCCCAGGCAGCCGCGACGTCGGTTAATCCGGAAGGTCGAATAACCACGTGTCGGATAACCGGGACTCTACTGTAATTGCTTTAGTCTTTGGAAAGATTGGCAACTGTTGCAATATAATTTTAGTTCAGCTGATTTTAAAATTCTGATAAGATTTTGGATGCAGATTGACAAAGTTGTGTCCCCCCCAAAAAAATCCCATTTTTTTTCTTGTTTAAAAAATACTGTTCCCTTAAAATATTTTTTTCAAATGCAGAGTATTCAGTATATTCAGTGCAAATTGTTGTTCTGCTTTTTATTTTACAGAATTCCCCATTGCAGTGAATAATGAATAGGCTATTTGAGTCACTTTCTGTTATTCTTGTGTGAAGAATAGGATATTGCAACATGCAGATAAACCTTTTGCTGTAATTAAGAACATAAATTATAACACAGCATGTCCACATACAAATGAGTGCTTTCCTGGTATATAGGCCCCTATAGGTCTTTGGAATTGGAAGAGAAAAACTTAGTTTCAGTTGTACAAATTACTTCCAGATGTAGATTTCAATAAACACATAGTGTTGTTGCTTTACCCAAAGGTGCTGTGAATTTCTTGAGGCAAGTCTGCATCTAGTAAACTATGACATTATTCAATGCTAATGAAGTTACTGTATTGTGTAGGTGTACCACCCCTTAGCATTTAATATTCTTTAAGATTTTAGGGCCCTCTTCAATTTGTAAATCCTTAAAGATGGCTTAAAGAGTGTTTTCATTCCTAACGTCTGCGTTTGCATACCTGTGATCCCACTGTAGTAGGTACAGCCATTTCAGTGTTCACAGGAGACAGCTAATGGTTCCCGTCTGCTGACAGAGCAACTTCTGCCTGTGGAATGAATTCTCTTAGACCCAGTAGCCTCTATGCCTTCCCAAATCTGCTATGAAAGATCTCCAAGGCAGATTTAGCGTCACATGGGAGCTGCAGTGGAAGAACAGAGTGAAAAAGTTGTATTGTGCAAATTCTGCCCATACAACATTAGATGTAGCCCCATATTAAATTACATAAGGGCATTTCCTTTTTGGAGATGCTGTAAGAACCCCTAGGATCAGGCTTCAAAATTGTCCACTGAAAACTTTATACATTCGGCAAGAGCATACATGTTTCTTCTCAGCTTGTATGCAAAGTACAATGGACATAAACTCAGTTTTCCACTGAATTCTTGACATTCTAGGTAGCATTTTTCTGCATTGGTTCTTAAATTGGATTTGAGTTGGCCATGTGGGATATAAATTGGTCTAGCTAGGACAGCAGCAGTTTAAGCCACCATTGTACTTTGTTCATGACATGAGTCTTCTGTTGAAAACAGTATCACTATGTCAGGTTCTCCTAAGTAGAGTCTCATATTCCCACCAGATTAACCTGTGATGTGAGTCAGGAAACGTACAACGTCATGCCTTGCAGTAAGTCATCATATGCGTTACGGAAAAGAGCACAGCGCTGCAGCCACACAGTTTTAAGCTGCCTCTCTTTGTTATATATAAGATAAAAATCCATCCCAAAGAACGGTTTTAAACCACAAACAGCAATCGGCTTTTGGATGTTGATAAAAGCTTTGCTAGCAATTGTACATTATGATAGATACAATGGGTAGATTGATATGACTATCCTGTATTGTATAATTTTATCTCTATTCTAATTTGAAGAGTATTGTGACACTATTTCTGTGTGTCCTGACTGATTGGCATGTAATTATGAAAATCGTCATAGTTTAATACCCAAAATAACAATGGCTAGAAAATGCTTACACAGAGAATAACACTAGTAGTAGCTCTTGTTCTTAGATATTGTTGGGCTATTCTCTTTTGACCAATACAAGGAAAGAATGAGTAATAAACTGCATGTTGCAGCAGAAAAATGTGGCTTCTTTTAATGGTAGACAATGCTTCACTGAACATCTTTGGCCTTAGAGTTTCCTTGGTCCTTGGAAGCAATAGCCAGTGAAATGGGCAGGAATAAGGAAACTTTGAGCAGTTGGTGTAAGCCGCATTTTACTCATAATGTGTAATTTGGACATGAAGGATGACCATCAAAAGTAGAATATATAAATACCCACATTTCAGTTTCACCAGGAAAAAAAAATCCTGTCCTGAGAGCCAAAAAGTTTTCAATAGATAGAGGTATTTCAAAGAAGTGACCACACTTTTATGCTTATTCCTCAGATTATTGCACTGGGAAAAATCAGCCTACTCAGTCTGTGCTGAGCCTTTGGGGACAGCCCATGTAGTTTATGGTCAGCAAAGCTAAGTTGAGCAATTCTTTTGGAAGACTGTGCAACTGAAATAAAATGAGACTGTAGAAACCACTGTTAGGAACTAAAAAGACAAAGAGAAAGCCAGCCCAGAACCATGGCAGACAGTGTCTAGTTGGAAGCCAAATGGAGCATAGCCAGGCAGAAATGCAGAACACAAGTCACATGAGAAATGAAATGAGTATCATTCTGTGGGGCATTTATGAATGTGTCCTGTGTTTTTAATAGAGACCTAAAGAGGAGAAATGAAATAAGGACAGAGCAAGAGTATGATAACAGCATGAAATGGCTTTCCTGCAGTTAGTTTTCCCGTCCTGGCTTGTAACATTTGTAAATGGTCATTTTATAGTTTTCGCATTCTGTGTGCCCATGTACACCTCCCATTGTGTTCCATTCACTCAGTGGTTACTGTGGGCAGGATCAGAGAGGAATGGCAAAAGAATGAGCAAATGCCCAGCCATGGGAAATTATTTTATTTTATTTATCAATAAAATGTGCTTTCCTCTTATCGCTACAAAATGATCTCAAAGTTCCAAGGGTTACAGCTCCAGGAAACACAATAAAATCGTACAATCAGTTCATAGTAAACAATACAACAGGAAAGAGAAAATGCATAGTTAAATATTGATCAAGTGCAGTAACATTTCAACTGGCTGAATAAGTAGATCTTCTGTTAATGCCAGAAACTTCTAAGACATGGTCTTACCATACCTAAAAATGGAAAGGATTGAAACAGGCAGGTTTCCCCACCTCTGTCTCTTTGGAATGGGTAACTGAGAGGTCTTTGCAGTTTAACAACTAAGCTGCGTGCTTGGAGGTCACTTTCATCATCTTCTGGTTTCCTAGGCTCCAAAACTTGTGAGAAATGTTTTAGTCCAAACCGGCATATTTGGCATCCAAACTCAACCACTCTTTAAGTATGGAAGTTTCACAATATTTTAACATGGAAGAATGAACAGGCAGCTTAATGATCTTTTAGGCTATTCTGTTAAAATGGGCTAACACTAACATACACACACACGCACACCTTTATATTTCTAGTAAGGCATCACATGTTCCTTACATGTTCACACTCATCATATTCTTTTATATTCAACTCAGCAAAGAACACTAAGAGGCAGCTCTATAATATTTATAAGGAATTAAACATCTTGTATGTGCCTTCAGTTCATCTGTCAACTTACATGAGCCCAGTAATCTCATAATGTTTTCTTAAGCAAGGAGTACTCAAACGTGTTTTGCATTGCCTTCCCTCTGAAATTTTGCCTTCAACGCGTGGTATTCCTTGGCGGTCTCCCATCCGACTATTAACCAGGGCTGATTTTGTTTAGCCTCCAAAAACAGAAGGTATCTAGTGTGCTTCCGGTATTGTATAGTCTTACATTAGTAAAGAATTAAATATCTTACATATCTCTGTAACATAATCATCTGCTTTATCTCTAGCAGGGACCCCTGGAAAATAATATTCTACAGGCATTTATCTATCTACCCAAAAAGAAGATACTCAGTATATGTCTATATCTAGAGAAGGGTTTTTGTCTGCCTCTCTCTTATCAGCATGTTATGGGTATTTATCAGCCAGGAGCAATATTAGTAATAAAGGCTGTCATAGGCAGCTGGGTCTTACCTTGTTGGAGAGGTCATAAACAGCCAACTTTTGTGTCTAGGGAGGGAACTTTGATATGGCTTCCAGCATATGTCTTTCCGGTCAGAGACTAATCCAACTGGTCCTCATTAATGTCAACAGTTAGATTTCACTAGCCATCTATACCAGGCCACTAAGTAACTAAACACTGGCCATCACTATGCTGTCTGTCTGCCAATAAATGACTTTATCAGCCTGATTGAAGTTGATTACATCAGCCTAATTAACACTTTTGTAGCAATACAGTGGGCCTTTTCAGTTTTTTTCTCTATATTCTGCTTATATGTTTATTTTCTCCATTAGCCTTTTACATGACTGCATGCCCAGATCTAGTTGGAGAGGCTTTAACTTATTACACAGGCATACTTAAGTCCTTAATATTCAGGCTTTAGGGACCTCATTTTTGCAAAACATATGCCAAAATAGTGTCCAGCCTGTAACAATCACCCGCTTTTGCCAAATCTTAAGGATCTGGCACATTCGTACAATATCAAAACATCGTACCATAACAGTCCTTTTCTGGGGGGGGGCCTTTAATTCTGCTCTCTTTATTAGATGCAGTTGCAATCTGAAGTTCTGTTGTCACTGAGGCAGTTCTTCTACTTTATTCATTGAATATTGGGCTTTAAACGTCTGGCTGAGCCATGGATTCGGTTTTCTAGAACAGGACCACAATCTTATACAGAAAGCTCTAATGTTTAAACACACTTATCTGAAACTGAATCAATAAGGTTTATCGTTACAGAGTAATTGCTCTAGAGATTTAGCATCCATCTCTTCCATCCCCACCCCTAAACCTGGAAATATATGTTAGTATAAGAAGACTTGGTGTAAATAACCTAAAGGCAAGATCTCATCTGATCTTGGAAACGAAGCAAGGTCAGTCCTGGTTAGTACTTGGATGGGAGACTGCCAAAAAATGAGTATTCATTATCTAAGAAAACCCTTTGAAATTCGTGAGGCTGCCATACATAAAGGGAAGTTACATACACATGGGAAAGCCACTTTAAAATATGAGAACAGAAGACTTTTTAAGACAAATCTGTAGGAGGTGGAGGAGCACCAGGAGTGTCTATTGTCAGTTGCTACTGTTACACCCGTTGTGCCCCTTTGTATAGCTGGAGGATCTAAAAATATTTTTGAGGTTTTTCAGAGTGTTAAGAAGCATATGGATTTGGTGATCCACTAGATACTGGGATCGGCAGAAGGCTTTTGACAAAGTCCTTCACAACCACGATTTGAACTAAGCCTAGGAAGCTGTTCGACAACCTCTGAAGGGCTGCATGGTTCCTATCCTGGATTAGCTACGTTCATGGAAGATGCCTGCCAATGGCCATTACTCACAATGGCTATATACTATCTCCTTTCTCTAGCTTCTGAGACCAAAAGATCAATTGAGTGGGTAGGTGTCTGTGTAGTAGAGAAAGTCTCTGTCCCTTCTGCCTCCTCCACCACCACCATCATCACGACCTCTCCTCCAATTATGTCTATGACTAGTTTTACCATTTCTGATAGTCGCTGAGGAATAGCTATTTCAGTAGCTGGATTGCTGAAGGTTTTGGAAGAGGCAGGGTGAGATTTCAGTCCCAGCATATTTAATTGCGAGCCAGCACAATGTAGTGGTTTGAACTACAACAAGGGTTCAATTCCCTGCTTGCGCATGGAAACCAGCTGGATGACCTTGGGTGCATCACACACTGTCACAGTGTAGGGGAGTATGGTGGACTCCTTGCTTCACTTTTCCCACTGCCAGTGTGTGAGAAAGCAAAACCGCTTGTAGGAATTGTTTAGGCTAGCAGGATAAAGTGTTTCCCATGAGAATGCTGTATGTAATCAGGCCGTCTGGAACATGCAGCTGTGTTCATATGTTATGTCTCTGAAAGCCTCATGTTATTGTACATGTATACTTAAAACACGGTTTCTGAACAGGCTGTTTCCTTATTCCTTTTTTTTGTCTGCTCTGTTAGAGATGGCTCGCTTCACTGTGACTTAATTACCCGCAATAAAGACTGTTAGATTGCTGGCTGGTCTCAGATGTGAGTTTTTTCTACTGATGGAAAGAATGCTTCTGGCGGATTTTTGACATGGTAGCAGAGGATGGTTACAAGAGGTTTCTGAGCTGTTTTTACAATGGCTCAAGTGGCGCCTGGGGGCTTGCCTCTTGTTAAGCTAAACACAACTAATTACTTGGCGTGGTCAGCTCGCATGGAAAAGTATTTGCAAGCCGAGGGGCTATGGGGTGCTTTTACAGCTCCCATGGCTCTCCAAGGGACTGCTGCGGAGATAGCAGCAGCAACGAGGCGTGCTATGTCTATCCTCTTCCTTGCTGTGGAAGATGACCAGCTCACATATATTAGGGATCTTGCCACCCCTCGAGAAGGCTGGGTGAGGCTGAGGGAGTTGTATCTGAGTCAAACGGCTGCCACCAAGTACACTCTCTGCGCGCGCCTCTATAATACGAAGTTGGCCCCTGGTGTCCCAATGAGGTAGCATTTGGCAGAGTTTTCAGAGCTGTTTTCGTCACTTCGAGAGAGAGGCAAAGTGTTGCCTGAAGGTGACAAGGTATTTTGCTTCTTGAATTCCCTCGATAGTTCCTGGAATCTAGTCGTGTCCTCACTTCAATCCATGCCAGAGAGAGAGTTAACCGTCTCCTTGGTTTCTGCTCATCTGCTGGAAGAAGAGGAAAAGTGCGTGAGGAATGCAGCGACTCCCACTCAGACGGCTCCAGCTGCAGAGGCCTGTGCCGGGAGGAAAAGTTCCTCCAGCTGCTGAAGCGAGGCAGGAGGGGCTGGTGAGAGCCCATGCCGTGCGGAGGTGCTTTCGCTGTGGGTCTGCTTCTCATCTTAAGCGTGATTGCCCGCTCCTGAAGCAAGGGGAGCAAAGCTTTGCAGGCGCTGGTGCCAGAGGCCATGGCAGAGGCAGAGGAGGTCGAGCCAGAGGGCGTCTGAGAGTTGCTGTTGCCGTGGGAGATGCTGTTCCGGACACTGTGTCGGGCTCTGAGGAGGCAGGTGATTCCGTTTGGCTTCTTGACAGTGGCTGTTCCCAGCATCTGGTCAACGCTGAAGATTTATTTGACTGTTTGGATTCTGCCAGTGTTTCCAGTGTGACATTAGCAGATGGGACAAAGGCTAAAGTTTGTGGCGAAGGTATAGCTTTTGTCCCTGCACTTGACATGGGTTTGAAAAATGTTTTGTTTGTTCCCTCACTTGATTTCTGTTTGCTTTCTGTGGGGCAGCTGACAGAGTCTGGGTTCAAGGTTGAGTTCTATGGGAAGCAAGGTAAAATCCTCAAAGATGGAGTGGTATGTGCTGTGGCTACACGAGAAGGGAGGCTGTTCTTCCTTGAGCCATGACACACTGTGCGTAATGTGTATGGTAATGTCCCACAACATAATGAGTGCCTTCATCACCTCCACCGGCACGCGGCACATGCAAGCTTTCCTGTGTTAAGGAAGCTTGCTGGTTGTTGTAAAGGGTGTACACTGAAGCCTTGTAGTGTTTTTCTTGACTGTACAATTTGCAAACAAGCCAAGTCCAAACAGCTCCCTGCACCAAGGGTTAGTTCTCGTGTGCCAACTGCCCCATTCCAGTTGGTACACTGTGACATTATAGGTCCTTTGAGTAAACCCTCCCTGGGGGGGCTAGATATTTTGTCATCCTTGTAGACAATTTTAGCAGGTACGTTTTCTGCTATTTGTTGAAACAAAATTCTGATGTGTGTCAGGTTCTCAAGAACTGATGTTCCTTGGTTGAGAGGCAGTTTGGTTATTCCCTGCAAAAGCTGCAAACCGACAGAGGAATGGAATTCCTGTCGGAGAACATGCAACAATGGTTCAAAAAGCAAGGGATTATTCACAGAACGACTGCCAGCTATTCTCCTCATCAAAATGGAGTGGCTGAGCGGAATGCAGGGGTTCTGCAACTCTAATGCACAGTTTGTTACTTGATGCAGATCTGCCTCTGAGTTTTTGGGGTGAGGCAGTTCTGACTGCCTGTACATACACAACAGGCTGTGGAGTTCTGTGGTTAATGCTACTCCCTATGAATGTCTGTTTGGTAAACAGCCTTCCATTGCACATCTGAGAGTGTTTGGGAGTTTTGCTTGGGTGCACATCCCCAAGGGGCAAAGAAGGAAGGGGGAGCCAAAAGCCCAGCGCATGCGTTTTGTTGGCTATGAGCCCAACTGCAAAGGGTATCGTTTTCATGCTGGTGGCAATTCCTGTGTTGTGTCTAGAAATGCCTCTTTTGAGGAACACGCAAATTGGGCGCATGTTCAGGCAGCTTCTGAAGTTTTTCTCCCTGTGACTGGTCTGCCAGCTTCTCAGCCAGTGCAGCCTTTAGCCTCTGCTCTGCTCCCAGTTCCTCAAGAGTTAAAACAAAAGAGGAGGGAGGCACGCGGAGGAGAAGAGCTGTAAGTGATGTGCAGGGGTCTTGCACAGAGGAGAGAGAACGCGAGGACTCAGTGAAGAGGTCTCGCAGTGCTGAGGAAAGGGACGAGCTTTGCAGGGTCGTCCCATCCCCAGACGGTCACAAAGAAAAACGAAAGGCATTCCACCTAAACGTTTTTCCCCTGGGTCTCTAGCAGTTCGTGTGTGTGCTGTAAACTGTGAGCCTCAGTGCTTTGCTGATGTTGAGAAAATGCCTGAGCAGCAGGCAGAACCCTGGTGGGATGCAATGCAGAGTGAAATGGATTCCATTGTTCAGCATGATGTGTATTCTCTTTGTAATTTGCCCAAAGGTGTGAAGCCAATTGACAGCAAATGGGTCTACAAGTTAAAACCCACTGCTGATGGGCAGGTGAAACATAAAGCGCGCCTAGTGGCATGCGGGTTCTTACAAGACATCAGTGATCTGGATCAGATCTACTCCCCGACTGTGAAAGCACAGTCCATCAGGTTGGTGTTTTCAATAGCAGCTCAGAGAAAAGCTGTCATCACACACTTTGATATTACCACTGCCTGTCTCAATGCCGACTTGGAAGAAGAAGTGTACATGCTCCAGCCTGATGGATTTGTGGTAGAAGGGAGAGAAAAATCAAGTTTGGTGTTTGAAAAAATCGCTTTATGGGTTGTGGCAATCTGCCAGGTGTTAGAATATGTGTTTACACAATGCCCTGCAAGGGTGTGGGTTCAAACAAAGTCTTGCTGATCCCTGTGTATATGTTCGGGGGAAAGGGGAGAGTTTGGAAATTCTCCTTGCATATGTGGATGATCTGTGTTTGGTCAGTGCTACACAAAAACAAGCGCAAATGTTTGAAAATGAGCTGGGAAAAAAGTTTCAGGTTAAGAACCTAGGCCTAGTTCAGAACTTTCTTGGAATTGAAGTACAGAGAGTTGAAAATGGTATTCTGCTGTGTCAGAAACAAAAAATTGTGAAGTTGTTAGAATTGTGTCAAATGTCTGACTGCAAGCCGGTGCAAACTCCTATGGTGCCAGGTTTTTTGAAAAACATCAGTGAGGAATTATTTCCTGATGTACACCTGTATCAGTCCGTCATTGGGATCCTTTTGTACTTAGCTGGCACCAGCCGGCCTGACATTGCACTAAGTGTCAACATTTTGGGCAGAGCGTGTGCTAAGCCAACCCAGTATCATTGGCAGGGTGTGAAAAGGGTACTAAGGTACCTAAAAGGGTCCCTTGATTACTGCCTAAGCATTTTTCATGAACAAGTTCCTAAACTTGTCTGTTCATCAGATAGTGATTTCGCAGAGGATTCCTTAGACCGCAAAAGCACTTCTGGTTTTGTTGTCAGATACAGTGGTGTGGTAATCGACTGGAAGTCTAAAAAACAATCTTGTCTTGCTTTGTCTACTGCAGAGGCAGAATTTGTGAGTCTATCTGTGCTCTGTACTGAGTTGGTATGGTTTATGCAGTTACTACAAGATCTGCATGTGTCTGTACCAATGCCAATACAAATTTGTTGTGATTCTCAAGCCTGTATCCAAATGGCAGTGTCTGACCGGGTGTCTTCTCATTCAAAGCACATTGACATCAAATTTCACAATGTGAAACAGTACGTACGAGAAGGGAAAGTGTCTCTTACCTATGTGTCTTCAGAGGAGAACTTAGCTGATGTGTTTACTAAGCCACTTCCTGCTGATGCATTTGGTCAACTCGTTAGCAAGCTGGGGTTGATGGAGTCTCCAGTTCATAGTGGCTGAAAGAGTTACGCAAGGAGTAGAGGAGTGTCACAATGTAGGGGAGTATTGTGGACTCCTTGCTTCACTTTTCCCACTGCCAGTGTGTGAGAAAGCAAAACCGCTTGTAGGAATTGTTTAGGCTAGCAGGATAAAGTGTTTCCCATGAGAATGCTGTATGTAATAGGCCGTCTGGAACATGCAGCTGTGTTCATATGTTATGTCTCTGAAAGCCTCATGTTATTGTACATGTTTACTTAAAACACAGTTTCTGAACAGGCTGTTTCCTTATTCCTTTTTTTGTCTGCTCTGTAGAGATGGCTCGCTTCGCTGTGACTTAATTACCTGCAATAAGACTGTTAGATTGCTGGCTGGTCTCAAATGTGAGTTTTTCTACTGATGGCAAGAATGCCTCTGGCGGGTTTTTGACGCACACTCTCAGCCTGAGAAAACCCCATGATAGGGTTGCCTTAGGGTCACCATAGGGTCACTGACTGTAAATTCCTTCTTTGAAGGAAGTAAAGTCTTACGGGCTACAGTTCTTCTTTCTTCAGCCATAATGAAGCATCCTTAGTTTTTAATCATGAGTGTTTCAGCTGAAAAGCAGGTTGTAACAAAAGTAAATCAAATGGCCAACCAGAATTAACGTCTAATAACAAATTCCTAGTAGATAATTAGCCATTAGTGTTCCGTTGCTCTTACCACCCTTATTTGATTTACCTGTGACGATATTGCAAATAAGCTACAAGATGTTAATTTAGAAAAAAAAATTACAAACTGTTCTGAATTGCATGGCTGGTGCTGTAATAGCAATGCAGAATGAAAACATCTGCCTGACTTGGTGCCAGGACTTTTAAGCACTAATGAAAGCAACAAGGAAAAGAAGAAAAAGTGAGATGCATAGGTGTGTGCACACATTTGAAGGCTTTGTTACCGTGGAAAAAGGTAACTGCTGAATCACTGGCCTCTCTAAACCATTTGAACTGTTATCTCATCTTCTTCAGTTGTGTACGGTAGGGGAGGTCATGCTGTACTGTTACATCTAACTTGCTCCCTATTGACAACTGACTGACCATCAGCATTGGTTGGAAAGAATATTTATTAGTGTTGTGTATTGAGTAATGGGTTTAATTAATTTTTTTAAAAGATATTTTCCTCTTCTCACAGCATTTACTGTTTAACCACCTCCTCTCCTGAGTGAAGTGAGGTTGTATAACAAGGGAGCCTGGAAAAGTAGGAAAGCAGAGAACATGCATTTCCATTTTTCTAGCTGCTGATATTACATTTTCAGACACAAAACTGTGTGTGTTAAAATGCATTGTGCTTCTCTACCATATGAGGGGTTTTTCGAGAGTCTCTTGCCATGAATTTCACATGGTGGATTTTCTGTGGCCTTGTGTAGAAGAGTGGCTGCATTGGCCCTTTCCTCACGGGGTTATTAACGCGAGTCGATGTGTTTTGGCACGGAGCTGTTCTGCATGTGAGAAAGAACTAGATTTGCTTTATTTACCATCGTTCCGCACGTAATCCTGAGTTAATGTGCCCCCATATGGTGGGAAAGCGCACTATTTGAAAACCGGAAAAAATCCAAAACAATTTTTAAAATCGAGCAGATTCAGACTTTCGCAGTGGTGCAGATAAGTACATTTGCACTGATGCGAATTGGTGAGCAGCGGAGGGTGGGCAGTGGGCATATTCACCTTCTCCAGCTGTCCCCACCCACCAAAGGACAGGCAGCTGCCATTTTTTTGTTTTGTTCAGCAAACTTTAGAAAATAGAGTAACTGGACAAAACACAGCACAGGCATGTTAAGAGGAGAGAGCTGTTTTCTATTTTGCAAATGTTTTACCATACTTGCCGGCATCAGACACGGTGCCCTATAAGAGCACCCTATTTTTGGACTATATTATTTAGGAAAAAATATTTTAGTACTCTGTTCCCAGTCCCTGTCCTATCTGCTTGGGTGGGGAGGTATAAATGATAAATTTGCTTTAGGGTCACCATAAGTTGGAAACAACTTGAAGACACACAACAACAATCTGACTGCTGTCTCTCTGAGTTTATCTTCAAGCAATGCTGATGTATAGCTTGGGCTTTTTACAATTGTTACATGATAATAAGTGTGACTCACATAGCACTTTAAATATGATTGGACAGAAGTACCCAGAAATCCTCACTATTAGCTATGCTGGCTTGGACTTCTGGGACTGTAGTCCAAAACCGTGTTGAAGACTGATGATTCCCACTCTAGTCTAGAACAACTGAATGATTCATATTTTCTCTCCACTGGCAACTGATAGTTGAGGAAAACAGAGAACAACTAGAGTGTGAAAGCCATGTTGAAGAAGATGGCTCAGTTCTTCCTCCTTCCAACTGCGAAGGGTAGATGGGAGTGTCCTGAAAGCTATACTGACATTGCTGTGGAAGCAGGTTTAGAGACAGAGTAACTTCAGTTTTAAGAATAAGAAAATGGCAGCAAGAAGAAGGGGAGAGGGAAGCATGCGCAGAACCTGGAATCTTTGTATCAGGATGTGGACAGATGCCATTTCGGTGCATTTCTTAGGATTGTTGATATAAGGCAGCAGATCTGCCCCTTAAATTGTTTGTCGTCAGCTATATACAGCTTGGAAAGAAATCTGAAATCCTTTGCATATGCAGTGATCTCCTTGTCCAGAGGGAGCCAAACCCAGGTAAGAAGTATCCCTGAAACTGCTCTGAGAAGTCGGAAAGGTGTAAAAATATAAATCTGCTAATGAGAATGGAATCACTGTTTTATTTACAAATGGGAAAGACAAGCCTCAGTTTTTCTCAGTGGGAGTGATGTTTCATGATTTCCTATTTTTGTAGTTCAGTGGGTACTGAATTTTAAGTAATTTGATGATTATAGTTAAGTGATTAAAATGTTCAGGGTGATATACATAATTCTGACACAAAGTATTACCTGAAAACTCCCTATTTTTTTTTTCTTTTGCTAAGTTTCTAGACTTTGGGAAAAGTCAAAAGCCATTTTCCTGAATCTAATCTTTTAAATGGCACGCAATTGTACTTTTCCTGCCAAGAGTTTATTTCACATGTGGTTGGTGCCAATTTTCTTCTCACATATGTGAAATGCATTTGGCCCATACTGAATATGTACATGTGCACATACACACAGATGCACGTGTGTGTGCGCGCGCATTTATTTAAAAAATATGGCCATTTAAAGAAAAACAGTTTATTAAGTAATCTTTCTCCGTCAGTAAACAATTCAGACTTAAATATTACTAGAGACTGCCAAGTAACCAACTTCTAAGATACAAGAGTTCATGGTTATGAAGTATTTTTACTTTTATTAGGTTTTTCTTGGAAAAGTAGAGCGGCAAGTGATAATGCATCGCAGTGTTTGCCTATGCAGTTCTTATGAGCCAAAAGTGAAAACATCCCAACATCACAAAATCATTTGCACAGACTGGGTGTTTGTCAGTTCTCTCTCATGGAAGAGAACAAGAAAGCTCTTATGAGCTCAGAGCTCATCTTGTAGAATTCCTATAGGTCTCCTTAGTAATGAGGCGTCTTACAGATCAGCTAAGCTAAAGCTCTATAACAGGCAGTTGGCTTACTGTATGTTGTTTTCTAATATTTGCACAACCTCTTCAGAGTGTAGAGATGTGTCAGACAAAAGTACAGAAAAAAAAGAAAACTATACTAAAGTATTCTGACACACATTGATAAGCATTCAAGTTAAATTTCATCTATCCAAATTATGCCCTTAATAGGAAAAAAAGTGCAACAACAAGAATGCTGCATTGAAAGCTCTCATTACCTCCTTTCAGTGTTAATCCAGGTATTTATTTGGAGATTCCAAAGAGATGCACTGATTTTATTACTTCAGTATGTTTTGTCAACTATTCTGCAGGAATAGCTGAATTCCCTATTATCAATTAATTAAACCTATGCAAGAAACATTTATTTTGCCCCAGGCTAGGGCTTAATGTTTAAAGGTAGTCATTAAAGTCTTATGTATTTATTTATTTGAAATAAATTAAGAGGAAGAGGAAGGAAAGAAGGCTCTTCAGGTAAGCATGGCCTTAGCCTCCAACAGGGACCTTAGACTGTTCTAGAAAATGCTTCAGCTTTGCTAAATCACTAACAGAAAAGAGCTTTGATGATTGTGGGGCGTCCAGTGAATACCTTTCTCCATGCTTGGAATAACATATTCCAAAGACAGTTTTAATTTCTTTTTAAGGGTGCATAGTTCTTTTTTAGTTTAGTTCTTTTCAAGACAATATCCGAAAGGAAATCATAACCTTTAAACACCACCACCATTGAAAGCCTAGGTTTTTTAGATGAGATTGTACCTTTTCACCAATACTTACTTAGTTTTCTTTAAAAAGAATTGTTATAATATAGTTGATTACAATTAGACTTCCATGAACTGCCTTTTGAGGGCAAATCAATTTCAGTCTTAACTCAGATCACATCTTTTCCTCTTTTGTTTAGATTTTAAATATGATGTTCTTTTAAGCTAACTACTTTTAATTCTCTCCCGAGAGAAATGAAAAGTAGGAAATAATCTCACAGAAAATGAGAAATGGAAAATTCTATGCTCATAGGTATATGGGCATTGGTTTAATGTTTGGAAGAAGAAGTACATGGTCCCCAACTCTGCCATGTAGCACGCAAGTATTTAGGTCAGCACATTTTTTACTTTATGAATTCATAGAACCATGGCATTGTAAGAGTTGGAAGGGGCTGCAAGGGCCATCTGGTCCAACCCCTGCCAAGCAAGGATGCCCTGAAAGATGCCCATCCAACCTCTGTTTCAAGACCTCCAAAAAGAAGAGCCCACCAGTGTCCAAAGCAGCCCTTTCCACTCTCACAAATGTATTAGGGTAAAGACATTCTTCTTAATGCTTAGGTGGAATTTTTTTTCTTGCAATTTGAATCCGTTGGTTTATGTTGTGGTTTCTAGGGCATCAGAAATTGTCTTATGTTTGTTACCTAAAGCAGCATGTTCACACAGAATCTATCCATAAAATGCTGTTGCTATTATTGTTATGTGCCTTCAAGTTGTTTCTGACCTATGGCAACCCTAAGGTGAACGTATCACAGGGTTTTCTGGGGCTGAGAGTGTGAGATGCACCCAGGGTCATCCAGTGGGTTTCCATGGCCACACAGGGAATTGAACCCTGTTCTCCAGAGTTGTAATCCAATGCTCAAACCATTGTACTACACTGGCTGTCGCCAAAACCATGACTGACACCAGAACAGCAGGCATAGTTACTTTTCAGTACTGCTTTTCACTGTGAAAATCTAAATCTAAAATACTGTTTAATAGTCATAATTCTCTGGCATACCTGTGCATTTTAGTAGGCTTTAAAACTGTCAGAGAGGAAGGTAAAGCAGGAGGCAACCCGGCAGTGAAACAAGGGAAGTTCTGGCTACTACCTGGCAGCGTCCTCTTACTCCTCCACCCTGGGCCAGTCACTGTCCATCTGGGAACTATGCCAAGGCATTGGAACAGCATGCAAGTTGGACTGTCACACTGCTGGGTGAATGGAGGAAGCTGCTCGCAGGAGATATCAAGTGTCTCCTTATGGAAGTGTGAAAAGTGAAACCGGGAGGTGTACAAGCATAGTGCCTTAGCTGAATCCTGGCCGTAATCAGTGTGAAAAAGTAAATAAAATATTTTATTAGAGGATTTTATCATATTAATCGGTTATAAATAGGGTGGAAAAGCAGGATTAAGTAGTTTCTGGTCTGGGTTCATGTTGAGAACCAATAGATTGCAAGGCGTTCTGTATAGCAAGTTGTTCTTACCTTTTCTCCAGTACATGTAGCCAAGATATGCTCCATTAAATCTAGCCAATGTGAATATAGTAGGAGATACCTTGGCTAATCACTTACTGAATTTACATTTCTGTTTTTAATATTGGGAGGGGATTGTTACTTCTACTTTAAGGCACACATACCTTGCTTTCCCTCTAATCTTTTTGTTGTTAGTTATTGTCAATGAGGTTTTCAGCTGTACTCTCAGGTTAGAGGAAATGGAAATATATAGTTGGATGCTTTCCATACTCTGAAGACTGAGTAATTGATACGCCTTGAAACATTACTGTACTCAGAAACTGCCTACATCTACTCATATTTTTCCAGATTATTATTTAGTCTTTTATTGCACATTTCAGTGTTTGCACTTCAATTTAATTTGTGTAATTGATTTCTATAATTTCTGTATATTTCTTAGTTCCTATTAGCTGTACCACATTTATCATTAGCTCCCCAATTATCCCAAAATCAATGGGAAATATCAGAGCTAGACATTTGCTGCTGCTGGAGACCATTTAGATTAAAGGAATCCATAATTACTGAGTACTAAAACAGAAAGATGGATTAATTTTTACAGTTACAGTAATAATGGACTACTGGAACACATACTCGTATTTTTTTTCTTGTTAAGAGAGAAGCTTCTTTCTAAACTTGCTTTTTCCCCCCAAGATCTCTGAAATCAAAGGCTATCATGCTAATGTCTTTAGTAGGTCCCCAAGAAACTCCTTAGCTCTTTGGTTAATTTTGGTCATTGCTTAGATGTCTGTAGCTCCAGAAAGGGAGACTGTGCTATGGCAAGTTTAGTGGTGGACTGGGACTCCAGGAAATCGGTATTCAAATCCTCACTCAGCCATCAAAACCCATTGAGAGACTTTGGGCAAGAGGAAGCCAATGACAAACTCCCTCTGAACAGATCTTGTTAAGAAGACCATAGGGTAGAGTTACCACAAGTCAGAACAAACTTGAAGGCACATAAGAACAAGTGTTTAGAGCCTGTAGCATAGTGAATCAGTCTGTCCAAAGGTACTAATCAACCAACTTTACTATTTTCTAAGGGGTACGGACTGTCATACGTAGATGCTTTTGTGATCTGGATCATGCATTACTGTAATGCTATCTGTGTGGAACTGCCCTTTTTTCACCTGATTTTCTGCAATGTGGCAATTGAGACTAAAATAGATCTGTCCTGAAGCTGCTGCATAGAAACATTATTGGTTGGAGGCTTCCAGGTGTTAGCCTTAACCTATAAATACTAAATCATTTTCAGACTGCATTCCTGAATGACATACGGTATTTGCCTTTAGAAGGACTGCCTCAAGAGGCAAATTACCTATTTCTAAAGCCAGAACTAAGTATAAGCAGTGCTAGTCCCTAAACTGCCATGATGGGGAGGTATTGTGAATCTTGTACAAGACTAAAAGAAAAGTATGCATAACATCAATAAGTAAAATACAAATCTGAACACCTCATAAAAATGTCTGACGATGTTCTGCTTCATATTCCGTTCTTTTGCTGTGTCAGATCTTGTAAGGCAGCCAGGGATGTTTTGGTCACGGCTGTCTTAAGAACAGCAGATGCATGCCTCAAGGACACTGAGAGGGGTCAGTTTCAAAATGTTTAAGGAAGAGGCAGAGACATTTTTATTTAGGCACGATGTGTTTGTGGAATATAGATTGGCATTTTAATCTAAATTTCTGGTAGGATTTATACTTTTGTATAATTTGCTTGTGGAACTTATTTCAATGTGTTTTAAGCAGATGTTTGTTCCACAAGGAATGGAAAATAATATGATTTTATCTACACAAGTAAATTGTCCAGAGGAGTAGCTGTCTTAAGTTTGCTGCAGCTAAACAAACTAACAACCAAAATGATTCTGTGGCACCTTAAATACTAGCAAGTTTACTATTGCATAAGCCTTTATATTGACTGTGGAAGTTGCAGTCATAGCAATCTGCGAAGACTTTAGTTTTTTCAGTCTCATTTCTAATGGTAACATCTCGACATTTATTAAGGCTTTATTCTATTCCCCCACCCACCCACCCTTTTGAAAAATAGCTTTTTATCAAATGTCCAAGGAGGGCAAAATGCAAGCTCACAAAGCAAATAAAGGAAGAAGAAAAAAGAGCAGAAGTTGTACTGATTAACAGGCAACAGAATAATGGAGGAGGCTACTTTTTCTTTTGGAGCGTCCAGCCAAAGATTATTAGAAAACACACAAGTTGATATAACTATGTATGTTACCATATGAGTACGATTTTCAGAAAAGACTTTTACTGAAATGTAGTATCATGTATTAACCAGTGATTCCAAGAAGAATGAGGTATCATATCCCAACCATAATTGATTACGGTATGGTTTCATCATGTTCACAAAGATCTCCGCCTGTAAGTGTATAAATATGCATTTTGCATATGATTTGTAATATTTGAATATATTTACATGGCACCAACAGGCAACATAAATGTTTACAAATAGACAGATAGATTAGACAAACACTGAAGTTGTGTAAGGTACTGAATCTGAAAACACCAGAGAGTTTTAAGTTTCTACTTTGAAAGCATAAATATTAACCCATATATCAGAATCAGAACTGAACAAATGCCATGTTTCTCACACCTTACAAAGGAATCCAGTATAGGAAATATTACAAAATATGGAACATAAAGACATAGATATGTGTGTGCTTTAAAGTCACCTGCTGATTTATGGCTACCCCATGAATTTCATAGGATTTTCTTAGGCAAGGAATACTTGGGAGTTGGTTTTGCCAGTTCTTTCCTCTGAAATACAGCCTACAGGACTTGGTATTCATTGGGAGTCTCCCACTGAAGTACTAACCAGGGCTCACCCTGCTTAGTTTCCGAGATCAGACAGGATTTGATGTCACTGGATAAAACCAAACGTTAGCTGGCTAGTGTAGCAGTGTGTAGATGCAGTGGTTAATCAGTTGTAGACAGCTCATAAGAAGCAATCTAGTAGTTAATTAATTATTCTGATAGCAAAGATAGCATATAGCTAACATAACTGATTGCTACTGGTAGGTTTATCGTCTGTGAATTTATCTGATTCCATTTTAGTCCAATCAAGATTCTGGTCATTGCTATCTTGTGATATGGAAGTCTGTCATTCTGTAGTTTGGACTATAAACTTCATCATTAGTAAAGTTCTTCATTAAAAAGTAATTACGCTAACTGTCATCATTCCATAAATTACAAGGCACTGGCTTGTGGCACAAAATATACTTTCCCCCATCCATCTGCTTGCGTCACCTACTCCCACAATAAAACATATGAGGCACAGCACCAAGCTAGCACTTGAACTGTCACGTATTGTTCCTCCACTGTTCAGTAAAATGCTGTTCCCCAACTTTTTTTTTATAATCATTTTATTAAAAACCCAACTTTTAAAATTACAGTTACACCAGAATGAAATTTTCCTTGCAGTAGTCACAATTATAATATATCATCACTATTGCAAAAAGAGATTAAGTACAAGAAAGTGGTTACTTCTAATTACCTAGTGCCAAAACTGAACTATGTAAAGAAGTACTTAGTCCTAGTAAACACTACAGCCATTTAATAGGAAATTTACTACACCCAAATGCCCATTCCATTCCCACCCTGAGAAAGAACCCGTGTCCAAATTGGAACAGATACTCGAAGAATAATTGATGATAGAATATTCACATATTCATAACAGTCCTTGGGTGTCTTGAGTTTCAGCCCTTCGGTAGCAAAAAATGCAATAATTATGTTTTATGATAGGCAGACTATAAAACAGAACTTCCAAACTAATCTTATTTTCAGGCTCCAGGCAAAGCACATGCCAGCAGTATTTCTTGGACATTTTATTCCAGTCGATTTCTTTCAGTATTTTTAAACAGAAGGAAAGCTATGAAGTTAGAGAGAGCTGTTTTTCCTGTAAACTTCCTTTGTACAGAATTTCCTAATTGGATTGGATATCACTGATATTTGGATCAGAAAATTCCATTTCCTTGGCTTTGGGACATTTTCTTTTTCCCTGCTTAAAGGAAAACCTTTTATGGTTGCATTTTATGAGTGTAGTCAAACTGTTTGGCCTTCACTTTAATTCAATTAAGTAACCTTCCAGACAGTGATTTTGATTTAATTTTACATTGCAAATAGAAACTATTATATCTGCTCATTATTCCTCTCTTTATTAGTATCTTATTACTTATTTCATTTGTACATTAGTGAAATCTTAGAGCAGCCTTACTACCTAGAATCAAGGATTGCACAGAGTAATTGTTTGAAGGCAAATTCTCTTGAAATCGCCATGCATGAGGAAAGCTTAACCTGTTTGGAGTCAATAGTCAGATAATTTCTGAAGTGAAATCCTAGTTGAATTTGAGAAGTTACAACCTAGATCCAGATTTCTATATATGTGGCCTTGTCCTCTCCACACATAGACATTGCTACGGAAAGAATGAGGGGAACCTGCTGAATGTTTCCAGGTTGTGATACAGGAAAGAAGGAGGAAGTTGCTGAAAATTAATGCTGCTTCCCATTCACTCTCCTATATTGTAGCCTTTCCATGTAACCTCAGCTCTTCAACCTCTGACATCATGGCTAATGGTCAGAGATTATGTTTCAGTTCAAAACATCTGGAGGGCATCAGTTTACCAACCACATCTCTGCTCTGTTCAGCAGGACACTTTGACACTCGGTAGCATTCTGCCAACCCCTCCACTGTAGTTACCGAAATCTGGATCCAACAAACATTTACTTTAGGGTATTGTGGATGCTATTCTAAATGGTTATAGTGACACTGAGTCTGGGAATCCTAAGCAAAAAATGCAACCTGGTATCCATGTTAGCATCAGGATTCCCACTGCAGCCATCTCCTACAGCCAAAAATGCGTGCCAGTGGGTTTTCCTACCTCTGGAAAATGTTTTTGGAGTGCACTGGGGATTGCAATTGAGAAGAGAAATTCTTTCCCCCATATGCTATTTTCCACTTTCACAGAAGATGATGGATAGAACTGTTACCCTTCCCCCTCTCCCCAAAAAATGACTCCAGGTATACCTCAGTTAATGAATTAGAAGTGTTTAACAGAAACTTTCAGAGGAAGGAACTGGCAAAACCACCTCTTGAATATTTCTTCCCTAAGAAAACCATATGAAATCCATGGGATTAACTTAAGTTGTCAGGCAGCTTGAAGGCACGTGCACACTTATGCCAGTGGGTGATTTAACAAGGGCAAATAGCAAAACAGTGGGCGCAGTAACTTCCCTAGGACTCTTCCACCTGCAGATAAAGAAAAAAGTTATTCCTGAAGTCATTGTTTTTTTAAAAAATATCACTAGAGAGATATTAAATGGAAACAACTGCTGTACTTGTAATGTATTTTCACAAGTATTCCTCTAAAGATTGTTTTATATACTAACAGAGAACTGTTTCTCCAGCTAGGATCAGTGTGTAGCCAAAAGGGCACAGCAAGTGGGAAGTGTCACCGTTCTTGGAGAAATCACAGCATTTGCTGAAGTACAAGAAGTATTTAGAAGCAGGGGAGAACCCTGATGGCAAATATAAACCCAACAGTCCAGTAGTGGCTAAATATGCTCAGTGAATGCCAAATATATGGAGGAGGATACAGAACATTAGGGGAGAAAGGGAATAGAATAGGGTTTCCCTGAAGGCAGCGTGGCTAGATGGCTGGAACATGAACAGGACTGTGTCCTTCCTTGCGGAATACACTTTTGGTATTCTAATCATCAGGGCAGATTGGTTTCTTCTGTAGTTTTCCGTACTGTTTCTGTGTTTGTTACCTTTTATAACTTTTTTTTTTTTTTTACTTTTAACTACATTTTAAAATTGAAATTTCACTTTAAAATGTCAACATGTTCCCTTGTGGACAACATATTGAATCTTTTTAATGTTCAGTTATTGGTAGTGATATTAACTAACTTAATATCGCTACCAATGATATTACATTATGTCCAAGGAAAAGAGAGAGAGAGAGAGAGAGAGAGATACACACACACACATACATACATTACATTACATATATTACATACATTAATGGTGGATAAGGAAGCCTACTGTGGTGTTTATATATTAACTACTACTTCTGTGGGCTGTTTCCTAATTGAAAAAGTTTGCAATTGATTGTAAATATTGACAATGAACATAGTGAGACTGGGCAGCATTAAAGGTAGACTTGTTTCACTTTTATTAGTCCTTGAGCCACTAAGCTACTTTGGCTAAGGCTGTGATCTAAATTAATTTTCCATTATTTTGTAAAGAGCTAAGTCATGGATGACACTGGTTTTCAGATATAGGGTTTTATTCAAAACCACAGCTCTCTCGCACATAAGAAGTTGCACAGTAGCAGGGACAACTGAGATGCCTTTAGCTGTGTGCTGTCTTTCAGGCATATCAGTGTGTGCTTCAGATCATATCCACAATAAAATGTATGCTAGCTGTAATCCTAACAGTATAATTTGTGATTCCATATATTTCAATTTCAGCTGGATTTGGACTTCTAAGAGCCAACCAGTTTACGTCCATGAGAGATCAGTTAACATGTACATTCACAATCTTATGTACATTTCCCTTATTGAACATTATAATGGTTGTAGCTATGGTTGTTCAAGAATGTCATTCTCTTCACATTTTTAAGTGATGCAATCTGATTTGCATTTCCCAGAAGAATAGGTAAGTGAGAATTACTCAGGTTTGCCCTTCACCTTAATTTTGTGATTTAGTTCTTTGTTCAAACAATGTACTATCTTTAGGAGAGAAATTGTTTTAGGTTAAAACATTTGGAGAAATGTGTAGTTTACGAAGAATAAGAAGCCATTAAAATCACAGACACTTTCATGCATTTAAAATGATTCACAGACTGATACTGAAATGAGGCAGAAAGGACTTAGGAATGAACTCCTGTAAAACCGGTGGACTAGAAATAGACTGATCTGTCCATCCTGAGTTATGACTAGCTCCTGTATTTAATATATTTAGTGCTTGGAAATAAGATTGGAAATTGGCAAGCGAGAGATCAAAATGTTCAGTAGTGTATAGCACTTTATAAATAGCTACCTTTCTTTCTTTCTTTCTTTCTTTCTTTCTTTCTTTCTTTCTTTCTTTCTTTCTCATACAGATACTTCATTTTTAGCCTTCTACTTTTAATTCCCATACTCAATCACCACTGCCTATTTGGTTGGGGCCAGTGGAACTGATAGGTAAAAATCATGTGGAGATCCACAGTTTCCCATCTCTGATTTAAAACCTTGGTATATACATCAGTTAATCAAGCTGATGTGCTCCTGGGTGTTGCTTCCTTAATAGAAAAGTTGGCGCCGGAGGCGGAAATGTCATAGAAAGAGCAGAGTTATGGTTCCTGTGGTACTAAAAGATGAGCAGTTCAAGTTGTTTCAAGAAACTTTTTATTCAGAACTAGCAATATGCATATGTGAAGTGGAGCAGCCAAGTTGGATGAGCCTTGCATAAGTAAAAGATATTTTAATCCTTCTAGAAACCACATCTAGAGAGTTCTTCCAAGATGCAAGGATGTCTGATTTTCTTTTCCCTCCGCCACCTTTTGCCATATAGCATCTCACTGTAGCAGTCTAAAGCTGTTCTCCAAGGCTTTTGTTGAAGGATTTAGGCTGAGTCATTGAAAACACAAAGGGTTAACCTGTACCTTACTGAGTTTGGAGAGTGTTACAGTCACTTCCTCTGTGTGTGTGTGTGCATGTGTGTTTGTGTGTCCGTGTCCATGTGTGTCTATCCCTTTTAATTCCAGTAAACCTTTGTTAGCAACATAAATGTTAGTGTCCTGTCACTCAGGATGGGGAGCTGATTCACCACTCAAGCTTTGAGCCCGGTGGATAGCCTGCCCCCGCTGGGGGCTTTTCTCTTCCACTGAGTGGGTAGAGTGGGAAGGAGCCCACTTCTACCTACATATGGCTAAAAGCCTCTGTAAAAAGAATCTTCTTTCCCTGAGGCTTCATTAACCCAGAGAGCCCTGATGGCGCAGTGGTTAAATGTCGGTACTGCAGCCGCAAGGTTGTGAGGTCAGTCCTGCTGGGCTCCAGGTTGACTCAGCCTTCCAGCCTTTCACAGGTCGGTAAAATGAATACTCAACTTGTTGGGGGCAGTTAGCTTAACACACTATAAACCGCTTAGAGAGCACTTAGCTGATAAGCAGTATAGAAATACATATGCTATTGCTATTGCTATGTAATACCTGTATCCCACCCTTTCTTGAATCATACCGAAGAATAGTAACAAAAATGATAAATTCAAAGATAACAGTAAAATGATTAAATCAAAAAATCAAAAAAAATGGAAGCAGAAGCCAACAAAACATCACACAGTGTTTAACAGGCTTAGTTGAGACATCGCATAAGTGTACTCTGAGAAAGCATACACCATAGCAAATGTTTTAATCTCTAAGGTGCCAGGCGATGCTTAGTCTTCCTGGGCGACTGTGGGGTACATGAACAGCAAACACAACTATCCCTTTGGAAATTATTAATCAATTATTTGGAAATTATTAATTATTAATAAATAAAAGCCAATAAACAAACAATTGGCATTA
This sequence comes from Iguana delicatissima, assembly GCA_948472985.1. Lineage (NCBI taxonomy): Eukaryota > Metazoa > Chordata > Lepidosauria > Squamata > Iguanidae > Iguana > Iguana delicatissima. The sequence goes on from CAOKZL010000428.1 coordinate 259,132, forward strand.
AAGCGCAAGGAAAACTCCAATAGAACATAAATAATGTCAGTTGTAGAGAAGGAAACATGTAAACAGCAAATAGGCAAGAGTTCAAGCAAGAAAGTTGTGGCATCTAAACAGAGTTTTTACAGAGTAATAGAACAGAGTGATCTGTATGAGTGAGGCAACCGCACTAGGATATTGAGTATTCCACAGTTTAGAGTATTCCACAGTTTAGGAGCACCCATGGAAAATCCCTCATTCTTAACTGCAGTGCAGGCAAACCTATCATGGAGGTTTCATGGCAAGATTTATTTGAGGAGAAGGATTGCCACTGCTCTTCTCTGAGGCTGAGACGGTGTCTCTTCTCCAAGGTCATCCATTGGTTTCCAAGACCAAATGGAGAACCCTAATCCCACAGAGTCCTAGTCTAACACTCAAACCACTCTATCATTCTGGCTCTCCAGAACCAGTGTGACTGTTTAACATAAAGTATAACAGAGGGGTGGGCGACTTGGGCAAATCTAGAGACCCACTGGGCCGTCAAGGAGCCTTGCGGACTGCCAAAAAGCCACCACTACCACCGCAAATGGGAGAAAGTTTGAAGTGGTCCAGAATCCACTTCTCATTTTGAAAAATGAGTATTTTTTTGCTTATTAGTGAGGTAAATCACTCTGCTTCTGGAGGCCTCCAGGAGACGCAGTTAATTCTTCCTGCTCCCCCCTCAAAAAAAGGGGGCACCTGGTGAGAGGATCATGGCAAAAAAAAAAAACAATCTTAAAGAGTGCCATTTGCTCACTGCATCCTAACATGATCTCAGAAACAGGCTAATATACCTGTGGTGTTAGGCTGCTGCTTATCCACTCTGGCATTAGATCTGATGTCCCACTGGATGTTATCTTTCCTCCTGTGTTTTTTAATGACTACAGAAACCTCTTAGAGGAGCTCATTCAGAGTTTTGGCCTGTAGAAATTCCTCCCAGGGAATAAGTGTTGTCCCCATCAGTTATTGCTTTCAAAAAGACTTTAAAAACACATTTGTTTCCATTGTCATTTAATGTAGCTAGGAGTTTGAGGGGTAAATTGTAGATTTTCTAAGTCATTGGCTTTGAGATTATTGACTTTTAAATGACTGTGTTGCATAGTATTATTTTTTAGAAGGCTTGTTTTTTTATGATGGCTCTGATCTGCCTTTGTAAGCTTTATGTGGTTTCATTATTTCAGTTTTTATGTTCTGCTTTACGTTATATCTCGTATTGAACAGTGGATTTATAGTTTAATATGTGTGCAAGATGCCTTGAGACTATGTATAACAAGGCAGTCAAAATACTGTACCCCCCTCCCTCCCTCTCTCTCTGACCCTCTCTTTCTCTCTCTCTCTCTGTATGTATGTGTGTGTATGTGTGTATATCTAAAAATAAAATTTAATGACCCTCCAGGCAAGGAAAAGAGCCATCATAAGACGCTGCCCAAGTCCAGTCCCAGCCAGACAGTCCAGGAGAATGCCAAGAACAATTGTCATTGAAAGCCACTAGAGACTCACAAGAACCAATATGCAAACACTTTCCTGCCCAATTCTTGGTGTCTCTGTTGCTTCTGTTCCATAGCTGGCTCTGAAACTAGATTGGAATGGGTGTAAGAAAATCTGTAATTTAAGAAATCACTGCACACTCTAAGTGTCTTTTATCAAAGTGAAGCAGGCAGCTTTCATCAGGTATCTTTCAAAAGCCCCCAGGAATGACTATATACATGCTTTCTAAGAAGAAAGTCCAAGGAGAAAATAATTCCATGTTCTCTTTCCTCTAATTAAAGAATATGTGGTAGCAAAGTGGAGAGAATGTGTATTTAACAGCTTGAAGAGCATTTAACAGAGAAAATAGTGCTTTGCTTTGTGTGGTCATTCAGTGAAATATCATCCCATCTTCATCTGCATTTGTTATACCGTATTGTTCTGCTGTTTTACTCTGGATAGTGTATAACATAGCCATCCAACAAGCAGTATAAATGCACAGATAACATGGATAATTCACACATACAGTACATAATACTGAAACCCTAGAAGAGGTTATGTTGTCAAGGATGTCCGTTATAACATGCTACCAATGTGTATGTTGGACGTAGTTGTCCCTTTTCATAGTTTTAACAGCCCAGTTAATTTTAATTGTCTCAAAGAACGTGTTAACAATGTGCAGTATTAAATATCTGTTACAGCAATAACTTTGCGCAAGCCAGACATAATTCAGCTGCAGATCTCTAGGTAGATGACATAGCAACATTTACCAAACAAGCAATTATTAAAAAACAAAAAGACACAAGGGCTTAATTGCAAACTTTATTTGTTGTGCAACTCCATTTCTATATAATCAGTACTTCTTTAGCCTGTGTGAAGACAAAATTTAGCATTTAGATGGTCAGCATAAGCTGTTGTACCTCACTATGTCTGGGATCCTGTGGCCAGAGCTCCACTCAGAGGACATACTGGCCTATATCCTATTAATAATGCTGACTAAAGTGGAACCATCAGATCAGTTGCACTTATGTATGGGTTGACTCGCTGTAAAACAAGTTTCTTGCATCTACTCAAATTGGCACTAACCAACAGGATCCCGGTCATTGGCTATAAGAAAAGAGAACATTTTGCTTATTTCTCCTGAGCCCTCTGAAAACTGCTTCACAGGACTGGGCAATCCTCCAAAAAATATTTAAAGGGAAATGGGGAGTTGGTGGAAATCACTTCTTAGAAGGGCAGCTTCAGATCCAAGCCAGTGATGGTGATGGTAATGATCGAAGAAGTAGCAGAAGCAGAAGTGGTAGCCACAGTGTATAGTTTTGGTCTGTTAAAACTAAAACTTTGCTTTGCATTGTGTTGCATTATGAAAATAGTTCGTGGTAGCTATTTTAGTGCAGTAGCCAACAGTGTAGCGGTTTGAGCATTGGACTACAACCCTAGAGACCAAGGCTCACTTCCCCATTCATCCATGGAAACCCCCAGGGTGACCTTGGGCAAGTCACACTCTCAGCCTTAGAAGAAGACAAAGGCAACCCCGGCACAGAACAAATCTTGCCAAGAAAACCCTGTGATAGGGTTGCCTTAAGGTTGCCATAAGTTGGAAATGACTTGAAGGCACACGACAACTTGCCTATAGCCAGAAGGTGGATGCAGAGCAAAGTGGAGGCTGAGCCCTGATGCCACAACACCTGGGAGGCAAGCAGGAACCTAAGGCCAGGGTTCGCTTCCCTGCTCAGCCATGGAAACCCACTGACTTTGGGCGCCTCAAACACACACAGCCCCAGAAAACCCCCTGATAGGTTTGCCTTAGGGTTACCATAAGGTCATAAATGACTTGAAGGTACACAACAACAAAGTTACTACAATTTAACGTTTTTCAATTAAAAACGATTGAAACTGGATGTTCTAAACCACATTAACTGGGCTCCAAAATGAGCTTTCCATCTCTTGTCATGCATAATTGTTTCCACTTCTAGTTCATTTCTAAAGGTTGAACTTTGTGATTTAACTTTACCATGAGGTGGAAAGTGTACAGGGTCTGGTGCTTCCAAGTGTGTCAAGCAACACCCTTTTCCAGGAAACACACCCACTATTGTTTCTAAGCTCTGATGCACTTTAGCTAATTTAATTGGAAAATTGTGCTGTAAAACAGGAATACTGAAGAATAAGAAAGTATGTAAGACTTTTTAAAATATTTATAATTTGAAATGGTATTATTCAGTACAGGATACTAGGGACACCTCCGTCTGTATTTGAATATCACTTCAGAGACAAATAAGGACGAATAAACAGTATACATACATAACTGCTGGAGTTAGTATTCCATGGTTTGTGGGCATGCTTTTGCAAGATTAGCAGGGGGCTGTGTCAACCAGGAATGTTAACAATGCTACCTCTGATAGACTGTCATGGGTCTGTCTCTCAGCCTTGGCTAGGAATTATACAGCCCTTCACAAATTTCAGACTGCAAATCTAAGCAGCTGTAGCGTAGCATAGCCAGTGGTGAAGAATGGTGAGAAACTGGAAGCCAGCAACATCTTGAGAGCCACATTATTCTGACCCCTGCTGTGGACAGTAAGAATCTTTTAGAAGCTTGTAACCTAAAGGAATAATGCATTCTATGTGGTACTATCATGACAAACTTTCCAGAACTTGCCACTAGTGCAACCTGACTGTTGGCTGATGTACTGATTCCATGTCAACATCCTGATAACTTCACACTGAAGCTCCAGGCCCATTTCAAAGTACAGATATTACAGGGGATTTCATAAATCTTCACAGCTGGAAGTTGCCTCCTGAGGGTGTCATGAAGGGCCCTTTTCAATGTTCCCTTTGATGAAATTGACTACGGTGTCAGTAGAGGCTGGGTAGAAGGGTCACACTGTTTGGGGGCATGTTTTTATCTTTATCTTCAATGGTGCACCAACACTTAACTTAGGCTCAAAAAAAATCTGTATGAGGACCACTGTAGACTCTTTAAGGAGTGGCATTTTTCAAGATTGAGGTCACAGTGTTTTGGATGGAAGGGTCAGCCTTCATTTGCTCCTCTACTGTTTTCAGCCAGCATCACTTCTCCTCCTTACATGGAGAAGAGGGAAGAGGAGCCAAGTACGTCCATTTAGGACTTGGAAGTTCTGCCTGATTCAAATTGATGCCAGCAAACATTGACTAAGAACAGCTATTCTACCTTCTGATTGGGAGAATTGCAAAGGAGAATCCTCATTGTTATCTCTGTTCACTGCTTGGGCATAATAGCTAGGATTCTTCTCCTGGGGGGCAGAGCTTGGGGCAAGGAAGGAGCTGAGCTTCTCTCAGCTAAGTTGTCAATGCTTAATAGACGTTATTTTAAAGCATAGAAGCCATCTCCCGACCAACATTTTATTTACTTATGCTTTGACATCATGGTTTGAACAGGAGGCAAGAGAGTATTGCATTCACTAGTATTCAAATGATCACTTGTAGGCTTGATGTAGAACTTACATCATCAACGGTGTTATTGATTGATTGATTGATTGATTGATTGACTGACTGACTGACTGACTGAATTGTTGATTAGTTTGTTATTCATAAAAAAATTTGCCTTCCGGACTGTTGAAATTAGACTTTTTTTTTTTTTTTTGCAAAAGGCACCGCCCACAATGAAATAATGAAACTCAACACATCCTCTGTGAAACTGCATGAAATCTGAAGTGAAACATTTCTTGAAGGAAAAAGAGTTTGGTCATAATCATTTTCTTGGAGATATGACTTACAGTACAGGCTGGCATATTTTTTCGTCTTTGAAACAGGGAGATCGAATAGGTGTTGTGCTGAGAATGCTATGATCTCATTTGAGATGATGAAAATCAAAAGCTTGGCAAATTAAATCATACATCACTCATGGAGATCAGAGAGAAAGAGAGATTATAAGTAAAGAACAACTTTAATTCTCCATAAACATGTTCAAACAAGAGTGAAGAATATTAACAACTGAAGGCTGACCCACACCCACAAAAACATCTGCCGGGGCCAATGAATACATGAAAACCAGGATATATGACATGATCTTTTCACTCATGAATTGCTTTTGTGCTGCTTATATGCTTAGGGATATAGTGGTTGCTGTTAAATAGGTAATATAAGTTAGAGTCTCTCTGTGAAGGCCTTATAAGAAAAACTTTACTAGTGGAATTATTAATCTTAACTGAAGCTGGATCTTGGTGGTTGTATCTTCTTTGTTACTGAACAAAGCCACTTTCTTGAAAGACTACTTCAGATATCTAATTTTAAAGTTAGAGTTCAGTTCTTGGGCTTCTGATTGCTGGCTTACCTGAAGTTAAACAAACAAATAAGAGAGAGTTGCATCCAATTTAAGGCTATTGGAAACAGTACACAAGGTGGTTGTATTCCACTAGCATTTCTGCAAATGTTGGAAGAAAAGCAAAAGCAGCGCCTTGCAAAATGAAATTGTAAGGAGTTGTGCAGTGCTCCATGTGAGTGGAGTCAAAATGAATGAATCATCTAAGTCCAACTCCCTGTCACTGCAGGAAATCCACAATTAAAGCATCCCTGACTGATGGCCGTCCTAGCCTTTACTTTAAAACCTCCTACTTATGCAGGATTTCAATCTCCTGCTTTTTTCCAGGTTTCCTGAATGGCTCTATCATACCCGTTACAAATTCAATTTGATCAAGGAATTGTGAGGGCATAGTCATTGTCTGGGCTTGTGTGCCTGCACACATATGTATTGTACATTTTTAAAACTTATCTATATATCTTGATTTGATTTGATTGATTTCCCAGTTCCCTCCCAAATGGCACTCAAAGCAGTTTACAATATGAGAATTGTGAGACCTGGGTCCCTTTCACACTATACAGTTATATCACTTTGATTCCAGTTTAACTGTGATGTCCACGTCCTATGGAATCCTGGGGTTTGCAGTTTGATGACGTGTTAGATCTCTCTGGCAGAGAATTCTGAATATTTCACAAAACTACAAATCTCAAGATTCTATAGAAAGGAGCCCTGGCAGTTAAAGTTGACATCAAAGTGCTATAAATGTGTGGTGTGACAGGACCCCTGTATAGTCCTTGAGTGTCTTTCATCTCTACAAGTCTAGCATTCATTTGGATTTGATCTTTACAGAGTAAGGATCTGCAAGTGATGGAAGGTTTGTGTTAGCAGAATGATATCCCTGGACACAGTCCATAATTTTAAAGTGAATTAAGGAATGATATTTCAGTCGGTTTTAAAGGCAGCACCTTACACGGAAAAGAAGTTTGGAAGAAAGGTAGAGTTCAAATGCTCTGTCTGCCATTTTGGCTGGCTGCACTTTTCCTCCCCCTCTCCCTCCTCAAGGAAAAGTAGCTTGAGAAGCGGAAGTCTGACCTTAAAAAGAGCTTGTGGGAGCATTATTAAATTCCCTTGCTGCGTAACTTCCTTTCACACACTATGCAGGAAGTGCCCTGGTTACATTGGCACAAAACTGACTGGAGAAAAAAGGATCCCACAAACAGTACTTTACCTTCTGCTGATAGAATGATGGAGCTGAACTTGTTCTGTAGTTGCTGCCAAAGCAGAGCTTACTAAATCCGGCTAAAGCATAAAAAGGTAAAAAACAGTGTGCAGTGAGATAAGGCTGTGCTTTGATTGGCTAGGAAAGTTTCTGTTCACACTTGTCTGATACTTACTACAGAGATTGCTTGCTTTTTAGCCAAAAGTGTTTTGTCATGTTGATACTGGCAGGGCAGCAGCTCTGATTTTAAAACTCTATGAAAGAACTTCTTTTATCATTTCTAATATGTAGCCTAAGGCCAAAACAGACACAGCAATATTAAAGAAGTATGTTCAGAAGTAAATTCCCATTACACAGCCTTTGGGAATATGACTTCAATAACGAATTCTGAAGCAGTTCTTTATCATAATGACAACTGTTGATCTTCCTGTAATTGTTCAGCTGAGCTCCCACTGTTTATCACCTAATTAGCCATCTGGCTATCCATCCTTCCAGTATTTTTTTCTTAAATCATTTGTTAACCTCCAAAATGGTCCTTAGTATCTCCCGATGTTCTTGGAGCCATTCTAAAATTTGAAATCATGCCTTAGAATTAAACCTGTACACTATGATATTTTGGTGGGGGTGGGGGTTGAATAAGTCAAACAGTGACTTTTAATTACTCAAATTTTAAAAAGTGTGTGCTTAAAACATATTCTCTTGCTTGAAAGGAATAACTGGAGAAACACTTCTAACAGGTTCAGATTTCAGAGCATTATATAGAACTATTGTGAAATAGATTCTTTGGTTTCTCTTCCTAAATTTTTTTTAGAAAAATTATTAAGCATTAAACCAAAACATAATAAACAATCCAAAACATAATCACACACCAAACTAACCCAAAAAAGAAAAACAATACAATACTAACAATATAAAATATAATATAAAAACAATACTAACAATATAACCTATATGACAATAAACCTTAACTAAATTATCAATATGCAATTAAACAAACCTAAACAACTCAACTAAAATTAAACTAACAAACATAAATTTAAAAAATTGGTTCACACCCTTGTTGTAAACAGCTCCTAATAAATGATTGTACTTACTTAAATCATTACCTACATTCTAAGTTAATTTTGTTGCTAGTAGTATTTCTACCTTAAACACACACACACACAAAGGTTTAATCAGTAAATTGTAACCACAAAAACTAAGAACAATCATTAATGGTAAAACAGTGACCTTTAATTACTCAAATTTTAAAACCACGTGCTTGAAACATATTTTCTTACGTGGAAAGAATAACTGGAGACACACCTCTAACAGGTTGAGATTTCAGAGCATCCTGCAGTTCTATTGTGAAGTGAATTATTTGGTTTCTCTTCCTAAAATTTTTTGAATTGGTGTTTTCAGTTGCCGTTCATTTTGTTTTTGGAGAGGAATGACCTTGGCCAGGAGACAGTGGTGTGCTTTTAGACCCCACTGTTGCTAAAATCAGCAGACTCCCTTCTCTCCTGCAGGACCTTTCTGCACCCTAAACACCTGCGCTGGGAAACTCTGGAATACATTATAGCTGCCACAGAGGGCTGCTGTAGAAGGGGGACAGGATGAAGTTCCCAGCTCCTTTGGAACTAGATACATAAATATCTCATTGGATCTTGGGTCTTGCAGAAGTATTTATTCAGATTTGTATGAAAAGATCCCTGTGCTAGTGTTCTTGAGATACTTTACTACAAGAAGCTGTCTGTTGGACATTAAGGCCTTCCTCATTTCTCCAGGACAAAGCCAAAATCCATGTTGAAGGGTTGACTATGCAGCTTCAGCAGTTGATGGAGCTGAATGTCTTTCAGCTACTGGTGAAGCTAATAACCCACTTAAATGGCTGTTTAAGTCCCTGGCTGCAAATAAAATGTTGAGACTGTGGAATCTCAGGAGACTACTTTCTGTGCTCTGCCATGGCTGGCAAGTACAACCCAAACTCTCATCACCCTACTGTAACTGAAAATTGTATATTCTTTTTGTACTGAGTGTTGGACTCCTGCAGCCAAAAAAACAGAACTAAAAAAATATGTTGATGTATATGTATGTATATGTAGTTCTTTTGAGGAGAAACTGTTTCAAAATAGAAATGATTGGATTAACAGGTGGGAACTGCAAACGCAGAAGGTTCTAGGCAGATGGAAAAGGAGCCTTCTTTGAGGACTGTAGAGGACTGTCTTTTCGGCCTCTCTGAGACCTTCTGTCATGAGCTGTGTAGCACTAGAGGACTCAGGAGAGGCAGACAGATCAACATAGGCTAGATCATATTCTGATTCACAGTGAGATTTCCCCAGGGACTGAAACAAAGAACTTCCCACAGAAACCAATATTTCAAGTAAGTGAGATTGTAAGTGGGTCCTCTCCACACTGACAAAATCAAATGTAGTTTATTCCCACCCACCCAACAATATTCAAGGTTGGAATGCACTGTAACTGGAAGGAAATGGAATCTTCAGTAGTGCAGCTGGTATTGAATGGCACAACTCAGGCTCAGAAGGGTTTACAAGAGAATTAGAACCACATTACAGAGTAGGTGGGTGGCTGGACTAAAGCCTAGAGAGTACCATATTGCAATCCTGTGGTGTTTCTCACTGCTTTTATCCCTATACTGTAGTGTTGGCTGAGAATGTAGTATAAAAGAATCCTGCAGTATAGTTCACTGTTATACTTCTTTTGGAGGTCAGAAGACTGGGATGAGGAGGAAGAACTGGTTACAGCAGCCATGCAGTGTAGCAGAGTCTTAACACTACAGAGCAGAGATAGGACTATGGGCTATCGATCAATGAGTCCTTTACCTTTCAGGATGTAAAAATGCCAGGCAAGTTTAAATTGCTCCTTCAGACCTCCTCCTAGGCCAAACCTAACATCCTGATGGATCCAGATCCCTCATGTTCTATTTACTTGCATAAAGGCTGTTTGCACTTTTATATGTTGAAAAAAGTAAAATTGCACATGTAGGTAGACCTAACTTAGAACAGGAATGTCTTTGATACTAACTTGCTTTTTTCCCCCAGCCATGCTCGCTAGCGATGTTTGTTAGCCATGCTTGCTAACATTAGATTCTGTTAGAAGGCTGACTCATAATAATACACTAAATTATGGCAGAGAAACAGGCTCACCGAGAACATCAGTTCCCAAGGCACAGTTAGTTTTAAAAGAAGGATTTTCTGTGTCTGTGTCCCATGGTCTATAACTGAATCTTGTTCCTTCAATCAAGAACAACTTTTCCATACTAGATTTAGGTAGCCAGCAACACTGCTGAATTTAGAAGGGCAAAATTCTTAAAATTTTCTGCATTTTTTCTTCAGAATACATTCCAGGAAATTCTGCTAATTAGTTTTTGCAGCCTGGCAGTTTCTATATAAATGGGACTATAATTTCCATTTTTTTTCTGTTTTACCCAAATCTTCAGGGGGATGGTGTTCCCACCAGATGGTACAACAGAGTGATGACTGTTACCCTGCCATGCATAATTTTATAAAACAAAAGTAATTTAATACTGGTTTTGTACAGAGTAACACATTTTTTTAACTGAAAGTTGCATGTATAGTGCCACAGTCTTGTTATTACAATGATTGAGTCATTGTCCTATGATAATTTAACTATCCTAAATATATACAAATATTGTTCTTTGTTTTTTCCTCACTAAACAAAGCATTCATGGTATTACATCTGCATTTCTTGTTTTATGTGGTTAAAACATGTTAAAATGTTAAAACATTTGTCATTAGAACAGCTGCTTTCATGTAATGTATCTCGATACATACCAGCTTGGGGAACTGCATTTCAGCTTGCTGGTATCCATGAAATAATGCTGTTCATTCATTGCTTCTCCTCAGTCCAGTCTAGACCCTGCAAGGAATATTGTCCTTGCAAGATTACGGCGTGATTGGGTGCAAAGAGCTCTGTTGGTGAGGAAGTAGGCCAAGCAGAAATGTTCTCCCTGCTGTTTTGCAGGTACCTTAGCTTCCTCAGTTAAATAGCTGACCAGGGTGCTCTTGCCAGGCTGATAATGGAGACGAAAGTCCACAACTGGCCACTTGAAGCATCATTTCAGGATGTAACGGGCCTACAGATTTCAGTAGGAGAAAGCATGAACAAGGTCCATGGCAAAGTTTAACAGTCCACTCTTGGATCATTTCAAGGACGAATTATGTACTGACAATATTTTGTCTTGTCTCAGAATAGCTATAGAAATATATTCTCTACAGCAGGAGTGGGAATTGTATGTATGGCCCTCCAGATGTTGTTGACTACACTCCCAGCAGCCCTGGTGAAAATTACTGAGTTACAGTCCAACAACATCTGGAAGGCCACATGATTCCCATGCCTTCTATACAAATAAAATCATTTTTGATTTTTTTATTCTTTAAAAAGGGATTTCTGCGTTTGGCATAGGCCTGTCTAACTGAAAAGCAAATCACCTTGTGAACTGATGCATCATTCAGAAATACATAAGTATTATATAATATTAGAAATATTCATTTATTTCATTTATTGAGAATTTTATTATGTATTTCTTAAAATAATTTTAAATGGTATGAACATAACAAAAACATTACTATAAAAAAATCACTGGCCACAATTACGAGTATCTCAAGAAATCTGGCAATATTAAGCATCAAGAGAAATAAAAACACAACTGAAAAAGGAGCAGCAGAAACCTACACACCCAGCCTTTATAGAAACACTGGAACAGCTAGGTCTTCAGGAAGAGGTTAGACAGAGAGTATAGCTTTCCTGAGGTCGTCCAGTGTGTTTCCATGGTCAAGCGGTGATTTGAATCCCATTCTCCATAGTCCAGTGCTCAAACCACTACACTATGCTGGTTCTAAGAAATAAATGTATTCCGCAAAAAGGGGCACCTTTGTCCAAAGGGTCAAATGGGATACAAATGGGATCTTGTCCATGTGTTCCTGTATGAACAGTTGTACACATAAACTGCGAGAGTCTGAAAGCAGCATAGGAACAGAGCAGGGTGGCTTTATAGCCAACATTCACATAAAATAGAAAAATATAGAATGTGGAACAGAGGCAGATGTGAGGTATTTTAATGAAGATGTGTCTGTGACAGAGTCATTATGCAGTATAAATTGTGTTTATGTGAAATGAAATTGTTGACATAATCCTGTATGTAACTTGAAAAACGAACAAGCTGGTGTCCATTCTAAATTCTTATCTAAGAATGAGAAGTGGGTGAATAAGATACCTGTACAGGAGTGTGTTTTTGGCTGCAGGGTAGTTATTAAAGATCCCAACCTTGAAAAGGAATTGATCTGTCTGGAAAGACGTAGTGCCAGTATGTTGCAACTTCCTTTCCTCTTTCACAGACATGACTCAACACATTTTGTCTACACTGAACTGTTAGGATGGTTGTGAAACCAGCCTCAGTTTGTGAGTATGACCCTGGGCAAGCCACTTCATGCTTAAACTATGAATTTCCCTGCATATATGTGCAATATTTGTAATGGCTGTTAGCAGTCTTTACTTTTAGGATGTACCAAACACCCCATGATTTAAAAGCCTCCATTTTCATAAGAAAATCTCTCCCCCAAAATGGTTTGACTCCCAGACCTTAGACAATATTTTCAGTGAGCAGCAAAGTAAAATTATAGTTGAAAAAAAAAGTTGGATAGATCTTTCTTCATTACCATGTCCAGCAGTCAACCAGCACCTAGTAACGTACCTGTGTAATTCTAAACTAGCCATGAGAGTGCTACAGGTGATATTACAGTTCACTGTGTACAATATCTGTATCAGTATCTCTGTCTGTCTGTCCATCATCTTTCTATCTATTTTTAAAGTTTATAACTTAAGCTATCTGTTGTAAATGCAAACTTTGCCTTTTTCTTTTTCATCAGTGCAGTAGAGCAAATGTTGTTGTTGTTTGTCAAGCATATGCTTTAGTTACTTTGCTAGAAGTCTACTATTCAAGCCAAATCAAAGAATTTAAGACAGCCTAGAACATGAGTGGGCAACTGTGCTGAGGGCCAGGGGCTGGTTTACCTCCCTTAGTCATGCTTCCCATGGCTTGCAACTGTCAAACAGCATGGGAAAATACCTCAGTTTTCAGCTTTATACCAGACAAAGTGGCAGTCAGAAGTCAAGTGATATAGCATCACATCTGGACACTGTTTTGTCCAGCTTGCTTAAGCTTTATTTCATCATAGGAAGAAACTTGCAAAACTACCTCTGAGTATTCTTTGCCTAAGAAGAACTTCCTGACGGTCAGGGCTGTCCGGCAGTGGAATCTGCTGCCTTGGACTGTAGTGGAGTCTCCTTCCTTGGAGGTTTTTAAGCAGAGGCTGGATGGCCATCTGTCCAAGGGAGTGCTTTGAAGGTGTTCATGCATAGAAGGGGGTTGGACTAGATGGCCGGTGTGGTCTCTTCCAACTCTACATTTCTATGATTCTATGATAAGAAAGCACTGTGAAATTGATGGGATCACCATAAGCTGACAGACCACTTGAAGGTGCGCGGGCGTGCACACACACACACACACACACACACACACCCTGAAAACTGCTGGGTTGAGGGGTCTGGAAAGTTTAACACATTGGTGTGTATTTGGATAGGCTTGGGAATGACTTTTCTATTAAAATCATTAAAAAAACACACACCCTTTTTTTTAAGTTGCACCTTGAAGGGGCTTTTGTGGGATTGACAGGGGCTTGGGGTCTACAGAATTGAGGGCTGAGTACCATCTGTGGCCCATGGGTCACACTTTACTCACCTCTGTTCTAGATCAAGGATGGGAACCAAACTGACCTTCACATGTTGTTGAGCTGCAAACCACTGTATTCCTCTCCATTTTTACCAGGGGTGCCAGGAGGTGTAGTCTAATAATATCTGAAGAGCCCCATGATTCCCACCCTTGCTTTAGATTCATGACCTCTTGACTCCTCAACTGGGACCCTATCCAGGCTAGTCTTATGTTTTAGACAAGCATGATATGGTGGGACAGGAAAGCAGGAGAGAGAGAGAGAGAGGAAGAAGGAACTCAGTGGTCTACCTTGATTTTAGCATGTCACTGAACTTAGTTTCAATCAGTGGTTTAAACTGATGTATTGATTCTGCTTATTTCTGTTGTTGTTGCTTGTTTTTTTCCCCTGATTTTTATTTTTCAGGTTTTTTGTATTTCGTATTGTCTTAGTTCCATACTGCTTCACAATTAAATTACATATTGCATCATGAGTAATTTTAATCCCATGGACTTCAGTGGACCTGCTCTAAGGCCCACACTTTGTCTTCATTAGCCGCATTGAGAGCTTTGTAAGCTGAAGCAGTATGCCCACATTTATATTTTTTTTCAGTATTTTTATGAATGTGATATGATTAAAAACAACAACGATGTATTCTGCTTCATTTGGAAAAGTTTGTCTTTTGAAATGTATTAACTTTCACAAAGAAAACATCACCCACACATGTATATACTCACGCCCGTGCACTCTCACCTACCCTTTGCCAGCTTCCATTTTGTAAATTTAAATAGTGGCTGGTTTGGGGAAAATAACACTGCGCTCTAATTCCTTCAAAATATTTTGGTCCCACAAGAGATTAACGATGATAAACTGTTTAGCTAAATGGTTTGTTATCTAGCTGCAAAGAGTTAAAAATCAGATGAGCATGCATGGACTTGAATGGCAGAAGATATCTTTTTAATGGACACTGTAGCAAGCACTGGCCAGTTTACACAAAACAAGATCTAAATTTAGGGAGGAGAGTTGAATGTGTTGCCAAAGTAAAGAGAGAGATGATCAGAGCTCTTCTTGTAGTCTATTTATTTTGGATTGAAGACTTTGCCAGGCCAGAGCCTTGGATTATAGCTGTACAGTACAATTTTGTGTCTTCCTGCATTTAAATCCAACACGTTGAATTTTGCTTTGTGAAACTGTTCATAAGAAAAGTTACCAAGCAAAGAAAAAGCTTCAGTAATAAGCTCTCTCCTCTCCAACAAATAAATTTAGGACAAGAGTGGGAATCGTGGCCCTCCTGATGCTGCTAAACTGCAACTCCCAGCATTCTTCATGACAGGCTGTCCTGGTGAGGTATCTGCAAGGCTGTATGGTTCCCACCCTGCACAATGAGAAAGAGATGATTTCCTGCTTCATAGCACACCACCACCATGAATTTCTGGGACCATTTAAATCCCTATTTCACTTCCTTATTATGGACTGATTGCCCCTTTGTGGCTACTCCTTTTTTTTTCATAGATTTACTGGAGGTCAGGGGAGACCCCTTGAAGTACTGGCTTACACAGTCATTATGACTTATTCCTGTGAGCGTATCACACATCATACTACCAACCTGACAAACATGCATCAGCCATATACCTAGAACAGCAATTGGGCCAGCTAGCAAGATATGAAGCAATCCAAACTGCGACCAATAAAACCAGACTACCTCAATTGTTGTTGTGTGCCTTCAAGTCAACTTTGATTTGTGGCATCTCTATTCTAGGGTTTATTGCCTTCTTTTAACATGGCTTGCTCAAGGTCACCCATGGGGTTTGTGTGGCTGAGAAGAAACTTTCCACTACTAAAAGGAACACCAGGGAGATGCTACATTGTGAGAGGCAGCAACAGCTCTGGCTTGTATTGCAAAAGAAAGAAACAACAAAGCCAGCTCACAAGACCATTAAGAAGGGATAGAGTCATGTATCACAAACAAGGTCGCTAGATTTTGTTTGTCTGTCATTGCTACTCGTAGGCAGATAACAAACCAGCAGTACAGAACAGCAATATAGAACCAGCTACTCAAAGGAGTTATAAAGGAGTAGGGTTAATATACTGATTCAGATAAAGTGTTTTAGTCTACATGTGGGACTATTTATAACTGGTTTTAGCATCACTATTACCACATGTGAATTTTAAGTATTTATTGTATTTACTGCATGTGTTTTGTGCCACTCTGTTTTACACATTTCATATTTTATGTATTTTAAGGCAAAATCTGATATTTCTGCTCATGCTGGTCTACAACTGAGAATAATAATAATTGTTGTTGTTGTTGTTGGATGAGAAGGTCCCAACTTCAAAAACAAGTAGATGGCATTAGGAAGAGGAGAAAGTATTGACCTTCCTTATGGTATGGCTCTTTGGAGAGTGCCTCCCAAGTGCAGTATGACAAAAATGAGCCCTCTTCTCCTTGGCTTAGAAGTAAAGAGCACAATGAGGATCCTGCATGATTTCACATGATACTTAAAGGTACCTCTAAAATTAAGTATGGAATGGAAGACTTAATTCCTGCCCCTTCTGAAGCAGAGGCATGGTGAACTCCAAATTACTAAAACCAGTCAGAACGTGTGCTAACTGTAGTAGTCTCAAAGCCATGTGACATAGAGCTCTGTGTCCTCAAATGTTACATGGTGGTGGTACTACTTTAAAATGCTTAATTACGCAAACTGACAATTTTGCAACAGTGTGTAAAGTGGTGATGTTAGCTTTCCAAACACTAGCACCAGGCCTAAACCTCAGGTATAAATGGCACTGGTTGCACGAGCCTCTTTGCCTTTGCTTTTGTGGGTTTGTGTTCAGATAAAGAACCTAAAGAAACTTCTGCTGTACAGTGGCTTGAGTGTCGGACAAGGACTCTAGAAGATCAGGCTCTGAATCTGTGGAAACCCACTGGGTGACCATGCGCGAGTCACACACTCTTAGCCTCAGAGGAGGGCAGTGGCAAACCTCTTCTGAACAAATCTTGCCAAAAAAACCCTGTGATAGGTTTGCCTGAGGAGGCACACTTGGAGGCACACAACAGCAACAACAACAAACCTAATCTTCTTACATTTGGGGCCAAGACTAGTATGTTTAGCGGTCATCAATAATAAAATACTGTTTTGAATTTTCAGTCCTTCTTTTTCATCAGCATAAACTTTAAGAAAGACTTGAGGGCTTTTTGAGAGGTGAAGGCAGGAATCTTGCTTGCATTACATATCTGTTAGCTGTATTAAGCGGCTTTATATTGAGAATTCATTTTGCAGCTTTGCGGCATAGTCCCATTTTGGGAGCACACTAAAGATATTTGCAGCCCTCTGTTCAAATTACAGAAAGTAGCTTCTCACACTATCACTCACACTGGGATTAGTGTGCTCTTTCTCTAGTCCCTGTTGATCCCATAAAATGAATGTAATTGCTTTTGTATAATAGCTTTAAAAGATCAAAGTAGGTCCCATATGGGAAGACAGTGTTGAGAGCCAAAGCAAGCTGTTTGGCTTGTAAGCAAGCAATTGGAAGCCTTGCAGGCTCTCCCTCACATCTGCAGCATACTCGACAACGCTGACTCCTCTGTAGCATCTGGTACAGTGTAATAATGTGTGTTGCTGAAGCAGTCATTTGGTGAGCTGGAGGGAGGGAGGGAGGGAATGTCAAATTCTTTAGATACCAATTCCTTTATTGCCTTTGAACTCATTTGCATTGTCTTGTTTTCGTTCTGGTGGCCAGCTTTGGTCAGCTGCTTTGTTTTACCCTGAAAATACGACAGTCTCTTTTTAGCAGTCCTGTCGCCTGATCTTAGTCACTGTTTACTGTCAGTATACAAAGGAGAGGGCTGGTGATGGAAGCTAGAGGCACCTTTTGGGCTGACTGATGCATCTGAAGAAATGGTTGGAATTCAAGAAGATTCATGCCCAAATGACATCCGTTAGCCTCAAAAGTGTGCCATCACTAGATTCCTTCCCCCACTTAGAACACTGTTAGGAGTCAGTGCTTCTGACTGAAATGAGGCTTTCTGCAAAAGAATTTTATGGGATAAGATTCTCAGCTCAGAAAACTGGACGTGCGAGATTGGGTTTATTCTGAGTAATGAGTCTTTGAAAAGTAACAGCTTTCAAGATCGCAAACAGTAATATTGCTTCTTCGAACAAGCAGTTGAAAGAGTGCCAGATAGTGTTCTATGTGGCTGCTTATTTGTCATGGGGGGCTGCTAGGTACAGTACCAACAGTGCCACTGGATTATTTTTTATCTCCCTCTGTACAACTTAAGTTTTAAATTGCTTATGCAGTCCTTCCAAAAAATAAAAATATAAAACAGTGGTAGTGATGATGAGCGTAAAGAGGAATGCCACCCCTTCGCAGTGGCAGGGTGCCATTATTTCATGATTCTTTAGTTCCTCTTAGGGCTGAAGTACAGATCTCACTAATGCTTCCTCCAGAGGCTCAACTACTTTCCCAGTCCATTGCATTCATGTCTTCTACAGAACTGGGTAATTTTACTTGATTTCCAAATAAAATTCAGTGGTGATTTATCACACTATTGCCTTTGAACTGGGACATAAAAGGCCATAGCAATAAGACTACAGTATAGTTTAAAGTTGCCTGCTTTGACAGATTGTTTGGCTAAGCCCTGCATTAAAGTATTTCAGGAACTTGTGTTAGCTCACTGTTCAGGATGTCAGCCTTGAGGTGCTTTGGAAGGCAGTTTGTTGGTCTCAGACCAGTGCTGGCTGCATTTGGCTATCCCAATAAACCATTCATTGTTACTCATCTTCCTTCACCCTACATTATTGGCCCGGCTTTGCTTCTTTTAAACACTGTAATAAATCTAGTTCTGCATGTAGTACCATACCACAGCACAGTTCATTATCAACCACATAGCTGCGTTTCACAGTAAAAAGCAGGAATGAAATTTACACATCATTCCTTCTGCTCTTTTTTTAAAAAAAGAAGAAGAAGAAGAGAAACTATAAAATTCAGCACTCCACTTTCATCCAAAGTTAATGCTTTCTGCATGAGTAAGTGTCAAATCTGTGCTTACATCCGATGTGTCTTCCAAGAAATGTGTCTTGAATATCCAAAGAAGTTTCGCAGATGAAGATGGCCACGACTCAGAAGAAGAAGACAGAAATAAAAAACAAGCTTTTATTTCATAAAGAAGAGTATCAGTCCTGATTTAAGGCACACATTTGTTGTTGTTAATATTTATTCCAAAACTGGGACTGAAGGCAGCTTAGAAAAATTAAATGCAGATAAAAGCACATACAAGGACAAGACTGAAAGCACAGAACACATTTTTCATCGAAATGTATTTAGGCTGTCCTAGAGAGTATAAACAGTTTAAATTAAATCCACTGAAAAACAAAACAGCAGTTGTAGATACATATCTCTTTAAGCAAGGATTACAGTACTGTGTAATTATGTGTTATGTGTAGAGATGCTAAGAGATGGGACAGGGTGTAGGAAACAAAATAAAAGAAGACTTCCTTCCATAAATGGAAGGTATGGAGAGGAAGTGGTACAGTAGGACTAATGGAGTGGGCTGCAAAGGTAAAAGTAGATTCAGAATGCTTATCTTGTGTGTTGCTTTTGGTTTTTATTATACTAAAAGTATTGTGAAGAGGAGAGAAATGGAGGGGGAAAGAAGCATGTAATTGGATGTCATCAGCATGTAGATAATAGTTATAAGCAGATAAGAGCTTAAATCCAGAAGAAGAATACTGAAAACCATGATTCCAAAGAGGATGGGATGTGTGTAGATGGCATATTAAAGATACTGGAAAATTTCAAAAGGATGCCAGCTGTGTACAGGCTCTTGCTTGCAAGGTAGAATTCAGTCACTGGAAGCATTAGATGGAGAAATCAGTGGGGATATATAGGACAAAAGACAGATTTCAAAGATAAATTAGAGTTAAAGGAAAGAAATTCCAGGCAGTACGGGTAAACAGTATACTTCAGTGATTTAGAAAAATAAAGGAAGATGGAAATTGGAAAATAGGAAAAATAGAAGTACAAAGAGAGGGTATTCAGAATATAGCCACATACACATACACACACACACATATATATATATGGTCAGTTGGGGAATGCCATATAAGAGAAGATTTAAAAATGTAGGGAAGAAGTAAGTAAGATATAAGAGAAAGTGAACAAATAGTGGATTTGAGGAGGGGAAATCTGTAAAATCAAAGTGAACATGGAATAAATGGAGAAGGAAACAGTTGATGTGAGTCAATGGGTTTAAAAAAGAAAAGGAAAGACAATCAGAAACCACAGAAGAGAAAAGATATTGTGGGTGGGAAGTGATAAAGCAAATGGGGGAAAGGATGAGTGCCTATTGGCACAAGAAGGGGCTGAATGACAAAAGAGCACAAATTTGTACTACTAATAGTTACATCACACTTGACAAAGGACTGCCTCCTTCTCTGACAGGAAATAGCCATATCCTGATGGGAAATTGTCTCAGTTGTGTCATCATACCTTGCCATCATACCTTGCCTTTGGCTATTATACTTGGGGTAGATGGGAATTATAGTCCAAAAGTCCAGGACAACACCAGATTGAGGAAGGCTGCCGTGGTCTATCCTGCCTTAGCCTTACATGTGGATGCAATGCTAAGCCGTCAGGGGATATAATCACAATATTAAATGTCCCTCGTCTTTGTATTATGTCCATAACAAGGGACAGAGCTGGAGGTCGCCCTGGCAACTTTAGGTGCTGTTTTCACCCATACTGCGTGAGTAACAAGAAGCCTCTGGCTAGCTGTGATTGAAAACATAATGCAGGATTATGCGGACCTCTTGAAGCTAGTTCTCATTATATTATTTTTGAAGCATATAGAAATGGTAGTGCACTTATACACATTTATAACAACATGCAGTTGCAGGAAGAAAAGAAATGTTTGTTATAGATATTTATGTCTCCTGAAGTGAACATAGGAGAAACAATCCTGAGCACACACAGTCTTATCATGTTGTATTCTTTGTGCTGATTTGCAGCTATTTTTCTCACAGATCCTTGTCTGTCTTTCCACTTCCTTTTTAGTAATTGTTTTCAAGCACTTATGTTCTAGGAAGGAGGGGAAAGCTTTCATTGTTTCAACATAAAAACATCCAGTTCACCTAGAATTGTTTTGTAGCGGTAATGAAGTAGGAATGGGCAAAAATAACTGATTTTTCTTCCTTCCGTCCTTAAGCAAATAATGTGTATAATTTCACAAATACTAAGCCCAAGGAATACCACAGAAATGGTATATTCCTGAAGTTTTCTGTGAGATTAGTATGCACCTGAAATTCCAGGTCCCAAATAAGTCATTTAAAACCTACGCACATTTACTTCTCTGAGACAAACTTTATTTTGGCCCCCGTTTTGTATGACTTTCCTTATGAGTAATTACAGCTGCATTTGGGTCAATACACTTGGAAGAAAAACAGGGCAAGAATGACTGAGGCAGAGGAGATCTCAAATTCACTGTGTTTGATGGGATGTGATGCCCCAAACCATCTGTAGATTGTTGTCGTACTATGAAGATGTCGAGCAATGAAGCAGACTCCATCCTGTGACTTTATTGATAAAAAGGCAATTGTAGTTTTACTTCAGGAAGCACATTCAAAAATATCTTTCAGTGGTTTGGAAAACGGTCTTTTGCAGAAAGTTTTCTTGGAACAGATAAGGCCATGTCTGCTCATATTTATTTCCCCCTAATTTACAGGTTGATGGAGTCAGCACTCATTTTGTTTGAAATATTGGACAGTTCTGTAGCAGTCAATGTCTCCGTCCAAATTGGATTTTCCAGAATCTAAAATAATTTAATGTTCATAGCTACATAGTATCAGCAGCAAGAGGACATATTCTTTGTGTTATATTAAACAATTAGATAAATAATACAAATATTGAAGATACTGAATGTTGTTTTATTTCCCACGGTTTTGTTTTTGTTTTTTTACAGATCTGGGACATGAGTGATGATGAAACATTGTGAAAACCCAATGAATGAAGTGGATGATGACCTATTTTAGGCCTATCAGTCATTAAACAAGTTAATGGTCATTTACGTAACTCTGACTGTTGCAAATAGAAACACGTACTAGCCACATCATTGATCAGAATGGGACAGTGTGTAAACAGTAAATGTCACTCTTTTAACTCTCTCTCTCTTTTCTCTCTCTCAATCTCTCCCTCTCATATGTACGCATATTCACACAGACACTCAACACTGGAAAATACTATTTTTTTTCAGCTTCCACATATATCTTATATTTAAAATATCATTTGAGTAAAGTAATTTGTTGTTTTAATACCCTATGTCAATTTTTGTTGCAAACATTCTGAATGAATTATGATTTCTGTGGATTTATGATGTATTTATAATTGCATCTGCATTGGATAACAAGCAGTTAGACATACCAGGTTTTTTTTTAAATGAAGGCACCCACATATTTGGTATATAAAAAGAGATTTTGTTGAATTTTGAATGGCTGTACAAAAAAGTAAAGAGAAATAGACTTTCCTGTCCCCTCTTCTTCTAACCAACATCTAAAGTCTCCCCCTGAAAAATGCTCCCTAGGGTTGGGGCTCTCTAGGCGAAATGAGCAGTGGTGGGGACAGCAAGATTGTAAAATTTGAAACACCTCAATGTCAGTTTTGCCACTTTTTGTGGACAGCAATTTGCATCTAATCCCTTATAATAGAAAGTTAAGCTGTTTTTTTTAATCTCCCCATTTTCTTCATGTAGATGGCAACACAATTTTTTCTTCATTTAACCCTCCTTTTAAAAAAACCCATATAATTCTACCATTTTGAAAGTCAATATTGAAATCGATTAACTTCCAGTTATCAAACCTGCAATCTCATGCCTGCACCCATGTAGACAAGAGAAGTTGCATGTGGTAGTTTAGCCTCACACTCTTCTGGAATTCCATTTCGCTATTTAAGCTCTTAATGTTATCTGATTAACTTCCAGTTATCAAACCTGCAATCTCATGCCTGCACCCATGTATACAAGAGAAGTTGCATGTGGTAGTTAGCCGTCACACTACTTTCTGGGGTTCCATTGGGCTCATTCAAGCTCTTGGATGTTATCTAATCTATTTTTGGAGCCTCTGCCATAATTTTCCAATAGTACCCAAATTCAAATGCCGTTTTCCAAAGGGTTCATTCTTTGGTCATTTTTGTAGAAGCAAAAGGGTGCTACAGACCTTTTAAGCTTAATAATTTAAAAATAACACTAGGAAGTTTAATAATAAGAACATCTTTTTAATAATAGTATTATATCTTCTTTCATCCTCTTGGACATATATGTAATGAAACAGCCCAAAAAGTGTTCAAGCCAGCAAGCAAAACAGTTTGCATCCTCCATTTTGCCAAGGCTAGACCGGTAGATCGTAGATGGCTTTCTGAAGCTGTATGTAAGTTGGAGACATTAATTTAGAGAGAGGCTCATAGTTGGGAGACACAAGGATATCATGTTAATGCATAGTAGTGGCATTATTAATTGACCAGTAAATCACTGCTACTATGAAAAGCCTGTTTACTTAATCCTATATTTTCTGTTAAGTAACTCTCCAGGAAAAGTACACTGTGAACCTTTCTATACTCTAGCAGCCATTTAAATTAATCGAGATTTGGGTAAGGGGTATGCCTTTAAGAAGGCACCCACACTTAGAAGCCAGGTATTTGCAACAGCAGAACATTATCATCCACAGGCAAGAGCAATCTTTTAATTTAAGCTAATGAAATAGATTGCATAATAGCCTTCAGGCTCACCTTGCCAAGGAAATTCAATTCCTCTGATGACAGACTGTAACCTGCGTTGGGAAAAATTAGCACTCCGCAGCTTGCACTGAGTCACCACCATAGACGTCATTGGTAGATAGTGAAACAGGAAACTCTGTTTTGAAATTCTACAACCTTGATTAACTGAAATTCTACAACCTTCATTAACTGAGATTCTCGTTTCTCCAGAAATATTCTCCAATGAGTGTCTGCCTTGACACTTGGATTATCAAGAATGAATTTGTTAACTCCCCTCCCCTCCCTCCATCTATGGAGCTTTAGTTATATATGACATTCTAAACACAGGGTAATATGATGTTTCCTTGCTTATAATTCCAGTAACCCAGAGTTGTATAAAATTGAGTTTGCTTCCTGTACATATGCTTCCCAGATGTCTGTGCTGCACAGAAATGCACCAATGTGATTTAGAAAACCTTCTGTTGTTTAACTTCATTTTTTTACCTTCTCGCCTGACAAACGAGAATGGCTTGCCCGCTTCTAAAATGTTCCTTTTGTAAAATGTTTAAAGCACTTTAATTAAAGGAGACATTATGAAAGTTTTTATTCAAATAAATGCAATATATATTAAAAGAACTTTCCAAGCATTTTTAATCTCTGCCTTGTATGTGTGGGTGGCAAAATTTTGGAACCACTGTAGGGTTGATAATACACTTGACTCTTAGGCCATTTCCGCACTAGACTGTTATAGCGCTATTATTCCACTTTCAACATCTTATGGAATCCCGGAGGTTGCCTTTTGCCCCTCCCTAATCTGCAAACCCAGGATTCCATAGGATGTTGAAAGTGGAATAATAGCACTATAAAAGTCTAGTACGGAAATGGCCTAAGAATGAGCCGAGGTATCTCCCTTTCAGGATCCAGCTCTGCATTTCTGTTGTAAGTTCTACAGATAGTTTGATTCTTGAAACAAATGCATCTGCCCATATCTGGCTAGGTCTTGCCCTGTCTAAAAAAGTGTAGAAATAATCTTCTATGCAAAGAAGTCTTATCCGTGAGAAACGACCAACATTGGATGAGATAGTTTACACTAATCCAGAGAACCTCTAACAGTCAGAAGCACTGCGCCTACTGCCTCCATTTATTGCTTGCTTGCTTGTTTGAATAATTTATATTATTGCCAGTCAGTCTACAAGGAACTCTGAGGTGATACGCAATGCATGAAAATATTTCAAACAGCAAAGGGATAAGAACTTTCACAAATGTATTAACAGTACTCCCTAAATACAATTTAACACCAGAACTGTTAACAGTGACCAGAAAAGCTGTGTGGAACAGTGTTGTTTTAGCCACCCATCAGAAGATCAGAAGAAATGGGGCCAGCAAGCCTAAATTCCCTTGGTAGGGAGCTATGTAAGTTACAAAATCTTTTGCAAGACACTATTAGTTCCTGTGTACATTGGAGTGAATTCAGGCTACGGTATGAGTCAATTCTGACAGCTATCAACACCTATCTTAATTACATGTAATGTATGTGAAGAATAACTGTAGAAATATCTATAAATATTTGGTGGACATTATTGCTACATCTATGCACACACATTGTGTGGGCAAACCCAAAGGCTATATTTTGATAAGCTACCTTATTAAGATACTTTAGCTTAATAAGAGCAAAGACTGAACTGGCACATGAAGCTAACAGTCAGATGTGGTAGACTTTACCACCCTTTTATTGCAGGGAGTAGGGTGAAGATGAGCTGCGATTACAATGTGAATATTTTTAACTAGACCAGAAAGCCTCCTCTCTTCTGAAATAAGCAATTGGACCTTAATATTGGCAGGGTGGAAGGCACATACTACAAAGGCTGTGGGAAGTACAACCCATAGGCAACATGGGGCCCCAAGACCATTTTAGCGTCATTAATGTTTCTAGCCTCCCTATTTTTTAAGAAATGATTGTTGGGGGGGGGGTCAATGTCATCCAAGGCTTGGATTCCTAAAATAGACTGGAGGGCAAAAACACGGTTCTAGGTGAACACGGAAGCATTTTCATTTTTATTTTCCAATATTAATTTTAAAAGTTCTGAGGAGGAACCATGGAGAAGGTGCCCTTTTGAGATTCTGGAGGGAACCATTTTGCTTCCAAATCTGTCTGGCTTCCAAACGCTTTATTTCCCACCTGCCACACCTCAAGGTGGAAGACTACCTTTTGGGACACTCTCTGTATTCCCATTCCAGTACTACAAACAAACAAACAAACAAACATACATACATACATATATATATTTTCCCAGCCAAATTCCTGTTCACCAGTAGCCTAGTGTAAACCCATGCCAGCACAGCTATGGCAAACTCTCTGGATTAAATTCTTGTACACTGACCACTCCATGGGCAAGTATGGCTGTGCATTTTCCCATAGTGCAACAGTTGATGCAAAACCACACTTGCCACTGAGGCAGTTTCAAAACCTTTGAGATGCACAGTCACTCTCATGGTGGTTTGCACTGGCAGAACAAATCTTGCACAGTCCCAAATGGGATTGTATTACTATTACCACCTTTTCCCCAAAATGGCTTACATTTAGGTAGATAGCAAAAAAGCGTTTCATTAACAAAAAATGTAAAATTACTGGCTGAAATTCTGCATTATCAGACACAGTTACGATGGACAGAGCTCCCTCACAGGTACTTCTGCTGATGTACCTACCTTATGTACCTAAAAACCTACCGCTTAAGCCAGACAGTGCTCCAAGGATTTCTGAGGTACTGCAGATTGGAGCAGTGGGAAATGACAACCACAGTACTCTCCTGGTTGTGGGAAATGTTGAGATGTCAGCTGGAGAAACATGTCAGGATCCTGCCACAACAAATTGTTCAATGTGCCTCACAACCAGGAAAGTGCTTGGAGTTGTCATTTCCAGCGCCCAAATCTGAGCTGCTTGGAAACTGACTGGGACACTGTCTGTCTTGAGAAGTAGATTTGGGGGGTTATATTAACCCCTTAATGACCATAAACGTGAATCCTAAAAGTTACGAGATCATAAGTCTGGCTTATGATCTCATAAATATTGCACAGTGTCACAGATATAAATAACGTGTGTGTGTGTGTGTGCGCGCGCGCGCACATGCGGTTAAATTACAAATAAAATGAAAAGCATAGCAATTAAGAGCAGCAAATAATACGGCACATGAATAAACCACCCTTGTACAACTTCCAAGAAAGACCCACCGCTTTCTTAGCTGCCTTTACACCACTGTAATGCCACGGCAGGATCACAGCCTTCCTCTCAGCACTGGCAGTTAGGCAGCAGTTCCAAGTTAGTTGCAGTGGAAACAGAGCCCTGCAATAAGCCACTATTAGCAAACATAACAGATCTAACATAACATTAGATTTAAATTCACCTTAACGGCAAAAGTGGAATGCAGAATTACAGCTCAGATCCTGTGCCATCAGACTCAGCCCTGTATTGTCAGGATGCATTGCCTCTGCCACAGGAAGGTATTAGATCTGCTGGAAGTATATTAAAGTAATATATTTTAATTGTTGTAGAAGTAGATGCTGTACAGCTCTATTAAGTTTCTGTGTAACTGCTACAAAGTTTCCAGTGTTAATTGATGGTTGCAACAATATATCTGTATCAGGCCTGCCTGGATTGTTACAATGTATCAATGGCTAATTGCTTTATTGCCTACTAGCATGTATACCCGATGTTGCCCAGAATTTTCTTTTCTCATAAGTAATACTTGTTAGAAAGATTTGAGATTCTGTGTCTCTAATTCCCCAAACTGTCTTGTCCAGTACATGTAACTGGTCCTCATATTCCATTGCTGTCCTCCTCCTTGCTGCTAGGCCTCATCTCCATAACAACTGGCTTATTCTCTGGCTGAGAATTCTAAAGGCTCTTCCCTAAACTGCAAACCCCTGGATTCCATAGAATCTTCTTAGGTAGCCAATCATATGAGGTCTTCACCTGACACTGACAATTCAGTCAGAAATGTATATATATAAAAAAAAATGACAAATGACAAATAAGTAAATACAGCCCAGTAAATATATTAGAAGAGCCATCGTGCTATAATGGTTAGGGATTTGGACTGGTGACTAAGGTTTGATTCCCCTCTCAGCCATGGAAACCCAAGGCAACCTTGGGTGCATCATACACTCTCAGCCCCAGAAAACTCCATGATAGATTTGCATTAGAGTCATCATAAGTCAGAAACAACGACAAAATATACTTAGGAATTAAACTAGTTACGACAGTCCCCTGGCTGAATCCTGGCTGGTGTAAGTGACAATGGGGCCAGTGTTACTTATACCTTCAGCCAGGAATTGTTTTGCATTTCTTTCATCAGCAGTCATTCTCTTTGCTATTTTCTGCAAATGATATGGTATTATCTGCAGGACTTAAACTGCTGATGTTGCTTCTCCCAATTTTCATACTTCATTTCTCTAAGTTTGCATATTATATGTTTTGCATATAAGTTAAACAAATAGGGTGATAAAATGCAATCTTCTCTTCCTTTGCTAATTGGAAATCATTTTGTTTCTCCATAGTCTATCTTGATAGTAGCTTTTTGTCCAGAATATAGGTTACATATCAGGACAATCAAATGTTACAGCACTCTCATTTCTTTTTGAAAAATCCATAGTTTTTCATGATCTACACGGTCAAAAACTTTGCTATAATCTATAAAACACAGGTTGGTTTTCTTCTGAAATACTTTTGGTACACTCCATTTCTCCCTAGTGCTTTGAGAGCAGCTTCCTCCTCAGTTTTGGGAATCGTTGGTTCATCAAAAATGTCTTCTTGAAGAAATCTGTCATTATTTCCTTTCTTTTATATGGTTCTTCAGTGTATAGCTTTCACCGTTTTTCTGTTTTGTCATGATCACATAATGTGCTCCACTGTTGGTCATATAGCAACCCTACTCTAAAAATTCCCTTTGATTTCTCATACCTTGCACAAGAGGTCTCTTGCTGTTCCTTTTTTATGTGTACCTTCTATTTTTTTGCACCAATTGTTACAGTAGTTTTCTTTATCTATCAACAAGGCACTGAGCAGTTGCATTCAGGATTCTGACCCTTTTCAGTCTTCAACAATTTGAAGAGTTTAATCCAATGAGGCTTTTCTTTCTTTTTTTACTTCAACAGAATCTTTTTGTATTTTTTCCTTCAATAATGTTCCTGGTTTCAGTCCAAAGTTCTTCTGCATTTGAGTCAATTAGGCTTAGTAGTACAAATCTCTTCTTTATATGGTCTTTAAATTCTGCCAGAATGTTCTTCAGATTCTATTTTGGCATGATAATAGATACAGTTTACTCCTTGAGCAGTTCTCTGGTTTTTGATATCATCAGTTCATGGTCTGTGCCACAACCTGCCCCTGGTCTTGTTTCTGCAGAGAAAATGAAGCTTCTCCATCATCTGTTTCCAATTATGTAGTTGATTTTATTTCAGTACTGGCCACCTTGTGACATCCATGTATACAGTCATCTGTTTGGTTGCTGGAAGGGAGTACATGCAATTAGCCAGCCATTGGCCTCAAAAATTCAATTAGGCACTCCCCTGCTTCTTTTCTTCATCCTAGGCTAAATTCTCTTGCAATTGCAGGTTCTGCTGTTTCATACTTCTGCATTCAACTTGCCTATGATTATCCACCTGTCTTGTTCTGGTGTGTGATCAATTTCTTCTTGGATACGAGCACAGAATCTTTTTCTTACTTTGTCATCTGCCCCTCTACAGGGAGCATCAACTTGGATTATGATTATATTGAAGGGTTTTTTCCTTAAGTCTTATTGATATTATTCAGTCAGATTTAGCATTATATCCTGACTCCTTCTCGCTACATCTCGCCTCAGTATTTCTGCTGTTCCTTTTTTTATTTTTTTGGTAGATGTTCATTTCCACAGTCAAACACTATGCAATTATCTGATTTAAAATGTCCCATTCTTGTCCAATTTAGCTTGCTCACCCTAGGTACTGTAACGTTTATACATTCCAGTTCTTGTTAAACAATGTTCACCTTTCCCTGATTCATGCTTCTCCCATCCATTTTTTCTGTTATATTTGTTGTACAACTTTGGACTTTTCTTTCATATTGTGAGCATGTCAGCAAGTTATAATCCTTTCATCTTGAGTCTAGTTTCATCGTTAGATCTATGGGATTTACATACATATTTACTTAACATTCAGACAAGAAAGTGGATTTAAGCTGGTATTGGGACAATAATTTTTTATTTTCTTTTTTTCCTCCTATTTTGAATTGAATTTGAATTGTTTTGATTTTTGTGGGGGGGGGGTGTTTTCTTTTTGTGTTGTTGTTTTTGCATAAGACTTAACACTCTCATAGTACAAATTTGCAACACTTATCGGTAGAAAGAAATGTCGTGGTACACAGAGGAGATATGCTGGACCCCTTCCATTAAATGCTATGAGCATAGTATTTTGTTGTTATTGCTGTTGTTGTGTGCCTTCACATCATTTCCAACTTATGAGAACCCTAAGGCAAACCTATCACAAGGTTTTCTGGGGACTGAGATTGTGTGACAAGCTCAAGGTCACCCAGTGGGTTTCTGTGGCCAAGTGGAGAATCAAACTCTGGTCTCCATGGTTGTAGTCCAGTGCTCAAACCACTATACTACCTGTTGATTTTAAATTTCTCTTGCATGTTTTTTCATGTGCATCTACCAGAGTGTAAACCTTGCAGAACTGTGTTTAAACTAGACTACTTTATGTCAAAGTGTTATCAGAGCATAATTGCACCGTGGGCATCTCTGCTTATATTTTTAACAATTAACCATATTCCAGAGAACAGGCATGCTCAGTGAATTATAAAAGCAAATGTAATTGTTAAGAGGCAAATAGCAAATTGGTATAATAATTATTATGTCTCATCTTAAAAAAGGAAGATTAGAAGCAGTGTATACATGTTAATAAAAGGAGATAGAAAACATAATTCTAAAGGGTGTCTGCATTATGAGTTTAAGTTATTTTAAATGCAAAGCATTTTCCTCAAAGGAGAGCACAGTTTTCTACAGTTGGGGAAAATTCACTATAAATAGTTTCCTTTCGAAAAACTATGATTTCCAGGATTTTATGGCTGGGAATCATGGTGTCTAAATCAGCTCAAACCATCTCACCTATTCTGGTCTTAAAGTGCTCTCTTTCACCTTCTTCTCTTGGTTCCTTGGCTCTATTAAAATACTTTTGATGTGCGTGTGCCAATATGCCCTTTTCCGGCACCAGGAGACAGAGCTGTGAGATGCTAGTCAGTGTAGTGTGAGGCTTCTCAGTGCTACAGTTCCTCTAGTTTTCCAGTCAAGCCAGTATGGTCTAGCTGTGGGTGTGGAACAGCAAATTAAGAGCAACTAGTGGAAACATGCCCAAAGTGGTTCCAAAGCCAGCTCACCCTCTGTGGAAATTAACCTTTGGCTCGTTCGTTGACAGTTTGCATTTTGGTGTCCAAGTTA
The DNA here is from genome assembly GCA_948472985.1 of Iguana delicatissima. NCBI lineage: Eukaryota > Metazoa > Chordata > Lepidosauria > Squamata > Iguanidae > Iguana > Iguana delicatissima. Next base: position 290,044 of record CAOKZL010000428.1, read on the forward strand.
CAACAGCTATATTTCAACAGTCACCATTTCTGTAATTCTTGAAATACATTTTTCACTAATAATTTGTTTTGTGCATGGATTATAGCAAAAAGTGAAAAGGTGACGGTTTTTTGAGAGGAAGTCATTTTTCAGATGTCCTTTCATTGCCAGGTTAGTCAACTTGAGGGGAAAAAATTGCAAGATAAATAAGAGAGTGGATGACACACAGAGAGATGGAGAGAGAGATAATTATTTTTAGATACACAGAGCTGGCTGTGAATGGCTGCAAACTGAGCACAGTTCTTGCCTTGGTGGGACCCAGAAAAGTGGGATATAAATTAAATAATAACAAAAACGTAAGCATAGACTTTAGCCACGCAGCACTGGCAGCCAGTGAGACAGAGTTCAGGGAGAAGAAATTCTATGGCTGGTGTGGCCAGGCAGCATTTATGGGTTTGGGACTGCTTTACTTGATCACCCCTATTATCTGATGATTAGAGACTTCATGAGATTGAGGGAAGGAGGAGAACAGCGTCTGCCATAAGATTACACAGAGGATTAAAGGAAGCTATCAGGCCTTGGCTTTGAACAATGGTGAAGGAGGAGGTGCAAAGTGATAGCCCATCATTATATCAGAAAACAGGGCACAGGAATAGAAAGCTGGATGGCCCCCAAATGCACTTGCTGAGCATCATAACCACAATATGTGGGAGAGCCAAGGGGATTGGGTAGAAAAGGAATTCCTGAAGAGATCCTGGAAACTGTGCATGTCTTCACAGTCCTGAAAAGTGAAGGGGAAAAGTTTCTTTCCCAAGGCAAATGAGAGTCTGTTGTTCTCCTGTCAAACTGTTTATCCTTTTCTGCTCAATGGTACAGAATGAAAGTCCACAGTGGAAACTGATAAAGCTGGTTCTTAAAGTTATTGTATATTTCTAATGGTCTCTCCTATTAATGAAGCTCCTCAAGAACAAAGAAACCAACATTTTAAAAAAAAGATTTTTAAAAAAGACTCTAGGAGGCTGCAGAATGAATCAGCAAGCTGCAACACTATATTTGCATTCAAAAATTTCCATTAAAGAACATAACCCCTGTTGTGCAATTTTGGAAAGAAAGCCTTATAGGAGTCCAAGAGTAATGTTCAAATAGCAAAAATGGTAAAGAAGCCTGCATTTGGAAGCATGTTGATAGGCCCCCAAAAAGGAAAAATGCAAAATGGGGAGGAGCGTGCAGTATTTTTTTTTTTTTGGTGAGCGTGCAGTATTTTTTTTTTACATGCATGTTTTTCTCTGAAGTCCTCTTGTGCTTTTGGGGGGCAAATATAGGATTTGGTGCTTGGGGCTCATATTCTCAGTATCTAGTCCATGTTGCTTATCTCTGAGCCTCCTCAGTTTATTGCCTGGAAATGAGTGCTGGCATCCTTGGAGTTTTAAATTCTATAGCAGTAGGATGTGTGAAGTGGTGTGCTGTTTTTCTTTAAGCTATTATTAGTAATTATGTTTTAAATATGTTTTTAATCCAACATTGTTGTAATGTTCTGGAAGCTGCTCTGGATCCCATCCCAGGAGAGACTGAGGTATAAATTCAACACATAAAATAAATAAATTAAAACAAGAAAGACTGACAAACAGGTTCTGAAGTATAAGGAGATCTAGATCTTTCTCCATTTAATCATTTTAATATGGCCCAGTCTTCCTCGCCATTACACTTGGACTCATCATCTCATCTTTCAAGTACTTGATTAATTCTTGACCCAGATTGGGAGACAGTGGCAAGAGTGGGTGTCCTTTTGTAAAAGAGCAGACAGGCCATTAACTTGATCAGCATCCTGTTGGTAACTTATACAGGCAGAAGTCAAGCTTACATCTGTGTATGTATTCTGCCATCTCTGCTTACCCCCAGCACCTCTACCTGATTCTGTGGCTCACCCCTGACACACCACAAGGGCCATTCAGCAGCCAGGGGATGGTGGGGTCATCTGTGCAATGGCTAGGTGTACTTCACCAGCTGGCTGCAGGACAACACATGAACCCTGCTTGATGGCATATTTCTGTCATATTTCTATGGCTGGATGCCTTCTGTTGTCACTGGTAATTGAATGCAGGGATCAGGGGAGAGGACTTACAACTAGGAGAGCTTTATGTTTCACCAGTGAGATACAAGATCTTATCTGTTGGCTTGTCATAAATATCCTGGCTGTCATAAATATCCTGGCAGATGTGGTGGCAGTATAGGCAGAAATGGGAATTGAACAGCCACAGAAGCTGTGACAGGGGGAGAGTGGGGCAGAGAAGACAGCTGTCTCTGTCAAGAGCCAAAGCTGTCCCACTGGTTGCTTGGCCACTTAGGAAACAAGAACTAATCTTTCTCAAATTACAGTCATGTTGCTTTCTCTCATATCTCCCAGTCACAGCTACATCCTGGTCCAAACACTGTATTAATGTTAAACCACCAGAAGTGACCAACAGGAATCCAGACAAATACCCAGAAGAGCATTTAGCTAAGTAGAAGATGACAAACATCTTAGTAAGGTTAGAATTTTAGGTACGGAACATACCCTTTGGCACTATGTTTTGTACTTGAGTAGACTGAGGGTTCAGTGGTTTGGCTCAAAGCAGAAAAGAAGATAATGTCTGATTTAATCTTGGAGAGAAAAGCCATTAACAATGTCAGACTTTACTGTTCTTTGCTTGACTGCATATACGGTTGCAACAATGCATTCCAAATGTGATTGTGCTCAAGGGACTTAACAACTGACTTCTTGCGGAGGTGAGGGAAGAGTGGAACACCATAATGCAATACAACTGTGTACAAAGACAGGTTGTCTCTCTTGCGACTGAAACTCTATCGCTGATGCCAAGAGACTATAACTGTTTCTTAATTTAGCTGTCTCATGGAATAACTGTATTTGGCTCCGATGATTAAAACAATGGTGAGAAATAACTTCAGATAACTTGATGCATTAATAATATAACTGGGACTGGAATTCACCAAAGCCATCAATATATTGTTTCTAGCAAAATCCTGGCCATCGATCACCTGAGAGTTTTTGGCCTAAATCCTATTGTTTATCCAACCTAGCCGTTGAATCAATGGGAACTTGTTAAATCAACATTTATGTATTTTTTTTATGTTTATTGATTGGTAGATTGATTGATTGACTGATTGAGCAACTTGAGTTGGATTTAGACTCTGGTATGCTGGCAGTTTTAGCCATTGAGCCTCCCTATTCCGTGTAGCTCTAGCTTAGCTACGTTGTGCTTAGTTGGTTCAGAAGTCTTCTGCTCAAAGCTTCTCTGCCCCCTTGCTCTCTCCCACGTGCCTCTAACATTCCCATGATTATGATCCTCCTCTAGCTCCTCCTTCTTCCGTAGGGATGGGCTTGGCAGTTTAGGTGGGTCTGGGGACCAATTTTCGGCCCTTGACTGCATTGACTCCTCAGGGAGCTCCATTATCCACCAAAAATACCACAAAAAGAGCAGGGGAAAACAGGAAGACTGGAGGAATCAGGGACACAAAAATAGCTTTGGGGACTATTTGCAGCCCAGCTTATACTCTGCACTACAGTCCTTGAATGGTATGATGTGCATTGGACATGGGTTGACAAAATGCACTACACCAGGCTGTTTTTTGCAGCTTTCCCCCTTCTCTCTCCCACCCCCATTTTAGCTTTAAAAAGCAACTGTTTTGTTCTGGGAAGCCTGTAGCGGCTACGATTTTGTGTCTAAATGGAATACAGGGTCTTGCAACATCCCCAGAAACTTGAGGGAAATGGAAATAGACTCCTGGCCGTTCTAGTTTTGGTTAATCTGATTTTTTAATGCTTTTCTTGGCCTGGTGTCACCTGCAGTGCATTCTCAGAAGTAGTTCATTCCTGCTTTTGAAGTTGAGCTGGTAAGATGGCCACAGTATTGTTCAGTAACTGAGGCAGAGATGTTGGCAGTTGATTCAAATATGCATAGAAAGATTTTTCATTGACTCACAGCTTAGTTAGAGAATAGCCTCTATTAAAGTAGTATGGTGAAATGGTGCCAAGTGATATAAAACTTCTTGTCTCTTTGCTGACTGGCTTCTGATGGCTGGTCCATTCATGCAAACCACCACAATACAATTTCTTTCCTTTTATTTCTCTTCTGTGTCCTCCACTGTTATTATGCTATTACTACAATCAGTCGGAATCCTATTGGGGAGTTACAAATGTGTAACTGTTGTTTACAATCCCAGTGTAGCTAGCCTCTTGTTCAGGGGACACACAGGTACAATTAAAGTCCCCAAATCCCCACTTACCAGGAAGCAGCAGCTGCAATTGATGGGGTCTGTTCCTCTGTTCCTCAGGAGAAAGCTGTCAGTCGTACCTCCCCCCCTCCACTTAAGTGATATGAAGAACAAGGGGGAATTGCAACAAGGACCCCACGTCTTCCTGTTGCACCAGAGATCCTGTGGGAATGTCAGTCAGCTCCTTCCCAATTGATGGGGAACAGACTCCCATCAATCGCAGTGGCTATTTACTGATAAGTGAGGATGGGAGAATTAGGGTAGGATTCACTGCATAGCTGTGCAACTGGAATGGTTATCCATTTGTAACTGCCCAACAGGATTCCAGCCAATCGCTGCAAGCTTCCCAAAAAAGGAGAGTTGGGAGTGTTTCTTGGGGTGTTGTGGATTTGCTGCTTTGATTGTTGGTTTGATGAGGCCCAGTGAAACTTGGATACGTATTTTTCATGGACTCAGTCTATTAAAAGCAGTTCCCTGCTAGAGTCACTCAGTGCTTGGGGGGGTGCGCGTGTGCCTGGAATGCTAGCACAAGGCCTGTATGCTGCCCCACTCCTATGGGGCTGAAGAAGGTAGGGCCCTTTGTCAAGTAGCTTGTTCCTCTTACATCTTTTCTCTTTGAGTGTCATCAGCCAGCTTCAACAAGTCCGTGGAGATCTTTAGTGATGTTGGTTGGTTTACTTTCCATTAAAAAGGGCAATTGCACAAGAGGAAAGTACAGAAGGAAACTCTCCAACTTTATCACAGGGGCGGCACGTAGATGAAGAGCAGAGGAATGCAAACAGAATAGTGCATGCACATAATTTCAAGGTTTAAAAAACAGCAAATGTGACAGATGTCCTACTTGGCCTTTACAACGGGTGTTCCACAATAGCATCACTGTGACATCTGAAGGGCCAGGCCAACAATGGACAGTGTGGCCAGTCATGCATCACATGAGAGAGGCTGAAACAGTCTTGTGTCAATGAAATGAAGTGGACTCTTGCTGGAAGTGAGTAACAGCTTTGTCATAAATCAAAAAGTAGCCTATTGTAGAAGAAGTTGTACCCCCACCACCACCTATGTACAATGGGTACACAGAAAATGACTATTTAGAATTCCACCCACGTTTTATGGCTGCTAACAGAGAAACTGGCAGACTTGATATAACTAGTCAACTAAGGTGATACAATAAATTGACAAGAAATTCTGCTAGTGTGTTGTATTAGGAAGTGGACTCTTGATTATATGTTTAAAAGTTGAAGGAACAAATTCCACAAGAAATGGATCCTTCTAAGCTTTCAATACTTTAGCTAGTCTGGGGGTTTTCTTTAAACTTTCATAACCTTTCTTAAACTAAGATATCTGCTATACACATCAGTTTCTACATATTTGTATTTCTATCTGCATTTTATGTCTGTTAATTGTATAGTTGCATTATGCTGTGAGACATCTGGTAATGGAGGCACACTTGCACCCCATACTTACCCTTTATATCTCTCCAGATCACATCATTAAAGAGGAAAACAGGCCCGCTCAGGGCACAACTATAACCCAGGGGGAAAAGGCCCAAAGCCTCTGGGTAGCAACTGATCATACCAGTGGACCAATAGGAGTGGCATGAGGGAAGAGACATGTTTTCATAGAATCATAGAACTATAGAGTTGGAAGAGACCACAGGGGCCATCCAGTCCAACCCCCTGCCATACAGGAACACACATCAAAGCACTCCCAACAGATGGCCATCCAGCCTCTGCTTAAAACATCCAAAGATTTTCCAGCTGGGAAAAGCAAAAGGAGAGAGAAAAATCACTAGTTAAAAGCTTGTCTTACACCTTTGCCATTCTGAGAAGAAAGGACTAGAAGAATGTTGGAATCCGTGTTTGTGGATGAGATCCATTGGTCTAAATCCAGTTGTTAGTCCCAACTACAGTATAACCACTGAATCAATGAAACTTGCACAAATTCTAAGTTATCAAATTCTATTCTAATTGGGATCAACACTTGGATTTAAGCCTTTGTATCCCTCCTGCCCCTACCTCCATTTTTTTTCTCATATTGGAAGCAGAAAAGGCTCAAAGGAATAATGTGAGAAGCACTTCTTGTTCTTTTGATACCGGCTCTTGCCTGAATCTAACTCTCCTCCAGGGTGACGTGGGAAATGTGCAGGTGGGCTGTACCACTCCAGACTGGAGGACAGGGAGCAGGGGAGGCTCAATCTGAGGCCCAAGAGCTCTCTGACTGAGAATCCTAAACCCCCTCCCTGAACTGCAAACTCCAGGGTTCCATATGATGTTGAAAGTGGAATAGCAGCACTGCAACAGTGCATGGAGGAAATGGTCCAATCATCCACAACCACATTGTGTCCTCTACCCAAAATGGTGGTCGCACATCCGCACGCATGTCACCACCACTGAATAAAATAGGATTTGCAAATTTTGCAAATTAATAAAATTTTGTCATTCAGGGGGACAGAACCACCACACACATACCTGGAACAGAACCCCCACACACATGCAGAGGGCACAACAGGTAGTAACTTGATGGTGAGCCTTCAAGGCAGGAGTTCTTCACATTATATAACCTAAAATATTTTGTTGTGGTGTCCCTTCAAGTCATTTCTTACTTACAGCAAGCCTACCACAGGCTTTTGTCAACAAGATTTGTTCAGATTGCGGTTGCCTTCTTCTGAGGCTGAGAGTGTGTGACTTACCAAAGGTATTATTTAACTAGCCTCTAATAGCAAGATGGACTGAGATTCCAAAAAGTATGTATATGGCAGTAGTATGAGAGGATATACAGGTATAAAAAGTACGTACATGGCTGCAGCACTTTGATGCCATGGATTTCATCATGGTTATGGGTAAAGTATTTGGGGCAATGGGATATACAGAGGGACCACAGTTGGACAAACAGTTAAAAGGTTGTCATTAGGTGCCTTCAACTTAATAATCAATTGCACTGTTTCTTCATATGCCAAGCACCTTTAACACCTAAGTGAACATTGTTGTTTTCTGAACAATATTTTTAAGCAAAATGATTGTCAAAAGTTGACTTTTGCTCCCATTTCAAAGTTACAGGAACCAGGTATAGGGAAAAGTTATATGAATGTCATAGCATAGTGGATTGGTAGAGCGTTTGGAAAAGTGCCCAAGGAGAGACCTTATGTGGCTGTAGCCAATGTGCTTTTCTACTGGAGTGCAGAGGCAGCTGTTGGGTGAAAGCATTACAAAGCTTTAGAAGTTACAAAGTTACAAAACATTACAAAGCACTAGAAGAGACACTGAACAAATGTATGATAGAACTGTTCTCTTCTAACACAAGAGTGGCAAGTACAGGTGCAACACCTGAATACTGCAGTGTTTTAACAGTGGATATCTAGACTGTTTCACTGTGAAACATCTGACATGGTATGGTAGAAAAAAAGTAATGTCTGCATAGTGAGTTGTGAAATGAGGGCACTGACTGGGCCTCCGCCTATCCATGCTGACCAATTCTTCAGCAAGTTGGTGAAGCACAGGTTACAACAGTTAGAGAGGGACAAAATAAGAGTGGGATATGGCATTTATAGTTGGACTTGAAGACAGCTGAATGAAATGATTTATTTTAAAAAATCCCTTTACTTAAATACAGTAATAAAAACAACCAAACACCACATGCTCACATTTATGAGATTTAAGAGCACTTTATTGTTCATTAAGGCTACTTTTAAGTACAAAAAAAAAAAAAAAGATGGCCTGCCAAAACCCTTTTTTTTAAAAAAAAATCGCCAGGTGAAACAAGGCCACAAAAAGAATGATATATTACAGATTTACAAACATGGAGAATATTGTTCAAGCAGAACTGTAGATACTGTGGCTCTGTGAGGAAAAAAATGCTTTATGTAACAGTGAGGTTAATATCCCTCTTCCTCTTCCCACCCTAACCCCTTTGGCTGTCACAAAATAATCACATTTCCCATCAGGATTTTTCTTCCACCCCCACATTAATTTAACATGCCACACCGAGCCCATCATCCTAAGCATGCTTCTGTGCTCAGGGAATATATTCCCACAAAATTAATTTGCTTCCAAGTATTGTGTGGTCGATCTGAGGTGCCAATCTCTGCCCCGTCACAGATCCATCTACCTATCACAGATAAGTAAACGTGACTGTGTAACATTGTGCTTAAAAGAAATGTCAAGGGGGTTACATATCCCACAGAGTCCATCTACAGTCATTAGTACTTTCCTGTTAGACTGCTCAGTAGCCTGTAACAACAACACACTAGTGGCTATTAATTGCTAATGCAGTGTTCTTATAGAATAACTGTGTTCCTGCACTTTTACTGTATTACAGACATCTACAAAACAAACAAACAAAAAAGATCAACTTTTTTCTCCAGACCAAAAGAGAAAGACAGAGAGAGAGAGAGAGAGAGATGGAGAGAATGATTACAATAAAGGAAAGGGAAAAATTAAATAGCTACATATCATTAACAAATTAATTGTTCCTCAAAAAATACCTACAAATTTCTCTGTACATTCTTTACGCACAGCGTAATGATGGTCTTAAAGTTATCTATTTAAAATGTGTGGGTTTTTCTGCAATTGTCTTAGAGGGGGTAGGGCAGTGAATGCCAAAGGAGACTGAGCACTGACTGCCCAGTATGATCATCATGAAATGTGTGGAAGGGTGACAAGGAACGAGCTTCTGTTGTTCTTTTCCTGCTTTTAAAATTCGGCAGCCACGCTCACTACAGAAAAACAAAATGAAAACAGGCAGTCTTCTGGTCTTTTCTACCCTGCCCCTTTTTCATACTTAGTAGTGTTAACATTTTTTTTCCAAAATGTAAAGGCTATTGTGGACCCAAATACTGCAACACTGTCCAAAATACATCACGTGGAGTTCTGTCTTTCCCCTATTCATAAACTTTCTCAATAGAGCCAGTCTTTTCAGGTAACCCAGTATTAAAAGGCCTAGCTATAACCGTACTGGGGGTGGTGGAATGTGTGGGGTATAGATAAGGGGGGGTGAGTTGCTGCATTTAACAATAAGCTGAGAAGCTCACGACTACTGACACAAATTTGTTCTTTATGCCTGCCTCTATTACTTAGTTAGTGGCTATTAATATAGCAAATGAAATAAATGCAAGTAACACCTTTATAAAAGTTTTTTTTTTTAATGGCGGAATGTATGGTGCCTTGGCCTAGATTTATAAGCAGCCTCAAAAATTAAAGATTGCATTTCACAATCTGTTATTTAGACAAAATATTTAATGATAGCAGTTTTTGCAACTAGCTAGTTTACACAGATTTGAAAAAAAAAGCACTAAGTAAATTTGTATTAAGCAGTTGGTGCTGCAAATGTAAGTTGTTTATTTAGTAATGAATGCCATTAGAGCATACTGTACCTCACAGGACTATACAGTCAGTAAAACTGCTTCATTCGAGGCCTGACCTGAGGCAATTGTCCGTGGTTGCTGGCTGCTACTAAAGTGAATATCATCAGATACAAATATCAGAGTACAACTGTACCAGCAGTAAGTCTATCTACGACTGTTACTGAAAAAAAAATATAAACTAGTTCTCAACAAAGGCTAATAAGTATATTTCTTACTGTCTATACATTAATAGATACCAGCTATTTTTTCCATAAAACATGCATCTTTTAGCACTATTGAACCCTCTGACCTCAGCTCTATTCTAACAAACTGCAGTGTTAAAATTTAAATGCCCATGGATCCGTCAATTATGCAGTCCAGTTGCAAGCACTAAGCACCTGAAATCTAAAGAGAGAAAGACCTATAACCTGTATGAGACTTCCCCTTCCTAGGCAAATTTTGCTTTTTTTAAAAAAAAAATTGTTTTAAAGAGAGACAGACACATCATGTTTAGACTGTTTTTCCCCTAAGCAGTTTGCCCTCAGAATATAAGCATCGTGCGTGAAGTTGCTATGCAACTCGAGACCTCCTCCAATAGTGCAAATCATACACGACAGTTCTTTTCAAGTATATACATAAAACGTTACTTCACAAAGGGAGAAGAAAGCAACGAAAGAAAAAAAAAGACAAAATTCTAGTCTCAAAAACTAATCAAAGCACACAGCATTTGGGTCAACCAACTGTACAGAATGGCTTTTTCTTTTTGCCCATTAACTTGCATCTGTGTCTTTTTTTTTCTTTCTTTCCTTTTTTTTTAAGAAAAGGGGGAGCAGATTTGCATCAGAGGTTTCTTTGGTAATTGAAGCAGGAAAAAAAGAGTGCTACATCATAATATTTATTTTTAATTGAATAGGTTTCCTGCTTAAAAAAAATCAAATTCTATCCCTTAAGGTAAATTTATACAATAAAAAAAAATCCAAGCAAATTACACACAAAACATGTTTAAAAACTAATATTCCTATTCTCCCTCCCAAACACTTTTTAATTTTATTTTAAAAAAAAAATTTTTTAGCACTGTTCAAGTCAGTAAGGATGAAAATTTATGTTTGGATTTTTTTTAAAAAAAATAGTGGTCCTCTCTTCATGAGACGACGGAAGGTGAATGATTATGATTGACCATGTGAGAGGAAGGGGAGAAGATACTGGCCCCTCCTGGAGACAGATTCAGGGCCGCTGGACACTCCATCCTTTGCAGCTTTGATCTGAAGCCACGTGTCCCAAGTGCTTTGGCAAAGTGGTCGTCAACAGATTTGGTGATGGATACAGAGTTTGTCACTGGTTCAGGCTCCTGAATTTTGCCAAAGGGTTTGCGGAAGTGCTCTTCCACCACTGGATCGCAGGGAGTGGTAGCTACATGGAGGTGGGCCGCGAAAGGAGAAGGGGGAGGTGGCAGAGAGAAGAAACCAGTGTAAAACACCCACAACTAATGTTGCTTACCCATATGATCAAAAACATTTATACAACCACTCCCTGTTGTGGTTGAAAATGCTAGAAACACTCATTAAAAAAAAAAAATCCTTAGTCCAGCAAAGAGAGGATAGGAGACTATTGGTGAGTTATGCTGGAGTAACTGCTCAGCATCTAGTGGTGGAAGGAAGAGGGAGAACGAAAATATTCATCTGGAGGGGAAGCTGCCCTGCCACCTCCTGAACTGCTTGTGAGTCAGCAGGGCAATCTTTTATCCTGGTGGTAAGGGCTTTTGCTGCCATCTCCTCCATCTCCCTGCCTCTGCCATTTACGCTAGCACTTCTCTGTCCCCTCTCCCATGTAGATAGGCCGCCTGAGAAGACAGCAGCCATCCAATTCATTTCTATCTAATTCCATTTATGATATTTCCATTTATATAATTTCTATTTAATACATTTATATTTATGATTCTATTTAATGCATCTGCATCTTTGCAACAGTAAATTCATCAGCAGGAGGTCTTTTCTAGAAGAAAAACGTTTACTAAAAGAACTCAAGGAAGCCAAAAAAGCATAGCCACATTCCACCTTTGTCCCCCAAGAGGGTGCAACAGTTGAGTAAAGAATGGGGATTTCATGGACCAGGAAGTGACGATGTTCGAGGGTTTAAACACACACACACACACACACACACACACACACCCCTGTAGAATGACTGTATGTACACAATGCAATTGTCAAAAAAATTAGAAAAATGGGAAATCACGGAACCATACAGATTTTAAAAATAAATATTTCTAGAAAGGACAGATGTGGTTTCACACACAAAAATATGAGACAGTATGAATTTTTTTCACAGGATGCAAAATATGAGATGGCAAATGTATTAAACTCTTTCTTTGCCTTGATGTTTTTGTTCCTTCTTGTTCGCTTTCCTCTAAAAAAGTCTCTCTATATAACTTGTATCTGACCTGTGTTTATATTGACACTGGAGAGGATCCACTCAGTCAAGATAAGAACAGACCCATCCATAGACCTGTCAGTGTCACACTGACATCTGCAGGCTTACTCTGTGCATGAGTGTGGATCTAACTCAAAGTCTGACATCCTCAGAGTCGAGAGAGTTAAATTCAAAGCAATTTAACTGCACTTAAATCCTATTAAAATCAATGTGAAAAGTTAGTCGTGAGAAACATAGGCCTCACTGGTTCTGGATCCAAATGAGAGGCATTAACAATCTTCTCTTCTATGCTTCAGCCCTGATGTTTCATGCAAGAACCCACCCTTGTAATTACTTGATACTAACACTGCCATACATTTCTATGAAGCTGCACATCTGTGATGCATATGTACATATACATACACAAAAGACAGCAAACGTAAGGGGAATATTAGTCTTCAGAAAACATACCCCAAATAAGGTTGAAGCAATACTAGGTCTAGGGTTTCCAAGAACAAAGAGCTCACTTAAAAAAAGGGGGAGGGAACCTATTTTTTTTTTCTCCTTCAATTCATTTGCTGGAAAATTCTGGCATGACTCAGGCTTTCTGCTGCCAAATACAAGGAGGAACATCCCAATAAAAATTCTATTCCAGTACACAATTACACATTTAAGTTGACCCTAGCCTACCCTCTCCCAAAAAGAAATAAATAAATACATCCCACTTTACTTTTAATTCATTACATATGTCAAGAGTTAGACAGCCGTACATAGGTTTCAAGTTCTCGGAAGGAAAACTGCAGCAATGAAGCATTACTTACTGCTAGATGGTCTCCGGTAACTGGCTGGCATGGCAGTACCACATCCACTGTGTGCAATTGGACAATGAGAAAGATTACAGTTACGATTGCTTGCAGAGGCACAAGTGATTACAGATGGACGGTTCTGAGGAGCAGAGGAAAAGAACAGGCATTAAGCACAGCTGCTCCTCTAAAGAAAGTCAACAGTTGTTCATCTCACTCACAGAAAACAACACGGACACACACTAAAACAAAACACTATCAATAGTCTGATAGGTGGTAGACTTAGAGGCAAAGTAAGCAAGCCAAGCTATCTGTAGAAATGAGCAGCATTTTATTCAACATAACATGTTTTTCAGACACAGTAAGCTCAGAGAGCACTCAGAGCCATTCAGAAAGGAAGGATCTCTTAAGCAACCTTCTGAATATTCATAGGAGAAGAGTGGAACAATGATTTCAGAAAGGGGCTGTTAAAGACACAGGACAAAATGTGATGAAGGGATTAGAGTAGCATTCTAAATTCATTAATGACATATGAAGCATGACATTTAACTTGCTCCCAAAGGCTGGTTCACATGGGCCACATTGTACACAATGTAAACAGTCAGTGAGTCTCAATCGTACATTCACATGCATATACAAGATGTGAATTATGCAATTACAAATATGGCTGGCACCAACTGCTAGAACTGCAATGAACTGGGGCATAGAAGGCAGCATTGGTACTGGCCATTTTTTTTTTAGAATCTTTTTTCTTTTATTAAATAAAACAAAGCACCAGAAACAATACCATGAAGATAGTGACTCAGAGCAATTAGTATAACTATAAAGAATAGGATGGTTGAATGCAAGTGTCAATGTTAAGTCTATATTATTCTAACTGTATTTTCAAGGAGTAATCAGCTACGCAATCGGGCTCTTCACCTTTTCCACAAATCATTCCAAAATGGTGCTGGCCACATTTATGATAAACCAGTTCTCACTTTAAATCTTCCCCACTGAACTATATGGTCCTGAAAGGGCTGGAGAATGCTCACATGGAAGTGGCAATGCACAGCCTTGTCCTAAATGAGAAAAGCTGATCAGCTAAAGAGCTTACTCTTGTCCAATCCAGATCACACCCTATCTGTGAATTACACGGCCTGTCACACTTCAGCACAAGCAAGGGATGGCTGCCTAAACCAGGAGAATACAGATTCTGAATGCCCAAACCAGGAAAAGATCATAGCAGGATAAGGGAACGCAGCTACTGAGAAGCCACAGTCTAAGAACTGTTCCTAAGGGCCAGCCAAGCCAAAAGAGACAAAGAAGCTGCTGCCAAAAATAAAGGTGAGGGGGCCAATCTTATGTCTCTTTAGAACATCAAGTTATACTTATCCACGCCTGGATAATGTTATGCTATCTGTTTTCTCACCGCTGTGGTACATCATTTGGCACAATATAATGAATGGATGTAGGTAGGTAGAACTAGATGTTGCTGAGAAGGTGGAACTCAACACAAGAGGGCTGATTCTAGCGACAGTCTCTTGTTCTCTATAATGCGCACTGCTTTCTCTCTGTATGGGCAAGGACAGTCCTATATGCATCAGCTGGATCTACCTTTGAAATCTGCAGGGCACACCAGAGATGGAGAACATTTTTTCAGGCTACACTAATTCAGGGCAGTATTAGGGAGGAGGCCAGAAGTGGGCGTGACCAGAGCCCAGAGTGGTCTACTCCACCCCCTCTCATGTACACCATCCATTCAGAAACATCATTTGCACATGCTCCTGTTTACTCATTTTCTCTTTCTCATCTCCCCCACATCATAAACCATCTTACATCCTGCAACATCAGTAAATGTAGACAGCTTCACAGAGATCTACACAGGGATCACCATAAATAACTTCTCCTCTCGCCTTTCCCCACATCATTACCCTCTTTGGAGCACTGACGTTGCCCTTTTAAGAAGCATTTCCTTTTTAACATTGGCTGCTGAGTGCGCAACTCCTCCTCCACTTTAGGAATTAGGTAAAGCAGCCAAGAATGGAATTGAGAAAGGAATGGTTGAAAATCGACAGAATTCCTCTGCAAGGATTAATCAGCTAGGTAAGAGTAGGGCAAGAAGCAGTAGGGACAAAGGTGTTTTGATGAAGTCTTCTAGCAGGAGGTTCAGGAGGTGGCACTTAGAAGTCTTGTACCAACACAAAAGGAAGAAAACTTCTAAAAATGGCCACATGACAAATAAATGACAAGAGTGAAGATGAAACACTGGAAGTCCGATAGTAAGATACCACAGACCTGGATCAGCCCGTGAGTTGTAAGTTCTGCTAAGAAGTAACTAGAACATGCCTACTAGAATATGTGAGTCTTGTCTGATTAGTTGCTGCACAGAATCTTCCATTCAATCAAGAATAGAAGACAAACACAATTAACATGAAACAAAACTTGAGAATCTCCTACAACTGCACTGTGAATTTCCCACAGCCTTGCTTTGGGTCTGAAAAACAAGTGTGAACAGAAATTCATCTTTGCATCCAAGGGGTACTCCACACTTACTACACACCTAGGCAGAGAGAAAGAGTGAGTCAACTTGTCTCTGTCTATGGAGAAAAGCAGCAGCAGAGACTTCATCTATATGCAAAAACAAGATTTGAACAATAATGGAATTGCCACAAAGAAGGAAGACCATGGGATGTACACAAGTCTTCAAGGTGTCATGGTGCAGTTGGAGAAATTAAAACATTCCAGGCTAGGCTAGCTGCCCAAGTCAACCCCCAGATGTACAGGGAAGACAAGTGATGAAATGTTTGCACTAGCTGTGAGGCACACTTCATGAGGGCCGCTTTAAGCACTGCAGTAGCAAGGAACATGCTTGTGTCACACCTGGGTATAAAGACTGCTGTCCAATGGAAAAATAAAGGAAGACAATAGACGGAGGAGCCGCAGGAGCTGAAAATTCAAGAAACAAGCCACTTGTATGCTAGCTTCAAAACAGTTTTAGGAAGTGAAGCAATTTTGCAAGAGCATGGAATTAGAAACCAATCTGGTGCTCATCAACAAGGGTTTCATTCAAGGAAAGCGTAACTCCTCCTGTCTGTAGTCAAGGAATAAGGAAAAGTTGACTTATATGTTGACATCTGTTGATGATTTCATTCTGAAATATGAAAGCAAAGATGATAGCAATGAAATCATAAGTCATTTGAGCAAGGAGAAAGAGGTGAAGGAGTCTACTATCTTGGAGTACAAAAAAAAAAAAAAGGGAAGAAGACGGGTATTTTCATTTCAGTCCAAAAGAGAAGAGAATGGGACTCCAGATGCAAAAGAAGTTTACCCATCCATGGAGATACAAGTGCCTATAAAAAAATCAAACATACTGACGTGACATTCCAGCTTTTTAGACATCTACTTGTAGAGGCAATGTATTAATTAACACAGAAAATGGAAACTCTCACCAATATGCTCCCTTACAAGTGCCATCTAGCCCTGAAAGAGAAGATCATGTGGACTTTTAGCCACATTCTCAAGCAGAATGCTGAAAATGAAGGAATGCACAACCATTAGTGTACAAATAACTATCTGCCTAGTGAGGAGAAGAGAGGCAGAAACAGGGAGTTATGACAATTCTGTGTCCTTCTTCTTTGCAATGTCTGTTTTGTTGCCTTTTCGCTTATAGATTATCATTATCGGTCTTGACTTCACATCCCCCATTTACCACTACTTCTTACTCTTAGTCCTATAGCTGGTGGTAGGAGATCTCTCCTCTCTCCTAAACGTGTAGCTCTCTAACAAGGCTTTCTTTTCAATGGTCTTTTGTTGATGATTCCTAACACTAGCTTCTATACAGGCTAACAAGCACAGGGTCAGGGACCATATCCTGCCCCTGTAATAGGGGTCCTGGCAATGCTTTTTGATTGGCTTACTGAAGTCAGCTTTGCTCTCCCTGCCATGCAAGGTGATGTCATGTGATGCCATGTAATGCAATGTGATGTCATGCAATGCCACATAGTGCTTTGATGTTTGACATAAAAGCTAGAAGGGGATGATGGAAGTGGGTGAGAGACAGTGTACTGGGAAAAAGAGAATGCTATTTTAAGGAACTCTGATAAGAAGGAACAAACACAACTGCAAGGACAAGTGAGATGAGAGTCTGAGAAAAGAACTGTTTTGATCAGTTGTCAAATAAGATACTTGTGCATGCAGATTTGTAATGTTACAGCTTATAAGGCACTGTAAATTCAACAGCTCTTAAGTCTTGATAATGGCCAGAACATGCTGATATTATTCTGCTCTTCCTGAATAAAGTTTCTAAATATAATTTCTGGGACTGGAGCTATCCTGTATATGACACTTACAAAACTAGCTAAGAATTGTCATCTGCTGCTGATATGGTATGGTGAGAACTACTAAACAGAATGAGGTCTTTGATCTTCCTTTCTATATTGTACTCATTTAAAACACACACATGCGCACATACACAAAGCAGCAGAGCAGCTGTACTGTTTAGTAGCAACTTCATGCAAAGCACCCTGAGAAGAGATTATATTTTACTGCAAGATCAAAGATACATGTGTCAAATTTCAACAAACTAACATCAAAAGCAACAGGTTGCTGCTGTTTGTTTTGCTTCTGGGGAGCACAATGTTATTTGCATCTTTCTGAACTGACAGCAAAGTCAAACACACTGAGCATTCTCTAACAAAAGACAGGAAGGAATATTAGGCCTTTTGTAGCTTCTGTGGCAAAACCAGGTAAAGTGCTTAATTTACATATGGGGCCAGTTTATTCCTTAACAGAAAATTGTGAAAGCAGTTTTAACAGGGCACAGGTCAGGCTGAGAAAGGAACCACTGGGACTGAGATGACTCTGCTGCTTCCATTTCAGGGTTGCAGAAAAAGCCAGTGCAGAATCCTCTTTCTCTTCCCAACCCACACGGCTCCTTTATGCAGATGGGACTACATCACCCTGGTGGCTACTCCCACAGTGCTTCAGTAACGTAGGAATTACTTTTTGTATGATTCCCATTCCTCTTACAAACAGCCCCACTGTAATGAATGGAAGCTCTGCAACAATGCTGCTTTGCTGAACTGTGCCTATAATGTACTTTTTCAAAGAACATTATTAGAATTTAGTAGCTGCCTTGTAATTGATTTTCCAAGTGATGCGCAAAAAATTAAAGATAAATAAGATAAACAGCATAATTACAATACAATGAAATTACAGCTAAAAGCCCAAGACAGTGCACAAGATTTAAAAACAAACAAACCCTGCCAACATGGAGATGACTAGCATCCTGTAACACTAGCAAAGCTCATTGTAACATCCAGTTTGGGAGAGAGGCAACCACGTTCCAAATACAACAAAATGTTCAAAAGGTCTCCTCATAATCACTGGAGTCCAGTCCAGTAAAAACAGCTCCCGATGTACTCTTAGAGTGGCAGGACTGGCTGCCAAACTGAGAAACAATAGCAAGACTTATCAAGAGCACTGATGTCGTCAGTGGAAGCCTCTCCCTTCCTTGTCTGTCATCACTGAACCAACTCTGAAGAGGAGGAGGTGTGTGCAGAAAATCAGCAGTTGGATTTGCACAATGGATCACACAAAACAATACATCACTTGACAATCCAAGCACTTTCAAAACATAAAGGCTTCAGATCCCATCTCAGATATATTTACAAGGCATAAGGGTTACTGGGGGAAGCATGAAATGCCTATCAATTGCCAAATAAGAATGGAAGAGCACAAGAGACATTTGAAAATGCTGCGGAAGAGCTCACCAATTCTGGAAGGGTGACTTTTAATTACCACAAGAAACATTTGGGACAGAGATAATGTTACATAATGATGCTCCTTTCTGCACAGGTATATTTCCAGCCATGTCCCTGCAGCATCCAAGTTCATTTAGGTTGCAGTTTATAAAATTCCACTTGTTCTAAAAAGCTAGTGAAATAATGGAGAAGGAGGAGTGTGGATAGCACTGACCATCTCTAATTTGAGGAAAAGATAGGACAAATGAAGAAGGTGTTTTTATCTATATCCACAGGAATTTTCCCAGGAAGGGAAAACACACCCAACAAAAGGAAAAGCATGAAGAGTCATCCAGGCCTAGAGGGAAAGTGGTAGTGGTTGGCACCAACCACACTGCTTCCTCCATGCTGTTTGAGGGGAAGTGTTAATGGCCTCCAAGTTGGTGTTACAAAAGATGGTTTATGAGTCAGCTGAAAGAAAATGGTGGCATTCATTTTGGTTTGCAAAATCCTTCAACCATGCAGTTCCCACACCTGTAGTCTGAAATGGTGCAATTCAGTGTCCATACTATCTAATCTTCTGTTTGTACAGATCAAGCCTACAGTTTGAAAGCCACAGATTACCTGTAAACAAGGAAGTGATGCTTCCAAAAGATAGTGGAAGACAACCAGTTGACCTAAGGCAGCAGTGACAACATAACTTCTTCCTCATTTTTTCACTTCTGAGGAACAACAGAATACCTTTTCCCCCTGAGAAGATTCCTGCATATTGGTTGAAAAGAGCCTCTTTGCTTCCCAGAGATCCCAACAGAGGACACAAAGACACATTCATTCTGTCGGTCTGTCCATCCATTCATCCACCCATCCATCAGCCAAATACCTGCTGCCGTTCCACTGACGTCATTGTAGGAGTGAGGCTTACAGACCGGTTAGCATCCATGGTGTTTTTGGTCAGTGCTAGAGGTTGATCCATGGTTAAGCTTGGGATTGAGGCATATATGTGATTAGCATGAAGACTCATTGTTGGTGCAGCAGCCCTGTCTATTGGACTGCGACTCCTTTCTCGGTGTTCTTTTCGGTAATCCCCATTGGCAGTCTTCATTCTACAAGAAAACCAAACAGACCATTACTTTAGCCCCACACATTAAATTCAGGGGACACTGTACTAAAGATGAAAAATGGTTTCAGTACAGTTTTGGTTTACCCATTGTCTTTAATCAAATATGTGAACACATTTATAAATGCAGTTTTAAAAAGGCAGCAGATATACTTGTTAGCCATAATTACCTGTTTGGAGAAGATGTAAAGAGTAATCACCAGTGATCTATATCATGGTTATTGAACTTTTCTCCCATAATACACATTTTTAAGGCCCCATGCTGTGAACAGTCTCCCATAAAATGTAGCATATGACAGACAGAAAGAAACTATGCCAGGGACCAGTGGATTTGACTACTGAGTAGTAAAACAGTTATGGAATAATGATGCTGCCAAACCTGATAGAACACAGCTACTTTCACAGAAGAACATGCTATGTTTACTTATTCAATGTTATGAAGTCATTTGGGAGTTAATTTATTTCAGAGGCTCTGCTTAACTTCAACAAAAACAAGGTTATTTCAGTGAGATAGTAATTATGTGTTGAAAATGCGCTTGTTTATAAAATATTAGTGCATTTGGCACAAGACGATTGTAAACACCAATAATTTCTTCAAATAAACCTCTGTTATATTAAAAATAACCTTTCTAATTAGTTGATGTTCTACAGACTAAAAGTAAACAGTAACAATGGTAATTTTAAACAATAATTATACATTTATTTTCATGCTTTCTCCCTCTCTGAAAATGGATGGGTGATCTGAAGTAGCCCACATTCTACTGTCAACAGATCATGTTCTTATTCCTTGTACCTACGCTCAGAAACATACAAAAAAAGTGAATCTATTCATAAAATTTGTTAGCTGTGTATATTATTATTCACCAAATGATGTGTTGAGGTCATGTGAAAGACTCAATAAGTGAAGATTACAAAAAATTAAGTCTTCTCCATTTCCACTTTACCTGGGAATATTTGTTCACTGAACACATTTGGACTTAACTGCAGAGTATAAATACACAGAAATGTGCTGTCACGCTCTCTGTGTAGTAACCAGTATTAACTGCAGCAGTAAGCAGTAAGCTACTGCACTAAAATGCTTCAGTTCAGCGTAATATGATGAAAAGAGTTTTCAAACTTTCACCCTTCACAGATCATTTAACATGTCAGCTTTCAAGTGTCAAGGAACCCTCTAACATCATCCACTGTGGAACCCTCACACTTGCAGAGTATTTAGGGACATATTACAGGACATATATTCCATTCACACGGGTCATGGACATCCCTTAGCAGAAAGTATGCCCTAGCCTAGATGTAAATGTACAGCACTTCTCTGAGGCTTTGTGTTGGGCAGAAAAATTGACCATATGGGTACAAGTAGTCTTTTTAGCAACATTTGTGTATCAAAATTATTCCTCTCATTTGGGAACCCAAAAAGATTTTCAAGGAACAGCGTTCTCCAGAGTGTTACTTCAGAAAACAAGATACTGAAAGCAGGGTTCCCATCCTCAAAACATTTGCTTTTAAAAGTTATATAACCAACTACAGACTGAACACTGTAAAAGGTGACCTCTCTCTTTCTAAACTTCTAATGGTGGGGTGGAACCATCATCTTTATTTTTCCCTTAATTTTGCTCAATGTTTAGGTAAGCAAGAATTGTGGTCACTCTTCAGGAAACCCTGCCTAGAACACAGTGGGGGAGATAGTCTATTAAGTCCATTAAATTTCACGGCTCTTGGAGATGAGAGGAAAACACATAAAACAGAAACATCTGTGTAATATGGAGGGCTTGGAACACTCATCATCAATGGAGAACTTCTACTCATAGAAGAAATTACCCCCAGCCTTTTCTGAGACCTTTTTGGACTAGCTTATTGGGAACAACCTTAGATTCAGCAACCAAGAGTTCTTCATCTAACATACTCAGGAGGCACCCTCAAATACACATGCAGGTCAGAGCAACCCGCCTTATCAAATCAACTGTAATGCTACCCATTGTGGCCTTCTTAAAGGAGAAAACATTTTCAGAAAATCTGAGGCTGCAGGGAAAATGTGTATCTGAAAATGGAAATTGGAAGAAAAGGTTAAAAATCTGCACTACAGATTTTCATACAAAATTGCTTCCTTTACTACTTTGGCAACACGAAATGATTTATTCAGTTTTGTGTAAGCAAAACTGTGAAGATATACTGTACTAAAGAAAAAAAAATGCAAGCAGCTGGATTCTATACTATGTAAACACATGTACCTTAGTTTCCGCCATCTGAGAAGCAAGAAAAGAAAGGAAATTTCACAAATTTGGCAAACTGTATCATCTGTTAAAGTGTACCATTGTACAAAACAGTCTCATGCAGTCACAGTCTAAAGGACTGGGCCTAGCTGCTTAATCAAACACTAAAAACAATGCTTTACTTATCTCTGGAAATACTGAATTCTTCAACAGTGTATCAACATCAGAAGTAATGGAAGGCCCCTATAGATTCCAGAAGATAGCACACACTGGGTACACAAATGTATTCAAGTATTGTATACGCCTCTGGCATGCACAGGAATAATAATTCCTTCTTAACACTACTGACTGTCATACATACAAATCTTCACAGGCCATTTCTGAACTACACTGCTATAGTGCTATCATTCCACTTTCAACATCCTGTGGAATTCTGGGGTTCGTAGTTTTCTGAGGCCAAAGAGTTCTCTGGCTGAGAATTCTAAAGGCCCCTCCCTAAGCTGCAAACCCCAGAATTCCACGGGATGTTGAAAGTGGAATAATTGCACTATAACAGTAAAGTACAGAAAGGCCTGTACTTACATTTTAAGTAAAACTTTGCCTGGAAAAGGCTTTCACACATTCCAAAAGAAAATATTTGTGTATGTGCCTTCAAGTCACCTGTCAACTTATGGTGACCTCATAATTTCACAGGGTTTTCCTAGGCAATTACTGCTCGGACGTGGTTTGTCACTGCCTTCCTCTGAAACACGGCCTACAACACCTGGTATTTCCCTTTGATCCCCCTTTTGAGTACAAACCAGTCCTGATCTTGCTTAGCATCCAAGATCAGACAGGATCTGGTGCCTTTTACAAAAGAGCAAATATTTCTATGTTCATCATATTTTACAGTTTTCCCTTGGAAAAAAATAGGAAAAAAATTGGAATCAGAAAAAAAAATCTCTTGAATTTGTCTGTGTTTTAATGCCATGTCTCCACTTCTCTATGCCTTCCAAGTGCTTGGTATTCTCCCGTTTTCCCAAACCCCAAGTTTTTGCTGGCAAAGAGACTTCTTGGACTTCTGTGAAGGACTTCCATAGATAGCTGGAGTGTCATTTGGTTTGGAGGGCCACAAACTGTACAGGTCTGCACTAGTAGCATACTTGCCACTGTGATTCTAAAGCTACTATCATTCAGTATATCCAAAAAAATCCTTCCTACCTGTGTGAGTGGTATAGCAGTACAGTGAAGCAGTGAGAGGCCCACCAATGAAACTACCTTTCTGCAGTGGTGAGACTTTGTGCTCTTGTGAGGCAAGAGGCTTATGTTGACAGCAGCAGTGTTGCTGGTAGGGTCTCCCATGCCAGACAGGCTTTTTTGCTGAGGAACCAAACAGCAACTGGGCAGCATCAGTAGTGGAAGGTGACACTAGCAGAGGATCTCTCAGTGGCAGTAGCATCATAGCTAACACTTGTTAGTATTGCACAGGAGGAGGAGCAGTAAAATCCATTTTGATGTCTTTTACCATGAAAAACCTGTGATGTGACAATCCAAAATGAAGCAAGAGGTTGTGCCAGAAGCTGAGACTCCCACTTCAGATGGCACCCAATGAACTACAGAGGTACACTAGAGGATAACTATGAGTCGCACTGTGGCTGATGATGCAACTGGACTCAAACAGAGAGGATGTTCAGTTGCTGACATACTCAGATATGAAAGGAAAGTCCAAAGCTAGACAACCCATATAATATGAACACAGAATGTGAGAAGCATGAATCAGAGGAAGCTAGAAATGGTAAAACAAGAAATGAGATATATAAATATTGCAATAATTTGGGCGAGCAACCTAGAGAGGACAGGAATGGGACATTTTGAGTCAGATAATTAAATACTCTGAAGAAACCAGATTTCATCTAAACTTGGAAGGTAAGGAGGGTCAGCCCTGGTTAGTATTTGGATGGGAGACCACCAATGAATATCAGGTGCTGTACACTATATTTCAGAGGAAGGAACTGGCAAAACCATCTCTGGATATTCCTTGCCTAAGAAAATGCTACGAAATTCATGAAGTCACCATAAGTCAACAGGCGACTTGAAGGTGCACACATGCACAGTTACACAATGTTTTACTCAGGAAATGAAAATCAAACAAAAAACGGCACTAATAGTGAGGAGAGATGTAGCAAAAGCAGGCAAAGGATGTAATGCAAAGTTCGACTGAATCATATCAAGACAACTTCAGGGAAAACCCATCAATAAACATAACCCAAGGTTATGCTCCAACTATAGAGGCAGAGGAAGAAATTGAAAGATTCTGTACTGGAGTCCAGAAGAAAACTGATCACACACCAAAACAGGACTTCTTGCTAATCCTAGGCAATTGGAATGCAAAATAGAAAACAGAGCAGAATCAAAGATTTTATAGAGAAAATTGGCCTAGGATCAAGAACTGAAGCAGGGGAATGACTGACTTAATTTTGCAAGGCCAATAGTATCTTCATCACAAACACATTCTTCAAATAACCAAAGAGGTGGCTGTATACATGGACATCACCTGATAGGTAACATAGAAACAGACTACATAATTGGAACCACAAAATGGAGAAACTCCATTTTCTCTACAAAAATATGAGCAGACTGTGACATAAACTAAAGAAGAACAATAATTTAACTATTGTGTTGAAATACAACTTTAAGAATTTAAACCTGTAGAATTAAATATAATATAAGAAATGGATTTGCATTAGTAAGCTTAATTGACTGAGAGTCAGAAGAACTCTGGGCTGAAGCCCGGGACACTGGCAAGGAGGAATGCAACCAGACACTATCTGCAGCCAAAAAGAAAGAGAAGCCTTGATGAGTGACAAATGAAACTCTTCAAGCAGTTAAGGACAGCAAAGAAGTGAAAACAAAAGGGAACAGAAAGAGTCCAAACCCTGAATGCAACTGTTTAGCAACTTATGCACAGAGGTAAAGAGAACTAATACAATAATCAAGGCAAAAGAAGAACAAGATATGTCTTCTACAAGATCTGAGAAATCAAAGGGAAACTTCAACCCAGAGTGGGGATGCTATGTGACCAGCATCACAGGACCAAGTAGAAGTAAAAAGATGATTGAAACAATACATGCAAGAATTATGTAAAAGAGATGAAAAGATGACAGATTCATTCAAGAAAGAAGCGCCTGAAGATGAACCCACAATTTTAGAAAGTGATGTGGAAGCTGTACTCAAAGCATTTGGGAAAAATAAATCATCAGGAACTCATAGTATAGTTGCAGAGCTGCTTCAATCTATGGAGACAGAATTTACCCTAGTTCTAACTAAAATCTGTCAAGAAATATGGCCAACAAAAGTATGGGCCACAGATTGGAAATGCTCAACATACATTCAAAGCCTCAAGAAAGGGAATACCAGGGATTGCAATAACCACAGGCATTGCATTAATTTCCCATTCAAAGTCGTGCTCAAAATTCTACAACAAAGACTTGCACTTTATAAAGGCCGAGAAGCACCAGCTGCCCAAGCTGGGCTCAGGAAAGGAAGAGGCACTAGGGATCATACTACAAATATATGTGGGATAATGGAGCACACCAAAGAAGAAAATCAGCTTGTAGTTTATAGATTATAGCAAAGCCTTTGTGCAGATCATGAAAAACAATGGATTGGTCTTAAAGAAATGGAAGTGCCACAGCATTTGATTGTTCTAATGCAGTGGTTCTCAACCTGTGGGTCCCCAGATGTTTGTGAACTTCAGCTCCCAGAAGCCCCAGCCACTATGGTCAATGCTCAGGGCTTCTGGGAGCTGAAGTTCACAAACATCTGGGGACCCACAGGTTGAGAACCACTGTTCTAATGCATAACCTGTACACAGGACAAGCGGCTACTGTTAGGACAGAATATAGAATGCTGATGCTTTCAGATTGGCAAGGGGGTCGGGCAAGGCTGGGTTTTATCTGTTTAACTTGTACACTGAATATATAATTTTTAAAGCAGATGACACCATACTACTAGCAAAAAATAGCAAAGACCTGGGCAATTACTGAAGAAAGTCAGAGAAGAAAGTACAAAGGCAAGTTTACATCTGGACATTAAGAAAACAAAAATAATGACCACAGATGTTTACATAACTTTAAAGCAGAAAATGGAAATACTGAAACAGTTCAAGATTTTCCATACCTTAGCTCAGTCATTAATCAGAATGAAGACTGCAGTCAAGAAATCAGAAGAAGGCAAGGCTTCAGAGCAGCTGTGAACGAACTAGACAAGATTCTTAAGTATAAAGATATATCATTGAACACTGAAATTAGGATTGTACAAGCCATCATATTTCCAGTTTCTATGTATGGTTGTGAAAGTTGGATAGTGAAGAAAGCTGACAGGAAGAAAACTAATTTGAAATGTGATGCTGGAGAAATATTCTACAGATACTCTGGACAGCCAAAAAAAGACAAACAAATGGGTTTAAAACCAAATCAAGCCTGAAATCTCCCTAGGACCCAAGAGGACTAAACTGAGACTGTCGTACTTTGGCTATGTAATGAGAAGACATGACTTACTAGAAAAGACAGTAATGCCGGGGAAAGTAGAAGGCAGTAGGAAAAGAGGAAGATCGCATTACAGATGGATAGACTCAAACAAGGAAGCCACAGCCCTGAGTCTGCAAGACCTGAGCAGGGCTGTGGATGACAGAATGACTTAAAGGGTTACCATGCATAGGGTCACCAGTAACTCGAACCCCATTTGATGGGAATTAAGGACAGCAGTGAAGGCAGCTACTTGAGATAAACAGTTTAGGAAAAAGAAAAAGAGTTCCCATGTCATTCTCCAATACATAAATGCATGTGATTTTATTTTCAGCCAAATTCCCCCCACTGGAAAAAGTCCAAGTGCTCTGTGCCTGCCCATGCAGAAACACTTCACCACCATGTGCTGCTAGCTGGCAGGCAATAGCAGTGTTCTGGAGAAACAAGATCAAAGACAGCTTCAGTTTGAGATAAAGGTCTCTGTAGTAGATCATTTGCCTTTACTGCAGAGCACTCTCTTAAACAAGACTTTCTGAATCAATTTTAAATCCAATTTGACCACCTACTATCTTTATATTTCTAATGGGGCCTCATCTATTGTTTCTTTGCCTTAGCATTCTTCTCTGTAATCTGAGCTAAACTAAAATACATCATGACCTCCTCTACCATCATCATATGAAACAAACTGCACAGTTTAAAACACATGCATTACACATCTAGCCACAGATGAGAGCTATGTAACTTACAAGTTCACTGTTAACTATGGTCACTAGTTGGTCCTAACCAAGCTAACACCTACCTTATGAGACTTTCCTATCTTGATGTGCATTTTGGGCTCACCTACTGATAAAAGACAGCATCTTGCCAATCCTGTGAATTTATATCTAATAATGCTTGAAGAAACGACCTGATTTTAGTCATTCTAAAGCATATGTTCACTTAGTTAATTTTATTGGTTATACCTCTATTTTCAAATTTCTCCCAATGAGCTCCAATGTAGATTGCTTTCCTCTTCTATGTTTTATCCTCATAAGAAGAATCATGTGAAGCAGGCTCAGAGACTGTTCTAAGATCACTCAGTCAGTTTCATGGCTCCGTGGGAACATAACACGAACATCTCAAGACACAAATCTAATATTCCATGCCTTATACCACACTGACTTACAATTAATGTAACTAATGTTAACTGTAGGATTTCGAATGTGCTCATGTATGAACACGTCACACTGAAATGCCTGATTACTGCGAAAGCCTTTATTGTATGAAACAGTAGGGGCCCACCCCACTACCAGCCCCCAGTCACTCACTCACTCACACACGCACACAAACACACAGCTCAAAGTGTTTTATTTTCCCTGCCTTTAAAACAGACATTGTTTTCCATCTTTCTCCCCAGTGAATCATAACCCAGGCTCCAGTGCTTACCCAAGCATCATGTGCTTAGATGGATGACATACCAAAACCGCACACATCCTGACTGTTAGAACCAAGCTGCAGCAGATTTTCATCTTTGTTAATTGGAAGCAATGTTTTCAAGCCTGTGCATTGAAAAGGTTCAAGTGGTGGTTACGACACAATATCCTTAAAGGATTCTTGTGTTGCAGAAGTGTTAATACTGCCTCTCTGTTTACTGGAACAGAGCAATGGGTAATTCACACCCATCCTGGATAAATTACTAAGTTTGCCAACTGTTTAAGGAAAAAGGGAGAGCTAGAGAGAGGCCCAGAGAAGGGGACTGTTCCCTTCCACTTGCACTTATTTACAGTGTTCACCACTCTTTTAACCAAAGAGCAGCCAAAAGCATTACTGACAAGAAGCTAACATCCTACGGTGCCCATTTATACAGCTTCTATACAAGTGGGCCTTAATGTTAAGACACCCACCTCATGGATAGTAATTGATGCAATTTTATAATTTGCAGTAGACAAGCTAAGAAAGCCTAGTGCCAAAAGAGAACCAAATAAAAGGAAAGCCATTACTCTAAAGAGTGACTGTGACTTAAGAAGCAATCACCTAAAAGTAAAAGAAGCTCGAATGGACCAGCAGAATTTACTCCTGAGTAAACAGGCATGGTACAGTGGCAGATGGTACCAAATTCTACTTGAGAAGCCAAAGCGAAAACACACACGTATGAGAAAGTTTTGATTAGATGGTCTCTTGGAAGCACACTGAGGCATCCCCTACCTTTGGTGTTCCTTTCCTAAGTCTGCACTTATTCCCTCAGCACTAGGTGCAGACATTTTTTTTCTCCCAGCCCAATGTCCAGGCTGGAGTGGCATACTGCTGGCAGAAGAGTGGGGTCCAGAGAAATCAAGAGGAGACAATCCAATTTCCCCCAACCTATATTAACAGCCAGCAGCTGCTCTGGTAGCTGGGGCATAGCACGATGATGTTTCCAACCCCCTTCTACCATTGATCTGTGGTACAACTGAGAAGGGGTCATTCTTCTGATTGTTGCAGCTTCCCTCACTGGTGGAAGGGGACTGGAAATGCCATTCTGCTGCACCCTGATCAGTACAACAGACCTCCACCACTCAGAGCAGCTCCCTGGAGTTTAAGGTGGGATTTTACAATCATGGCAATACTGCCTCAGTCAACTACAAAGGAAGACTAGAAAAAGAAACATCTGAATTGAATTACAGTCATCTTTCCAGATGTGCAGGTTTCACTTTTGCAGATTTGATTATTCACCGATTATTTGCTGTCACCTCTGCTGCCTCCCTATGCCATCTTTAATAGGGAATACAAGCCTCGTGAGACTGAGAAACTGCGAACAAGGCTTATAAGTCCCTGTTCAAAATGGTGTGGGGCAGCAGTGGAGGTGGCTGTAAGATCCACCAGCCACCCAGTTCTGCCTTGTGCAGGAACCCTAATGCCTCAAAGGAATCCACAGAGGGTTGAATATGGTGATCGTACTTTTTTTCTGTGTTAAATATGGTTTGGAAGGGCCTAGAGTTATTCAATTTTCCACTTTCACAGGGGTCCTGTGCCCTTAACCCTAGCAAATGTGGAAGGATGGCTGTACAGTGGCCCCTCCACTTTTGTGAGAGTTCAAGGTGCAGAACCTCGTGACAGTTGAAAAACCATGAAGAACTGCACCACAATCCCCCTCCCATTCCCTTCCAGGGCTCCCGCTCCCTTCCCTTGCCTTTTGCACACCAGGGCCAGAAGCAATGGAATGAGAGGGGGAACCTCTGGAGAGGAGAAAGAAGGCTCGCATGAGCCCCCCTCCACTCCGTTGCCTTTTGCCTTGGTGTGAGTTCTCATCATGAGGGCCAGAGGCAAGGCAATGGAAAGGGCAGCTACAGAGGGGAGAAGGAAGGTGTGTGCATCCCCCTCCCATTTCATTGTCTTTTGTCCAAGCACTTGCCTTCATTCTCCACTCAGCAAAATGTAAGGGAATGGGGGGTGGCGGGAAGGCACACGCATGCCTCGTGTATCATCAGATTTTCAAAGGTCAAACTCACAAATGTGAAGGGAAGACTCTATATTCACAAATTCCAATCAATTAGAAGAGGTACGTACAATGACAATGGCTTCTTGGTGCACTACATATATTA
This sequence comes from Iguana delicatissima, assembly GCA_948472985.1. Classification (NCBI taxonomy): domain Eukaryota; kingdom Metazoa; phylum Chordata; class Lepidosauria; order Squamata; family Iguanidae; genus Iguana; species Iguana delicatissima. Next base: position 319,957 of record CAOKZL010000428.1, read on the forward strand.
ATAAGGGTGTTCTCACTACTGTACATATAATAAAAGGAATCTTCTCAGAGAAGGCTTTGAACTTTTGGTAAGAAAATGTATCGCTTTCACACTTCAGCACTATCTCATGTGAAAGATCTGTAAGACCTGTATCACCTCAACCAGCCCTTTGAAAATTTACGTCAAGTGTCATGATTTGCATCTCTTTAGATCCCATTATGTTCCATCTCACCCTCACAACTGTATGAATATGCTTTCTAACTGAGACTTTAGTATCACGCTGAACTGCATCTGAATAAGTAGATTTATATCCACTAAAGCTAATGCTAAAATAAAAATAAGATGGTTCTAAAGGTGCCGCAACATTCCTTTCTCTTTCTTCCTTTCTTTTTATGAATATGGAGCAGTTACAGATCTGTGACTCTAGGTTACGAATCCATAAGGGCAACACAGGATGCCAGCCATGGTTATTTTCAATGTTTGTGGGCCACGCTGAAAACTTAATTATTGAAGATTTGACATCTAAACCCTTTGAAAAATAAATGAATAAATGAATGAAGGCTCACTTGGTGAGGATCTCTGAAAGCCCCTATTAGCGTTTCCTATTAAATGTGCAGATCTATTAAGAATTCATTTTCAAGAGGTAATATAACCAACTTAGACTTTAAATTTTTCTAGAAAAAAATATTACTTTTAATTTAAACTTACTGAAGAACTAGCTGCCTTTTTTACAAATACTTTCTCCTTATTCTAAGCCACCCCCTCCCACTGGACTCTATTCCCAAATTCAATATTTTCTCTTTTCAATGGGTATTAATCCTAAAAAATTTACAGAATGCCAATTAACCTTCTCTGTTCCAAGTTGAACATTATTTTCTTTTAGCTAGGTTCAGAATATACAATAAAAAATGATACAACGCTCCCTCCTTTTTTTTTGCCCAACAGCTGTATTTCAACAGTCAAAAATATGCTCAAGGATATGTATTGCAGGACTGTGCCGTATGACTAAACTAGCACTAGCGAGACCTTTAACAAAGCTGGCAAAAGCTCTACTCCTTTGCTCCCTTAGTCATGTTTATAAAGAGACAAGCAGAGGCTCAGTTTTCATATTCAGCCTCAGGCGGAGAATACTGCTCAGTAAAGACAACCAGAATTTTTACATGCCAACCAGAAGCTTATCGAGTGGTCCATTAAATGATACTTTCCCAGAGTCAACTGTTGAACACGACAGCCTGCCGCACAAAATGAGTTTTCCTAGCTTGAATTTCAGTCTCACATGAGTTTAATGGTCAAAACTCCTAAAAAGCCAATAGAGTTAAGAGTGAAGCCAACCAGAATCAGTATGTGGAGACAGAAAGTTTGGTTTCAGGGATGTGTGTGTGTGCAATGCCTTCTTAAAGCCAACTGGAAGACATTCTTGCTGACTGTATCCAGAAACCTGAATCACTAGAAAAGGCAACCATTTTATTATACCACTCCTTTCTGACATAAGCAATTAACATAGTGAGAAAGGACATGAATAATTCTGTCATCTATTAATGCCTTTTCAAAATAACTGAACACTGTAAAATATAATTATTACTTAATACTATTAATAATATAATTGATAATAAGAATAATTATAACTGAATTATATTTGAACTGGGCTTTGGAAACAGACTAGTAGCCAGTGGAGCTGCTACAACAAGGAAGATGTATTTTACAGTCTCACCACTTAGGTGAAGTGAAGTTTCAAGGTACGCCCACATAGAACACATTACAGTAAGCAAATAATATAACTTGCATGTAACGCATGTTACTAGGCAATAATCTCTTATACTACAGTTACAATGATAATTGCAGTTGGAACTCTCAAATTGTTGTTGTCGTGTGCCTTCAAGTCACTTCTGACTTACGGCAACCTTAAGGTGAACTTATCACAAGGTGTTCTGAAGTGTGTGATGTATCCAAGATCACTCACTGGCTTTCCATGGCTGAGCGAGAAATTGAACCCTGGTCTCTACAGTCATAGTCCAAGACTCAAATCACTACACCACTCTGGCTCGTACTCAAAAAATGTTGCAATTAAGTAGACTTTTAAAAGGGTACACTTAAAAGCTACATACTGCTATTTTAATCAAAACTATTTCATTTAATTTCACCGCTCCTATAATGGATGTTTACGTTTCATTTTGGCTTGTCTCATCACAGGGTGTTCATGATAAAAGAAATTGCTACTGCCTTCTGTGTAGGGCTAACAAGAGTTGTTTAAAATGCCATGACACTTTGTCAGAGAGCTCCTCAGTTGATGAACCCACAACTACTGCTGTTGCCAAGTAGCTCTTCTGAATATTTAGCCTGGCTCTTCAACAAAAACCTATCTCACTTGAGAAATGTTAACAGTGGCAATCTTAATGTCAGGATAGCCTCTTGTTTAAATACAAACAATGTATGGAGCAAAGAATGTCAGATGTCCAAAACAGATTCTGAAAAGGAAGAGGCATTAGTGATCCTATTGCAAACATATGTTGGATAATGGAACACACCAAAGAATTCAAGATGCAAATCATCCTGTGGTTTAGAGATTACAGATATAACTCAGTTAACCAAGTAGATGTGTTCATGTGCATTTCTTCTTTACAGAAAATTTGATATCAGAGGTACAAATAATATGGAAAGAACAGGGATAGGTTCCTACACAGTTTAATACGCTTAAGCAAACTTTTTATTCAAAACTAAGAGTACGCACACGTGAAATGAAACAACAAGGTCAGGTAAGCCTTGTGTAAGTAAACAAAAACATTTTGAACTTCTAGAGATCGCTTGAAGGCTTCTTCCAAAATATAACCAGGGATGATTTTTTCTTTCTTTCACCAGTTTCCACTCTTATAATTTCCATACTGATGGCCAAATCTACGCTTTTCAACATGCTGGGGGGCTGCAGGTAAGACAGGCTTATCTGCTTTCCTCTTCTCTCTCTGTTTGGCTGCTCATACATCCCTCCATAAGGGATTCTGGAGGCAGCTGCTGTCTACCTTGTCTACTGTAGGCAGGCCACACAGCTACAGCGGGATCAGCTCAGAAGGAATCTCATTCTTTCCCAGCTCAGGCTTTATTTCATTGTTTATTGCAGACAGGTTTCTGCAACCTAACAGCAAAAGTCTCTGCTTTTTCAGTCCCCCTTCATCATCCTCCCAATGTTGATGCTGCTAAAATAAACCTTCATTTTTGTCAGAGGCTCTGCCACCTGAGATGCACCTGCATAGCAAAGCCTCTGATGCTGTACATCATGAAAATATACAGCTCACTGTAGAAAAAAAGAAAAAAAAAGAGGGGGAGTGCTGCAACTTTCTATTGTTCTTATGTGTAACCTATACTCAGGAGAAAAGGCTACTGACACAATATGAAGAAACAATGTTTTCCAATTAGCAAGTGAGTCAGGCAAGGCTGCATTTTATCACATTATACGTTTAATTTATTGGCATAACATATCATGTGGAAAGCCAGATTATATTCAGAGGCAGGAAGCATGAGATTTGGGGGAAGGGACTTCAACAATTTAAGATAGCGGATGACTGTAGTCAAAAAAAAAAAAAATCAGAAGAAGACTAAGACTACATAGTAAAGAGGAATATCATTAAATTCCAAAGTCATAATCATCCATGCCATAGTATTTCTAATTTTTATCTACAGTTATAAAGGCTGGACATTGAAGAAAGTTGATAGGAAGAAAATCAACTCATCTGAAATGTGGTGCTGAAGAAGTTCTATGGAGAGTTCTACAGATACCACAGACTGCCAAAAGAACAAAGTAATGCATCTGGGAGCAAATCAAGCCTGAAGTTTTGCTAGCAGCCAAAATGACCAAACAGAGGCTATTATACTTTGGGCACATCGCAAGGTGAGATGACTCATTAGAAAATATGAGAATGCTGGGTATGGTGGAAGGCAGTAGAAAAACAGAAAGACTGTACCAACGATGGAAAGATTCAGCCAAGGAAGTCACAGCCCTGAGTCTGCAAGTCTTAAGATAACAGGGTGATAACAGGGTGACCTGGAGGTCTCTCATTGATAGAGTTGCCAAAAGAGATGAGTTGATGGCAACTAACAAAAACAACAGTGGCTTTATATTGCCTGTAAATTTACATTGCCATAAACTTCTGATAACAGACCTCAGCCAGAGATCTCATAGGAGATTGCTCTATTGGAAGTTCTGTGAGATCAGTAGGTCTTCTAATGGCAGAATGGTATTGTGAATGTGAGAAGAAGGTAGGGCCTAATTCTAATTTCCTGTAAACCACCAAATCTTTTGAGTTAGAACTGTAGTTCTGGATACATCAGTGACTTTGTTTTCACCTAAACAGAATAACAAAGTCATGGAAATGGAAGAGCCCTCATGGGCCACTGAGTCCAACCCACTGCTCAACGAAGGCTCTTCAGCTAAAGCATCCCCAGCAGGTGGATGTCCACCCTCTTTCCGAAGACATCCAAAGAATGACACCCCACCACCTTTCTAGGCAATTGGTTCCATTGTCAAACCTCTCTTATTACCAAGAAGTTCCTTCTAATGTTCATTCTCCTGTAACTTTAAACCATCAGACCTCATCCTATCCTCCGGAGGGCAGGCCTCTTCCCTCTGAGACAGCTCTTGTGGTATTTACAGAGTGCAATTATGTCACCCCTCAGTTATCTCTTTACCAAGCTGAACTTAAAAAAAAAAAAGCTTTCTTTTCTTCCCACAGTTAAAACTGCCACAGATGCATCTGCACCACCATCATCATCACCATGACACAAGCATAAACACTACTACAAAGAAATCAGTGCATACATATATACAGGACTGTTATGCATATTATCCTGATGAACAAAATAATTTTTTTGTGGAAATCTGTCATTTTATTGTCTTCTTCCTGTAATTTGCAACATATCTGTTAGACCTAACAACATAAGCAGTATCTCACATGTGGAAAAACTAGCCTTTTAATGGATGCTCTCAACTGACATTTTAGCTGTTAGGGACGTAAACTTAAAAATGAGTATTTTCTATCTATTCTCAATGGTTCCAGCCAACAAAAAAGGAAATAAACTGATGTACTTGATTTATTTTTACACAAACATAATTATCCCCCAAAAGGCCACCCAGTAATAATGATCCAGTAGTAGTCAGGAATACAGCTTAGAAGAATTGTAACAACTGAAATTCAAGCCAAGCATTCCTTCATTTTGATGGCTCTACTCCAAAATCTATCTTGAAAGGTCTTAGAACAAAAGGTGTGACAGAAAAGGACTGCATGAGGGCCTCATTTTGCATACTGTGTGCAATTTATTGTTGTTCAAGTATTTTCTTCACTTAGCACATAACAGAAGCCAAAAATACTGCCTGACAGATGGTAAGGAAAACTTGAAAAAGGAATCTTTTAATTCATCAAACAGGCTTAAAGGTACAGTACATTAAAAACAACGATTTAATTATACTTATTTGCTTTTTAAAGTTGCTATGACTTTACTTCCTGACAGCAGACGTACCGACAAGTTGCAGTAAGTTATATCCTTCGACAAACAAGACATCCATTGTAAGGCTTAACTGAAGCTTGTAAACAGTCACTCTTGTGGTAGCCTATGCTACTGCCATGGAATGAGAAAAATAAACCTTTGAACATGACAATACACTTGCTGTTGTGAGCCTTCTTATTTCTGACTTACCGAGACCCTAAGGTGAACCCATCACAGGGGTTTTCTTGGCAGAATTTGAGGGGATTTGCCTTCACCTTCCTCTGAGACTGACAAGGTATGACTTCCCCATTATCACCCAGTGGGTTTCTGTGACCAAGTGGCAATTCAGACTCTGATCTCTCAGTGTCCTTGTCCAACACTCCAACCACTATACCACCACACTGGCTCTCATGACACTTGGCCTTGTCATTTTTTCTTTCAGGCCAATTATGTGTACAAATGACTAACAGATCTTCTACAGGGGTAAGGCAAGATAGTCACCCTTGAGAGTTTATAGAGTAACCTGCATGATTTGATGCCAAATCCTGCAAGTAGTTTTCTTCCAGCTTAAGGTGCCACAGTGATATGCAGTGGCAGTTTCTACTGAATGAGACTGCATTAAATACAACATACTGCGCTTTCAAAGATGCCATGTAAGTGAGAAAGGTTGCAGGCACAGAAACAAATAAGAAGCAGTGCATGTCAGCAACAGGGATGTGAAAATCTGTTCCATTTCTGTTGCTTTTCACAGAATTCCATCAGCATTCTTGTTTCATCAAAGTTCCGTATTTTGTTATGGGACTTCAAAAATTCCTGCATGGAAATGTGGGCATATTTTGATAGACTTTTCTAAATGTAAGTTAACTTTTGTGCATTTCAATGTACGAATTCTCCACACATTTTATCTACTGACTGAAGTATGTTTCGGTACATTGGTAGTCAAGTACCTTACTTGCACATTATTCAGAAAAGAAAAAGTGAGAATTTGCTATACGTGGTTTCACTCCCCAAAAAATAAAAAATGAAAGAAATGCATGTGTTTTCATTGACAGTGCTACACACCACAAAATGGACACATTTCTAAAAATTCTTGATTAAGGTACATTTCTTTTTCATCTCTAGTTAACTTGAAATTTCAGGCTTGAAATTCTTCTTTAATTCCATATGAACTTTGTTCAAGAAGAGAATAGTACACTTAAAAATATTATCTTAAAAAGCATCTGGAAAATTCTAGATAGGAAAAAAAAACAGGCCATATGCAAATGATGGGCCTTACAATACTTTTCAATACGTATTTTGCATTTTATCCTACTACCCAAGGGATTATGTCCAGCTTTTCACAAACATTTGATTGTACAGTGACACAGTGGTAATAACAACCACTACAAATAATTAAGACACAGGTGTTTTTTTTTTGGCCTAATACTAGGAGATAGAACAATAATGAGTCTAACTTATAAATAAAAGAACAGGTAATAATGTTTTCCTTAGTGTTAAAAGCTGCATAAAATAATCTGGAAATTATATTCCTCATACATTCAATATTTTTCCTTGCAAAGTGAGTATGGAGCTGCCTACAGATGCCCTGATTTTTTTTTCTGTAGCTACAACATAAGGGCATTGTACCCCTATCATAGAAAAAGAACAGAAAGCACTGGCAAATCAGCATGGAAGAGTCAACAACACACCCACTGGAACAAAGGGTCTGGCCCATAACAATGTGGTCTACTGCAGAAACGTTTTTACATATACATATACTAAATTTAAAGTGAAAACAGTATTTTGAATAGTGCATGCAAATATGTATATACCACACCGAACACCTGACATTACAGAAGGAATAGCTATATATTTCCAGTGGTGTCTCTTGCTAAAAAATCAATCAATCAATCAATCCATACCCACACATACTTAAAGAACTATCACCATCTTTGCAGGCAAAAGAGAAGGAAGTGAATTTTGTGCCTTTTTGGTTAGCAAGATCACCACAATGTGGATTTTGGAATACAGTTAGCCAAATAAAATACAAATTTTCCCTATGCAATAAAGCACTCCCCCTCAAAATAATATAATTGTACCATATTAGACAGTACAGTGTAGGGGTCTGAGTGCTGGACTAGGACACTGGGAGACCAGGGTTCAAATCCCCACCTGGCCATGGAAACCCGCAGAATGGCCTCTGAATAAGTCACACTCTTTCAGTCTCAGAGGCAGGTAAGCCCCCCCCCAAATTCTGACAAGAAAACTCCATGAGATATGCTCACCTCACAGTTGCCATAGGTCAGAAGTAACTTGAAGACACACAACTACCACCACCACATTAGATTTAACTGAACTACACCACAGAAGGAAGACCTTGAAAGTAGAACAGATTCACCAGTGAATCAACCCAACTCGCACATTTGTCAGGTTAGGAACTGACCTTCTTTGCCAGATGGTGTCAATTTTCATCAGGCTGCACCAGCAGCACTCACTTTACATGCAAAGCAGGCTTCCTTTTCTATGGAAATACAGACCTACTCCAACAGCAAAGCTTCCTTTTACTAAGTCTTTTAATGCCTGCCCACCCCCCAACTTTTCCTGCTTGTCCTCTCTCTAATTGGAATTTTTTTTATTATTAGCATTGGAAGGATGGTACAGGAGGGCTGGAGAAACACAATTATATAGTATTCATGTCTGCAGTAAGCAATGTAAGAAAGCTTGAGTAGGGACATACCGGATTCTCCTTTAGTTGATGCTACAATAGCTGTGTGTGCCTGCCTACAACAGCAAAGTAAATGGCAGCTGCCACCAGAAACCTTTACTTTGAATGGATGAAAAACAAAGAAAAGCAGACAACAGATAATGCCTGCCTTACCACACACCCCAACATGTTAAAAAACCCACAGATTTGTAAGTTTGGCTAACAAAATAGAAGTCATAAGAAGTGGAAGATGGTGAAAGGAAAAAAAAATCTCTGGCTACATTTTAGAAGAAGCTTTCAAGTGGTCTCTAGAAGGTTCCTAATGTTTTAGTTTATGTATGCAAGACTTACTTGCCCTGCTTGTTTTATTTCACATGTGCATATTGATTAGTTCTGAACAAAAAGTTTACTGAAACATGTTGAACTGCTCTTTTTTGTGGAATCTATCCATACTAATCTTTAAATACTACTTCTGCTACCAAGTTTTCTGTTAAAGAAGCAATGCTACACGTGTGAATGGCTCACTAGCTTTATCCAGGCATGATTTACCAAGCACGGCTCAATGTGCAAACAGAGGAGCATCTATTCCATTCCTTTCCAGTGTTGCTTTTAGCAAAAGTAACAAGTCTGAGGACAAGTTCCATCTCCTGAGGAGAATCACCACCCAGAGCTTCATCACACAATGGTTCTGATGTGGAAAAATGCTGGGGCTGGGCTACGCACTCCTTCTTTGTGGGTTGATTCAAACTGGATGAGTAATGCTTAAACTTGGCTACTCTGTTGCCATGTCCAAATTCTGGGAGTCAACCTCTCAAGACCTTGGAGTTGGCTATTAAATGCAGAAGGGTGCAGAAGGCTCCTATTCTCCCTCCAAATAAATAAAAAGATGTAAACACTTGGCAATAAGAAGGTAGCCATTTGCAACAGTTATTTAGTGCAAGGATGAGAATCATGAAATACTGCAAGTCCCAGAAGCACAAGCCAGTATAACTAATGGTGAGGAATGCTGGGAACGGCATTATCTTGAGGGCCAAGATGATTTCCACTAATGACTTAATTTAAACCCAGTTTAGAGAGAGAGAGGTATACACACACATATATATGTATATTTCATGGCCTTGTTATCTTAAATTTATAGTTCTGAGGAGTTTGAGCCAGAGTACATTGGTCTTCAGCTGGGAATAGAGGTCCTGGGTTGTCTACCTCCAGGGGTTATAATTAATCACACATAATTCCCTGCATCTATAATAGGAAAGTCAGCTGCTTGCTGAACTGATGAAAAAAAGGGGAAATAAATTCAGTGCTTCATAAAATTTGGCATACTGCCAGAGAGGAAAATTGACCGTAGGCATGTGAAGTTTGAGCATATATAGCTAAATAACCATGTAAGCATAAATTAATTTTTGGTGTGCTTTTACAAACCACTCTGAGTATTATTTTTTTAAAAATAGAGATGCTGCATAAAGCACAAAGTAATCAAGCAGAAAAATCGAAAAAGCAGTTCAGTTTTTCCCACATGTCACATATCTGTGAATGAATAAGTGACTATGCTCTGAGGCAACTACAAAATGACAGTCCTGAAAAAATCCCACAAGAGTGGTCAGAAAACCAAAATCAGAGGCATTGTTCCCAGCAAGCCCTTTAAAAAGATTTCTTGCCACCCTCTTTAAAGATAATTCTATAATCAGTCAAAATAACAAGCACAAGAAAAAGTGCCTCCTTTGTGGTGGCTTCCCTTCCAACACAGGTTCATTACTCAGTCACTTAAATGGCCCCAAAAGCTTTTTTTTTTAAACCTGCCTTTCTCTAACCTACAAACAGCTCACATGCTCAAGAAAATCATCCACAGCAAAACAAAACTTGGATTCATGGATGGGACACACGGTTATTAGACCCAAGTAAAATTCCACAAAAATGGTGCAAGCTTTTGAGTTCTCCAGATTGTCTGAATACTGGTACATCACATTTCACTATACAAAATCCTGCCAAGATAATCACATCATGTAAAGGAGGAAGAGAGGGGGAAGAAAAAAAGAAAAAAGAAGAAGAACGTGGCAACACCTTTAAGACAAAGTGGTCTTTATTTTAGCATGAGCCTTTCAAAGACATAAACCCACTTCTTCAAACCTACTGCATCTGGAGAAGTAGATTTATATACACAAAAGCTCATGCTAAAAAATATTGTGAAACACAGTCTTAGAGGTACTGCCACATTCCTTTTTTTCCCCTCCTTCTCTTCTACTCCTTTTTATGCTACAAGAGACTAATATGGCTACTTCTTTGAAAACCACATCATACAAAGTGTTTCTTGCACAGAATTAACTCCCCTTCCCAGAAAACAAGCATGCCCCAATATTTGAAGTGTGCCTTGGGGAGAGAGGGGACATTACACAGGACAGCTGCATGTGCTGGATGCCTACTAACTGCATTAATTAATTGTTGGAAACATCTGCAACCACACTTAAAGCACCACAGAAACTACCTCCTCCATAGGTGAAGCAACCTGCAAATGGTAAGAGACCTATACCATTTGTTGAAAGGGCCTCCCTCCCATTTCTTTCTTTTTAATTGACATGCCCATAATCTGTCATGATGTTTTAATTGTCTTTGTTATTTATCTGCAGTTCACAGTTATTATCCATGCACAAAGAGGGCTGAAATAAATAACAAGACATAAAAAAGCTTCCTTACTTTAGCTTTACAAATGCACAATTTACATCTTAAGAGGCTACCACATACCCACAACAGCAGCAACATTTTCTCCCTGCCTGAGTCTTGTCTTTTTCCATTTCTGCCCCTTAAACCTGACAATCTGAAGTTCCCTACTTAGCTACAGTTACAGTCAGTGTCCTGGTTTTTCCAGGGCAGAAGACAGTCACCAAAAGGTGTCTGCAACGTACAGCTGATGTGTACTTGTGAAGAAAAAACCCGTCGCCTCTCCAGCAGAGCTACTGATCCACTCTTATACTTCTCTGTTCAGCAGCATTTTAAAAGTTTAAATGAATTACAGCTGAAAATATGGCACTGCCATCTGGTTTCCGAAAGCAGGGATCTGGTTTGAAAAAGCAAGGATCAGGGAATAAAATGAAAGCTCTCTCTCTCGCTCTTCCCCAACACCATTTTTTTTTTTGTACTAACCTCACTTTAATCATTGCCAAAGAGCATGAAGACAACCCTGCGTCCTCCCACAAGAAAGCCTTGGGCCTCACAAACTTGGCAAGCAGTCTCTTGCACAAAAAGATCAGCAGGCAGAAGCTGTGTCAAAGTAAGAGTCCCTCCATCCTGAAAGCTGTGCTATAAAAGAACAGGATGCATTTTTTTCTGTGCTTGCTGAAACACAATTTTTGTGGAAATCTCTCTCTCTTCATTCCAGAAGTTTTCATGCTTTTTGCTAGAGTGGGTCTCCCCCCCTTTTTTTTTCTTTAAAGGAGGGGGAAATGAGCTTTGAATCTCCCCATGGATTAGCTTGTGGCTAAGAGATTAAGAGAAAAGAGAGAACAAATCCTGAGTGATCTAAAGTATTCTCAGAGGCCCTTTGCAGGAGCCTGAGATAGGGATTTGTGTCCCACTTAGCCACTGCATGAGTGATTCACACAACTGGGTATGAGTGCGTGTGCAGAATCATCATACTGCACAGGGACAAAGGCAGCAAGCTGGCACTCAGCCTAGGATGGACATGTGGCCATTTTTACCTTCCTCTGCCCAAGAATTTGGTTTTGCTTTTTAAAGTGCTCACCTTCACTGTTAGTCTGTTTTTAACAGCCCAGGCAACTACGTCATCCCTCTGGTTTAACGACAGGCTCATTCAGCGTTCCATATGTAAATCTATAAGGCAATAACTCTGCTGGAACACGGAGATACAAAAATAAATTTGGTGCATAGACTGAGGGCCTGATTTTACATTTCTTGTATTAGGATTTCCAAGTGCAAGTACTAGCTTGATTGCCACATCTGCTTTCACAGCGGAGAGGAAACTGAAAAATGCAGTTAGCTCCCCAGAAAAGAAGTAATAGAATGAATATATGCGCCGAAAAAAGATGGTATGTGTACAAGAAGGAAACCCAGCTCAAACCTTTATGCCCATTTTAAAGAGGACCAGAAGCAAATGAGAACTCTTAAACCATGTGCTTTATCAGTTTCCATGTATGGGCACAGAATGGAATCACAGAATCACAGAGTCCCCGGGGGCCATCTAGTCCAACTCGCTGTCATGCAGAGCAATGAACAGTTTCCTCCTCTTCAGGTAATAACAGTCACAGCTAGATCTTCCAAAATCTAATCAATACAAATATATGAAGAAGACTGGGATGAATACAAATCCTCCACCTCCAGCAACCATGCACACTTCCTCTAGCAGAACCACCACTTTAAAAACCTGCGTTGTCAAACACACTTTAGCCCCAAATCCTATTGTTAGTCCCAATTAGAGTAGAGCCACTGAATCACTGGGACTGATATATGTGTTGGCTCACTATTCAACAACTTAATTCAGTGGGTTTACTGAAAGGATGCCATATGAAGGTGGGGCAAGCTTGTCTTCTGCTGCTCCAGTGACTTGGACACAGAGCAATGACTTCAAAGAGATTCCACCTAAACATTAGAAAAAACTTCCTGATGGTAAGACCTGCTCAACAGTGGAATATGCTGCCTTGAAGTTTGGTGGCATCTCCTTCTTTGGAGATTTTAAACAGAGACTGGATGGCCATCTATCAAGAGTGCTTTGATTGTGGATTCATGCATGGCAGGGGGCTGGGCTGGACGGCGCTTGTGGTCTCTTCCAGCTCTATGATTCTACTCTAGCTGGGACTAACTGACAGTATTCCAGCCTTTGTGTATCAAACTGTGTGGCCCAAGGTTAGTGGAACATAGTGGTTAAAAGCCCAAGGTGAATGAATTATGCATTTTGCGGGCTGTGTGTGTCCCACAAGTGATCCAGTGCCATTGCTGGGTCCTCCACTAACTCCACCCCAAACTTCCAAAGCCACTCCCAAAATTTGGCCCATTCCCGTCTTTTTCAGCCCCAAACAATCCTTGAACAGGCTTTAAGTCAAGAGCCCTGGTGGTGCAATGGTTAAATGCCAGTACTGCAGCCACAATGTTGTGAGTTTGATCCTGCAGGGCTCCAGGTTGACTCAGCCTTCCACCCTTCCGTAGGTTGGTAAACTGAGTACCCAGCTTGTTGGGGGCAATTAGTAAAAACACATTGTAAACCACTTAGGAAGTGCTTAGCAATGATAAGTGGTATAAAAATGTAACTGCTATTGCTATTTAAATCAGTAAAGTATGCTGTTGCAGCAGCAGGTCCCCTCTAAGCTTCAAGAAAACCCCCCACAAAACCTCAACAGGCTATGAGGAGTGATTTAATGCCACCTCAACAGCTGCCACAATGGCATGACTGCAGCCCCCCAGAGCTACAGAGGAAATAAACTGATTGGTACACCTGTCCCCTGCCAGGTCCCGAGTGTGCAGACTTCAGGAACAAAGAGTGAAGGTGAAATTCTGTTCAGCCCTTGGTTCAAATCTTAGTTAGGCTACAAACCACTTTGTGTAGGTCAGGACTCATCTCCAACATAAGATGAGCATGCATGCTGACCTTACAGGTTTTCTGTACGTATTACTTCTGCTGTCAAGTTTACAATGCTGTTGTTATCAGCGTTATCAGTAGTATGTTTGCTTGCAAGTTCTAGCAAACCTAGCCAGCACAGCCAGTGGTGAGGAATGTTGGGTTGCAGTCCAGCAATGTCTGAAGGCCCACACAGTTCCCACCCCTAGCTTAGACACTGGCAACATTTTTACATCAGCACACCGTACTGCTTTGCACATTAGGTTTAAAACAGTAAGTAAATAAAACAAAAAGATATAGGGCAGCTCTTATTGGTATGCAAACAATATACATACTTTATAATGACACTTTTTAAAAAAAGCATTTAAGTGTTGATACACAGACCAATGGTCCATACAAGGGCTTTTTAAGCTGACTGATTTTAATAGCATTTGTGGAAACATCAAACATCTCTTTTGATGCATTTGTTCCTGTGTGCCTTCCAATTGTTTCCAACTCATGGAGACCCCAAGTGAACCTATCAAAGGTTTTTCTTACACGATTTATTCAGAGGGGAATTCCCTTTGCCTCCCTCTGAGGCTGAGAGAATGTAACTTGCCCAAGGTCACCCAGTGGTTTTCTGAGGCCAAGTGGAGACTCAAACTCTGGTCTCCAGAGCCACAAACCAACATTAAAACCACTAGACCACATTGGCTCCCACTCATGCCTATGCATATTAATCATTTTTTGAAATATGCTCTGATAAGAAAAATATTTTTTCTTCATTAAATCTGTTGAAGAAACCTTTCTACATTGGTCTTCCCATATCCCATATCCATGGATTCTGTATCCATGGATTCAAACAACCAACCACAGCTTGAAAATATTCCCAAATAAATAAATCCAAAAAACAGACTTTTGATTTTGCCATTTTATGTAAGTAATGCCATTTTACTACTTCATTGTACATACTGGGATTTAAGCATCCACAAATGTTGGTATCCAGAGGGGATCCTGGAACCAAATTCTAGCAGATACTTGGGGCCTGCTATAAATTCGTAATTTTGAGCATACGCCTACATTCATTCTGGTCTGCATACAGACTGCCTTTTGCATCCATATTGTGCGATCCCCTGAAAAGCCACATTCACAAAAGGAGAGGTGACACTATGCAGATCTCTCTCACACACATTCACACTGCCCAGAGCAGAGTTTCACGATGTACAAGGGGATGCATCCAGAAAAAGAAATGAAAAATTGTAATGACTGGTCTTTGGAAAATTGGCTGGAGAAAAGAAATTGAATAGGGATTAAAAATAAGAAATGGGATTATAATGGCAACAGACAAATAAACAGAGTGGACTATGTCACAATGTCAGAGCCAGCGTGGTATAGTGGTTAGAGTGCTGGGCTACAACCCCATGAGACCCTGCTCAGCCACGGAAACCCCCTGAACAAGTCACACTCTCTTATCCTCAGAGGAAGGCAACAGCAAGCTTCCTTCAAATAAATCTTCCTGAGAAGGCTCTAGGACTGAGTCACCATAAACTGGAGTTTATCTGAAGGCACACAGCAACAGTCAAAAAGAACTAAAAAAAAATCCTTAAATATATACATAAAACAAGTTTTTAAAAATAAGATAAGATAAATTGCCAATGAATTCACTTCCAATCCGAGATCAAATCACATACTTTAACTGATAAAAAAGATGTTCTTCAGAGTACCATCACCTGAATATTCTAACTACTGCACCTTTCCTGTCCAACATCTCCCTTTAATGTTCCAGTATATCTGTCCACATCTCCCTTTAACATTTTACTACATCTAACTGGCTTGTAATCTTCACATATCTAATTCTGGATAGGATAATAATAAAGTAGCCATGATAAAAGTTTAATCATTGAACTCAAGTACCTTAATTGGCTTAAAGGTTCAATGAAAAGAGCCAAAACAACTTGTGCAACCTTTTAGCACTACAGAAATCTGCTCCTGAGTGAGTGTTAACATTTGGCAGCTTTAGACAGAATTAATGCCAGTTTGAGAGGAAGGAGGATTGTAGCAGATTACAGTGTAAGAGAAAATGAAAGGATATTCTCAAGTATCATCATTTTTAGTCTGGAGGAAAAAATCTTATCCAACTAAAAGTAAACATAAGATTTTATTCCAAATCCTGATTTTACAGTCATTGTCTATAGCAACTGTGTCCACAACATTCTAACTCTCAAGAGTGCTACTTTCTAGTAAATGGTACATCTGTCAAACTGCAGGAAACATCTGGGAAAATCATTGAACAAAAAGTAGCAAGTTCAAAACTTTTGTTCCATAGCATTTTTGCTTCACTGGTGAAAAATCTAGAGTGTGATTTTAGAGGTTGCTTGGCTATGACTCAGAGCAGTTAACATGCACACAGACTCCACTGAAATAAACGGAATTAGCATATCTATATCTATGCATCCCCTAACTTATAATCAGTTTAGTTTGCTTAGATCTGTAATAAGCTATTGCCATCACCACCATCACAACTCAAAAATGGAGAGAGGCTTTCCTCCTGTCTGCTTCTCTGCTGCTGGTCTGCCAATATCCACTTCTCTCTCCCTGTGGACTGCTGACTGACATCTGCTCCCAACAGGACCAGGCCTCCCATGTGTTGTGCCAGACAGTCAGCTCCACTTGTCCCCTTCCTGCAACAGAACAAAAGCTGGCTACTTCAAGTGGCTACTTTGGGGAGGGGACAAGGTCAAGGGCCAGTTCCCATATTTCATTTCTTAGTCATATATCTTGCTTGAAATATCTGTAACACTTTTCTACCATTACATTCTTTTCTAAGGAACTTAGAGGGTATACACTAAAGTTAACTGAAGTCACCACCCACTCTGATCTCCTTCACTGTCTATGTGAAAACTAGTTGGGGCAGTTCTTTTTTCTTTCAAAATCCAGTAAAATAACACTTTTTGACACTGACCCACATTTGCCATTTTAAAGTCCATTCCATAGCTAAAGCCCATTCCTTTCACAGCATTTCCACAGATCTGGTTTTGTTCTCACATATCCAAACAATTTGGCATCATCAACAAACTTGGCACAGTCCATTTCTCAATCACGTATCTTGTTTGAAATATCTATAACATTCTTCTACCTTTACATCCTTTTCTAAGGAGCTTTGAGGGCATACAGCAGTGGTCCTCAACCTGTGGGTCCCTAGATGTTCGTGGACTTCAGCTCCCAGAAGCCCTGAGCATTGACCATAGTGGCTGGGGCTTCTGGGAGCTGAAGTCCATGAACGTCTGGGGACCCACAGGTTGAGAACCACTGGCATACAGTGAAGTTCACTGAAGTCTATCCGTTTATACACTGTATTTTCCCTGAATACATTATGTGGTTCATAGAACAGACAATTCTGCATCAACTACTAGAATATTTGCTAATTCATTCAGTCATTTTATATCCCACTGTCGTCTTGAGACAGGACTCAAGGCAATCTGCAGTACAGAATAAAACAAAGTATGGCTAAAACAGTAATAATAAAAAAAAACTAAAAAAAATAAACAGTCCAATTAAAACACTAATTTAAAATCATTCAACAATTTCAATAGCCATGAAACATATCAACATGTCAGTTAAAGATATTCACTACCAATACTACTGACATCAGTGCTACTGATGTCTCACAATAGTGGTTCCTGAGCCATTTGCTGCTGGTCCCTGGCAAGTTTCCAGGAAAGAGAGAAACAGCTGTACCCAACAGGAATTAATTTAATGTGGGTCCCTGGTTCATTGGAAAAAATAAATAATTGCAGGTCCTCCTCATCAGATTGCCTGAGAAGCACTGATCTACATTACATACATTAAGTCATTCAATCAACAGGTCATATTTTGAAGAATAAAACCCTTAGTAATAAGACACTTCACACATGCATCAAAGTAGCCACAAAAGAAGAAATCACACCAAACAACCACAAGACACTTCAGACCACTCAGTAAAAGAATCACATAAAGCATCGCACTGGGATCTAATCTCCTCAACCAACAACCTTCTCCTGGGTGGTTCTTGGGGTAATTAGAATATCAGAAGCAGCAAAACTGAAAAATCCAATCTCTGGACAAATGTCCTCAGAAGAAGGTACAATGTGTCAAAGGGAGCACATAAAAGGCTTCACTCAGAGCAGAAATGGTCCAGAGGTTGACAGAATTAGTCTTTAATAATCATCCAACAAGCTTTAAAGCCATCCCACTATTTCTTCTGGCAGCAACTACAAGGGCTGGAGACAGAACACTGGGCAGGTAGGAACAGAGAACTTCTGATACCAAGCACACAGTCTCTCTCTGCTACTGGTCCCTGAGGTCAGGAGGGTGACTCAAAGGATATCATCCAAGTGGGTGAAACAGGATCTGAATCCACGGTTGTTCAGATTCAAGATTAACTGTTCCAAGTTCACTACACCAGATCTTCTCTGAAGACATTTACAAAAGTGAACCATATATGCCCTGGGAAGGCAGAACCAATCGTGATTCCTTTCTGTGTCTCCAACCTCTGTCTCCATCTGTTTAGAGATACATGTCAAAACATCTAATAGAAAATATAGGACTAAAGCTCTACCATTGTTACATTTTTTTCCTCCTTCATGATTTTTTTTAACATCTTTTGCCTGATGAAGAAGCCAATTCAGCTTCAAAAGCCTGCATGATATATTTTGTGCATTTCGGTTGGCCAATAAAGGTATTGATCTTTTGTGGATTTTGGATTTTGTTGCACTTTAAAACAATGTGGTACCCATAGAGCTGCCATTCAAGTAACACCTGCTGAAATTCCCTCTTCTACACAGCTACAAAACCAAAAGCCGTGTCCCTTATGTCTCCCAACAGTCTTAGGCATCAAGAATACCTAATGAACAAGTAGCAAGTTCAGCTGCCATGTGCAGTTGAAACAGCTGTTTGCAGTGGCAACACTGCAGGAATTCATCAGGATACGTATACAAAGAAAGCCCCACCACCCAAAAAGGCACTACATTCATGAAAAAATGATTGGGGTGAGGGCAGAAGGGATCTTTTAAGGTTCAGACTGAATATGGATGACCATCGTCCAGTGTGAAAGGGTTTTCCATCCTATAGAACTGCTTGGTCATTTGTGCTACCACACACGTAGCCTAAGGTTGGTTTGTTTGTTTTCTGTAATACATTCTTATCAATAATGAATTTTAAGGATCATATCAAGTGGTAAGGTATCCCATATTTTCCACCTAGCTGGACAGGCATATATGTATTAGTAAACCAGTGATGATGAATCAGAAAGGCATTCTTGGCTCCTTAAATCTCTACAGCTGGCTTCCTGTCTGTTCCCTGACCCCACACAAACTTTTCATGTTTCCCTTCAAAGCTCTCTAAGGCCACACAGTACTCTTCTCACTCCCCATTACAGGACCTCCAATTGCTGCATCCTTGCCACCTCTCAATACTTGAAGGTGGTTTCATGCTGCCTCAAAAGATTCCATCTTTTCTTCTTACCTAGCAGGAAAGTAACTTGTCACACGCTAACACAACAAATGCAATGATAACAAGGGAACTAAAACCAGGGCAAATTTACTTCCAGCGTGCACAAAGAGAGAGCATGGAAAGTCCCAACTATATAAAACAAGAACATGTTTTAAGTTTTCCCTTTCCACAGGCATCATATTGTACACATCATATATTGCACATAAAATTAAAGAACGGGCTGCTTTTCTTCCCTAAACTGTATTTGGAGAATTTATTTCCAGATCAATGCAAACCATCATCAGTATGCAGGAAAAGTAATACAGTTCAGTCCTCCACATTTGTGAGTTTCACTTTCACAAATTTGATTATTTGCAAGTTTCTGTAACCTCTGCCCCTGACTTCAAGTGCTTCTTTTCCAGGGGAATTGTCCCTTTCAGTGGCTCCAATCAGGCTGTGTGGCCCTTTAAAAATGCACCTCTGGTCCTCCTCCACAAGCTCCTGCCTAACCAGCTGACGGCTCACAGCCTGATTTCTCAGCACTACAAACCCTCTCCCAATGTCCCACAAACACTCAAGCAAAGACATGGTATAGGGTCACTGTGATGACCCACTCCTTTTCCCTCTCCTTTCCCTGACCTGGTTTGGATCCACTTTCTCCACCATGCCCCCTTCCCACGGGGACGGACACACACACACACACACACACACACACACACACACATTCTGATATTTGCATGTTGTACACTTTTGCAGTGGTCCTGTGCCCCAACCGTAGCAAATGTGGAGGGGCAACTGTATAAAGGACAGAATAACTACTGTTATCTATGAAAGGGAAAAAAAAATGTACAGGAAGAAGTAACATTGTCACTTTATACTATGCAATGAGTCAATATCTAGGAATGGAGCAACCACCACAATGGAAAAGTTAAAAACCAATCCAACCACGGGCATCTGTAGTACAGCATTTTAACACCCATTTAAGCATCTGCTGAAACATCTCCATGTAATAAGCTAGTACTCTATTCATCCTTGGTTTTATCCCAGATGAGACAGTCTTCGCCAGTTTCATTATGTTCCTTTCTTTTGAAAAAACTTTCCACATTTACAAAAGGGAGCAACTGCTCTTTATTATATCTGTGAACTATAGTCCCCATTCAGCCAAACATAAGCGTAACTGAAACTGTTGCTGAGATGATGATGTTGTACAGTGACCCTGACGGTAGCTACGTGAGGTATACAAACAGTTAAAAAAAACTTGCACAAGTAATATTCCTGCTGCCACACTCCATTATTCCTTGATAAGTGATGTGCACCCCTGCACTATAGCCTGTGCAGAAATGTTTTGAGGCAGCTGAATCGTTGCACTTTCTACTACCCCACTGAAAACAGGTCCCCTAAGAGCCCCTCATCTGAAAGTTTAGCCTCAGGTGCTTAAGTTACAAAGGTAGAAGGAAGACTGGGGAGAAAGAAAAAACATGAAGAATTTGGATTGATTCAAACATACCGTATTTGCCAGCATATTAGATGCATTGGTGTACAAGATGCACCCCATTTTCAGACCTTATTTTTTAGGAAAAAATGTTTTAGTACCCAGCCAAGGCAAAATGCATAGGAAGAAGGGAGAGTGAAAGGAGGGGTGGCACAAGGATTCCCCCTTTCCCTCTTTTCCTTTTGAGAATTCCCCTTGGGCAACTCCCATTCTCTCAGCCTCAGAGACAAGCCATGGCAATCCCCCACAAACGAATCTTGCTGAGAAAACTCTGCCATAAACTGAAGCTGAGCTGGCACTTAAGAATAGCAACTGGAAAGGGAGAGTGAAAGACAGGAGCCTCTGAGCCCTGTGCAGAAAAGGGATGGGGAGGCAGCGAAAAAAGGAGTCTCAATGCATCTGGAGGCTGCTCCTCTTCTTTCTAGGCCCCCCTCTTCTTGCCTCATTTTCTTCCTCCTCCCCCCTTTAGCAAGATGGTGGAGGCTGGGGCAGAAAACAGGCGCAACAGCCCCCATCCTGCAAGGAGAAAAAGAAGCAAGCAGCTCCTCCAGAAGAACCAAAACTCTCCTTCAGTCTGGATAGGGAAGAAAGCATGGCTTCATCCCACTCCTTCCCCTCCCCAGGAATGGAAACTAACAGAGTTTTGCAGGTACCCCATGTCAACTCATCCTCCCCCACCATCTCCCCATTTCTGCAGGTCTGTTCAAACACCTTGGCTGAGCAGGAGCCAACCGACCGTAGGAGGTGGGGAAGCTGGGAAAATGCCCTGTGCCACAGCACAGGCAATTCCTTTCTCCCCCTCCCATCTCACAGGTGGTTGACTCCAGGGTAAAGAGCCTGCCGGGAGGGCTGAATGGGATGAAGAAGGGAGGGGCTGCAGCAAAGCGGGCTCTTCCTCTTTTAAAGGGGCTGCCACTGTTTTTCCACTTTCAAGCCCCACTCTAATGCCATTTCCGCATGACAAAGCTCTTCTGCGTTGTCTCGCTGCACTCCCAGGTCCAGAAGGGAGCGCATCAGCAACGCTCCCCCCTGCACCCACTCGGTCCATGCGGAAGAGAATGCAATGGCGCCATGTCTTTCTTCCGCAGCACAGCCAGGCGTTTTCCATTGCTGTGCTACAGAAGGAAGCGTCGCCAATGCGCTTCCACACCTTCAGCATGGCCAGAATTGATGGGAGCGCTGCACAATTGCAGGCTTGAAATGGATTTTTTCCATTTTGCACAAACTGTGCAAGGGCGACACTCTGTGACAGGATGGCAGTGGGATGGCGACAACGTCATGCAGAAGCGCGACCTGCCGACCGCTGCCATCCTGTGGCAAAAACACAACAGCGACGTCGTGAGGAAAGGGCCTAAGTCAGTTCTTTGCAGTAGTTTTCAAAGTAGTTGTGCTAGTCTGTTGCACCATAAAAACGAGGGGAATGGAGGTGGTGGAAGAAATTTAGCAGTACCTTTAAGACTGATTTTAGTACTGTATAAGCTTTTCTGGAAATGAATCCACTTCCTCAGATGGAATGAAAGACTGATACATAATCAGATTATTAACTGCATTTAGAAAGTTCCAGCAGTGGCACAGAATGCAACAGGATCCATAAAGATGCAAGTCTTTTTCTGCCCACCCAGCCCTTACTTTATTCCTCCTTGTCATCTCCATCTAGCTGGAAGTTAAAAAAAACACAGCATTAGCACTGGGAGGGTGGTGAATGACTAGAAATACAGGCATTCAATTGCCAGGTTGCAGCAGCATGCCTCCAGCAAACAATGCAATAAAGCTTTTGCTGGGAAAGAACAGGATGCTTCTCAGCCATTCCTAGTCTAGTGGTCTATGCCTGCCTACGACAGGCAAAGTAACAGCAAGGGCCTCTATAGTCTCATAATGAGCACGGAAAACAGAAAAACAGGAAAGAAACAGGGAAGGTGAACTAGCCTGCCTCACCAGCTCCCCTCAGCATGTTAAAAAAACATAGATCTATGAGTTTGGCCACTATAATCATAAGAGAAGTGAAGGCTGGTGGGAAAAAAAGTCATCCCTGGATGCATTCTGGAAGAAGCATTCCAGTTGTCTTTAGAAGGTTCAAAATATTTTTGGTTACTTATACAGAGCTTACCTGACCTGGTTGTTTCATTTTGCATGTGTGTATTGTTAGTTTTGACTAAAAACCTTGGTAGTGGCAAAAGGCCTCAGAGCAATTTTTGAGGAAGGCGTATTACTGCAGGTTCCCTAGCCCTTTGCTCTACTACTCAGAATTAGGAAGCAGCTTCCTCATTCTAGGGACAGTGTGACTGACATGGCTCCAGAGGCTTCTCCAACATAACGAGGGATGATTCCAAGTTCTCAGAAGCAGAAAATCAAACTGAAACATGCTGAAAACAACAACGTGCACATTCAGTCAGTTGCAAATAGGTTCAATGTGAGTTCACGATAAAAGACGAGAAGAAAGAAGCCTACTGAGCTGTTGCAAGTTTTGCACCCTTTGTGGCCTTTCTCAACCTCCTTTCCCCCCCCCCAAAGATCCTTTAATTTTACAGCAGAAGGCTATGAAAACAACTGGGAGAGACACAATGTAAAAGACAAACGCTGCCCACTCCACATACTAGAAACAGAAGAACCTTGTGCACTATCATTCTTGAGGTACAACAGGAACTCTAGGTAAGAAGAAAATATGGCCTCTAGAAGGTAAAACTGACTATTTTCAAGTGCTTTTTTCCTACTAGCAACATCAGAAACTTGCCTTAAAAGCAATAAACAATACAGCTGAAATTCTAATGTAATGAAATTATGAACAACTGTACACAGCTCAATATATCAACTTCTATTAAAAAAATTATGCAATTCTGTGCAAAAGTCATACTGAAGGGAAAAAAATTAAAATGAGTCACCAGTATACAACAAACTGAAATACAGCCATGGGAAACTATCTATGTACAAAGGTCTAGAAAAGATGGCCAAATGTTCAAATAAGTGTCCATATGGAGTTGATGTCCACATGGTATACATTCAAATGTTGGAAAGATTATAAGATCCTCAGTGCACTGAATAACAGAGGGTGGTGGCCATTTCTCTTTTCAGTGTTCCATTTTCAAAATTAAATTTTGGCCAACAGAAGTGGACTCTCCATGCCCTTTTAGTGGCTAAATGACTTGTGAGGATCCATTTCTGTTGACC
This sequence comes from Iguana delicatissima, assembly GCA_948472985.1. Classification (NCBI taxonomy): domain Eukaryota; kingdom Metazoa; phylum Chordata; class Lepidosauria; order Squamata; family Iguanidae; genus Iguana; species Iguana delicatissima. Next base: position 343,759 of record CAOKZL010000428.1, read on the forward strand.
AAAAGTTAACTTTGAAAGTGCAGCCGAATAATTTTAAGGTTAAGAAATGACATAATGGCCATGTTTAAATATCTGAAGGGATGTCGTGACAAGGAAGGAGAGGGTTTGTTTTCCGCTGGTCAAGAAACTAAGAGAAGGAGCAATGGATTCAAGCTGCATGAAAGGAGATTCCACCTGAACCTCAGAAGAACTTCCTGACGGTCAAAGCTGTCCGGCAGTGGAATATGCTGTCTCAGAGTGGGGTGGGGTCTCCTTCTTTGGAGGTTTTTAAGCAGAGGCTGGATGGCTATCTGTTGGGAATGCTTTAATGTGTGTGCCTGTATGGCAGGGGGTTGGACTGGATGGCCCCTGTGGTCTCTTCCAACTCTATGGTTCTATGATAATTTTAAGAGCACATGTGAAATTCAAATTTGCCCCAAAACAGAATTAATTTATCTGATGACCTTTCTTCCAAAAGAAACAACCACTAAGCATAGCCAAAGCATATATTTGAGAGACACGTGATGAGAACTGCATCACTAGGTCATGTATTGAGACTTCTCCTAAATAAACTCTGTGGATCCAACATACAGGAAACAGAAGTCTTTGCTATGTTGTCGGAGTTTAATATCAACACATACAGCAGGTATAGAACCCAGACCAACATTTAGAAAAACGAGGACTATATAATTCCTCTTTCCATTCATTCATAAAACTCTGATAGTAAATAAATATTTGAGGATGCTTGGTTTGTTTTATGCACAGATTTAATGAGTATTTCCAAAAGAGGAAGAAACGCTAAGGTATTCAAATCCATACCTGGATACCAACATACATCGTAATTCAAGATTATTCTAAAGAAGCTAAGTCATATCTGTGAACAGGAAAATTTGTCAGTGGAACTAATCAGAACACAATTACCTTGTCTGTCCAAGCCTTCCATGTTTTTCCCAATTTTCACATCTAGGTTACCTTCAAGGATTTTGACATGATAAAACTGATCAAAACATAAGTGCCACACCAATGGTAGTGTACCTCTTAACAGATATAACAGGGGAAAGTGTATTCCTGGGAGAGTTCCCATTCTTACATAGGTAGACTGATGACCTTTGCCACTGGGCATAAACAAAGCATGTATTTGGGAGATGCATGGCAAGAACTGCATCACTAGCTCGTGTACTGAGACCTCTCCTAAACAAATTCTGTGAATCGAACATACAGGAAACAGAAGCCTTAGAAACGCTGAATATGAATGAGAAAATCCTCCAAATTAGTACACATCAACAAACAGAATTAATGATGCTGACTATTTCACCTAGAGGAAGCTGTACTATCTTGAAGAAAAATGACTGTGATTGTGAGAAACCCACATAAATTTCCAAAAATCAGTATCGAATTTTTGAAAATATTTTCAGGTTCAATGAAGACGAATCCCTCATAAAATACACTATCTAAGGTATAATATTGATCTTGAATGCATTGATTTTTCACAAGGAGTTAAACTGAAATACATCCATCTATCAACATCCAACAGTATATACAACCATAGTGTGTCACTAGATAACAATTGCAACTCAAATCAGATCACCTTGGAAATAAGATCAATTAAAGTCAGAATGATGATTAACAGCTTGTTACACAAAAGCTAATTCAATAGACTAAGAATGTATAACACATTCTTCTTTCTCCTTGAGAAAATGCACCCCATTCCCAACCATTCAAACTCTTGAAAAAAAAAATAGAAATAGTAGAGTGTGACATAAGTTGAGCTATGAGCTCGTGTGAATTTTGTAAAGGATTTGGTGGAGGCTAATGAAAGTGAGTGTGAGTTCTGCTCTGAAATGAATGAAGCAATTAAGAATATGCTTGAGATTAATCATCAGCTTAGCTGCATTCCTAAACAAGGGGAGCTGTAATAAAAAGTCAGTGTACTTTGAAAATACGGACTTCTAAATTTTGAGCAACATATTCATGTCCAAGACAAGTCTTGCTCCTGATAGCCCACCACACAAAATCCATTTGTCCCATCACGTGTCAAGCTACAAAACCATAAGTGCACATTCTGAACATTCATTATCTCATATTATTCGTAATTCTCTCCCTTCATTTTTGTTGTTGTTGTTAGTCTTCTGAATGTCAAGCATTTTTGGTCAGTATGCACTCATGTTTTAAAATCGGAATACAACTTCCACAAGTAACATTTCCAAATCAGTTGCTCTTGGTTGAGCAAGACAAGAACATTTAATACACAACTGGACTTGTGATCTTGGTGTCCTTCTAAAGAACAATTAGATGTTCACCATATTAACAGTGTGTCTCCTCAAAGCTGGCATTAGTTTTTGCAGAATTAGAGATCATGGCAAAACTCCTATGTGTTATGCAGTAAGAGAACCAGCATGGGAACCCAGTGAAAGCTGGGCTGCCTCCTGAACCCTCTCTCCATCATCATGCACTAATGTACTTCTGCAAAACCTAGCACTTGCTTATTTTAATGCCTTAAACTTCAAACAGGATGTTACTAATAAATGAATAGAGCAAAAGTCTTTAACATGGAATTACAGCAGTATGTGGGTTTTGCTTGAAAAGAAAAAATGACTAAATAAAAGTTCCTTAACGCATACACAAAAAAATCCCCATAATGCCTCCAAATAAGGTTACAATAGCACGTAAAGGTTGGTTGTATCTCTCTCAACTTGTAAGGACAGGATAAAGCTTTCTATTTACAGGCTCTCAGGATAAGCTAAAAGGTAAACAGAGTAGTTACTTTCCTCCCTACTTTCTTAACTCTTTGATATTTGTAGAATTTGCTCATTTTATTTGTTTCTTGGCAAAGAAAATGACCTAAGAGAAATTATCAAGCTTTCTGGGCTCTGTGCAAGGACTCTTAAGGCAGAAATGATGCCTGCTGGGAAAAGGCTGATGTCAGCTCTTAAGAGCTCCCTGCAAGGATAAGGGGGTCTTTGTTTTCAGCTGAACTGTGAAAATGAGAAAATACCTCCAGCCTGACAAACAAGAAACCCACACAACATAGGTCAGTTTTGAGACCTCTGTTTAAAGGGACAACACTTCATTAGCGTTACACTTGCACTGCAACACACAGACACTTTTAACACAGAAGAGCAGCCATTCCAAAATATATCTGATGCTACTTTGCAAGCTTAAGAAACCAAGATGACAGCTGGTATGGGCTCTCCTCTATTCCATACCAAGGTCTCATGAGTATCTTTAATCGAAGCCTATAAATACCTACAGAGAGGGAGAAGATTTCATATACTAGATAAGATTAACAGTATCTAAAAAAACTGTTGATCTGTTAGCAGAAGGCAAAGAAACATTTGGCATTCGTAACAAATTATGCCATTTCTCCTCAGCTTAATATCATTAATACTTTAGAAAAGTCATAAAAAGGGTTTTTTCACCAAAAAACCCCCTGTGGAATGGGTGGCACAGAATCTAGAATGGATGGCAATCTCCAGATTTGAGCCCAGAAGACCTGACCACCTCTGTCTTCTGTCATAAGCATAGCATCAAGACAAAGCCCACTGGCTTTAGTTGATAATTTGCATGTACCATGATATTTCAGAGGACTACCATCAGCCAGTTCTCTACCTAAATCTCATTGTCATTCCCAATTAGAAAAGAGTCACTGAATTAATAGAAAATTGGTAAGACAACATTCAAGTTCCCTTGATTTAATGAGTCTATTTTGGTTGGGCCAATTGGGTTAAGGCCCAATTCTGTATGCAAGGCTGATTTACAAATGCTTTCAGAGATATATTCTATCAGACACCCTGGTTGCAAAATAGTTAATATCATGTTCATGCTATCTCTGTTCCATACAGAGACAAGTGTATTTGGGGAAAATGTGTAAAGAAGTTTCCCCCTACACCATATCAAAACGCCTTTTAAAAAAAATGGATATATAAAATAATACATATTTTTATTTTTATTCTATTTTTCTTTTTTCTTTTTGTTTATTCTGTTTTATTTTTATTTTATTTCATTTATATAAAAACATATTTTTATTTTTATTCTCAATGAATGTTCAGGAATTGCAAAGTGCCTTTATTCTTATTTATCATTCAGTGATGGAAAAGTTCTGTAAGCTGAAAAACTTTAGAAGTCCTATCCAGCAACTTAAGAGATCCATCATACTGCTCTTGCAACACTGCTTTCCTTTGGATTTTAAGCACAATGTAAAACTGCAGCACCTACTGCAAGACACACCTTGTGTACCAACTCAGCATAAAAGGAAGAAGCACACAAAGGCAGATTGTAACATGTCCATTTCCACAAAAGGAGGGACTCAAAGTGAACGCTTTGCTAGCTAAACTCTTTATCCATTGAAGATGTTTCTTGTTTCTTTTTAAAAGAGCAATGCAAAGTCTCTTTCTTCTGAATCCTGACAAATAGCAGGTGCTCCTGGTCAGTTGCTCTCAGTGCAGGAAGCAAGAAGATGACTTGTTTTTGAACAAAGATCCACTCCCTTTGGGGAAGCAGGTAAACAACTTGAGATAACAATCCTGGATGAAACCCTGTCCCTGGAGACTCAAGTAGCCCCAGTGACTATGAGTATCAGTCTTTCAATTATAACTGGCTTGCCAGCTAGAGCCTTTCTTGAACACAGAGAGCTTGGTCACAGTGACTACTGTCCTGCACTCTATGAAGGGTTGTCCTTGAAGACAATGCAGAATGAGAAGCTTGCCTCCATCTACTAAGTGGAGTGCAAAGTCAGTGCCAAACTGTCCATTCTTAGTGACACCAACTGGTTGCCACTCACTTCCAAGCTGTCTGCAAAGCACTGACGATAACTTTCAAGAACTTACATAGTTTGGAGTCCAAGTACCTGACGGAGCACCCCACGCTTCATACCACCCTAAGCTTTGAGATCTTCGGAGTGGTCCCTGCTTGTTGCCCCACATAGGGCAAATGCCCAGTGAGCTGTGATCTAAACAAAGCGTTTTTTCTTAATTGTTATACTCTCAGTATGGAATTCTTTCTTTATGGAAATTAATCAAATGTATTCAGTTTCACTGATTACTAAGAAACTTCACTCGGTTTTACTGATAATTGAGGCACACCCCTTTTCCAGGCCCTCTGGGTTCTTTTGATGCTGGCTGAGACATTAAAATCTTCCGCTTGTTTTAACGGCCTTAGCTTGATACAAAGAACATACAGCATTTTGGTCACTGGCTAGTAATACTATTATTATTTGTCTTCTAGTTTTTCCTGTTCACTAATTTGTAATTTTTTAAAAATGAACAGTGGTATATAAAATTAGTTAAAAAAACCCAGTAACAATGAAAGACGCTTGAATTACTAATTTATTTTTCAGTTTGTAACGTAGACATTTTATATTTGATTTGTTCTAGCAGACTTCAATGAAATTTGAATTCTCCATCCTATTTGTAATTCCATTCAGTGCAGCCAACAAGTTAGCAGGTTTTTCCATATTCTCTAAGTATATAGTTCAAAGAGCATCTAAACATTAAATGTAGGCCAAACTGTATTTGAGCCCTGCCAAACATAACACTGTGGCATACATGTTTTGCATGATCCTGTGTTTCTCACATTTTTAGTGTTTTCTTAATTTTCATTCAGGAATGAAAACCTTTCCTATGGTTTCTATGAGCTCTGTATCGGATTCAGAAAGAGAACACACAATTCCAGATAACAATGGAACCTTCATGTGCAACTTCCTATATTGTATACACAGAGAGGCATTATCAAAGTCATTGTACACATTTGAAGTCATCTATAAATCTATATTAAAATGAAAGTATCAGTTCTGGAAAACCTATTCTATTTTATAGTTTCAGAGAAGTGAATCTGAAGCTGTCCAATGACTCTTAACACTTCCAACTAGCTGTATTAAATCAAATACACTACAGAAATTCCATGTCTGTCTTATTTCAGTTATGTTGTGAATCTGGAATTCCCTACTGCTCCCAAAATAATATAATATAAATGTGCCACAGCTTTTTCCTGCATAAACAGGAAAAATGATTAAAACAGGCAAAGCCTCCTATTCTGTCTTTTTCTCTCAAGGACTGCAAATCTGACTTTGAGGAGTGATTTTTAAATACTTTAGGCGTGCCACTGTGTGTTTTTAAAAAAGGACAAAACAGTCTTTCACTGTTTATGAGTGTGAATTGCCCTGGTACTGCAGCTCTTACTAGCAACAAATTCTAAGCCTGTAGTCTGCAAGACTCTGACTAAGACCTCTGTGATTTATTTGAGGATAAAATACCTCAGTCCACATCTTATGACTGACTACAACAATCCAAAGCTGAGAGGAATGTGTGGAATGTGGAGTGCTTCTTGAGCTGAGGCAGCAGGGAAAAGCACACAGTTATCAAGCTGGCTCTGACTGAAATACTCCAATCATTTCCTCTAGCCAGGAATGAAAGGAATTTTCTCAGCTTCGACTTCATGCCAACCAGAGTAACATTCCTAGGAAGGAGAATACAAAATGGATGGAAACTGTTTTCTTCCCTTCCAGCGGCACACACTGTACCTGCACAGTAAAACGCCCCGCTTGCATGTAAAAATGAAAGCACATTTCTTGTGTATAGTAACAACTGTAGCCTGACCAGCTGTTGGTGTGTCCTGTACTGAGCAGCTGCTCTAAAACTGCCTGGTCTTTTTTTTTTTTAAACCACATATACACAAAGCCTCTTTTTCTCTCTTAGGCTAGAGGGAGGTTTAAAGCATGGGAGCAAGTTAAAGCAAATAGGAACAGTATTTTTAAATATACCTAACCATTTCCTCTCAAGAGGAACAAGCCAAACTTGTACTTGAAGGGAAAAAAAACCCCTAAGATGTTCCTAACTAACTAAAGTATATACAGTTGTCATGGCTCTTTCATACTATACAATTATAACTCTATGATTTCACTTTAATTGCCATGACTGAGTCCTATGGAATTCTGGGACTTGCAATTTAGAAAGAGGCACTTAGAGAATTGTCAGCTAGAGAGATCCAAACTACAAACCCCAGCATTTCACAGGATGCGGCCATGGCAATTAAAGTGGAATAACTGTGCTACAATTGTGTATTTCAAAAGCGTCCTTAATTTGTGAAGAATAAAATCTGCAAAGTCCATACCAAGCTGATTTAAAACTGTGCTTATAAACCTAGAATACAGAGAAATAAAAATGGTCATAAAGTGTGTTAAAAATACATCAATTTTCAGTGTAATACTTCAACTGAAATATAGCAAAAGATGGACTACATGTTAAAAAAAGTAACAGGACTGTCACTTCAAACAGCATTGCACACCTGGGTTATTCTTTGCCACTTCCATAATTTGTAAAATCACCCTATGCTGCAACATCACGAAACTGAGTATTTTCTGGTATCCATATCCCCAAACAGTGGAGAAACACAACCAAGGTGTAACATTACTGAGAGGAAAGAGCACAATTCAACATGGAGACACTGGTTTTGGAGTCCACATTACCCATGTCTTCTGTAATGTGTTTTCCCACTCAGGTACTATGCACCTGTTGCCATTTTACTAAACAACAGCATTTCAATAAAAAATACACTAAGTGCTCGATAAACAGCAAGAGCATTCAATACTCTACTCGAAAGCAGACAAATATGAAAAGAAAAACAACTTACAGATGGGGACTGAACATGCGGCTCATTTTAGAAACATGTTCATTTTCACAGTCTAGGTCATCATCTCCTTGGTCCATGCTGAGCTTCCTCTTGCAAGGACTGATAGGGGGTGGCCCTGTCCTATGGTTGGTTACAGCAGCTGATACTGGGAGCGACTGCATCCTGGGCTCTCCTCTTAGAGCAGCTTCACCTAAGGAAAAAACAGAAGTGCAGTGTGAGCTTGGCTTTCTTTTTTTTAAACAGGAAACACATAAAAACTTTAGGAAGGGTGTCCTTTGAAGCTTGCACCTCTTTAAATCACGGTAGGATGCATGCCTTGCCAGACTTGTTTAAGACTATTAAAACTGTGAATAGAAATGAAACGTTCAGGTTCTTAAAACATAACTTTTACAAATCAAGTACTTGCTAACATTCAGTTTCTAAAACTTTGGGCAAAAAAACACCAGAGAAGGGATGGGGAAGTATAGCTGACTCACCTCAAGTGCACTTTAAAACCAAACTGACACATCTTTCAAGCATTTTCATTGGCAGGCATTCCATTTTTTTTAAAATATGAAGAAATAAGCCAATGCTACACTTCATGCACCTGGCATCATAATGTAGTGACCAATTCCATACAATTTTGCTTCTAATTGTCTTATTCCTTCTTTCTCTCTGTGTGCAAAGTCAAATATTATTCTAGTAAAGATATTACAACTAACATGCTGGAGGGGGGATTCTTTTTAAACTGCACCTTAAACACAATAGCTGACATCCTGTTGGGACCCTATGTTGGTATAACTATGCTGGTGTAGACTGCACCAGGAGAATGCTGGCAGCAGGAATGAAAACGCCACAGGGCAAAGCAGCTATAGAGGCAAGAAGGTATATTCACCATGGTCACTGTTAGGACAAGAAGGCTGCCAGCTCTAAGCAGTCTATTACTTCAGTGCTAGACTTCAAGGAGGGAGAGCCCCTGCAGCTGCCAGCATTCTGGGAACACTGGCTTGCAAAATCTCCTGTCCCATACAAGGTACAGGCAACTTGGCTAGCTAGCCTCCCAGAGCACTTTGAGCGCTGAGGATCTCTCCACAGAAGAACAGCACTGGGGGAATAGGCTGCTTGAAGCAGCAGCCTTCATCTCTTGATGATGACCACAGTGAACTTGTCTGCCTTTCAGCATGGCCACCGTGCAACCCGGCTAAAAGTATTCTACACTAACATAACGGTCACAAAGTATACTAACTGGATTCCACGTTACAATCCTGCTCACAATTTAAACATCAACAACATGTTTATCAATTAACACTTTAAACAGAACCAGCAGCAGAATATCATACTTTTCTTGTGAACAAAAACGCGGACGTCAAGCACTGTCTCAGATGAGACACAAATCTCTGCGTTACTATTCTTGCAAAAATGAACCTATATAACCATGCTTCAACCTTCGGTTTGTGTAAACTAACTAAAGTTAGAACAAACCATACTTCCAAGTTTATAATTATTATGATCTATGGGGTACAATGATCAGTTCAAAAGCAGGCGCTTTCTGTCTCTTATCATGCACAAAGGAACAGGAAAGAAAGTATGTGGACACACATCTCCTTAAAAGAGTAAGATTTGTTGTTATCTCTGAAATGGTCACTGTAAAGCATTGATAACCTTTCTTTGTAAGAGGCTTGTATTTTGTGCATGCTTGCAAATACAAATTGGCTAGAACTGCATTTCAATGATAAATTTAAATTTCAACTTTGAAGTGAAATGCTGGGAATGGGAGGCACAGTATGACAGCAAATGTCTTAGAAAGGTCAGGACATCTAGATTGCTACACAGTAAAATACCTTTAAGTGCACTATTGTCTCCAAACTAAATGCATCTGGGGAGCCTTTCCCAGGCTCCTGTTGGGGGAAAAAAGCCCAGAGGTAGCTGCATCTAAAGAGGCCTACACCTACAGGGCAACACACATGAGAGAGGGGGGAATTTTACAACTCCCAGAGTTCCCCACTACTTTAATTTTTTTTAAAAAAAGGAGACTGTACTGTTGGAAACCATGCTCATGGCAGCCTCCAGGAGGTACAGTTTTACATTAAAACAAGACATTGCCTTATTTTGCCAAAAATGAGAGTTTTTAGGAAACCAAAAATGGGCTACCAGCCACTTTGGTTTCAATTCTGGGAGGTGCTGTGGTCTCTGGCACAGCCAGGAGAGTCAGATGCCAAATCTGTGGGACCTGGTCACCTCTGCATAAGGACATATTCTATATTTCAAGGTCCCACTTATACACTCCTTGAAGTGGAATCTGCAGCATAGATGCATCAAGCAAAATGTCATGGACTGAGAATCAGGACAAGGCAAAAAGGAAGGCCTGAGCTTACATCAGCAGTACATATTTGTCCATCTCAGTTAATTTTCAAACAAGTAAAAAAGAATAATAGTAACATAGTAATAGTAAATAGTAGAATAGTAATAAACCCAGGAAGAAGCCAGTCAAAACATTTATTTACACAATTCTGTGGTTGTGATTATGATGATAATATGGTTTTTCCATCAATTTACCCACTGGATGCACAGACCTTGGTGCACAGCATCAAACAAACCTGAAAGTATGTAAGGAGTTGTGTGCCCCAGTTGGTTCTGCAGTGTTTCATATTTGATACCATCAATCACAGTATCCTTTGGGAAAATTTTGCAGGCTCCAAACTTGCCAGAACTGCCTTACAGTCTGTCCAGTCCTCTTTGGCTCATCAACCAAGAAGATGGTGCTGTGAGATTATACATGGATCCAGTTTTGCCTCTGTATGCCTACAAAGTAGCTCTGTACAGGAAGAGCTGTTGCCACTTTCTGGAGACAGGATCCACACTGACACCAGCCTTAGCTTCCTCCTGATTAGACAACAGCAAAATGCCACACAAGGGGATGCCCTTGAAGAGTATCTGAAAAGTGTAGGTGGTACAGATACTGGTTACCAGACAGTTTTCTGGCACATATTCTTGTGGCCATTATTATACTTGCACTGCCTTCCAGCTTATTTCCTGGATCTACTGGAGGTAATCTGTGATAAGGGCATCTGAAGGATCACCTGCTTCCTTATTAGCCTGCTAATATGTTATAATCATCAACTAAGTGATTCTGCTCTGTGCCTCAGCACTTCAGGGGGTTAGGGTGGCAGGGACCTGGCTTTTTTGGTGGCAACACCCCAATCTGTGGAAATTCCTTTCCAAGGCATAAGAATGGCTTCCTCTCCATTTGCTTTTTAACAAGCAGCAATATACATTTTTATTTGCTTTAGCTTTCTGCAATCACTAGTACAAGTGAATTAGTGTGTTGCTGTTGCTGTTCCCATGTATTTATTGTTTTAATTTATGTTTTATGTTACCCTTGTTTATAAGCACTTTTAATCTGGTATTTTATATTTCTCTGGAGAGATGGTACCTAAATAAATAAATAGGCATTAATTTCTTCCAATAAGAGCAAAGTCTTTAATTTACTGGTGGGCCCTCCAAATGTTCTAGACTATAAGCCCCACTCTCTCCTACCAATGGCTATGCTGGGTAAGGATGATGGGAACTGCAGGACAAAACATATGGAAGGCCAAAGGGTCACCATGCCAGCATAGCTTCACAATCTCCCCAGTAGGCAAGCTATCCAGAGACAGTACTTTCTGAAGGACTGAAAGGAAATTTAAGGGCCAAAAACTTCATATTAAATTCTCTCTGACCCTGATGTCCAAAAGATTTTTTGTTAAAGTATAATTACATTGCAAATTCATCAGCAGCACAACACACCTTAGAAAGGAAGCATGTTTACACTATCATACACTTCCATATCCTAAGCAATACTCAGCTTACATGTAAAAAGAGCCCTTGTTAAATATATGCAACAAGTAGCATTTTGTTGCAAAAGGAACCACTAGGGACTAATCTCCACTATGTTTACCAGTAAAAATAAACATTTTGCCAATTTAGTAGGCAATATATAAACTAGCAAACACGCTGTGGCCTATAAACACACCACAAGTAATGACTTCTATCCAAGGTGCTGGCACAAAAACTAAACTGTAACTTTCCATCCGAACACTAAAAGCAGAAAGTGTCTGTTCCACAGTACGCCAGTCACTCTGGTCAACCCTCTAGACATCCTGCTGGCTTGATACACAAGATTATGATTAATTATGAGACTGTTCTCCCACCTTCCTTCCTTTCTTTGTCTGGGTCTGATGGATGAGTGTGATATATTTATACGCCTCCTCTTTGGATATGTAGCTATCCATTTTTAACATTTCCCATCTGAAACCACGCTAGAAAAGACAGCCATTGTTGAGACCAACCTCATACACATGTACGTCAGTCTAGCTAGCGGATGAGCAGAACAACTCCAAGAGAATCTCAGCTCAAAAACTTACATAACCTGATGACCTTAAAGTTAGAGGCTGTAATAAAAAGGTGTCACTTTCCAATTAAGCATTTCATATCCTCCTTATGAAAAGTGATGTCACATAAACATTTACCACATGTTTACAACAGGAACTTTATCTCACCATTAAAAGTTTCACAAATTCAGTCTAAAACACCAAGAGAAATCATGCTTTCAGTTTTAGAGTCTTTGAGAGACAAGCTGCTACCAACTTCATTTTTATGAATACTTTTGACCAGTCATTTGTGACTGACTGATAACATTCTACATTAGTTACTTTGTGTCTGTGCTCAAAATCATCTTTTGTCATTTAAAAAACATTTCCATTTTCAATTTCAATTTTTAATTTTGAACAAGAGGAATTGCAGGTGGAGCACAGAACGGAACTTCTTGCCCTGATGGCATAATGGTTAAATCCTGGTACTGCAGCCACAAGGTTGTGAGTTCAAACCTGCAGGGCTCCAGGTTGACTCAGCTTTCCATCCTTCCATAGGTCAGTAAATAGAGTACCTAGCTTGTCAGGGGCAATTAGCTTATAACATTGTAAACTGCTCAGGGAGTGCTCAACACTGATAAGCGGTATAGAAATGTAACTGCTACTGCTATATTCTTAAGCCACCCAATACCTCACACATCAAACTGAATGACTGCTAGGTCTATTACAAAACGCGCCAAATTCTTAGAGCACAGTATAATAAATTGCCTTTGCTGAATACCACTGCATATCTCCTGAAATGGACATCTAATTTTGTATTTAAAGGGCCTTGATGCTATGCATCATAGACCTATGGATGTTTATCAGATTACACAGTCATTTTTGCATTCAACTGGCAGCAATTTTTTTTTTGTTTTTTTTTTGGTAACACTGAATTTAGACAGGCTGTATGTGGGGACTCTGACAGTGGTAGGATATTGTCCAGGCATGCAAAAGGCACTGCATATTTAGCTACTGTGTTTCCCCGAAAATAAGACACTGTCTTATATTTATTTTTCCTCAAGAAGACACAGTATGGCTTATTTTCAGGGGATGTCTTATTTTTATTAAGTATGGTACAACAATCTACATTTATTCAAATATAGTTAAGTCAGAGGTTTTTGACAACCAGGGAGCGCGCAACCCCGTGCTGCTCCATCGCCAGGCTCAGAAGCAGATTTGCAGGTGCGCGCAAGTGCATGCCTGCAGATCTGCTGGGGGCGGGCTTTTGGCTGGCGAGCTTCTCCGGTTGGTGGAGAGCATCCACCAACCAGAAGCCGCCATTTGGGATGCTGGAGGAATGTGGAGCAGCAAGCCTGCGCTCCTCTGCGAGGCGACGGACTCGCTCGGCTGCTGGTAAGCTCTGTTTTGGGCGTTTTCGCCCGTTCCCCCCCATGTGGAAAGGGCCTATGTCTCCCTCTATGCCTCAACTTGCAGCACACACAGAATGACCGGGACCTGACAAGCGGAGCCGACCTTGTTGATAGGGCTGTCCGCACCTCTCTGGTCACCTCTGAGATAGCAGCTGTTACGACGGGGCAGATGAGAAGGGCTGTCCGTCTTCTTTACCGCTCCACGCTGGTACGCTGCATAGCCATGCCTATCACTATGTCTCATTTTCGTGGTATGGCTTATATTGCGCAAATGCTTAGAAATCCTGCTACGGCTTATTTTATGGATACGTCTTATTTTCGGGGAAACAGGGTAGTAGTAGTGCTACTCCAGTGATGTCAGCAGCCACTCTTAGATGGTGAAGCAAAGAGACTGAAGTTAGTTCCCTACATTCATCACACCACTAAGACACTTCAGTAGCTGACCAGACCTCCTGTGCTATGTGCAAAATAGGAAGTCACCCATCTCTCTTGCCCTGAGAGAATCTCAATACAGGCAGCACCTTTTCCCCCATTACACTAAGTGACAGGACTCTGAACTCTGGACCAAGAGAGAGGAGGGAAGCCTATGGGCACTTATAAGCCATGCAAAGGGGGAAGCAACTGAAGGGCAGAAAAGAAGAACTCAGGCAAGCAAAATAGGAGGCAATAAATGCCAAGGTTATGTGCAAGACTGCTTTAATAGTTCTGTGGTACCTACAACAAGGATAGTTCAAAATGAGCGGTAAAGGGATAGAATTTTTCCCTTGCCTTTCAGCATGAATTTATGGATACTTTTAAATTATCACCCAGTTCAAGCTAAAGTCAATCACAATGCCCATAATCAGAGTTGACTAGGCACTGTTTGAATGAAGTGTGTAAGGACAACAGCCTGGTATCCTAAGTATATTTTATTTTCAATCTCTCTCCCTCTGTCACACACATATACTTTCTTTAAAATCTTTTCTCAGCTAAAATACTAGGGCTGCAGAAGAGGAAAGAAAAATCACCTCTCACTCTATCAAAATAAAATGCTGCCTCATACTGCATTTGTCTTCTCCTGCCTGACCGCATTCTATGCTAACCAGACTGACATCATCCCTCTGCCAATGCTAGTGTAGAGATAAAACAAAACACACTTTTTAAAAAGTCCCCAATCTTCCAGTCTGATTAACCTACAGGCCTGCCTCTGGCCTATAACAGAAATCTCTCTCACACACACGCACACACACACGCACGCACATGGGCTGGCAATGCATATTCATTGCACTATTCAGAATGCTTCTCTTTGTTTCAACAAGCAGCTGGGCTGGTGCTCAGCATATCTCCCTCTCTCAAATAGCTCTGCTTATAGTTCTATTCATCAACCTTCCCTCCCCCTCCCAAGAACTGGAATGTTAGGCAACATGATGAAGTACAAACAAGATAACCAGAGATAACAATGTGACGTATTGTCTGCAGGCTCTAATAGTACAACATCAGTGCAGCAATACAGCTAGCTAGCTACAAGCTCACAGAACAAAATCACTTGTACTGTAGCCCAGGTAGAACAATTTTCAAACAGCACATTTAAGAGTCTGTCTCTTGCACCACCTGGCAAAACTGACCTATGTGTCTGAAATATTACAATACAAATATATTGATTCTGGTAGGAGCTACAATACCTTAAGGCCTTCCCCTCCCCCACACACACACTAAAAATTACCTTCAGTGATCTATTGCTATTTTTCTTCAGAGTTAATCTAGTCACCACTGTCTTTCCTTTCTCCTGCATGTACTTCATAGTCATATTTTAACCTGACCTAATAAGATAGCTGAAATGCCTTTAAATGTTGTCATAATTAATCTGTTTTTTACTCTCTTAATTAGGTGGTGCTTCCAGAAATGGTTTTCATTGTGCAATTTCACTGCCGCATCCACCTGTCATGCTTCTACTTCTAATGTTCCCATGCTTGCCCACCACTTTCCTCATCTTTTTCTTGGCAGACAAAACTGGAGAAGGAAGAGAAAACGGAACAGTTTCACAATGCATTTTGTATAATAGCACCAAGAACTGTACATCTAACAGCATCCAGAGTGTTTTTTTAATAAGAAGAATAAGCTAATTTAGCTATTTTTTTAGCTAAATAAGCTGATTGTTATTTGCAAATTTATTATTTTTAGCTTTTACATAATATTTACATAATCTTACAGTAAAACTACACACAGTGTCACTGAATATGGAGAAATTGCAGGTGCATAACTCTAGGTTATGAATTCATTGCTGCAATACAGAATTGCCAGCCATATTATTATCAGATGATTATGATAACAACAACAACAACAACAACAACAACAACAACAACAACAACAACAACAACAACAGCAGCCTATTATTTTATGAAAGGTAAAATTAGATACCACATGGTCAAGCACATTTATTCATTCCTGTTACATGGCATATATATTTTAGCAGGAAATGGAGAGCCTATCGTTTACAACACAATGTACATGTGCAGAGGGATAGACCACTGGACCATCACTTGAAAGATGACTTCTCCCTTCAAGCTAGCTTTGATATTAGAAGTCAGTTGGCCTAAAGAGGAAAAAGAAAAACAACAACAACAACAGCAAAACCTCAAGCCACAGACTATGAGGAGACAGGCAGGAAAGGTGGTACCTTTCTCCACACCCACAAGTACATTTCACTGAAAAAGCAAGACACTCCTAACTGCCATTTTAGGGATGAATGGGACAAATGTAGGAAAAATAAATAGAGTTGTCTCAAATATTTTTAAGTTTACTCTGATGAAATAAGCAATCGCCTGGCTAAAAGGTTGACGTGATAAACCTGTGGAGCTTACACATGGTCTAATGCTCCTCTGTACAATAATGCCCTTCCTGATGTGCTAGTTACCTATATGCAGAGTCTTTTTGATGGAGAAGCACTAAAACCTGAAACATTCCAAACAGCATAACCAAAAGGTGTTTGGTGAGAAACATCTTTTAAAAAAACCATATGGGGAACCACATAAAAAGCAGCCAGTGGCTTACGAAATGCCTACTAAACATGGGAATGAAGGCACAACAGAAAATAGAGTCGGAATGGACGGAATATCCTTGAAATAGACACTGAGAAGGAACAATCTTCATTGCTTTATTTATTTTTTGTTTTGTTTTGCAGGTGCCATTACTTCCATATTTAAATGAGGCAGTCATGTTCTTGTGTAAAGACTGTCCTTGATCAGAATGCCAGCCTGGCCTGTTTGTGTCCCTTAATCAGAGGTTTAATGCAGAAATCAGCAGCTGAAACTAAACATTAACATCACTTGCTACTGGCTGCAGACCAATCTGTTGTGAAAGGAGAGGCTACAGAAGATATTTCAAATGCTGGCAACTCAGCTAGTAGGTGAAACCAAAGTAGAGAGCTCAAGCAGTTAGCACTCATTACTAAGATATGTGAGAACTTAGGAAATATTACTTGTGGCAAATTTATTTCCTTCATTATGCAACAGATAACAGACTCAATCAAGGGAGCCGTGGCCTTGAGTTTGGAAGATCTGAACAGGGTTGTTGATAAGAGAGTGACTCGGATGCTCTCATTCCTAGACTTGCCATAGGTCAAAGCTGACTTGAAGGCTAACAACAACAAAATATGCATAACAAATTCTATAGCATATTCCACAGGTGGTCACAGGATTATGGTGCGCACACAGCACACTAGAAAGTTTGCAAGGCGAATGGGTTGTCGTCAAAACCCAGAAGTCAACAAAACCTCATAGCCACTATATGGTAATCTCCAGTGACAGCAAAGTGTTTTTCATACTTCACAAATCAAGGTCTCCACTCTCATGCTATTCTAGGCCTCATTTTCTGCCATGGTACATAAATATGGTACCTAAATTTAAGCACATGTGTAATTTTAGTGAACTGGGCTATTCTTAAAGTTAGCTTGGCACTCTGGCGAGACACAGCCTGCACTGTCATTTCTATTCTGAAATCCAATTGCTTCAGCTGTGACCTTGTGTGCATTCTAATCTCCAGCACTTTCAGTGACAAAAGGTGCTACGTTACACAGCTACCATACATTTTGTTCAGCTTTTAGTACTTTTTTGTGGAATTACACTTTAGCTCACAGGAAAAGTGCTATTGTCTCTGACTATTATTTATAGTCTTTGGACCCCCAAGGTAAGAGACATCCAAGATCAATATAAACTCTTTCAAAAATAACTGCTACTCCTCACCTCTTCCCTGGCCTATTTGCTTTGATAGGATTCTCTCAAGGTTTCCCACCCCCAGATTTGATGGTGTGTGGTTTTCAGTTATTCATTAGCTAGGATAACTTTTTATTTGTAAAGTTTGATATAAACATTAGAGAGCAAACACTGAATGTTTCTTGAAAGCATAAAAACTGGGAAGGGCATCTATCCCACATTAATGTGCAGCAAGAATGGCCAAAATTTTCAGACCCAAATGACACAGGTGAGCCTGACTCAGGAGCTCATTTATTCATGCCCACTTTTGTCATTCAGTGCCTTCTTCCTCTTGTTTGTGCCCTCTCTGATCACTCTCTGATCCTTGGTCATTCAAAGCCTATGGTCTACTGTGCAACCCATATCTTTCCTACCTAAAAAGGTACTATCATCACAGCAACTGATTTTAGAGACTGATATATTCAGCACTGCAACTCAAATTGCATTGATTTAAGGTACTAGGATACAGAAGAACTGTCTGACTGAATTGAATACTGGACACCCCATAAAGAAACGGGTACTGGACGCACTGGCTAGATTCACACATCCTTTTAAGGTACAGTTTAATGAAGTATGAGGAAGCCTCCCACTTCCACCAGGCTTATCCACTTCCCCTTCTCCCAAGAAGAGCTTGGAAATTCTGCTTCTACTTCTGATTAATCACATACTTTTAACCTAAAGTTCTCAAACAGTGGCTAATTTTAGGGATACAAACAGTACTGCTGGAGGACAGAGAAATCAATCATCAACAATGATGTTTATTCTGCCAGCAGATGGATACCACAGGATTTTATCTTTCATCTATTTTATTACATGTATTGAAAAAAAAATTCCACAAACAAGCATATTTTTCAAGAGCTCCAACACATCTGCACCTTCAGAAGGCATTCACAGGGCTAGATGTGAACAAGCTGAGTGCTGTTAACTGCTTTACAGGTTTAGAGCAACCGAGGCATGAGAGAAAGGCAGTGTTCTATGTAACAGGTTGACCTGAACTCAACATTCTTATCCATTATATTTTATATCTGTGTTTTATAATAATCAGAAGCCATGTCTAGTACCTCTAAATAGAATTTACTTTATTATCAGAATTCTTTAGATATGTGTATGTTTTTTAAGAGAACTGATAAGGACGTATGTGGCTGAGAATACAGCCTTCTGCACTACTGCTGCCCAGAAAATTGGAAAAAGGAAATCAGCAGTGTAAGTGTTGACTTAGGCCATTTCTGCACTACACTGTTATAGTGCTATTACTTTACTTTCAACATCCTGTGGAATTCTGGAGTTTGTAGTTTACTGAAGCCAAAGAGTTCTCTGGCTGAGAATTCTAAATGCCTCTCCCTAAACTACAACACAGCCAATGTTCAGGAATGCTGTGAGTATGTGGAGATTACCACGTTGGGGAAGAATGCCATAGATGCAATCATTTACAAATCTCAGGAGGATATAAGACTTCTACTTTTTATCATCAAAATTTATCCCAAGATCATCACAACGAATAAGCCCGTGATTCTTTAAAATGCCAGTGAACACAAAGTTATTCACCTAAACATGGAATACATTAGATATGAAGATCAAATTACTACCATTTTCCAAACCTTGGCATCATTATACCCTTGTCTCCTTTTGCTCTGTTATTCAGGAACAAGGCTTTTTGAAACAGAAGACACAGGAAAGCTAAGCTGATCAAAGAACTGTCTGTCACTAGAAGAAAATGATCAAAGCTTAACGATGGCCCTTCTACTTCAAAAGTTAATTTGTGCAGGGGTAAGGTTACAACATTAAAAATGAGTTAGAATGTGTATTTATATAGCAGCATCTTAGTAGGCTATGTGGTGTCTTGACACATTTTGTGATGCCAACCATGAATTCCAGTTTTTATAGCAAAGAGTACAAAACTTTGATTAAATTAACCTTGACTTTACTTATAGACAACACTGCACATGTTTGTTTACGCAGCACCAAGAGCTTAACCACTAGAGTTGGCTTCCACATCCTCCCTGTTCTGAAGACACAACCTGTGCAAGAACACACTTTCGTTACATCCATTACTCATCCCCTCAGCAACCAATTTAGAAATGCACTTCTTTAATTTGGCTTCTCATTTTCAAAAACAAAATAATTAGTTTATCTCTAAGCACTAAAGGATTCTCATTTTTTTTTCATTTTGTTTGTTTGTTTACCAGAAACTGGAACGTTTGTGCATTTATTTCCATCTAACTACCAAATGTTGTTTCTGACAAGAGTCTGAATATTCCTTTTCCCTAAAGTTTGAATTAAAATATCCTACAAATATGTCAGTTCAGAAACAGAGTTCATTGGGACAACTGACAAGCATTTTGTATCCGTTACAAACAAGGTAATCATGTGCAGTCTGCACCTACATCTGACACCTACACACATACACATACACAAATTAGAAAATGAGGCTTCATCATCTTTTGAGAGATTTCTTCTAAATCTCAGACATTCTAAGATACAAAGGTTAAACAAAGTCAACTTCATATATCCCATGCTGTTTTAAGACCAAGGCAGAAGAGAAGAAAGGAAGGGCAGGAATTCGGAGGCTATGAGACTTAATATGAGGACAAAGTTGTACTTTTTGCATCCCTCATAAACATATTGTAATCTTCAGATCATGCTAGCATGTCTCTTTTATGTTTCCTCATAAAATAGTACCCAATATCTGAAGTAGAAAAAGACAAAATAACCCAAACAGAGCACAACCACAACATCCAGACACTAACACTCTTGAAATATCAGAAACTGACTACAGCCTAACCAGAACAGACTACTGCATTTTGAGAAAGAGCCAGGATGAGTTCACATTTTTCTTCTGCCATTATGGTAATTTCCCTGAGGGGAAGAAAATACAAACCCACCTCTTTCCAAGAACAATCAAGTCATCGTAAATTTCCATGAGAATGGAAATGCTTCAATCTGGATTTCATAATCAAGAGCTTCCTTTAATACTGAATGTTTAAGAAGAGAAGGGAAGGGGGTTTAAAAGCAGGTTATTCATCTTGTAATCCAGAGAAACAGGAATTCTGCGGTACATCTAAAGTAATCTGAACAAGAAAACAAACTGTGATATGAGAGTGAGTAAATTATTTTTTAAAAAGGATGTATTTGGATTACTGGCTGCATATCAAATGTTACAGAGATCAAACTAAGTTGAGCCAGTGGGGTGTAGTGGTTTGGATGCCGGACTACAACTCCAGGGGACCAGCTGTGAAATCCCACTGGAAGACCATCAGCCAAATGATTGTTTCAGCAGTAGAGAGGTTTGCAATGGCAAACCTCCTCTGAATAAATCTTGCCAAGAAATCTCTACGGTAGTGTCACCACGAGTTAGAGCTGACTTGAAGATACACGACAACAACAAAAATTAGGTTTTGGACCTGCAAGGACAGCATGATGCAGTGATAAACTAGGACTCTGAGAGACCAGCACTGCAACTAGTCAGCTATGTAAACTCACAGGATAGCCTTGGCCAAGTCACACACTCTCAGCCCCAAAGGAAGCCAATGACAATCCCCCTCTGACCAATTTTTGCCAAGAAAACCCCCTTAGTGCTGGCTGTAAGTTGGGAATGACTTCAAGGAACATCCCAATAACAACACCAACAACAGCAGCAGCAGCAGCAGCAGCATGAAATCCTTCTAAAAGGTTAGCGGGGGAGGACCAATAGAGAAAGCAACAGGTTGCTACCCAAATAATCAAGGATTCTCCTGTCATAGATTTAGTTCATCCCAAGATGCTATTTGTCCTTCCTGTGCTGTTTTTCTGAATATGAGAGCTGACAGTGGCAGAAATCCACTCAAATGACTGGCTCATTTTTAATAGAAGATAGGATTACGCTTTCTGGGAACTCAGGCAAAATAGTATAATGTGAATAATGTGAAGAGATTGAAGAAAAATCCATTTCAGATCTGGGAGACACAAGAGGTACTGTAGAAACAAAAGAACAGGTTGCTTACCTGTAACTGTGGTTCTTCGAGTGGTCATCTGTGCCCTTACACACTAGGAGCTTTCGCGCATGCGCGGTACCGTTCGGAAAATTCTAGAGCTTAGTAGCTTGGCGGGAACCCCTCCCCCCATATATCCACTGAGCATGCTCAGCCCGCCGAGCAACGGTCTCTCCTCAGTTCTATAAGTCCGCCGAAAAAGGGGACCTGAGAGTGAGGGGATGGTTGGGCGGGTGTGTGTAAGGGCTCAGATGACCACTCGAAGAACCACAGTTACAGGTAAGCAACCTCTTCTTCTTCTTCGTGGTCTCTGTGCCTTTCACACTAGGAGACTTTGTAGCTTACCAGAAGGACGGTGGGTCAGGTCCCTAGAGTACAGAGGGCAGCACCGCTCGTCCAAACCGGGCATCCCTCCTGGACCGACAGTCCAGCCGATAGCGGCAGATGAAAGTCAAGGGCCTGGACCAGGTCACCACTCGACAAAGTTCATGAAGGTCCACACCTCGCAAGAGGGCTGCTGAGGATGCCACAGTTCTGGTGGAGTGCGGCCGAAGCAAGTCAGGAGGAGGCTGCTTGGCCATTCCATAAGCAAGCAGAATTGTCTGGGCCACCCACTTGGAGAATCTCTGGGTGGACACCTTGCGGCCCCTGCGACGATGACCATGGCAGACAAACAGGTGAGGGGTCTGCCTGTAGGCCGCAGTCCTTTGAGTGTAAAAGGCCAGGGCCCTTCGAACATCCAGGGTGTGCAAAGACCTCTCCAGAGGGGTCGTCGGGTTAGGATAGAAGGTAGGAAGGATGATGTCCTGGTTAAGGTCGAAATGAGAGACGACCTTTGGGAGGAAAGAAATGTCCGGGCGGAGAACCACTTTATCCCGGTGGAAAACCAGGAAGGGGTCGTCAACGCGTAGCGCTGTCAGTTCGCTGGCACGCCTGGCAGAGGTGACAGCCACCAGGAAAGCGGTCTTGAGAGTCAAGAGCCTATCATCAGCAGTGGCCATAGGCCCAAAGGGTGGTCTCGTAAGTTGAGAGAGTACCAGAGATACGGACCAGGGAGGCAATGGCGGCGATACTGGCAGGTATAGATGGTGGAGTCCCTTCAGGAACTATTTCATCGTGGCATTCCAGAAGAGCACTGCCGAAGGAGAGCCTCGAGGTTGGTAGGTCACAATGGCAGACAGGTACACCTTCAACGAGGAAAACGAGAGACCCTCTTCTTTCAAGTGAAGCAGGAAGCGGAGCACGGTACCGAGAGCAAATGGCGATACCGTGTCTCCATGCTCCTCCGCAAAGGTCACAAACCGCCGCCACTTGTAGGCATAGTTGCGGCGGGTCGATTCCTTTCTAGCCGCAGTAAGGACGTCCTGGATAGCGGGATCGTCTAGGGTTGTATCCTCCACGCGTGGAGGTCCAGGACAGGCAGATCGGGATGGAGGACGCGACCGCCAGAATGAGACAGCAGGTTGGGCGCTGCTGGAAGCCTGAGCGGCCGTCCCCGAGAGGCCTCGAGCAGCGGGGCGAACCAATGCTGTCTCGGCCAGTACGGAGCGACGAGGATGGCGTCGGCTCGGTCCGCCAGGATCTTGGCTACCACCCTGCCCAGCAGGGGAAACGGTGGGAAGATGTACAGAAGACCCTCTCTCCATTGGTACTGGAACGCGTCGCCGAGGGAGTTCGGTCCCCGGCCAGCTCTCGAACAGTACCGGCGACACTTGGCGTTCGACACCGTAGCGAAGAGATCGATGTCGGGATCGCCCCAGCGGCACCATATCATGCGGAATGCTTCCTCCGAGAGGGACCACTCATGGTTGGTAGAAGTGTCCCTGCTCAGGGCGTCTGCTGTCGTATTCTCCTGCCCTGCCAGGTGGACGGTAACAGGGTGGACTTGGAGGGACACGCACCAGTCCCAGAGCTGAAGAGCGATGGTCAGGAGCGTGGTAGAATGGGTCCCTCCTTGTCTGTTGACATAACACACCACCGTGGTGTTGTCGGTCAGGATAAGCACCGCCTGTCCAACAACCAGATTGCGGAACGCTCTCAGAGCTTTCCAGATGGCTAGGAGCTCGAGGGCGTTTATGTGGAGAGCAGTCTCGTCGCCAGTCCATCGGCCTCGGACTCTGAGGTCGTCGCAATGTGCTCCCCATCCGAAGAGGGAGGCGTGGGTCGTGATGGTGAGCCGAAGGCTCAGTCGTGTGAATGGCATCCCGGACAGGAGATGACAGTACGAGAGCCACCACAGCAGAGAGCGACGGACAGGTGTCGGCAGTCGAAGTTGTAGGCGCTGGTCATCTCGGAGCGGATTGAAGGCTCTGACAAACCAGTGTTGTAGGGGGCGCGCTCGCAGCCTCGACAGGTACGTAACGGCCGTGGTGGAGGCCATGTAGCCCAGAAGCTGTTGTATTCTCCTCGCCGATACCGATGGGGCGTCGAGGACGGCCGCAGCAGATCGGCGGAGGGTATGAGCCTGCTCCAGGGGCAGGTAGGCCCTGGCCAAGACCGAGTCCAGGGTGGCTCCGATGAAGTCCAACACTCTCGCCGGCTCGAGGTGAGACTTCTTCGGGTTGACCCGAAGACCCAGGCGGGTCAGGAGGGACAACGTCCGATGAATGTCTGAGTACAGTTTGGTCTTGCAGGACGCTACCAGCAGCCAATTGTCTAGGTAGGGGAAGACGGTGATGCCCTTCGTCAACAAGTGGGAAACCACAGGGGCCATGCACTTCATGAACACCCTCAGTGCGGTGGAGAGGCCGAACGGCAGCACCCGGTACTGGTAGAAGGTGCCATCGATCGCGAACCGAAGATATCGTCTGTGCTGCGGACGGATGGAAATGTGGAAATAAGCATCCCGCAGGTCGATTGAAGCGAACCAGTCTCCCCAGCGGAGGAAGGGTAGGATCGTCGACAAGGTGACCATCTTGAACCTCCTGGGGCGGATGTATTTGTTTACCCATCGGAGGTCCAAATTAGGTCGCAGGATCCCGTCCGACTTCGGTACTGTAAAGTAACAGGAGTAGAAGCCGGTGGTAGTGGCCGAGGGCGGGACCGGTTCGATCGCTCCCTTCTGGAGGAGGGACTGGATCTCTTCCAGCAGAGCCGGGCTGGCCTGGGTGGAGTAGAAAACGCCTCGAGGTGGAATACTTGCGAACTCGACGGCGTAACCAAGCCGAACAATGGTGAGCACCCAAGAGTCCGACGTGATCGATTGCCACGAGTCGAGGTGTTTGGCCAGCGTGGGATGGTTGGTGAGGGCTGATGGTAAGCGGAAGGTAGGCTGAGGTAGGGTCCTGCAGATCCCATCAAAACCGGGATTTGGATCCCGACGAAGACTTTTTGGAAGCCGTCTGTCGGCCCCGTGCAGGACGTCTGGAGGAGGATGTGGTGGGAGTCCAAGAGGACCCGGACCTGGGCGACCGAGGTCGGAAGCTTGCAGAGGACGAACGGCGCCATGTAGGCTGCGGACCACGGCGGGTCTGCGGAGGCTGACGGATCCCCATCTTTTTGGCCGTTAGACGGGCCTTTACGATGTGGTCCATCGCCTCATCTGTCAACGCATTGAAGAGACCCTTGCCGTCGAAAGGGAGGTCCTCAATGCATTTCCGGGAGTCCTTCTGGAGACCTGAGGATCGTAGCCAGGCATATCTCCGGAGGATGACAGAGCCGACCATGACTTGGGATACCACCTCCACAGAGTGTCTCAAAGAGATGATCTGCTGGTTTGCGAGCGCTACCGCTTCATTGTAGAATTGGTTAGCGCTCGCTCTATTTTCCTCCGGAACAGTGGAGAGAATAGGGGCAACCTTGTCTAGAAGACTGCGGAGGTAGGCGGCCATGCAAGCTTGGGTGTTAGACACCCTCGCCACCAGGGAGGCAGAATAGAACCTCCTACCAAAAGTGTCCAAACGGCGCCCTTCCTTGTCCGGCCGCTGAGGTCTTCGGTATCCTCGGTAGCTTATGCACGGTACCGTAGGTGCGGTGAGATCGGAAGACGCCGAAGTCCCCGGGAGTGCGGTCGTGGGTCGGGTCTTTGCCATCTTCGAGGGGTGCCAGCTGGTTCCTCAGAGTCTGCGAGGTGAAGTCCTTGCAAATGGGGCAGGCTCTGATGTTATGCGCCTCGCCCAAACAAAGAAGACACTCGCTATGCCTGTCAGAAGTAGCGACCTTGCGACCACACTTTTTACAGGGTTTGAAAAGGGTCGACATATGTCAACATAGACAAGGACAGGTTAAAGATAGCAAAGAGACGAATGACGAAGACGGAGGGGTAGCAAATCGGGGTCGGAGTTCCAAGAAGAGGAGGAACAAGCACTGAAATACCAAAACCAGTCCGAAATCCGTAAGAGTAGTCGAAATATCCAAAAACCGAGTCGAAAAACCAGAAGACTTGCAAGAAATGGCCAAAGAAGAAACGCTCTAAGCTTAGAACCTCCGTACGCGACGGCGGACGAGAAAGAACTGAGGAGAGACTGTTGCTCGGCGGGCTGAGCATGCTCAGTGGATACGTGGGGGGGTTCCCGCCAAGCTACTAAGCTCTAGAATTTTCCGAACGGTACCGCGCATGCACGAAAGCTCCTAGTATGTAAGGCACAGAGACCATGAAGAAGAACTAGTAAAGATCTGCTCACGGAACGATGCAAAAAGGCGGTAAAAAAAATTTGTTTTATGCAAGTGGCGATACATACATGATACTGCAAAAAAAGTGGATTAAGAGAAGGTACAACTTCCCCCCCCCCAAAAAAAAACAAGGACAGGCTGCTGAATCTGTATCCAACATGAGCCATCTTTTAAAAAATGGCTAAGAAACCACCCTGGAACTTTTAGGGACTTTCATGCAGGAAATTCAGTGGCTGAGAGATAGCCAATTACTTAGCCCTGTTAGCAGTACAATAGAAGTATCATACCTGGAGGATGCCTCTTATTATATATCCCAATATCATGTATTCATGTATTTTGTATCCTAGTACCATGTGTTCCTGGAGCCCATTTATTTTTAAAGTGAAATTCTTAGAATTCTATTGAATGCCTTGCTTATTCATCTATGACTACTTTCACATCCTTTATTCATCAGACAGGAACAGGAAGCAATTGCATCAAAAAGAGATCACTGTAAAATATAGAGCAAAACAGGAAGGGAAACTGCTCTAAAACTGCTAACCAGGACAGAACAGGAGATATGGAGTGGGGGGATGCAAACTTGAGAATATGTTCATTGGGCACAGTTTTTACTGGTAACTTTTTTACATAGCTCGGCACAGGATAGGATGGCTGAAGTGACTGGTAATCTGCAGCCCAGCTCCAAGATACCTTATGATAATCTCCCCCTTTGGAGAGTGGGTGTCCCAGTGCTCACTTAAACCATAAAATGGATCTTTTCCAATGCTGGCAAAGCATTGTTACCAAAGTGTGGAAATAGCATGTTACTGTCAACAAGTTATTTTGTCAACAAGTTACTTTTTGCAGTAACAAGCTGGAGCAAGATTACTTTTTTGCCTGCAACAGCCATGACTGTAATTTACTGTTACAAGATGGGGTTCCTACATGTTACTCAATACTCAATTTGCCATGATTCAGTGTGAGCAACAGGAGGAGAAGGATAAAGGGTTACACGGGTGGGTACTTGAATGACCCTCCTCTGCTGGATATTGCTCAGCTAATGAGGGGCAGAGGAGCCAGCAAAAAGAAGGGAAAGAGGAAAAGACACACGGAAAGCATGAGCAGTATCAGAGATTCAAGTCAAATGGATAAAAAGAGGGCTTTTATAAGTCACCTGCCTTTTCTGGCTTCTTTTATTCTGTGAAAAGGAAAGAGGCCACTGCCGCTGCCAAATACAGAAAGAGGGAGTCAGTGGGAGAGCTTTAGGGTGTGTATGTGTGTATATCTCGCTGGGCTAGCTGCTCCAAACAGCAGCACTGGGCATGTACTTCATCTGAGCTGTGTGTTCAGAGGAGCAAGGAATATTTCTCTGCTCGCCTGAGAGTGGCTCAAGCATGAGATTCAGAGCAACTATTTGAGGGAAAGGGATTAAGTGACTGTTTCTGTGTTCCTGCCCAAAAAGTCTGTATGCTGTTCACATGGTGAGCTGCATGGTCTGCTTTGCTGTTTCTTTGTAGATAAGTGAGGAGGAGACTCCAGATGAGGTAGTTCACTCAGAATTACAGGGTCAGACATGGAGGGAACCAGATAGCATTTCCATGTATTTTTTCAATAGATAGTCAGATAATGAGTAAATTAATTAATTCCTTTTAAAAACAAACATTTCAAACTCTGATGGCAACATACACAATGAATACAGGTAAATGACAGAACCCACAGGAATTGATATTAGGAAGCAAAACAAAAACAACACCTAAAATGCAGAGTCACTTTGGTTTCTTCCCAGCTCCACCCAATCGGCAGCTGATCAGTGACCACTGCAACCAATTGTCATTTAAGTTAGGAGGCACAGCTGGGGAAGTCAGCAACAGCAGCGGCTGCAACGTTAGAGAGGTCTCTTATTCATAATCTAGGAATCGACTAGAGGGAACAATTCATATACTCTTCTGTCTGACTTGCCTAGCGCTACCCCAAGAAACCCAGACACCATGATCAGCCACCCTCAACATGACGGTACAAATAGCAAGCAGGAATCTCAGTGAATAGGGACTTGCATGCCATTGCAGCAACTTATAGAAAAGAAAGGCATACCTGCCTTGCTGTAAATCCCCCCTCCTTCATAATTCAAACAGGGCTTGGCCCTCTCTGATACTACAGATCTTGAAGTCACCCAGCAGGTATCCAAAACTTACATAGGAACCACTCCAGAGAAGCAGACAGGATTACACAATGAACCTAATGATGCAGTAGGGATCCTACTCATTCTGAAACAACCCCTGATCAAATTTTGTGGTTGTTATCACGAGGTAGGAGAAGGGATGAAACAGGAGACAAGTACCTAGTGGTGGTACAGAATACTGTCCTCAATAGGAAAGAATACAGCACACTTTTACTATAAATATAAATAAATTTTTTTATATATATAAATATAAATATAAAAATATAAAAATACTATAAATATATCCTTCGGTTTAAAAAACCATGAATGGAAATTTTACACACTGACATAGAGTTATTCAATTAAATAATCATTTTGTCAATAAGCCTTCCTAACCTACCTTGTTCCAACCTACTGTCCGGTTCAGAAGTAGACAACATAGCACTTGAGACATTATTTGACTGCAACTCCTACCAGTCCTAGGGCCCTGTTCTAGTGCTATTATTCCACTTTCAACCTCCTATGGAATCCTGGGGTTTGCAGCTTAGGGAGGGGCACTTAGAATTCTCAGCCAGAAAGCTCTGGGCCCCAGTAAACTACAAACCCCAGAATTCCACAGGAGGTTGAAAGGGGAATAATAGCACTATAACAGTGCAGTGAAGAAAGGCCCCTAGTCATCATAGCCACTAGTAGGGCAGGATGGGATTTGGAATCCAAGAATATATGGAGAGGCACACATTGTCCACTCTGATCAACTCAGTAGCCTTTTGAAAAAAGTACTATTCAGTGTTCAGGAATAATTAAGCTCCAGGAAGGTGGCCCAACCTAATGACCAAGTATTGCTTTCTTCAGAGAAATAAATGGTCATTGTATGTGGTTAAAACAGTTACTGGAACAAAATAAAAGTTGACAGGAAATCTGAAGGAACTGTGTCTCTCGCCAAAGTCTGACTAACTGTAGGGACAGGATTTTATGTCACCCAATATTGGACTAATATTTCAGACACATCTTGCTGGCCAGAAGTCAAAGAAGTGCTTGTCATGACCATTACAAACAACATTGTTCCAGGCTTTGGTGAACGGGAAGCATCAAGAATGAGGCTTGGTGTCTCATATCCATCTGGAATAGCAGCAGAGGGCAAAAGTTTTCCTCAGTGTGCATAATTTGGGTGGTGGTCAGCACAAAAAAGGTAATACTCTCTCTCCAAAAAGGGTTAGCAGGGCAAGAATGAGCAGGGTCAGCCATCACACAAGCCATAAAATCTTTATGGTTACCAAAAGCAGTTACATCTGGCGGACTCATGCATTCTGGTATGAAGTCCCTGTTGCTGGAAAAAAATGAGGAATTACAAACATCCCCAAACAATACTCCTGGGTTTGTCTGTTTTACTTTGATCAAATTAGTAGTTTTTTGCCCTTGGTATGCCTGGATGTGGCTTCTTATGATTAATTCACGTTTATCAGAGATTATTATGAATTATAATTACTATTAAAATCATAATTATTATTGTCATATTTATATCACACTTTCCCAAAATTGGGTCTCAAAGTGGCTCACGTTTTAATACAATAAAAAATACACAAACAGTACATATTAAAATAGAATTAAACTGTTAAAGATTTAAAACAATAAAAAGATAGCAAAATCATAACTGTATGGCATATCCTAGTCCACTGTTTAAAACCTTCTGTATTACAATGCCTGCCTGACTAAAAAGGTCCTTAGCTGCCACCAGAAGGACAAGTAGGGGACCAGCCTGGCCTCCACGGGAATCCCGAGAATCTAGGAGTAGCCACCGAGAAGGCCCTCTCTCACATCCCCACCAACCATGCTTGTGATGGTGGTGGGACAGAGAGAAGCGCCTCTTCTGATGAGAGCCCAGGCCAGTTTGTACAGGGGGACACAGTCTGCCAAATAGCTTAGACCTGAGCCATGTAGGGCTTTATAAGTCATAACCAGCTCTCTGAACTGGAAACAAACTGGCAGCCAGTGGACCTGTTTCAATAGGATGCAGTATGGGCTCTATAACCTGCCACAGTTAACCAGCTGAAGTTTTCAAATACTCTTCAAAGGCAGCCCCAAGTAAAGTGTGTTTCAATAATCCAAACTTGTAACTAAGACATGTACCACCGTAGTCAGATCTGATGTCTCAAAGAATGGGCACAGTTGGTGCAAAAGCTTTAAATATGCAGAAGTACTCCCAGCCATTGCAGCAAGCTGAGCCTCCAGGTTCAAAGCTGAGCCCAACAGTACACCCAAACTGTGAGCCTGTGTCTTCAGGTGAAATGTAACCTCATCTAGCACAGGCTGAATTCCTATTTCCTGATCTGCCTTCCAACGGACGAGAAGTACCTCTGTCTTGCTTTGATTAAATTTCAATTTGTTTGGCCTCATGAAGCTCATTACTGATGGGAAATGGGGTGCTCCCAAGTCCCATCCCAGTGTGGTGGCCTAGAAGGATAACATGATCAATGATATTGAAAGACAATGAAAGGTCCAGCAGAACCAACATAGACATACTCCCACTTGTCCAGTTCCATGGGTAGGTCATCCACCAAGGAGACCAAAGCTGTCTCAATTCCATAGCCAGCCTGAAGCCAGATTGAAATAGATTATCTGTTTTATCCAGAAACTCCTGGAATTGGGAGGCTACCACACACTCCAATACCTAGCTCAAAAATATTAGGTTGAACACTAGCCAAAAATTATCCACTATAAAGGGATTCAGGGATGGCTTTGTCAAAAAGGGCCTCACAACTGCCTCTTTTAGGCAAGCTGGACAATCCTTTTCACCCACTCAGCCAGTCCCCTCTGACCTATGCTGGATGGCTCGTTGCAGATGCAATGGTGGCAGCAAAAAATAATTTCTTTGCTACCTGTACTGCCATGAAGTAGGTCTTCAAATAGGCTCTAGTCTGTGTTCCATTAGACTCTCTCTGAGTCTTCTTCCACTGATGTCACACTAGTGACCTTGAACAGCCAAGGACCTGGTTTGTAGAGCATGGCAAAGGAATGATCTGTGAGAAACACGGTTTACTGTGTACGGCAATGTATTAGTTCAAGCTGCTTAACTGTTCCCACTTGCAGCACAAGAGGTGAAACAATCCAGTTATCATGGTATAAGAATCTGGAACAGAGTCAGCTTTTTGGCTGATTTCTCCACTGCTAAGCTAACAAAATAATCATAGAATAAATCAGAAATTATCTCTCTAGCATGTTGTGAAGAGACAAGCAACAGTCCATGGTTTGCTTTGTTTGTTCCCATTACACGAAGGAGCATCTAGGTAATATGAACACATTGGATTATCTTTGACAAACTTTAATTCTTTTGAATTCTGGCTTGCCATGAAATCCAAATGTGCCCAATAAGCTACATTATCTAAACAGTAATGATGGTAATGGTAATGACGATCATGGGGATGGTGATGGTGATGATGATGATGATGATAGTAATAGTGTTTGTTCCATTTACAGTATGGTTCTTTTCAAGATCTATTTAGCATCAATAACTGAGATGCCCAAAATTCTAGTGCTGCAAACATAATTTTATGAAAAGGTCCAATGTACAACATGAGAGCCTGTGCATTTCTAAGCAGTTCTGCAACACTCAGTCAAACATAATTACAGACCCCTTTTTCAAATCTTCAGATTGAATACAAAGCCTCAAGTACTCATACACATGGGCTATGCACCTGCATGCTCTACACTCTGTTCCATTATTTGTGTATAGGCAAATGGCTGCACAAGGTCCACTCCCCCACTGCAATGTGTAGCTATCTGTTCTCAGCTCTTATTTGCTTGTGCAGCTGAATTTTTTAAATGTCTCATAATATGGTGCCATTCCTACCGAATAAAACTGAAGTAAAATTAGCAGCCTCAGGCTTCAATCCCTCCATGAAGCACTACAAAAAGTGTACGACTATTCCAAAAATTAAAAAAAAAACAGAAATTTCTCGTTTAAAAGAATTTAAAACAGATACTTAAGCAGAGATTTGAAGGTCAGTGCTGCTTTAGCTGCATCCTATATGTCTGCTCCCACAATCCATGAGGAATACGTTCAAAGAACCCTGTGGGGGCCTGAAATCACGGATAATATTGGACAGTATGACATCTCTCTATGATTCCTGAGAAGCTAGAGGGCTACTTCCGGTAATGTCAGAGCTATTTCCAGTGGCGATATTGGCAGAGGGGCAATTAAAGTGCAGGGCAGGCAGGCAGGGAAGGGGTGGGTGGCAGGACTTGAAGCAGGCTGTGTACTATTGCCCTGATGGCAGGGGACAGACTAGGGCAAAGGGTAGGAGGGAGGGAGGTAAGTCTGTAAGGGAAGAGGTTGACCATGGATAACTGAAACTGCAGAAAGCAAAACTGCAGATAAGGGGGGGGGCTACTGTATTGCAGAACTTGCACTGAGTCAGAGACTAGAGGATCTCTGAGGTCTTTTCCAATTCTTTTATTCCACTGGGTCCACATTCATACAACAGAGAAAAATTCTTCTAGTTAGCAGTCACTTTTGTAAGTTCTCAACGGGTTGAAGTTTTGGCCAAAAATGAAAAAGATGAGTATTTATGAATTCTGCAGTGGTAAAAGTTTTGTATTATGAGCCCCCCCCCATGTTACAATCTAGTGTCTAGACACAAACAGTGAGAAGTTCTCTTTAACTCCAGCCTGTGGTTTCAGTGTGTTCAGCATGAAAACTGTGTGTGTCAGCATTCTTTTAGCTGGCTCCATGTGATTTAGTTTAAGCCAACCACAGAATGACTGTGATAGCTTTCTAAGATGCCACAGCTTGCAAGCGGGGTGGGGGTGGGGGACTGAACAGGAGCAATGCACACCAGATGTTAACGCAGAACATCTAAAATTATTTACCCAGATCTAGCGTACAATGAAGAATTTTCCTTCCATGCTATAAATATCTGTGTCCAATCCAAGAAGCCAAGATACCTAAATTCAGTTAGTATCATTCATTTCTCTCCACCCCCTTGTTATAAGGTACTGCATACTGCAGAAGAGTGCCTGCTTTTCAGGGGGACAGTTTTTCTGGAAATTGTTTGCTTCCACCTACATGTTATTAAACACACACAACTCAATTTCTTAGCCAGGGCAGGGAAAGAATTTTTTGAAAGTCCATAAAGGCAGAGTAACCTGAGTTCTTTCCCATGTTCCTGTGTTTTCTTCTTGGCAAAGCAGGTGGACTGTTGCCCCATAAAATATATACTGAAATTACAGGTATGGAGAACATTTAACTACAGTCAGCCCTCCACATTTGCGGGTTTCACTTCTGTGGATTTGATTATTCACAGATTCTTTGCTGTCACCTCTGCTGCTGCCCTATGCCATTTTTAATAGGGACTGCAAGCCTCGTGAGACTGAGAAATAGCAAATGAGGCTTGTAAGTCCCTATTAAAAATGGTGTGGGGCAACAGTGGAGGTGACAGTAAGCCCCACTAGCCATCCACTTCTGCCTTGTGAACGAATCCACGGAGGGTTGAATATGGTGATTATACTTGTTTTGTGTGTTAAATATGATTTAAGAGGACCTAGAGTTATTCACATTTTTTTCCACTTTCACAGGGGTCCTGTGCCCCTAATCCAAGCAAATGTGGAGGGATGATGGTAGTTGTCCATCCCTACAATGGAAGCACAGGAGTAAGATCTGATAATAAGTTGCGAACCTAATGGTAAATTAGGCAACCAAAATCTGCTTTTGTTAGAAACCTGCATATTGTTGACTAATTTATGATGAAAAATGGATTGTGAAGAACAGCCCCCATAGTCGTCTTCAAGATAAACTAATACTGGTAGGCAGTTTTAGAAGGATGTCTGTTCATTGAAATATTTTCACTGTGTCCTTTATCTGTTGATCTCAGAACTCAGTAGAATCACTAACATAACATAAAATATTCTAAACAATGCAGAACACTTGAACAAGATGAAAACAAAACTCCAACCAAACAGGATTTACTTTCTCCTGTAGGCTATATTCAGAGGAAGGCAAAAGCAACCCTCCTCTGAATGCATCTGGCCAAGAAAACATTACGATATCAATGCTGTAAGTTGGAGTCAACTTAAAAGTGCATAAAAACAAAAAATCCTAATTGTAGATTTGCTTCCCATTACATGTTTCCTGCTTCTATTTTACCAATATATATATATTGGTGTGTGTGCGCGTGTGTGTGTGTGTGTGTGCGCGCGTGCGTGCATATATTTATATATATAAAAGAGATTATAACATTTTAGCCCCCACCCCACCCCCCTATGAAAATCCAATATTGTTGAATTGACTACATGCCCCAGTGAAGTCAACACGAAGAACCACATTTAGAATGTAAAATGCTCCATGTGAGAAAGCAGTATTGTGGGAGAAGGAGTAGCAAAGAGTGGTTAAATACAGTCCTCCCTCCAGATTCACGGGTTTGATGTTCGCAAATTCAATTATTCATTAATGCTTTTTCTTCCCATTTCCTTTTCCCATTGCCATGCATTTTGCTTCAGCATGAAGAACTCACCTCAAGGCAAAATGAAAGGAAATGGATGATGAGGGAAGCCTTGCGCAAGCCTTGCTTTTCCCCTCCCATCCCTATGCATTTTGCCCCAGCATGGAGAACTCACGCTTAGGCAAAATGGAACGGAAGCGGGGAGGGAAAGCCTCATAAGTGGCTTCCCTTTCCCCTCTGGGGCTAACCCTTTCCTGTCCTCATGCACAACAGAAGGGAATGGGGGTCGGGGGAAGCCTCTTGTGAGCCTTCCTTTTGTCCTCCAGAGCTCCCCTCCCATTCCTATGCATTTTGCCCCAGTGCAGAGATCTCATACAAGGCTTCCCCTACCCACCATTCCCTTCCATTTTGTATGGGAATGGGAAACGGGGAGCTCTGGAGTGGGGGAAAAAAGGCTTGTGTGAGGTTTCCGCCACCCCCTTCTGTTTTGCATGGGAACAGGAGGGGGGCCAGAAGGGAATGGGGGGAGCAGGGAGGGTTTGCAGTTTCTCCACTTACACAAGGGTTTTGCTCCCCAAACCCTTGCAAAAGCAGAGGGGCCACTGTAATACCATGAGTACTTGAACAGAATGAATTTGCTGTGATCTTCCTGTTAAAAACTATAATAAGCTAGTAATATTTGGAGCAATATATATTAAAGGGATGGAGACTTCTACTTTTTCTTCTCTAAATGTTGAACATATCTATGAATTTAATAACTATATACTCACTAAGTTTGTCCAAATTACGAACACACACACACACACACACACACACGCAAAACTTCTATGCATCGATGAGAAAAAAAGAAAAACAAAACCAAAAATTGTATCGGGACACTCTGTTTTGTAACATGCAAGAAACTATTTCACTTTTTTTTCAAAACTCTGCATGGCTATAATCCAATAAAATAAAGTGAACATTCAATTTAATCAAACTTCCTCAAGGCATTTCAAAAGCATTAAAAAATACAATCAGTTCTCTTTATCCACTAAAAGAAAATGAGAGCACATATGAACTTCATCCCTCAAGGGAAAGGTTAAGGAAAAGGGGTGGGGGAAAGACAAATTCTAAGTTAAGAAATGGAATGAAAGGTTGGACTAGCAAATAAGTTTCTGGGATGCTGGTCTTTTCTTTATTACTGAGAAAACTTAGGTTCTAATCAAACACAATATCATTTCTTTTTTAAAAAAAAAATCCCAAATCATTCTGCAGACAATTCTACAAATTAATCTTCTGCTGACCTTACTAGCAGGTATTAAATAAATAAAAATAAGGTGATGTCTGTTTTGATATTTTTGCATTGTTATTTTAATACTGAATGATGTAAATCCTGGCTGCCATTTGGACAGTCTTCTGAAACCCAAAATTATGGATGAGTTAGAAGGGAAGCTTCTACACTGCTCTTATTCCTTCCCAGCATCACCAACAGTGTAATGCACAAGACCGCAATTTATACAGTGCTACCAGAACAACTAAAACAAGAGTGCAATTTATACAGTGCTACCAGAACAACTAAAACAAAAGTTAGGTAAAATAAAATAAATTCTGAATCCACAAAAGAGTGATACTTTTATTGGCAAACCAAAATGCACAAAACACATCAGGAAAACTTTAGAAGCTCCACAGGCTTCACCACGTAAAAATGTTAAAAAGAAAAGTGAGGGTGCTAGAGTAACAGGCCTACATTTTGTATCAGATGTTGTTTCTATTGTATTTCAGTTGATTTGGAGGGATCTCAATGCAAGCAGAGTTCCTGTGGGAACTGAGACAAGGTACAGTAAAATTTAGATTCCATTAGCAGCAATAAAGGGACTCCTCTAGGCATCCAGGGTGTCTTTGTCTTCACCCCACCTTAGTGACCTTGGAGGGACATCCCCACCACCAAAAAAAAAGGGGAGAGGATATTTTCAGTATGTTTCAGACCCAAGTGAGAACTTTTAACAAAACTGGAAGTGACTGGAAATCACTTGTTTTTTACTTCCAGATTTTTAGAAGCCTTTCCTGGGCCTAAAATGGCTTGAGAAGGGGAACATGGTAAAAATGCCCCCATGTCCCCTAATGGGCATTTGGGCTCCATTTTTGGGGGGGGTGTGAAAAATACTACTTTTTATTTTATTCCTGAGGGGCCTCAAGAGCCACAAAAATACCTCACTGAGGTCACATGAGACCCACAGGACACACTTTGCCCATCCCTGATGTAGGTAGGGGCAGAGAGCTAAGTGCTGTCCACCTGCTAGAGTTCAAGAAAACATCTGCCAGTCCATTTAGCTTTTGTTTGTGAAACAGGAGGAGTACTCCATCTTATTCTCCACTTTAGGCAGGAAACTGCCTTGGGGCTTGCCCTGCCAACAAGGCACATGTATTACTTTTCTTTTCACCAGCCTCTCCAAGTTTAGAAGATTGTACAGTTGGCCTCCACACTTCCTAGGGTTAGGGACACAGGACCCTCGCAAAAGTGGGAAAAAATTGCAAATATCAAAATGTGTGTGTGTGTGTATCTGTGGGAAGGGGGCTAAGGCATGATGGAAAGAGTGGGCACCCAGGGTCCAAACCAGGTGAGGGAAGAGGATGGGTTGGCACAGTGGCCCTATACTTCCTCTTGCTTTACCATCTCCTCCTTGGGGTGTGGAGGGCATCAGAAGAGGATTCACGTTGTTCATGAGAAATCAGGGTGCAAGCCATCTATCTAGCCAGGCAGTAGTGGTTGTGGAAGAGGAAGAGGACCAGAGGCAAGTTTTTAAAGGGCTATGCAGCCTGATCAGCTGAGAGGGGAGGTCCCCCTGAAAATGAAGTGCCTGAGGTGGTGGAGGGGACAGGGTTGGGGAAAACTGCAAATAATCAAATCCATGAAAGTCAAATCTGCAAATGTGAAGGGCTGACTGTATTGCACTTTAAATGAAGCAGATAGTATGTTTAAAGAAACCTAGAACTTGGAAAAGTTACTTTTTTGGAGAATCTTCCAGCCAATTATGGGATCAGCTATGCTACCTGGTAACTTGTAGTCCAAAAAATAACTTTCAAAATTCTGAATACAGTTAAGCAGTTGAACTCTTAAATAATACTGATTCTAATTTCACTTCCATTCACAAATATAATAATAAAGCATGATAGAATCCATACTGAATTCCATAAAGCATGAACTCGTTTCTACAGAGTATTAATCCAATGAAGCTGAATTAAATCAGACAGATATTGGCACGTTTTCTGGCACACTTGGACCAAAATCCAATGTTAGTTCCAACTAACAGACACACTAAATCAGTGGAACCTACGTAAATGTTGACTTACTAGTCTCCCACTGATTCAGTAGGCCTACTTTATTTGAGCATAACAACTAGACTGAGGTAGCTATATTTGGTGTTTACATGACTGCAACCATGATCTTGGAGTGTACGTGACTACAACCATGATCTTGACGCTCTCTAAACACAACTTCCAACAACGTTCATGTAATAACTTATCAATTATTTCCTGAATGCATTGGCTTGCAGTTAATGGGTGATGAAAACAAAGGGTCTCTGTGTTGAGCAAACATTCTATGCTAATATTCATAATAACAATACAGGCTACATGCACATGCAAAGGATGGTCAGAGTATTGTGAAATTAAATGAGCAGAACATCTCTTAATTCTGGATGGACAGAACATAATGGTAAGAAGAATTAAAAACAAGGCTGGAGGTTGCATCAAAATGCTGAGCAGAACAAACCTTTCTTCAGAAAAACTTGCGTATACATATTGCCATTATCTGAGAAGACTTGTAACTTTCTCTCATTCTAGGAAAATTGTGCAGCCACTTAGCCCAATTTATTCCAAGCAAGAAGTAATAGTTCCATATATATTGACCTTTAACAACAGAATTAAAGAGGGCCCACTGGCATGCAAAGCAGATCTTTTGCAAACATACATAAAGCAACATAGCTTTTGCATTCATCCTTAAGTTGCCACATAATGCAGATGTATTTAAGCTTACTGTTGTTTTGCACAAGACACATTGTTTGCCACTGGAAAAAAAAAATTAACCTTTGTCAAATATCTTCCAAACTCATTCAATTTGCATACAAAGAATCTAAGCACTGTTAAGTAATTAGACTTGTAAGTTAGCCGGTCACAAGCTTTTAAGCAAATTGCTTATTAATGCCAAACTTGAACTTTGCAGAGCAGTTCCACAGCTCTGTTTCTGATACAGCCTCTTGGTACACCAAGCTGCTTTGGACGACAGAGACAAAAACTGTTTGCCTTCCACCACACTGCCAAACATTAGTTGCAGCCAACTCATGCTTCATTGTTACAGGAAGTAAGTATAGTAGTTATGTAATATGCAGTTAAGTAATGTAAGCTGTCATGCATAAATGGGAGAAAAAATAATGGTCCTGGTCTTCACATATGGATCCAATTTCCTTTGTTATAAAATCCAGTCTTCTAGACTGTCCATATAAGATGTAGTAGAAGTAAGACTATTCTGAGTCTCATACACGCCTAAAGGGAATTCTCTGCAACTTATTAAATTTCTTCTTTCTTGCTCAAGTTAGATTCACAAGAATGCTGCAATACAAAAATCTGGATGAAGGACCAAGAGGAACAAAATCAACTCTGACCACAGAGGTATCTGCATGCTACAAAGAGACAGCCTAACTGTATGAAAACGCACACAAACACGCGCGCGCACACACACACACACACACGCATGCTGCCTCATCTACAATCATGAGGCACAGGTCAGTAAACTCCACCAATCCAATTTACCCAGAATAGTCCCAGTCCCCGTGAACCTCTTTGCACTACCCAATCATAGGGCATTTTGATTCCACTTTAACTGCCATGATCCATTCTATAAAATCTTGGGATTGGCAGTTTAGGGAAGGGTACTTAGAATTTTCAGCCAGAAAGCTCCAATGCCTCACCACATTACAAACTCCAGGATAATGTAGCCATGACAGTTCAAGTGAAATCATAGTGTTATAACTGTGTAGTGTGAAAGGGCCCCAATACAGTACACATCAGCTTTTCTTTTTCCATAGGCACACAGAACACAACTCTCAGATTATAGTTTGCTTTAAGCTACAGAGTCTACAGAAAAAGCTCAGAAAGATCCGGGGCAGCACCATGCAGCTAGACCATTTGGAAAATCCAGAAGTTTACATATAGGCTAAAGCAACCCTTTTTCATGCCATCAAGATCACACATACACAAGATCACACACATAAAGCCTCAATACAAAGGATTTGGTTTGCATGCACTATTTTCACTGAGCGCTGCTGGGTCATATATTCAGCAACAACTTATGTACTAAAATACAACAAAATGCAAAATCCACAGAAGTGTGGTATCTTTATTGGCCAACCAAAATACACAAAATATATCGTGCAAGCTTTTGAAGCCTCACTGGCTTCTTCATCAGGAAAGATGATAAAAATCATACAGGAGAAGTAAGGTGACAAAGTTAGAATCACGGGCCTACATTTTGTTTCAGATGGTCTTCTGTTGTCAGTTAAGATGGTCTAGAGCAGTGGTTCTCAACCTGTGGGTCCCCAGATGTTTATGGACTTCAGCTCCCAGAAGCCCCAGCCACTATGCTCAATGCTCAGGGCTTCTGGGAGCTGAAGTCCAAAAACATCTGGGGACCCACAGGTTGAGAACCACTGGTCTAGAGGGACATCAGTGCAGGCAGAAGCCACTCCTGTTCTTGGCAACGTGGGGACCAGAGGCAAAGGGTAATAAAAGACAAGTACATATAATTTCAACTCCATTAGCGACAGAAAGGTGGCCTCCTTTGAGATCCAGATTGTCCGGGTCCTGCATGAAGCAACGTGCCCCTTCCTTAGGCAGAAAACACTGACTTTCTCAAGATGTCCTTGTAACGTTTGGAAACCTTTTAGGTGATGTATAGGTAAAACTTGCCAATTGCAGTCCAAACGAAAAAGTTTTACCCCTGTTGGAGCTTCTGAAGACACACAAACAGAGCACTGATGTGAAGTACTAGGACCTCCAAGCACAGAATACTCCAAATTATTTCAATGTGGCTGTGCTCCTCACTGAAACTGGAATGCAAGTTAGTTTACTGCAAGCACCAGCTGAACCAGAGTCCATATATTAGCACTCCCTATTCCTGACAGCTGCTAGTACAAAACATAGCTACACAGAAACAGTCCTGGTTCTTCCACACTGGACAGTAACGTACAAGAAGCAGACTCATGAAACTAAAAGGGAATTTCTCATACTGCATGGATCCAGAGTTCAATTCTAAGAGGCATCTCTCTCATAGCTTCTTATCATGAGACCTAGGAAACAGCATACCAAGGGCTGCTTTGGAGTAGAATACACATATTCCATGGGAGATCTTCAATTCTTAAAAATCCCAAAATACTGCCAAGTATTTGAGCAAACCAATATTCAAGTAAGGAGTCGTCAACATGACAACAAGGACTGACGAATTTTTCCAGGCATCCACATCAAATTAAGAACAACAACAACAAAAAATCTATTTTGTTTGTAAAGTTATTACCAGGTTCCCCAAAAACAATGCCTCCTATCTCTTTTTGTTAATTTCATAACTACTGCATTTACCACTGTCCTTCTGAAGTACCGTGCTGACTTGTAAAATGCAGAAGACG
Source organism: Iguana delicatissima (assembly GCA_948472985.1). NCBI lineage: Eukaryota > Metazoa > Chordata > Lepidosauria > Squamata > Iguanidae > Iguana > Iguana delicatissima. The sequence goes on from CAOKZL010000428.1 coordinate 385,139, forward strand.
CAATAGCTACAAGTGATATCTAAGTCAGTTCCAAGTCAGAAATATCTATTCTCTAAAGCACAACTTTCTTTAAGGCAGCACCACGATGCCCTGGGTGAGGTGACATCTATGATCATTCAATTAATTTAGATGGATATATTCATGTCTGCTATGATCTGAACCACTAAATCTCCATTTTATATCAAGTATATTCAGATGAACAGTTATCTTTCCACATCTTTCAGATTTTTAATAATAGTGTACATATTTTAAGCAATAATAAACAATCCCATCTGTTTGACTCTTGCCTCACCCCCCCTCCCGTCAGCTTTGGCAAATACTCCCCCTGCCTTCCTTGTCTTTTCTTTTTCTTATCTCTAGTCCATCCTGTCTGTTCAGATTGTAGCAGAGATTAATATTCACTTCCTCACATGATTAGGGTATGATCTCAGCCAAGACCTGCAGATGCCATTATAATACTGATATAATGAAACAAAACTGTATACTGCAGGATTTTCTTTAACTTACATATGAAGCCTAATATTTCCTCTTCTCTAGGTTTCCTGCAAAGGAAAGTTTAATTCTGGCAGAAATCAAATTTTAAATCGCCAATTCTAATTTTTCCTATTTTATTTTTCTCATTACTGAGGCCCAAAATCATGGCACAACGGGTCGAGATAGCAAGAATATCCCTGGATTTGAAATCTGAAATTGGAATTCAGCTGACATTCAGCATGGTTCAATCCTGAATCACTGTGTGTGTGCATGCCTTGAAGTCACCTGTCCATGAATTTCACAGAGTTTTTAAAGCAAGGAATACTCAGAGGTGGTCTGCCACTGCCTTCTTCTGAAATACAGCTTACAGCACCTGGTATGACTTTGGAGGCCACCCCTGCAAGTATTAACCAGGGCTTACCCTGTTTAGCTTTCAAGATCAGATAGGATCTGGTACCTCTAGGTTATTTATGCATCCTTGTATGCCCGTGTATGTACATATGGGCCTTCGAGTCGCCTGCAGACTTGTGGCAACCCCATGAATTTCACAGGGTTTTCTTAGGAAAGGAATACTCCACTGTAATATAGCCCAGAGCACCTGGTACTCATAAGCAGTCTCCCATCCAAGTACTAACCAGACCTGATGCTGTTTAGCTTCCAAGATCAGAGGGGATCTGGTGCCTTAGGGTATTCAGACAAGTAATCTCCTTAGTGCGGTAAAAAGGAATCTAAGCCTGGAGCAATAAATACCACTGTCATTCAATGGATGGAGAACCTCATTGCTCTATCTGTGCATAAATATGTATTTTACAGACAACAACTTTGATCTTTTTCTGGTGGACACACAGTCCTATATTAATGTATATGCCTAACCTGTGACCATATCTGATGGTCTTTCATTTCCCTCCTTTCTCTTTTGTATTTTCAATTAATTTTTTTAAACAAAAAATCCCTATCTGTTATTTGTAACTTCACCTCATTTGAATGAACCCTCTGACCTATTTCAAAATTCTATTTTCACACAAACATGACAACATACTCACATCATAGAGACAGGGCTTCCTGTTATGGACACAGAGACAGGGCTTCCTGTTAAGCAAAACACATCTCCCCACAGGAAATATACCGTACTTCCATATACTCCTATCAACAAAACCACCAGGTTATCAGTATTATTTTCTTAGTGCTATTGTGGAAACCTGATCCACACCTCAGTTCCAAATGAAGAACCAACTTTAAAATTAAGCAGACAATCTTTACAGTAAAATGCTTCTGAAAGTGAGCCAAAAAAAAAAAAAATCACAGCCACACATAAGGAAAGGAATGGATTACTTTTAAAAAGCTCCTTAATGAAAATATTATTTGCATTTTAGCCAGTTCATACACACAACCATGCATCTATTCAAGCAGATTTCTTTAACTATTTTAGAACCAGTGCAAATTCAAACAGGTGAGTTGGAAGTAAAAGCACATAAGATTATTATTATTTTTCATTAATAGGAGACTGAATTTCAACCTCTTATTTAAATAGAGGACTTCAAAATTATTGTGTTACTACAATAATTGGGTAACATTCCTCTTGTCAAGCAGACTGCACGTTAACAGCCAGAATAACTGGCAGCAATAGCAACAGAAGTTATGTTTCTATGCCACTTATCAGTGCTAGGAAAGCAACTGATAAAGGTGAATGTGTGTAGAGAGGGGAATTTAAAACAAGGAAAGAGAGGCAGAGGCAAAAAATTCATGTACAGGCATACGTTACTTAATAAAGCCTATGACAAAGAAGCTCCTTTTTACAAAGTCATTTTACACCTGCCCAGGCCATCTTTTCCTTTCAGTCTAGCTGGAGGTTTTTAGAAAGCATCAGCACTGGGAGGATGGTGACACGCAAGTTTCTAGCGTGAGGCTGCAAGCAGCATGTCTGCACTAACCAAGGCAGTAAGGCTTGAAATGGGAAAGAATGGGATTCTACTTAGCTGATACTACTGCAGCAGTGTAGAACCTACAACAGCCAACCTACAACAGACAAACACTCCTTACTGAGCATACATGAACGAGAAGACAATGAAAAGAGTAGAAAGTAGGTAAATCTATCTCACCAGCTATTTCCAGATGTCAAAGAACCACAGATCTGTAAGTCTAGCCACCAAGGAAAATTATAAAAAAACAGAGGATGATGAAAGACCAACCCCCCACCCAAATCATCAGATACATTTTGGAAGATGTCTTAAGTCTTCAAGTGGTTTCTAGAGGGTTTTAAAAGCTTTCATTTACTTCTGCAAGGCTTACCTGACCTGAGTATTTCATTTCACATGTGCATATTGCTAGTATGGAGTAAAAACATTTGTTAAACTGCTAGCACACACTCTCTCTCTCTTCTTCTTTTTGTGAAGGAGCCTATCTCTATTCTTTCCCTGTTATTTATATCCCTGGTACCAAAGTTTCAGTGAAAGACTGGAGCCAATCTACCTCTTTAACTGAGGTATACCTTTAGCTGGATATACTGGAAAGCCGCTTCTGGATGATTGTCTCTCTCCTTCTCTTCTCTGGGAGATCTTTTGCCTGTGGAGCAGGAGATCTACTGCCTGGTAGAAGCATATAGGTTACTTATGTTCTGCTCATGTATTGGTAAAGAAACCACATCTTCCAAAAGCACCATAATCTCCAGTGCTCATTTCCAAGGAAAGCCAAGCATAAGCAGCATTGGCCCAGAACCTCTCACCACTTGGTGGACAACTGTAAGAAGACTGATGCTGCATCAGACTGTAGGCCCAACAGTCCACCCTACTGTTCACACTGTGACCAAGTGGATAACCACAGGAAGTGCGCAAGCAGGATGTGAGCACAACAGCAACCTAGTAACTGACACACACACATACTGCCTCTGCTATACAATATCCATTGTGACTAGTAGTCACTGACAGTAATGTTCTTCATCTATTTGGCCAATGGGCTTTTAGAGCTTTCTTTCTTTGATTGATTGATTGAGTGACTGATTTTTAACACTAATAATCTAATTCACAAAAAGTAATATACATTCCAAGAAAGAAAAGACAGAAAGAAGAAAAGAATAGAAAAGAAAAAAGGGGAGACACAAGAAAAAAAGGCATATAACTAAAACACAGAAGGGTTCTGTTCCCTCAAACCTAACTGTAAGCAAAAGAAAAATAAAAAAATATTATTATACAGTTCCAGATCCAGCCAAATGATGCTACTAATTAATAATAACCATAATCACAGATGATTACATAGTGTATTTCTTATTTGTCAAAAAGCCCATAAATTGTTTCCAATCCTTCAGAAAATCTTCAACTGGCTAATAATAATAATAATAATGATGATGATAATAATAATAATAATAATGCATATCCTTTAGAACCCACGTTATTTTGGTGACCTTAGCAATCCATTCTTCAATTGTCAATGTGTCAATCTGTTTCCATGTCCGAACAAACAATACTCTTGCAGCTCTTGTCATATACTGAAGAAGTGATCCATATTTACTGTCCAATTCTTTATCCATAATGCACAACAGAAACATCTCTGGTTGCATTAGAGCACTCTGATTTGACAGCCATCAATACATTTTGCAGTAGCAAATGCTACAGTTTATCCATTGTGAGACGTGCTTCCTTTTACGTGTTCTGAACCTCCCAGCATTAACCTTCAGTGGATGACTCTGAGTTTGAGCATTACGAAAGAGAACAAAGAGATTAAGTGGACAGCCATCAAATTATTCACTTTTGTAGGCCTCTTTAAGGTGCAACACTGCAAGAAGATGTCTTCAGCACTACCTCCTCCTCTCATTAATCTGGCAATAGCTGATGAGGAGACTTTCAAATGGATCACATGCATAATTAACAATGCTCTACATTCTGTGCGCAGTCCAGAGAAAAACCAATGGGAAGCAGTCACACAACTAAGGTCAGAAATACTATTGATATCTTTGGATGAATCCAAAGAACTTTACCACATTTGCGTTCTCACAACAAACTCTATAGAATCTCACTTTACAGATGGAAACTGAAGCAGAAGCACAACAATTTGCCCAGAGCCATGCAGCAAGTCTCTTAGCTGCATCTGGATCTTTGCTTGAAGCCACATCTCTAGAGAGATGTGGTCACTTTTAGGCATTTCTGCAATTTTGAGTTGTGTAAGCAACGTAGGGGATGAATCACAATAATGCAGCCCAGCCTCTCCCCCACTGAGGCTTATCCTACCATCAACACTGACTACCTCCTTAAATTATTATTTCAAAAAAATTGAAGCCCAGCTTTCCAAAGGGAAGAGTCTATCAAAACACATTTAGCCAGTACCATCTTGATTTCCAAATACTTGGGTTCCAACCTAGCCTCAGGGGCATTCCTAGGGAAGACTGTAGTTCTGCTCACAGCAGAGCCAGAGAGTTGGTTGATCAATTCAACATCTGAAATGTAGAATAGGTGAGCACTCAGCCAGCAAACAATTTTGAAGAGGAACACATTAAATAATGTGGGCAGGGAGAAAGAAGAGCCCTCATCCACCTACTAACCACTCTACTGTAGATATACAACCACTTCCTGTTTGGCAATCCTATGATCAATTATACTGGTGGGATTGGGGCAGGGGAGGAATCACATTTCCAGAGACCACAACATATTGCCATTTAAATGCCGGGAAACTTTAACGGCAGTAAAGGAGAAGAGTTTTGGATTCCTACTTCAGATCAGCAGCTCCTGAAATACTGCTTAGAAACGAAGGTTGTTTGGAAAGTCCCTTAAAAGCTCAGCCCTAAAATTTAAGCCAATACTCAGAATAGTCAGGAGTGTGAGTTTCACTTCTTGAAAGCTCACATGTTTTATAAATACATGAATGTATTTCTGGCAAAAAAGATTATCTCCAGTAAAATTATGTTTGGCTCTTCCAGATTTCACCATTGTTCTGATTTCTAACTATGACAATTCTACTTTGTGAAAAGAAGAATCCTGGGAAGACTCAGAGCTTATCCGATTCTGGAAAAGAACATATTAACAATAATTTCTATACCTCTGTAAAAGTGTCTGTACTCTTGTGCACAGTCTATAAACCCTCTCTCAGTGAGGACAACATCATGGGTGATTACACACAAATAACTGGTCACGTGAACTTCACCAATAAGCTTACAACCATGTCAAATTTGTACCTCTCTTGAAAGGATTGTGTAAATTTTGGTACAATAAACAAACAACAAGAAAAACATTTACTTCCAATGTATATATTTTGTGTTCTAAGAAAATAAAAGACAAACCATTCTTCCATCTTTGCCAGTGGAAGTGTTCATCTCCTCTTACAAATAAATAAATAAAATAAAATTTACAAGTTATGTCAAAGACTACTTTTATTGCTGACACTCTTCTGAAAGATAAAGGTTATGGCAATTACGCAGAAGATCCTGCAGTATCCAGCGGACATTAGTGCTATAATCGTATACTAAAAGAATATAATTAATTGTTTTAAGGTCCTTCCAAGTCCTGTTCTCTGTCTTTCAATTTATACATGCTTAACTGAAGCATTAAAAAGTAATAAATACTAAAAGGCAATGGTGTATTATAGATTCAGTACAACAAAAAGGCTCTTTAAAAAGGACTCATCTGCTACTAGCAACCTAACAGCAGCAAAATTTGAAGGGGAAAAAGAGGGGAAACCTGTGCAAAATCTCTTAAGATATTCAGAGTAATGTCTGCAACAGTCACATTCATTTTGTATAATTTTTTACTTCCTCTGCCACATTTCCAAATTTAGGAACAACCCCCTCTAATATTTGCTTTTTAAAAATATGAGACAGCAGTGACAGCCCTAAGATTAAGTAGCTGGGAATACAGAATCAATACACTTCTGGTTAAATTGAAAATAAAGGCCTTATGAGTCCTTCTAACACAATTCCAAGTGGAAACAGCTCATGTATTTGTTCTTTACCCTAACCATAGCAGAACTACACTTAGGTATCCTTGACCACCATAGGAAAATAAAGTCTTAACAATCATGGACATTTTTCCAACTGAAAACTGGGGGTAGGGAAAGAGATCTGTGCAATGTTTGTGTGTGTGGCAACAGAAAAACAGCCCTACTGCCAAGCAGAATTAGCTCAGAGGTGCCTTTCTTTCTCTGCTAAGTCAAGCCATTACTGTTTCTTCGAACTGCACGTACATAAAACTCTACTAGCTAAAAAGAAGCAAAGTTCTACCATTCTTGTTGCCAGGATTTGTAGGGAAAAAAGGGGGGAGGGAATGCTACTGCAAAATTTGAATAGTAGGAACAAACAAATCTGTGTCAGCAAAGCCCAAACATGGGGGTGGGAAGGAAGAGGAGAGAAAAGCCACCCAGAAGATGACCATAAAGTTATGTTTTCTAGCAGCTGTGTGGTTCTTTCTGCTAGGGAGAGAAGCTGAGGCCGTCTTGAGGGAAGAGATGTGGGAGTGAGGCAGGGAAGAGAGAAGGGGAGGCAGCTCTCTGTGTCAGAGCTTTCTCAGAGCTGTACAGGAAATGAGAAGTCAAACAAAGGGCCACTCTGTATTCTGTAGTACAGACACCCTTCAATCCCTGGAGCAAAGTAGTAAAAACTCTTTATTATGCCCTAAAAACAGCCGTCAACGTCAAACAAACGAACCAAAAAAACAAACAAACCATGTCACCCTATGATTTAATCATTGTCCCAATTTGTCTATACCTCATGTAGAAAGTAAAGCATGTACATCTAACGTGTATTTTCAAAAAGAACACTGTCCAGTAGAAAATATTAAACAAAACTTCTTCCACACAGCCATGTTTGTAATCATTTCACACACCAAAATACACAAGACATGCAACTTCTTGCCTTTAAACATCACAGGCAATGTTTCATGAAAAAAAGAAGAACATCTCCAAGCAAAAAAAGACCAAATACTGGGAACAGACAGTTGAACAATCCTAGCTGTACTGATAAGAAAAAAGCAAAATGCTGTCAAAACCAGAACACAGGAGAGATAGCCACTTGAACTCACAAAGGCTTAGAACAACAGTGCAGAATGAATGTATGTTACCTTCATATTGGCGGAGAATGCCAATATTGTTGTTCATCTTGTCCAAGTACTGATAGTTCAACAGGTCCATCTTCATAAATAGCATTTAGTGGGCTAGCAAAGAAGACCAGCTTGCTTGCTTTCGCCCTCCAAAACAGCGACAAGAACACAGGCAAATGCTGCTGAGTAGCTCCTGGCTCTTTTCCGAGTTCCACAAGCTCAAGGCCCAGCCTCCAACTAATCAAAACAAAGTATATTTTTAAAAAAGGGAGTTGGAGGGGAAAGGGGGAAGAGAGGAAGATAATCCCCTTCCTCTCGCACTAGAAGCAGAGAGTCTGAAGTATATTGTGTCCCCAGTCCTTGTTAAAAATGCTTATAGATCGCACTCCAAACTGCTGGGGAAGAGTGGTAATAAAAATGGAACGGCGAAAACTTCCTAGGACAAAGACATGCTAATTCTCCTCACAGCCCGCTGCAAGTTAACTGCACTGACATGCAGGCTATGCTTGGTATGACTCCTATGTAAACTAGCTTCCTCTTTCTAGCAGACAGAGATGACTGAGCATGCTCACTGAATCCCTGGAGCTCCTCAAATGTCAGGGATATTTTCTGCACAAGATCAGTCCCTCTAAACGCACAGAGTGTTTGAAAGCAAGGCAGAGGAGGAGGAGGAGGAGGAGGAGGAGGAGTTGCTGAAGAAAGCACCAAAGGGGCCATGTCAGATTCTGCCTTTACAGGAAGCAGAGCTGCCAAGGCAGAACTGGGAAAGGCGGGGAAAGAAAGAAAGAAAGAAAGAAAGAAAGAAAGAAAGAAAGAAAGAAAGAAAGAAAGAAAAGGAGGAGCAGCTCTTGGTAAAACATTAGCCACAGATTCAGACAACTCTTCTTCTTTTCTTCTGGAAGGATTTTTAAGACACTTGAATTAGAACTCAACTTTTTCTTTTAGTCCTCCACCCAGATTGCTTCATTTTAATTTTTTTTTCTACATTGTTTGAAATTGCAAATTAATCTCCATTAATCATTAACAACACACTGTTAATCAAAGCTAAAATTACAAATTAATATTAAAGGATTAGTATTTTAGGCCATTTTTTTAAGAAAAGCAAGTATTATCACTAGATCATCCACCAGCTGCAAGTGTGTTAAAGGGGGAAACAATTATTATGGTGGTATGGTTTAATAAGTAAATTAGTATATTTGAAATACAGAACTTTGATTTTTTTTTTTAATTATGAGAGTGGCATTTTAGTATCTAGAGATCTGACTATTTGAACCTTCTCTGCCTTGAAAGTAACCAAAGGAGCTCTCTCTCGCTCCCCTTTCTCTCTCTCTGTTTCTTGTGCTCTTATTTCAGGATGTGGTTTGTTTTGCTATGCTTCAGATCTTGATCCTAATGTTTCCTATTTGTTTATACAGATGGATGTGAATCATCCTCGGAGGTGGAATATCTGTAATCAGTGTCATCATATGAATCTTTCGTCAGTAAAAATCAGTCTGGTAGATCAATGCCTGAAAACCAACTTCCTTTACTAAAATTAATGCACTAGCAGAGGAAGCTTGGCAGTTAAGAGATTTAATACTTTGAAAATGATTTCCTCTAACTTCATATATCTCATGCACATCTGCATAATCTTTGGAGTGGGCCCAGTGAAATCAATGTGACTGAAGTTACACATGAAGGTCTTAAATCCCATTGATTTCCATTAGTCCACTGTAATTGTATACCTAGTCTGCATCTAACACAATCTATTTTTTTAAAGCTACACTCAAACACAAATACTAAAAGTCTACTAAAAAGCAGACTGAGAATAAAAGGGAGAATGAAACACTAGGCCGTCACTGTGGCCTGTGTATCATATTCCAACCTCCTTTGTCCGGGCTAAAATATGCTGTTAGCAGTGCCTAGAAGAAACACAATAAAATGAACTGGACCTATTAGTCATATTTACCCCAAGTTCCATTGATTTCAACAGGCCTCTAGGTACAATTAAATTTTCGATTTAGCCATATTTCTCAAATTTCATCTGACACACATTCAAAATTGATGCCATCTTCCCAAAACAAGTTTAACTAGATTTCCTCTCTCAAATCTGAACATCTTTAAACACTCTGCCCCCTTAAACCTGGGAAAGGGAAGGTATGACCCTACATATGTTGTTAGTCCACAACTTCCATTAGCCCACACCACTGACAATACCGTCTAGGCCTGATAAAAACTTCACATCACGACCACATACCCTCCACGCCTGCCTAAAAACAATGTTAACATGGCATTCAACTGGAAAAAACAATAAAGACTTATTTAACCAGGTGACTTCACATGTTGAAAAAAACAGAAAGTGGGGCAAAACAGGGAAAACAAAGTTTTAGTAAAATGAGTTTTGTTATACCCACTGTCACTTTGTCTGAAGTAATACTATGATTTCTTGTTATTCTGAAAAATCTACTAATTACCTAAACATGGACCAACAATATTTTTCACTTTCCAGAAAGCACAGAGAAAAAGATACCACAGTTGCATGACTCCACCCAAAAAGATCACCAGCGGTCTATTCTGGGAAGCTGTTTGACGAGTGCCTCTCTGTCCCACACTGTGTGAGCCCCTTCCAAGTGGTTCAGGAAATAGAATGTTTCAGTTTAGTTTCTTGCCCAGTTCCTTCTCCTATCCGGTTGCAAAATGTGGTCTCTAAGCATATCTATTTGCGGTGTTTGACATGAATGCAGTGGGAGGAGCTGGCATCTCTGTTTACATTACAATAGAATACCATATAGTCCTGGATGGGCTATTCAGCTGAGGTTTTCAGAAAATGAACTAAAATAGTGGTTCGCAAACAATGTTTTGGACTTCAGCTTCCAAAATTCCTGACTGTTGGCCAAGATCGCTCAAGCTTATGGGAATGGAAGTCTAAAAGTTTGGCAATTAGTGAACTAGGGTAATGCTAGAAGCAGTGGAAATTTTTTGGGAATCAGGGGCTTGAGAAAGAGATTAAAGAAGGCTAGGATAGCATTTTTAAAAAGCTGCTGAAAAGAAGAATGAGAACATTCCAATTTTGGGGTCCCTAAAGGGAAAAAACCCCCCACTAATGGTAATATTAAAAGTTGAAGCAAGGTACATTTTGTCTGGCTAACAAAAATACTATCAAATTTTAAGAAACAATTCAGTAATAAAACTTTGGGTTCTTTATAGATAATGGCCATCTTCTTTTCCTTAACCCTTTAAGAGGCCAGCGCATAAGAACCTATTGGAAGCAGCGCTGTGTTCAAATTAAAGTCTCCTGTGATTCATTGATCCTGGGTTTTCAAGTTGTAAATCAGAATGTCCCTGTATTTATAATCTTTCAAAGGACTTGTGTAGCAATTTAGAAGAGTGCATATCCACCTTGATTGTCTCCTTCCTTCCCAGAAGGTATACCAAGAATCTTCCCACAATATTCTTCATTTAAAATGTTTAAAGCAAATGGGCAATATAGAGATTGAGGACCGATCTTTTTACAAATGGAAAATGTACTCTATTCTGCATTCCCTGCATAAAGATCAACAATTAAGATTAAGATTAATATTGTTTCTTCCCAGCTTAATACTAAAGCACTGAATTACCACCTCTCATAAAATGTTTTTCAAAAAAAGTGTGTGACTCCCTATACAACTTTTTTGCTGACAATATCATACTGAATAGTATCAAAATCCTTCTTCAAATCCTTTTTCCATCTAATCTCTTCTATGAATCCAGCTAGTTTTTGAACATTTGAAATTACATCTGTCTGTCTTTTTTACTTTCTTGATAATTGTGACAGTATCCGATTGTGGTATCTTATCAATCCTTCGAAAAATGTATTCAAATTAACAGACTGCCTATTTTTTGACAAAAACAAATATTAAATATTTTTAAAAATCAAATGATATTGCTTCCTATACATTATCTGGTGACAGCTCAATTTCAAAATGCAAGTAATCACATGTTGACTGGATTTACATTTTCTGCTTAAAGCTTACTGTCTCTATAAAGTTAGTGGCTTATATTCCTTAATTTCAGGTTTAGTTCTGAGGTCATAAAGGTGCCTCTAGTCAACATCTGCATTTTTAATTCAGCTTTCTGAACATGCCCATGCTCTTCCTAGACAGGCTTTGTCAATGGCCTCCTACTATTCCCCCATTTATTTCCAGGACATCAACTGGCCAGCCATATAGCCTCACTATACCAGCAGTCATAATGCTAGGGCTACACCACCATAATAGTTCCTCTGTGCTCCCAACAGCAAAGTAGAAAGCAAAACAATAGTAGCATATAAAAGGCAGAACGCAGCATTATCCACCCCTATAGCATCCCTGCCATTACTACCTATGATCCACCAACCACAGCTCTGAGCACTCAAGATGCCCCCCTAGCGCCCATCAGGTAAGGCACAGCGCAACATAGCAGTGGCAGACACTCCATGATGGTATCAGGAAACCAGCCCCACACACCCTCTTACATACCAGACACAAGCACACTGCTAAGACTTCTTTCTTAGAAGACTCTGCTTCCCACTGGTTCAAGGACAGAAACTGGCATTTGTATCCATAAACTCAAGAACTGTCCTCAGACAAGCTCCTGACGGACCAGACCAAACAATTAGCATTTGGCCATTTCGCATTTTGAAATGAGAAAGCAAAGCTTTATTTATCAATGCTGCAACTGAAGCAAACGCTTCTGGGCCCTCAATAGTTAGAGCTACCACGGTCTTGCTTGAACTGTTCATGGGCACACAGACACATATGCACAAGCTTCTCAAACAGAAAGTTTGAGGAAAGGACATCACTTCCTGTCACCATTTTGAGGTGGTCTGCAGAGGAAAAGAGGTATTTGGGCTTGGAGGCACAGCCCCATAGGTGGCCAGGGAGAATTGCCCCTGCCCTTCAACCAGTTGTCCACCCTTGCGTTAAGAGAATGTCTCATGCACATGTGACCTAAAGAGGGGGGCTGTTTTTGGACAAGCTGCAGAGACTCAAAAGCCTTGTTAACAAAAGAAAGAAGGAAAAAGTGCTATGTCAGTCACACCAACTGGAAAAATACCACGTAGAGAATGTACATTTTGGTTTGTATGAGAGGAAAAAGCATGGAGAAGGAAGACAATCAATGTCAAGGAAGAATGAACTCCACAACAAACAGCAAGATTAAAGAGAGCACTGTGAGCCGCCTACTAACAGAGTAAACAAGAGCAATGCAAAACCTTTAAGAAATGAAAGCGTAGCCTCAACATGGCTATTCCCACCTTTTTAAAGTCCTTGTGTAAACAAAGGGGGAAAAGGACAAGGAGTGGGATTAAATCCATGTCTTCCAACTTTGCACAACAGCATAGTTATTCACATATTTATACCCTATATTTTTGCTTATGTCACACAAAGTAGTTAATTCACACTGAGTTCTAATTTTGAAAATACTGAGACTGACAGATCCAAACAGCAGCAAACAGCTATTATTATGTCCCAGCCACAAGCCATAAAGAAGATCCCACCCTCAAGATCTCTAGGTAGCTTTAGCAGTTGCCCTCATTCGTCAAGGTCCTGCTTTCCCAGGACAACATTGTGTATGCTCAAAAATACTATTTAAAAGTTATGTGTGTATTAATATATAATGCTGCATAACAGCAATGGTAGCATTCAGGGATGCCTCTCCAAAGTATATTACACTAATAAGTGGAAGTGGCTTCTGCGATCAAAAAGAAATCTGAGGAACAATTATGTCTGAGAATGGGAAGCTTCCTACCTTTCACATTATGTTCCAAGGCAGACAGAGAAAAAAGTGATACCATCCAGTACAAAAGGGTTCTATATTGAACCAAAGCTTACACGAACAGCAAAAGAAAAAAGCCACACATGACATATAGAACAGTGATATAAATATAGAACAGTGAGATGCTTTATCAGAGTGACTCATCCATCAGTCAGCACCCTCACTCAGGTGTCTGTCTAATACAGCTCTGTCCTGGGGTGTAATGGCCCTGTCTACTTCAGCACATCTAATAAATTCAGCATTTATTGAACAGTATCAGAGGTAGAAAGAGGTCAGACAGGGTCAGAGTTACATGGGGTTTTCCATCTTATTATTTATGCAAAGGCCTCCTACACTTGCAAACTTGCTTGAAGGAGGAGCAGCTATAGACATTCCCATGTTGGATGCTGCTGAATTCCTGTCCTGCATTTCTGAGTGGCACAGGACTCTAGAGAAGAAAGAGGGAGCAGATCAACACAAGAAAAAAAATATGGTGTGCCACTGGCTACTGCCACCACTGCTATCTACCTGAAATCAGGGTAGATTATACTCACCCATCCAACGCAGAGACCTGTAATAGAACTTTACTTGTGCTAGGGTTTGTTTGTTTTTTGTTCTGTTTCATACACTCCAGTTCTAATTCTACAAAACAAACTTTTGTTTGTCTAGCACAAGCATATCAATAGGTATTCAAAAATTGGTTGCTGGGGTTGGGTCCCACATAGCCTTGTCTAGTCTATGGGCAGCACTTTGGGAAGCAGGGCCTTTAGACTGAACATTACATATTTAACCAGTGTTGGAGACAGTAGAATAACCTGCTGGATAATGGAGGCTTGTTAAACAAATGGAGTTTCTCTATACTGCAGAGGAGACTTTTAATATGTAGCCAGGGTTGACTAGGTGTCCTATACCCCTTGAAGCACTTGGGAGGAAGGATAAGAATGTTCAGGAGTTAATCCCTCTGCTTACCTGTGTGGCATCTCTTTTTCTTGCATCCCAGTTTTCAGACATGCAACTGCAATTTCTATGGCAAGTTTGTGTCTGGTGTCCTGCAAAGTCTGTAATCGTTCTGAGACAAGGCAACTGTTGTTCTTCACCCTTTCCTTCCTTTGTTGTTTGCTCAAAGAGCCAAGTCTAAGTGTTCCCTTTGCACAATAGGCCCTTTGACCAAAGCCCCCAATTTGGCATGTGCGTATTTCATGCCACAGCTATGATAACAAGGGATATAACTCCTTTCTGGTATGTAGCATGTGTCACATTGCTGGACCTATATGGTCAGGCCCCTGGTTAATCAAATCTAAAATTCAGATGAGGCTGTGGTAAAAGACAGTGAGCAGAGGTGGGGGAGATTTAGGGGATAGTCCTCCAGAGTAATCCACTGACCACAAAGTTGTTCTTACATCATCTCTTTTGCAAGTACAACATTACAGCATTGTCTGAGCAGAGTCTGGCTACTATGGAGTCTGGATTAAATTCTACTCTTCCTGCTCCTTCAACTCTGTTTTTATCATTATGACCATGGTATGGGATCGCAGGTATAGGACTACATGGGTAATGTACATCAAGTGCTCAGCTCCAATGTAAACTACCTACATTACATTTGCATTACACTATACCACTGTGTTACAAATCTTGTTCCACCACTGCAAAATGAATGGCGATCTTATTCCTGCTAAAGGACCACAACTCCAGGACAAAATCAATCTTAACATCTTCAACCATCCATCTTTGGAGAAGATTGAGAAGCGACATGATAACCATATTTAAATACCTGAACAGATGTCATGTAGATGACAGAGCAAGCTTGTTTTCTGCTGCTCTAGAGACCAGAATACAAATGAATAGATTCAAATTAGAAGAGTTTCCACCTAAATATTAAGAAGATCATCTTGACTGTAAGAGCCATTTGTCAGTGGAACAGATTATCTCAGAGTGTGGTGGACAATGCCCATTTGGAAGTTTTAAAACAGAAATTGCACGGGCATGTCTCGGAAATACTCTAGTTGTGCACTCCTGCACAGCAGGAGGTTGAGCAAGAAAGCCTTTGTGGTCCTTTCCAACTCTATGCTTCTATGATTCAAGAGATCTATTTTTTTATCATCATCATCTCACAGCATTTCAATAGTGTATAATTATGAATATCTCCCAAAAAAATAAGGCTAGCAGGACCTCCTGGTATCTAAGGTTCAGTCCCTGAAATTTTCTAATTTGCATCCTTTGTTTTCTTTCACTTTTAAAACATTACGTCAAAATTTCTGTCCTCATGCAGTAGAGAACTGCATACAATGAAATGCTGGAAGCAGTCCATTCGATTACTTGCTACATTATAATTAAAATAACAGCAACAACAAGAATTGGTATTGAATGACATAAATAACACACTCATTCTTAAATGCCAAGTCCTTAAACATACACATATATAAATATTATTGAGGAAAAAGTTGCTAAAAAGACCAAGAAGTGTCTTTTACATGAATAAAATGTGCTTTGATTGTTATTCCTAAAGAAATAATTCCCAATGGTTTTTTAAAATAATTCCATGAAAAATATAACCAGTACGCAGGAAGATCAACTTGAAATCAGTATTAAGCATGTACTACTGTAGAATTTGTTCCATAAATATCAAAGACTTCATCACAACATTTTATGATCTACATTTACTGATAAGAATTTTTCATTTTAGCCATCCACTCTGCACATTTCATTTTGGGATGTTGGTTTTTGCTCTGTGCAACTGCCCCTGTTGTAATATGATGAAAATTTTATACATCAAAGCACAAAACACAAAAACTAAAGCAGCAAAGGAAAACAGTCTCTTGAAATCCTAAAAACTGAAGTTCTACATGAGATGTTTAAAATGTAATTTTAGAATGGAAGATTGTGGTTGGGGGGAGCACAAATTAAATTGTTTTTTATGCACTTTACACCTGGGTTCCACTGAAATATACTTAACTGAGAATGGATATTTCTTTGCAAAAATAAGTATTACCTGAGCACAGCACAGACAAAATGCTATTGCGGCTGGGTCACTGGCCTTATATCTTGTACAGATGTGTCCCAAGCCTAATACTTCCTCTTGCATGTCATCACCTTTCGGACTCACTGCTTCCTATACTGTTTTCCTCCTTATGCTCATATGTGGCCATTTAACTGTCACTTGAAAATAATACTTCATGTATCTGATAAAGTGAGATTTAGTTCATGAGAAATCCTGTACCACAAAACCCTATGTTTCTGTTGCAACAAGTGAACAAATACAAGAATTTTAGTTATTTTCTAGGATACATTATTAGTACAACACTGTCCCCTGTAGGCAACTGTGAACAATGCATATGCTTCTACCTTTTCAGCCAATCACACTTATTAATGACTGACAACTCTAAAAACTGACTTTCACTGATTTTCATTTTCTCTTCCACTTTCATCAGGGTTTGCTGACTACATGCTTTTTGTGTTTCTACTAACTATTTTTTTGAAACAACAATTGTTATTTTATTCCTGAAAAATGTGTCAAGTACCCCGGAAACTGTACGTGCATATATTCAATATGCACAATTCATTTCTGCCACCACGAAATATTTGGATGAAATGAATGGCGGGGGGAGAAGGTAAACATTTTGCCTAAGGGTTCATTTAGTCCTGACTGAAAAATTTCTAAATTTTTTTTTAAAAATTCTCTTTGAAGGAATCTATATAAATATTACAGTCTCTATTGTCCCAAAATATGAACTCTGTGGGAAGCAGAGTTGGCCAATCACATGAAGACCTGAGGAGTTTAATAGAAGAATTTAAGTTCTTCAGAACTAAGAACTTAATTAAAGAGCTAGTATGCACCATATTCACAGTCAAATATTACAAACAGGAAAAAAAAATCCAGCCCAAGATCTTGACTCTTCAGATCTCTTCAGACAAGAATTTAATACAACTAATCATTGATCAGAAAGATTTTCTAGAAGGGAAGATCTAAAAAGGGAGGAATAATACTATTTTACTGAAAAGATGGGGTAGTCACCACAGAAAGACAAGTTCAAAGATTCATACACTGTCAAGGACAACCATTAAGTCCAGCAGCAAACTTATATCCAAGATAATCACTCTTAGATTTGTAAACAAAGGATCCAAGAGTAGTACCCACTCGTAAGTACAGTTCCTTTAAAACCTCTACAGGCATTAAATGTTCACTAGAGAAAGTAGAGGCAACAAGTCCACACTTCTCTGCTCATGTACAAAAGCCCTATACCGGCTCACCACTGGAGTGCGGGGAAGGGCAGCTGCTAGTAGTCAGAAGGGTGGCAGTGGAGGAAAATGCAAAGGGACAAACAGGTCTGAGGAGACTGTCTTCTCAGACGTCCAGCAAGACTGGAATTCTTTGCTCCAGGAATCTTTCCTGGTTCCTAAGTGACTAAGCATTATGGAGGCAGAAGAGTTCTAAAACTGCTTTGATGGTAAGTTGAAAGGTTTTATACCCCACAGAGAAGTTAGGGAACCTATACCACACTTGTAAATATCAGACAAGCTGCAGGTAGACCTTGGCCTAGTTTTAAATCCTACTTACTTTGCAAAGTTTGCAGTCTTTGGTTTGTATCTGCCCATTGTGGAGTGTGGACATTAGGACTTTGACAAAGGCAATGGAAACACCTCAAGGAAAAAGTTCCCCTGCTTATTGGTGGGCAAAACATTTTATGTTAGACTGTGGTATTATGGGAATATAGACTATGATAATGCTTCCGAGACTACAGCAAACTTCAACTCCATCCTGTAGCAATACATTTACTGCACCAACCAAACAGTGCAAAAATACCTCATGCCAGCTTTCAAAGCTTCATTGGCTTTTATATAAGGTGAAAGATGTTAAAAAGCAAGCACAGAAGAGTATGATGTTGTTGTTACAGTCTCTACATTTTATATTGTGATAGGTTGGGAAGCGTTGCCTCACATTATGTCTACACACGTGGCTAACTTGTACTGTTGTTTCTGTGATGTGACATATGCTCCCCCCGCTTCTCTATGTCACAATGTATTTGAATATTTAGGCTTTCTGTTGTTTTCTTTTTAAAATATCAAAAATGTTCAGATAAAAACAATGCTAAAGTATGTCACAATCTGTGAAAGTGGAAAAAGGAAATTTGGATCAAATACTGCCACTGGGAGCTTGAGGCCACTGGCTAAGTTACAAGAATCCCAGGCCTACATCTATATTTATGGCCTGAGCTTAAGCAAACCAATTTCTACAAAGGGCCCATTATCAAATGTATGGCTGACATAACATTTAAAACTGAAACATACTGACTCTTCACTACACTAGCTTTTGATAAATGTAAATGAACTGTTAAAGCTATTTTTTTTAAACTGCAGTCACCTAAAGTACAAAAGAAAGGCTCATTATTTGCAATTTTAATATATCCTTTGCTATTCATACCTGCAGACTGTGTTAAACACATTCCAGGCTCAAAAAAAAAAACACTTGCTCATAAAAGTTTAGATTAAGAAGATTAGGAAAATATTAAAAAAATTAAAGTCACCACCACAGAAAAGTAATTCCTGTACTGGCAAGTGCAGACATAATCCATTCAATAATCCCTTCATCCTACAGTATTCAAAATCAAAATATAAAGTAACACAGTGATGCTGACATATTCCAAATACAGAGGGCTTTATTACATGTTTCCTAGCTTTATTCTACAAGTGGTCAATTACAACTCAAATGTCAACTGCCATGAATTTCTCCTCTAATCATGCCAGTGTGTCTTCACCAATACACACAACTTTTGGAAACTGAAACCGGAAGAACAGTGTTGGTCCAACAGCTGATAGTAACACCAACTGAAGCAGGTCACTTCATGGGGTGAGTTCAACTCTGCAAGAGAGATAGGTCTGGCTAATGCTTGTCCAGTCCTCCCTCCACATTCACAGGTTTGACTTTCACAACTTTGTTTATTTGAGATGCACATGCTCACCCCCCTATATTTTCCTCCTCCCATTCCCTTGCATGCCTCACCTCAGGCTCACAAGGCTTGTGTTTAAAATGGATTTTTTTTTTCCTTTTGGGTCAACAAAGCCCCCTCCCACTGCTGGAGGAGTGTCCTCTCTGCCATGTGGCCACACATTCTGCTGTGCAATGACTGCTGATTAGTTGCTCTTTGCTCCTACCCCTCCTTCTAAAGATGAACCCTAGAAGCAGACAGAATGCCAGAACTCTGCTCTTCTCAGTCTAAGGGGAAAGTACCAGTAAGCCCTTTACCTTGGTTTTTTTCTTTCCCCTCCCTGAGAACGCCAGAGCCAGAGGAAAAGGAATGAAGGGAGAACCCTGGAAGGGAATAGCAGGGGGGAGTTATTCACAGTTTTTCCACTTTTGCAAGGGTTCTGCACCCCAAATCCTCATTAATGTGGAGGGGCTACTGTACTCAGTCTTCCAGGATCCTGAAGCCATGGTTAGAGAAGGTGTGTGAAAGAGCAGATATAGTTGTTGCTTATGCAAGACCAGCATTGCAAAAACAATTGAGGCAGCAGGACAGGTACCCCTGTATCTTTTCTCCATAACTGACCAATGTGCATGTCTTTTATTTCTAGTTATTCTACCAAAGAGAATTAATTTGTCAAACACAAAGTGGTCATCTGTAAATCATGTTTTTTGGGGGTCATTTATACAAGTTTACATATATTATCTAACCCTCCACAATTCTTGGAACAGTCCTGAGCTCTTGACAGGTAGGTGGTATACATCCCCATATGCACTCTTGGAGAGTTTCCTGTTGCCTTGGTAGGTGATCCTTCGGAAACCCTGGCTGAGCTCTGGAATAGGGAAATGGCCAGGGCAGTGGACACAATCACTCCCAAGTGTCCTCTGGTTCGCTAGGGAACTGGTGGAGATGAAACAAGTGGGACAAAGTCTGGAGTGTCAATGACGGAAACTCTGGAGCGAGTCTAATCAAACACAGGCTAGAGCACTTGCAGATGCTGGCTGTCCACGCAGGCAACAGAGTGCAGGGTCAGCAGGAGGCCATTCACAGTCAAACAGAGACACTTAACAGTGAGTACAGCTTCCCTGTTCATAGTGGGAAGAAATGTCATCTAGGAACAACCCAAAGGTCCAGAAATCCAGTGGACAACACAGTGAAACAATCTGGG
The DNA here is from genome assembly GCA_948472985.1 of Iguana delicatissima. NCBI lineage: Eukaryota > Metazoa > Chordata > Lepidosauria > Squamata > Iguanidae > Iguana > Iguana delicatissima. Next base: position 405,508 of record CAOKZL010000428.1, read on the forward strand.
GTCAGAAAATCCAGGCAGGCAATGAGCAGGGAATCCATAGAACAGAAGACAAGGACTGGCAACACACGAGTTGTTTCTGGCATCAAGCTATCGCCCTGTGCTTCCTTAAGAAGGCTGTAGTCAGCTGGCTCTCATCTCAGCTTCTGCTGTGCTTACTTCTGCATGTCCTCCTTCAAGGCTGCTGTTCACCTGGGGAACTTGAGTCCTGGCTCACAACAAGAGCCCACTGGAAAGCCTATTCAGTGGTAGTGGCAGTAAAGAAATCATTCTTCTCTGCTACCAGTGCATCTGCATGGTGTTGTCCAGCAGAGCTGTCTTGAGTGGTTAGGGCCCTTTTGCAGTATGTTCCACAGTGGCAGCACGCAGACAGCTTGGCAGTACGGTGTGAAGAATCTGTACAACATTTTGCAGATAAAATTACTCAGATTCATTCTAACTTGTATGCTGTGGTTGATACAAGTCCAGTGGACGTAATCTTGGCTCCTGCTTGTCCAGTGTTTAACTGGTGCAGCCTCAGGATGCAGACAGAATCCTTGGAGAGATGAGGACCACCACAGGTAAACTAGACCCTTGTCCTTCCTGGCTTATACAAGCAGCCAGAGGGGGACTGGTTGAGCAAGTAACGAGACTAGTGAATGTCTCATCACAGCAAGGCAGAGTTCCCATCTTGTCTAAAAGAAACTGTGGTGAGGCACCTACTTTAAATAATAACAATAACAACAACAACCATCCTCCCTGAACCTGAATATACTGGATAACTATCACCCAGTCTCTAATACTCCCTTTCAGGGTACTCCTTTTCTGGCCTGTATGGTGGCCTCCCAGCTGCAGAGGTTCCTGGAAGAAACATCTAGATCCATTTCAATCTCTTTTCAGGCCTGGTTATGGATACCTTGGCAGATGACATATGCAGGGAACTGGACAAAGGGAGGTGTCATGGTTGCTTTTCCTGGATCTTTGTGGCTTTTGATACTCCTGGCCATTGGGGGGACTGTTCTACAGTGGTTCCAGTCCTCTGAGGAGTAAACTCAGAAGGTGATGCTTGAAGATTCCTATTTGACTCCATGGGCAGCACCCTGCAGAGTCCCCAAAGGGCTCAGTTTTGCCCCTAATGCTATTTAACATTTACATGAAACTGGTAGGAGAGGTCATCCTGCATTTTGAAGCTGAATGTCACCAGTATGCTGAAAGCACTCAATTCTCTCTCCTTTCCATCCAATTCCAAAGAAGTTTTCTCTATACTAAACCAGTATGGATTGGATGAGAGCAAATAAAGTGACACATAATCCAGACAAGACATAGGTGCTTCAGGTCAGTTGAAAGACAGAGCAGAGAATAAGGATTCAGCCTGTACCCCTGAAATCTCAGATTTGTAGCTTGAGTGTACTCCTAGACTCAGATCTGAGCTTGGATGCCCAGCTTTCAGCAGTGGCCATGAGTTATTTGCATAGCTAGAACTGGTGTCCCAACTGTGCCTTTGCCTTAAAACATCAGATCTGGCTACAGTGGCATATGCCTTGATTTATATCCCATTTGAACCATTGTAACACACACCATGCGGGGCTAGCTTTGGAAACTATTCGGAAAATTCAGCAAGTCCAAACTGCCGACTGGGGAAGGTTATAGAGGATCAAATAACTTCCTTCCTGGAACAGCTCCACTAACTGCCCATCCATTTCCAGGAAAAATTCAAAGTGCTGGTTATGATACAGCCTGGGTCCAGGCTACTTGAAAAACTCTGTCTCCCTATATCAACTTGCCCAAGCTCCAAAATCTGCGGGTGAATTTTTTCCCCCAGTCTCATCATGATCACAGGCATGGTTGATGACTACTGTGGAAATAGCCTTCCTTCTGTGGCTGCCTCCAAGTTGTGGAACTCCCTACCCCAGGGGCCTGGTTGGCAAATGAAGACTTTTTTGTTCAAGGAGGCCTTTGGTTTTTAATGTGTTGCAGTAGATGGTATGTCACCTTGAATCCCATAATTAATTAATAAAAAAAATAAGTGTGGACTGAACAGAGCCTGCAATGAAAAGAGTATCCTAATGCAAGCTGCTAAGTATTTGCTAAATAACCTCAGGAACGTTATAGATTTGTGAAAGACTAAAGGTATATAAGCAACCTGTCAGCCTTTACTGTTAAATAGAGGCACTGTTTCAGAGACAGTATACTACTGGTTACTAGATGAAGGAGATAAACAACAGAGAATTCTCAGGTCCAGCAAGACCATTATTTTAAATATCTGAGACATCACAGAAACTAGTATTGCTATCCACAGTATATATTTCCAGTATATACTGTCCTTGGTCCAAGACACCACAGAACACCGTTTTCCCACCAGTGCAAACTATGCATACTAGAAATGAGCAAGTATAAGAAGCACTGCTGTTGTTTTTTCCTAAGGTTGTGAAGTCTGTGTATGTTCCACCTGAATCTTTGTCTTCTGGAGTTTCATGCAAGAAAACCAGCAAAACTCTAATTGAGAAAAAAGGTGTTATAATTAATCTAGCATTCTGATATCATCTGCAATACCACCTATTTTGCAGAGGGCAAAATGAAGATATATAATTAAGAAAAAAATGCAACTGATGAGAATTGCCTGAGGAAGCCATTTCCTGGCGCACTCCATACCACACCTTCTCCACATAGAACAATTTATTAATTTACAAGTCCCTTCACGAAGAACCTGTCTGACCTGTTGAACTACAGTGCACTGAAAAGCCAAAAGAAACTGAATTGGCAGTACAGGGATGCTAGTATATACCTGTCTATGCAATCATGGAAACAAGGGTGGGCGAATATTCCTTCCCTCCAAAATCATCTTCCTTTGCCCTGTGATTGCAAAATATAACTTCCCAAATATTCTGCATATAGGAGCTGGTTCTACTCTGATCATGCATTACTTTTTCTTTGCCCTGTGTTTCTGCCCTTGCACCACTAGTATTTAGAATATCCAGTTACAAACAACTGAAGGCAAAGTTAGACTAGCACGGGACAAAAACCGTGGGAGATTATTAAAATAATCTGAAAACTGATGACATAATTGTTTCAAATGGAGCTTGCTGAAGTCAGAGGGGTAAAAATATCACTAAATGTGGTAATGAAACTTCAGAGTGTCCTGATTATGCAGCCTCAGGCACTCCAGTGAAGACAGGGAGAGGTTATGGTGCAGCAACAGCACCCATAAGGCAGCTGAGTCAGAATTCCTCCTGGGGCTAACCAGAACGTAGAACTGGAAAGAAAACTGATCTGACCAGTTTGTAGTATGCATTATGTGGAATTACTCTCCTCTTCAGAACTAAGCAAACACATTCTTGACTATACTTCTAATGATTTTACTCTCTAGTTTTATTTGGGTTCTAGCACTAATCTATAGTGTATTTATGATAAGGAACACACAATGCAATACACGGCAGCCTCACACACAAAACTGTCCTGGATCTGCTCAGTTTCAGATAAGGAATTACAACAGGCACTGTCAGAACAGACTCCGGGGAACAGTTTTATTTGGTTTTTACTCCATAATTATGTCATCCTTCACCAGTTTGTGAACCCAATCTGGCGATAGCTCTCATATCTTCTCTCATTCACTTGTTTTTACCTGCAAGCAATTAAGTATTTTTGTTCGTGAAGGAATGATAGGGTTAGAGAAAAGGAATCCTAATAAATCAAGGCACAATAAAAATACAGTCTGAGAGACAACTTCTATCTCTGACAGCAAACCCTACATGAGAGATTTGTTTCTGAACAGCTATGTTCAGAACGGCACTCTTGAACAACAACTCAGTCAGGAGTTGTGGTTTTTCTTACATTAATAAGCATTACAAAAAGCTATGGAGATCAAGTTTACTTGTTGTCTGGACAGCTACACTAGTGCCATTTCAGCTGCCATCTTTTTCCTGATGTTTCTAATGTATCATGATGCTTTTACACTGCCTGTAATGCAGTATAATGTGTGCTAATCGTTACCATAAGGCAAATTCACCCATTGATAAATAAGGATCAAGTTACAGGCTCTTACGTCATATTGGCCTTTCTGCTGTCCATATGTCAGCTAAAGTAAAAAAAAAAAAAAAAGGAAAAGCAATTGCTACTCATGGCTTTGAAAATCTCTGAATGTCTGTTATGTTCTATTATAACTATTCATGAACAAAATGCCTGCCCACCTTTTGTAGAACTTTCAAAATTTCATTAGTATGCATGGGACACGAGAAAAAAATTAGAAAAGCCACTTGCCTTAACACACGATTCTATTACAATCTCATACTAGAAACCTTTGAATCATGGAGTGGAGATGGCATTTTCTCTGTTAGGAAGCAACAGACATCTACAGTGACAGATTGTGTTCACATATCGTATTTCTCACCATTTTATTTTAAATGCAGTGTGTTTTTAAAAGAAAACTGAAAAATGCATTCAGACATCACACAAAGAACATCCACTATATTTAATTATGCTACAATATTTTTGACATTTCCTCTTCTATTTCAATGGCCATGTGTCAAATAAAAACTCTTCTAACATCTCATCAGCACCACAGTTCAATTTTCATGTTTTGCTTATTTACATGCTACTTAAAAAACTGTAACCCCACTGATACCTTTGCAACGGTATAAAGAGGGAATTGGAGTTTTACATTCAGCTAGTGAAGGTAGCTTGCAAAACTTTACATTTGTACCCTTTGTAACATACACAGAGACCAGCGAAGCCATATAATTCACCAAGCCATTTTGTTGTTGTTGCTTCCCTGCCAATACTGCATGTAAGAGTCTGCTGATATGTCTTTACAGGTACAAACACGTACCATACTTCACATCTCAAACAGATGTGAGACCATGGTCACTGCACCTTTTCCCAGTGAACCAACAGGTGGAAGGGAGATAGTGGCCAGAATCCTACAGACCAGTCCTTACTAGAATAGACCCACTGAATGGTGAGTCACAGCATAGGTAAATCTCATTGCTTCGGTGGATCTACCATAGTCTGGGACTAACAAGAGGATTCAAGACAGAGTATTAGGAATCCAGTACTCTAATAGTCTAAGGAAGGAACTGTATCTTACCTGTAAACATACTGACAGACCACTTTTTTTTTTTTTTGTTAAGTAGATTTGGGGCTGTAGTTCTGAAGTAGTTAACAAGAGAAAACTAAGCCTTTTTCTACCTTCAGGTTTTTTTCATTCTGAATTCTCTCTGATGCAGTGTGAACATGAAGGTGGCTTTGGACATTGTTATAACCCCCCAAAAACCTTGAGCCACCTCATATGATGTACATCCATCTAAAAAAGAAGCTGTGACCTAAGACAGACCAATCCTTTATTCATATTCTTAGCGTAAAAGCAATGATAATTCTTGAGGGTCTTCTGTTATACAGTACAAAAACAGAACTATGCACTGCTTCAGCAATCTGGTGATCTCCGAATGTGTTGGATTACAACTCCCACAATCTCACAGTCATACATTTGTATATGGTTGACTGACTGGATTAAATTAGATTAGATTAAATTAGAAAAAGAGAGGTTATTAAGTTTGGAAAGGGGAGATCTAGCTTTTGGATGGCATTCACACCTATGGTATGAGAAGGCAAAAGTGAATAGAGAATTCAACAATCATTCTATTAGGAAGTCCCTCTTGAGAATATGATCATTATATAAAAAGAAAGTCCATCCAAAAATACCACTGTGGGTGTCAGTACATGAAGCCTTTAATAGGAGAGAGAAACCTCAACTGAACAAATGGATAACATATAAAAACCTTGTGAAAATCCAACGACAGAAATTCTTTCTAAATAACAAGGAGGAACTGATAGACTGTGGACTTGCAATGTACTGGCTTCTGGAGACAACTTGCAGAGAAGTTTAAGATGAACATAAGAACAACAGAAACAGAATGTAAAGAAAGAAAGAAACTTTGATAAACTTTTAAAACCAGGTGTAGATCATCTGATCGAGAAGATATATAAAATGTTATTAAGCTTGGAGTTAGAGCAAGAAGTCATAAAAGAGAACATGATAAAATGGGCACAAAATATAGGACTCCCAATTCTATTTATGAGCTGGGAAAATTCATGGAAAGAGACGAGAAGATTATTAAAAAGTGTGAGTTTAAGGAAGAACTATTATAAGGTTTTTTCAGATGGTACTACACACCAGTACAGATTGCAAAAATAAGTAAGAACACCAATAATACTTGCTAGGAGTGTAAGCAGGGGGAACCCTGTATCACCTCTTGTGGACTTGCACAGAAGCAAAAAATTTCTGGAAACAAATTCATGGAAATATAGTCAAAATCTTAGAAATAAACTTTCTGATGAATCCAGAAATATATATGTTAAATGTGTTTGATGAAATTCAGCAGCTTAAGAAACTGTTGATTCGTGGTTACAGCAGCTAGAATGGTTTGCACCAAGAGATGGAAACAAAAGGAAACACCCAACTTGGATGAGTGGTTATTAAAACTATACGATCTGATAGAAATGGATAAACTGACAATTATAGTATCAGAAAATTCAACAAAACAACTTAAAGAAGGCTGGAAATTAATTTTACCAATATTAAGAGGCTAAATGGAGGAACTTAGCTACGATGGGGATAAATGAATAAATTTTTCTGCTTTGGAATTACAAGAAATGTTGAGGTAATAGGTTCATAGATTTTAAAATACAGATATAGTTTAAAATATAATCTGAAACAAATTTGCCTTTCTTTTGCCCCTTCTGCGAATGACCGAAGATATAGTGTAATGAAACATTTATTTATTGTAATAGAAGACTTATTTTAATCAATATAAAGACACAAGCATTAGTACAAATAAACAAGGAAAGTAACACAGGTGTAGGACTGGAACAAAGAATTTGGAGATAAGGTTATAATAAGAGCAATGTAAGAATTAGTAGAGAAATATGTTGGATTCCTAGGGTAAGGACCACCCAAAGAAAGAGAAGATGAAATATGAATGATTTATAAAATCTTGAGTTACAAACTTATCCTTAGTTTATTAGCTTTAAGAAAAACAGACTGAGGTAGAGTTTTACAGAACACAATCTTCTTTGGATAATTTATTGTTGGTAAACAATATATATGTAACCACCGACTAGAACAGGAAAATAAAATAAGGGAACAATTCTTTCTATATATTTTCATGTATTTTAATTGGCTAATTTGGGTTGTTTTCTGAGTTTTGTATTCTTTTCTTTTAGATGTTGTTAGGTTGTTAGTAGGAGATAATCTTGTCATTATATAAATTGTTACATATATTGATGTCCCAACCCCAGAATAGGGAGTCCAGACACATGAGACACATGAGTTAAGTAAGGGCCACCTTTACTGAAACCATTTATTTATTTATCTATCTATTTATTTATTTTCATGGACCTGGAGGAAGGAACAAGGGGAGCAACTCGATGTGGGTCCAGCCAAGGTCAGGTGACATGCTGTTGTCCATCCCCAGACCCAGTTCTTAGTTTGAATTCATAGATTTGAATCAAAGAGGAAACTGAGATTCTGAGATAAAAAACTTGCAATCAAGTTCAGTTTAATCTTTTGGTATGGGCATAACGGCATCGACATGTGTTTTCTACATGTTGAATTTCATATTCTGGTAGCACACAGAAGGCAGTCACAGGCCAGTAACAAAGGATCACTGCTCTTCTTGATTTGCATTTTGGAGTTATCTTCTTAGTGGCATGAATTGTACTGATGAATTGGGACACCAATCATTAATATAAGCCTGTCATCTCAGTCCTGATTGATGAGTTAAAATCCACTCTTACGGACTGTATTAAACATTATAAGACTGCCACTCACCTGTTCTATCCATTTATATTAAAAAGTAGGGAAAAATAGGAAGTTAATTTAATAGTAAAACACTCTTCTTTGTATATAATCATTTAGTAGATTGCTCCAGGTACTTTTCTATGTGGCTTTCTCCACAAGTAAGTAGAAAAGAGTAGAAGGTTCCCAGATTAATAGAACATTAATTATGAAGGCAGGAAAGAGAGTCAGCAACTCTCACCTCCGTGCTCCCTTCCTTGTTAAAAAGAAAATAATGGGGTGGACAAGATAAGTTGGGAAAATGCATACCCTATTAACCATATCTACCTTGGTCACAAGTAACAGAAGATACAAACCAAACTTCAGCAGCACCATGTGCAGAAGACAGAACATCACAAGAGACTGAAGCAATTTTACTCTTAAAAGTAGAGGACTGAAATAGTAGATCTTCAATAAACACTATGTTCTCTTGCTTCTGAGGCTGGGTAGGAGAGGAGGAAACAGACTCTGGCAAAATTTCTCTTTCAGACTACTGATTGCAGAATCTCTCAGCAAGCAGGGGATTGTTGGAACCCGTGGTCCAAAAGAATAATTTTTACAACAATTTTCTGGAAAAGATGGGATCTCCCTCTCAAGTATGAAGACAACCAAAGTTTAACATATGCACGAAAAGGCTTCTCCTTTTGAAAACAAGACAGAAATTGACATCTTCTTTCCATGCTAAGATAAGAGTAGTAATAGGTAAACATATATGTGGAATTTTGCTTCAGTGTTATGAAAACATGAATGGTCTGAAGGTTATTAGCTGGGTCATTAGCTAGCAGCTTCTCATTTATTATCCTGGCATTTCTTCTTAAATAAATATAGGTGTGGGGTTATTTTCATTTATACATGTTGATTTTTAAACAGTGATTCATGACATAAAAGAATAAATCAAAAGGACAAATATGAGAGTGATATTTACATAAATCAAGAGTGGTTCTAAACTTAATGGTTGAACTTTATTAAAACTATAGCAAATATATATTGTGAACTAACTGTTTCCTCCAAAGCCTTTCAAATATTAACCTTTTCCATCCATATGGATTATTCAGGATACTATGTTTCATTAACATTATACATAACATTATACATAAAGTCTATTCATAATCAGTATACTCCTATTCCACTATTTTATATAAAATAATCAAGTGACTAATAAAACTTCATATAAAACATAAAGGCTTGAATTCTGTTAGCAGAGTAAATCCACTGAATCAATAGTTAAGTTTAACGTTCAATGGGCTAGAAACAGATCAGGGCCAATTCATTTATTTTTTGAGAGGTTTGGGAAAAGGTTTTGAATTCCCTGGATCATGTACCAATTTTAAGACAACTGGACAACAGGATAACTAGGATTTTCCTTAATCTACCCAGGTGGGAGGGTCTCTTTAACTACCAGTTTTTTAAGTACGACTACACACCAGGAAAACAAAATTAGCGTACTATATTTCTAGTACAATATAAGTAGAGTACGCTTAAAAAGCTTGACATTAATGTTAGACTAACTGTATTGTTCTGGCTGTGTCCTTACTTCTAACATACCAACTGATAGCCTGCAATAACTCTGAAACAACTAATAACCTATCAAAGTGAAGTAGACAAGAGTTCTTGCTCACATAGACGGATATGCGTGTGTTTAGGAAATGTAATCAAAAATGTAAAACTCAGGAAGAATTTTCTTTACTGGGATAATCTATAGGTACTCCTTTTTGCTTGAGACAAAGCACATGCAACTGTTATTTGATTTTTTTTTAAAAAAAATCATTGCTGTATGTATGTATGACAAGAGGCAACAAGTGGTTAGAAGCAAATGGACTAAAGAACCAGTCAAAGCAGCAGCAAATAATCTTCTGAAAAGAGGTTGGGCTCAGTTTCCATTTCCCGTACCAAGACGCTTTCTGCTGGAATTAAAACACATATATGTTTGAATTGATTTTTAAAATCTAGGTTTCATTAGTGATAATGATTTACTGTCGTTCGGAAATAAATTCCTGCCAGTGCTGAATAAACTCTTCAAAGGATACCATATCAAATTGAAAAAATAAACAGGACCATAATGAAACAAGCTTTGGTCTCCTTAGGAAAGATAAATTCACAAAAGTGGAGCTTCCATACATATTATACATAATTCATTTAAATCTCTTTAAAATAATTTAACTACAGTCCATCTAACCTTAATGTTCTACAGCTTAACACTTAAACTTTGTTCACTCTTCTCATTCAAACCATTCAAATTTTGCTCTGTTTTTAAACAGAACATATTCTGCACAAAGATATCTAGAAGCCAATACCTAGTAATGGTAGCACATTGCCAAAACACCATTTAATATACCCTACATTATATAGCAAGAAGTCAAAAAACTTTGTTCAATACAGCAAAGGAATTAAGCATGTCCTAGGGCATTTGAACTCCGTATTACAAATCCTCTTGCTTTTAATAAGCAATATTGTTGGTGGAAGGAAGAACTCTGCCTGCAAAACATGAGTGCAAAGACTTTGGGGGTACAAGGAAACCTGTACATGGATTCCGCAAATTGACTTTGGAAGGTAAATAATGAATGACTTTCAAACTGGGTCAATGTATAGCACAGCTTAGTACATCTGTTCAACTTTTTAACATCACCATCCTACCTCACACCTGAATGGAAGACAATCTGCCATGTACCAAGAAGATGCCAGGTATGTTGTCATCCTGATTCTGCACATCTAGGTTTGCATAAGCATGGTGGTCAATCTGTTGTAAAATAAATCACTTAGGAGTCCACCTTTAAAGTTTTGAGGTTCTTCCCCTTCTCCGCTACTGGTATTTTTAACACTTGTACAATTACTAAGAAGAGACCAAAGATCCAGGATAAACTAGCTGAACTTACTGAAATCAATTGCAACGACTTAAGCCATTTCCACACTAGAGTGTTATAGCACAATTATTCCACTTTCAACATTCTATGGAATTCTCAGGTTTGCAGTTTAGGGCAGGGCCGGCTGGCCCCTTCCCTAAACTGCAAACCCCAGGACTCTATAGGATGCTGAAAGTGGAATAATTGCGCTATAACACTTTAATGCAGAAATGGTCTTAATGTTGAAAGTTCTGTCAACTGAAGCAAGTGGATAGACACAAATTAGCTTCCCTGAAATGAAATCAAATCTTTCATGCATAAAGCATCAACTACTGTTCTGAATGCATTTTGGATTATTATTGAGACCAATGTATATATGGCTCTGGCTTTGGATATAAAGTTCAGTTTGCCAACCATTCCATTTCTTCTGAAGTACTAAACAGTTTCACTATTGCACTGTATAAGCAACCTCCTCTCAAAACAGACTGTAAGAGTGGCTTTAAAACTACACAGCACAGTAGCTGCTGAATTCACAGCAACGGAACTACCAAATCTAATAGCAAAGAGGATAATTAAAACCGAAATCTGATCTGTGTAATAGTGGGGTGGGATGAGAGCAACATGGCATAGTGGTTTGAGCACTGGACATTACAATCCTGAAGACCAAATTTTGATTCACTGCTCAGGCTTGGAAACCCACTTGGACCTTGGATACATCACACAGTTTCAGCCCCAAAAGATCCCATGATAGCTTCAAGTCGGGAATGACCTGAAGACATACAACAACAATGACCTTAATGCCAGATGTGATTTTTTATATAAAATAGTTCACACCACATGTCAGCCTGTTTGCATTTAGGTCACTGGTGCAGCTCACGGTAATATGATGATATATGCAGCTTATGTCCAGAGGATAAAGAAAGGTCTATTGTTAAGTAATCCTGGCAGATTAACATAATTTAGTTCAATCTTTTGCTGGTATATCTAAATATCACTTGATCAGTATCATCTTATAAAACCATAGTTTTACTAGTGGATTTTAAAACAGACTAAAAACATACATCTAATAACAGCCCCCGAGCATTCACCTAGTTGTTGCTGTGCCTTCATATAATTTCTAATTTTTGGCAATCCTAAAGTGAATCTATCGCAGGGTTTTCTTGGCAAGATTCGTTCAGGGGGGGTTGCCTTTGCATTCCTCTGAGATTGAGAGAATGTGACCAGTGGGTTTCCACAGTTGAGTGGGGATTCAAACACTGGTCTCCACTATACATTGGCTGTTTTACACCTGCGGGTGGGGGGAGGTTGTATAAGCATTATTTTTGTAATGACTTTCAGTGGTGCTGCTGTGACCAATGCTGAACCCATGTCAAGTTTGTTCAACTAATGCTGAAGCATTTTAAAATGATACTGTGCATTTCTGTTTTATTGTAACCTTTAAACAACATGTTGGTTGACAAAAGGCACAACTGGGGACCTACAACAAAATGCTGCAGAGCCTCCCAAGCGTATGATAGGAAAACTCCAGTTCAGGGGGAGTATCCTGGAAAAGGAGCCTTGTATCACCATTTGGAGCGCACAGAAGGGAGGGTGGTGTTCAGAAGAATAGAACAAAAGAAAATTACCAATTTTTCTTTCCAGTACTCTTGAAACTTCTACCCATGCTCAAGCCACTTATGGGTACCACTTCTTCTAACTTTTCAGCAGTCCCAACAAAAATTCATTACCCATTTCTGATTTTTTTTCTCACTTACGGACCCCATGGCTACTTTGTTATTGTTTTGCTACCCACCAAATTATATAGCCCTAAATTTTTCAGTTCTAGCCCCACTGTAGTGTTTAGCCAAAACTATTTGTAGAACAGGGTTTCTCAGCCAGGGTTCTTGGTCACTAGGGGTTCCAAGAGTTGGGGGAAAAAATAATTTTTGAGCTACAAATCTAATAATTTTTATGTAGGAGTTCCTTACAACCTGAAAAATTATTTCAAGGGTTGCTCCAGTGTAAAAAAAATTTGAGAAAGACAGTTTTAGAGTGTGACAAAGGTAAGATGTCCTTTCCTCCCTTCTTCCCTTATCAAACCTCCCTGCCCAATGCAGAGATGCAATCTGTTACATCACAGATCAGACCTCCATGGCCCTGCTACTCACTTTAAAAGTAAGCAAGGTCAAAAAAGGGTTCTTTGCTTAGTCTGATTCCACCTTTCTGCACAACAAAAACAAAACAGTCCAGCCTTTAAAATAAATTCATTCAAAAACAAAGAACAGTGAACAGTGTGCAAGGAAATTCCATTCTACTTGCAACTTGAGTAGGATGGAGACTAATGTGCAAACAAACAGAGAGAATTATAGAGGCTTACTTGACATTTAACCCTATTGTTGCTCTTATGACAACAGAGCTCCCCTAAAGTGTGTATGCTCAAAAAGCAGCTACACAACTGATAAAACAAGGCACCTACTTACAAATCCAAAGCACATTTCAAAAGCAACCCTGCAATATTCAGTTTGAGGCCACCTATGGTTCCATCACATAAAAGCCATAGCTGTAGCTAACACCACAGGAAGTCTTCCAGTATTCTCCTCAATGTAGTGTGCAAGTGTTATTGTTGTTGTTGCTGCTGCTGCCATCAACTGCCATCAAGTCAACTTTGATTTATGGTGATCCAATTCACCCCATCACCAACAGCCCTGATCAGATCTTGCCAATTCAGTCATGGTGTCCTGAATTGAATCTGTCCACCTTAATGCAGTCTCTCTTTTCCGACTGCCTTCTTCTGTACCAAGTATTATTCTTTTTTTCCAGTAAGTCCTGTCTTGTAATATATCTGAAGTGTAACAGTCTCAGTTTAGTCATGTTGGCTTCTAGGGAAAGTCAGAGGTTGATTTACTCTAACATTCATTTATTTGACCTTTTAGCAGACTAAGGCCTTTTCCTCACAACACTCTTATAGCGCGATTATTCCACTTTCAACCTCCTAGGGAATCCTGGGGTTTGCAGCTTTGAGAAGGGCCGGCTGGCCACTCTCGAAGCTGCAAACCCCAGGAGTCCCTAGGAGGTTGAAAGTGGAATAATCGCACTATAAGAGTGTTGTGCGGAAAAGGCCTAAGTATGCTGCTTCTCAATCCACAATTAAGGGAAAGAAAATTCCTTTCAAATTCTCAAGGACTTGAACAAGAATATACCTTGAACAAGAATATGTTCTGTACTGGAAATTAACTAAAGAACCGTCTACTTAATAATAGTTTAATAGGTCTTGCAATTGTACAATTGTGCTCAATTGACAACTGTTGGGGTGCAGAAGTTTTTTTAAAAATGCTTCTTAGCAGTCTAGCCACTATTTCCTAGGCAAAGAAACCCATAAATATTACACACAAAGCAAAAATAAATAAGTAAGCCCTTACCATGTCCATCTATACTTGTTTCATGACTGTACAAATTAATCATGTCTGGGGTAGAAGGAGGGATAGGTTTAAGGTATAAACAATGCACAACACTTGTGTAACAGATTGCAAGCCATGGCCTATTTAGCTAAGGGATTTATTTCTCACTATCCAAGAGGTTCCCAACACAGTATACAAAGGCAAATCTTTCATAAGCCATACTTCTTTTCTTCCATATGCCATTCATTTCATGTTATATTATTAATGTCAACAATGTGCATAGTTTTAAAAAATGCACAAGAACTACAAGGGATAGAAGCTTTCACTACTCTGGAACTGCTTCTTTGTAAGATGAATTAAGACTGTTTTTGCCACTGCTGCTCTTGTTGTGGCAATCTGCCATCATTTGCTTCATCTGTGTTTCAATAGAAGGGCCTATGTTTCAAACCTGTGGAATAGGACACTTGCTGTTGAAGGCTCCAGGGCAGATCTTATCAAAAAAGCAGGTCCTACTAGACAAACTCCCTGCCTGCTGCCTGATAAAAGATTTGTTCTTTAAAAAGCAAAGGTCCAGTTAGATGAAGGAGTTCAAGGCAGTCATTAAAAGAAGCACATCAGCAAATATTTTGGCCTAAAAGCAACTTCTGGCCTCAACTATAGCAGACTCAATGAATTAACTAATCAATGATATGTTAACACCATACCATTGATTCAGTGGTTTGCACTAGGCCCTAGACATATGTAATAAATATAGTTATTTAAGTTACTTATCCATGACTCTATCTTACCCTTTGTTTTTTCCCCATATTTGTCTTAAGGTATTTGTCACAATCCTACAGCTGAAATAAGTTTAACTGTTATGTTCAAAAAGGTGTATTAATGAGTGACACAGCTGTCTATCTTCAATTAAGAAAGAAACACTTCACCCTTTCCTCTAAATGCCAGCATCAGACATCAACGCATTTTACTACTTCATATTTCCTCTTCTTCTTGCTGATATAGGTCAGTTCATGACGATACAGTTATCCCCAGGTCCATCCGGTCTTGTGACTCTATACCCATGTCCCCTGTTGCCTATCAAACCTATGCAATTCCTACAAAGCCAAAAGAAAGCACATGGAAAAATCAGAGAAATGATGTAGGGCTAAGAGGTCCCTTGTACCACAGTGTCCTGTACTTCAGAACTCCTCCAATTTGCAATGGTTCTGCAAGATCAGGCCCAACAAAAAATACAGAACTGTACACAGAATCCAGATGACAACCCTTCCCATCTACAACTTCCCTGTGTTTTCTCTTAAAGTGTACGATTGTAACATTATGTGGCAATGTACAACATACATATCACTTATATGGCTCAGAATTTGAGACATGATGCCTCAAATCTCCTTTTCATTCTTCTGTGGCTTTGAAGCCACTGTTTTTTGTTTTTTTTCTATAATAATTTTTTTATTAACAAAAATTTCCAGCATTATAAAATGCATCTTCTCTCAACATCAATCTTTCCTGTAATTATACAATCTACATTCTTTCCCTGAACCCTCGAATCCATTTTTTTACAAAAAGGGTTTTTTTAACTCTCGAGTTTCCCACCCCTGATTTTAAAAACAAAACAGGGTTGACTGGTCCACTGAAACACACAAAGCTTCCTCTTCCCATTCTACTTTCACTTCAAGCTTCCTCCCTCATATAAGGGACCTGCAACAGTTGTCTAGTCAGATGTACCATTCAACAGGTACTGCACAAATGTCTCAAAGCCGTAAATGCAATCAAGTGTAAGGAGGATTTATGACAACTATCTAAATATAATGCTTTGGGAGTCAGGGAAATACTGGGGAAAATATTCAGACTTGGGGGGGGAATGAGGTGCACATCCATGATTTAGTGCAGTGACAGGAAACTACAGGGGGGCATCACTCCCAAGCCCCTACAGGCTGCAGGACTGTTAACTCTACATCCCATCTTTTCCCCCAAATTGGCACTCAAAGCTGCTTACAATTTAAACATACAGGTGCCCCCTGCTTATTCAACAGGTTAAGAACCAGAATACTGTTGAAAACCAGAAATCATTGAATAGTAAAACCTAGTAAATAACACATTATTTATCACTCAAGAATGCGTGCAAAAGCTAAACACACTACAGTACATATATACAAAAGTACAGTAAAACGAACAAAAGCTTACCTTTAAATATACAAAGGTACTGTACAGTAAAATAAACAAAGGTGGATTGTATTATAAGCAACAGAAACTGTATAACAGACACGCTGTGCACAATTTCTAAGAGGTGCACCATGAATTAACTAAGCACCAAACAAACAGGTGGTGTCAAGCTGATTGACAGAAAAAGCAATGCATGGTCACTTTTCAACAGTCTACTTTTTCCACCCTTTTCAATTACAACCAGAACCCATGTATTCAACATGTGGGCAAAAGAGCGGACCACATGTAAAATATATGGGTTCTGGTTGTAATTGAAAAGGTCTGAAATGGAAAAGCAGACTGCTGAAACGCGGGGGATGCCTATAGCTCACCATGCACAAAGGTGAAAAATGAAACAGAATCAAATAAACTAATCTAAAAATACACTTTAAAAGGATTTTTTTTAAAAAAAACAGTCCAGTAAAAACAATACTGCATCCTCTGAGAAATCCTTCCTTTAAAACACTTCAGCTATAAAAGCCTGTAGAGATAAAAGTCTTTGCCTGCTGACAAAAGGACAGCTAAGAGAAAGTCATTTTGGCCTCCCTGGAAAGAGAGTTCTGGAGCCCAGGACAGCCACTGAGAAGGTCCTATCCTGCATCCTCACCTGCCCTGCTTGTGAACATGGGGGGAATGTGAGAAGGAACACAGCTGAGGAGCTCTGAACTTGAGGGATCCCTGTTTCAGAGAGATATGGTTGGTCAGATATTGTGATGTTATGGGTCTGGAGTCTGACTGAAAAGGGGAATGTTGGGGGCCCTGGATGCAAGGGGATCTAAGCTGTCGCATTTTTAAGGCACCTTGGGGGTCATATTTTGAACACAGAACAATGGCTGAAGGAAAATAAACTGTGGAAGAAGGTCAATGGGGCCTTGGGAAGCTTCCAGAGCCATCAAAGTGGACTCCAAGGACACACAGGGACTGTAGGACTACTTCCTCCACTTCCAACTTGATGTTACAAGAAATGCCACAGCATCCCCCAAAGACACCCCGTTTTCTGAATGCAATGGAAAGACATTTGCTGCCTAAGGGCGATTCACAATTTGCACCAAATGACCATATCCCATCCTCCTGAAACACAAGGAAACTGCCGTTTGTACACATTAGTATCAGTTAAGAAACCAACAGGAGTGGAGGGGACAGTGTCCCAGTCTAAGGTTTGACACGGCACGTTCTTACAATACTAAACCATAGCTGAGCAAACAGCACAAAGTTCCTTCTGGAACTCCACACGCTTCCAGGGAACAACATCACCTGCACTATTAGCCCTTTTCTTTTATTCAATGAGAAAGGCAAGAGGACTTTTGCTGAAGGGGAAAGAAGCTCTGCATCCATTCAGGGCCATTTTACTACAGTACGCCCTCCATATATGTGGGGATTCCATTCCAGGAGCCTCCATGTAAAACAAAAAACATGAGTGTCACATCCCATTGTAGCTAACGGACAAAATGTGTGTGTACCTGCACGGGGGCATACCCATCGCATCCACTGACTATAATAGGAATGGCACTGCATTTGACCTCATATTTGACCGGAGAAGTTCCGGCAGACTGGAGGAGGGCAAATGTTGTCCCCATCTTCAAGAAGGGAAAAAAAGAGGACCCAAATAATTATCGCCCAGTCAGCCTGACATCAGTACCTGGAAAGATCCTGGAGCGGATCATCAAACAGTCAGTTTCTAATTACTTAGAAAACAATGCCGTAATTACGAAAAGTCAACATGGATTTCTCAAAAATAGGTCATGCCAGACTAATCTTATCTCTTTTTATGATAGAGTTACTTGCATGATAGATGAAGGGAATGCTGTGGACATAGTATATCTTGATTTCAGTAAGGCCTTTGACAAAGTTCCCCATGACATTCTTGCAAAGAAGCTAGTAAGATGTGGACTGGACAGGGCTACTGTCAGGTGGATTTGTAACTGGTTGACTGACCGTACCCAAAGGGTGGTCACCAATGGCAGATTCTCATCCTGGAGAGAAGTGACTAGCGGGGTGCCACAGGGTTCTGTCCTGGGCCCGGTGCTGTTCAATATCTTCATTAATGCCTTGGATGAAGGAATAGAGGGCACGCTGATCAAATTTGCAGATGACACCAAATTGGGAGGGGTTGCTAATACGCCTGATGACAGGATCAAAATTCAAAAGGAACTGGACAGATTGGAGAGCTGGGCCAAGGCTAACAAAATGAATTTCAACAGAGAGAAATGTAAGGCCCTACACTTAGGCAGAAAAAATGGTATGCAGAAATATAGGATGGGGGACACGTGGCTGGCTAACAGTACGTGTGAAAGGGATTTAGGAGTCTTCATAGACCACAAGCTGAACATGAGTCAGCAGTGTGATGCGGCAGCCAAGAAGGCCAATGCAATTCTTGGTTGCATCAACAGGAGTATGGTGTCTAGATCGAGGGAGGTATTGGTACCACTTTATTCTGCATTGGTTAGACCTCATCTTGAATACTGTGTCCAGTTCTGGGCACCCCAATTCAAGAAGGATATGGATAAGCTGGAGCAGGTCCAGAGGAGGGCAACCAAAATGGTGAGGGGCCTGGAAGCCATGCCCTATGAGGACAGACTTAGAGAGCTGGGGATGTAAGTCTGCAGAAGAGAAGGTTGAGAGGGGACATGATAGCCATGTTTAAATATCTGAAGGGGTGTCATGTCGAGGAGGGAGTGGGCTTGTTTTCTCCTGCTCTTGAGACCAGGACAAGGAGCAATGGATGCAAGCTGCAGGAGGGGAGATTCCGCCTGAACCTCAGGAGGAATTTCCTGACAGTCAGGGCTGTCCGACAGTGGAATGTGCTGCCACAGAGTGCGGTGGAGTCTCCTTCTTTGGAGGTTTTTAAGCAGAGGCTGGATGGCCACTTGTCGGGAGTGCTTTGAGGGTTTTCCTGCATGGCAGGGGGTTGGACTGGATGGCCCTTGTGGTCTCTTCCAACTCTACATTTCTATGATTCTATGATTCTATATTCATGTACGCAAAGGCTGTTGCTGGAAGACGGTGATGTATATATGGGTATATATGGCTATATATGGACCAGAGAGTGCCATGGAAGGTATATTTGTATAATACTAAATAACATAATAGTTAGCTTAAAACATATCTATTTATACACACACCTGGACAACTCACTTACATTGCTTCATCTAATATAGTAAATGCCAGATCTGCAGGGAGAATATATGAGTATTCTTATCTTACCTCTATCATCATCATCTTTATTTATACCCTATTTTTCCTCCAGATGATTTAAGGCAACTTTTAAGGAGTACCCAAATGAATAACGAAATTGCTGTTGATGTTTTTTTACAGAAACAAATTTTAATTCAAGTCTGTTGCTGAGGTTGAACTCTGCAGGAACTTGTTGGTATTGTGCTTTGCCTGAACTCCTCTTACAAGTGACGCTCCTTTCCAATTACATCAGACATCATGATGGCAATTGGTTTAACAACATCTAGTTTAAAGCATAGCAAGGGAAACACTACTTGTTATCAAAGCATGTGTACCAAGTAAATTTGCTTAATAACCAAGTTCCAACAATGATGAACTAAGAGTAAACAAATGAACAGGATGGCCCTATTTGTTAACGCTGACACTGTGACCTAAGCAAGTGTTAACCATTTAGTGTCTCTTTTAAGGGACAAACACAGCTGCTAAGATACAAAAAAAATACTGATAGACAAATCAAATGACTCTTCTATACTGTGATGTTACAGATCTGGAGTCTTGACTGGAAAGAGGAATGTTGGGGGGAATGTTGGCGTCAGAGTTTATCTACAAAGATACACTCTTCTAAAAGCAGCAGCATCATATCCTACTGAAGTTTATGTTTTGTCTCATGCGTTTTATTTTACTTGAGAGACAACAATAAAGCCATATCATTATAATCTAATCCTCCCGCAGCCCTACAAGGACTTGCTTTGCTTCTTTGGTCTGCACAATTTCTGATCTTCCAGTCTCTTTTTCACAGATTAAGAGACATGGACTTAAAGCTCAGTTTTAATCAGCACATTGCAGCACAATTAATGCTACTGGATATATTTCAAATGAAAATAGGGCAGGAGTGCTTATTTACTGGAAGGAGAGATTATTTACTAGAAGTCAAATTTGACTGTTTTATTGATATTACCATTCTCATTTGTCTTGAAGTCTTCAATGGAGATTTCATCATTATAAGCTCAGCAAATGAGGTTATTTCATCAAGTACTGGGTGTTGCAGTATGACTGATTTATCATTCTTAATTTAAATATTTAAAAGACTGGTTTGAATAGTTGTATCTCTAATACACTCTTATCCATACCACATATGGAGCTGCTCCAAAGAAGTATTTTTAAAAGGAAAAAAAAGAAAAAGGTGAAGGGACATAAGCATTTCCAATAAATTTATGAAGACACCCAATGATATTCCTTGCATCAGAATCCTTGGTATAACTATCCCTTGACATTTATAAAGATCATTCTATTCTTAATCAACGAAGATGATCTTTACTTTTGGCTGTAGCTTTTGCTCACTAATAGAATGCTATAGCCAGGAATAATTCTAAGATCTGAGTCCCAGCGAAGTCCTATATTCACCCAGACATTTCACAAGATTCACGTACCATTGTAAACTAAAACTTGCTCTCACAGTTCAGAAGTGTATAATTTTTCTGCCTGTTTCTATGATGGAGAGATTTCATGTAGAAACCTGTGGCTACACGGTGCATTACACTAGTCCAGATTTTTCAGTTCTGATGTCTCCTCCTACACTAAGCAGTACATGCATATTTTAACTATATTTTTGACGATTCAAAAAGGCAGCAAACCCCTCTATTTGTCTGTCTGCTTATCTCTCTTTAAAAATTTCTACCCTTTATTTTCCATTCACAAGGTTGCGCATGCCATTATAAGGCTTTGGAAGTGATTCTTCAGGAAATGCTCTTTGGATGACTGACGGGTTTTATAAAAAGGACTGTCCTTGCTTGGGGTGGTTGAAAGCAACGTGTCTGCTTCTGCAACTGTTTTCTCCTCAGAGATTTGGTTATGCCAAGAGACTTCTTCAAATAATGAAGCAACATTACTTTATGCTGCTTCTTGACTAGAAACAGCAGCTGTCTGGAATTATGAGAAAGAAAGGTTCTTGTGTCTAAAGAGCTAGAATTACACAGGTACTTAATGAATTCTGATGAGCCTGCAGAGAATGGAGATCATGATAGTGAGGAGGAGGAAGAAAAAGTTAACTTGGAAACTGAATGTGGGAGGCCAAAGCAAAGAATTCCACAAACTTAAAGACATTTGTAGGAGGTGGAAAGAAGACACATGCTCCAGTTTTAGGTACAGAGCAGCAGTCAGTGTCAGAGTCAGTGGGAAGGAAGAGCATGAACTAAACTGCAGTTCAGTAGATATACAGCATTTTCAATTTGGTGAGTATAACCTCCTTAATAAGGAATATGGGTTATAGCCAATAATACATTCCCAGTTCAAATGTTAAGCACAGGCTGACTAAACTGTTCCTGTGAAAAACCTACAGCTCCATCTGCAACACAAAGAACGACATCACTAGCTATCTAATTTACCCTATCAACTGATTATATTTGTTGTTGCTGTGTGTCTTCAAGTTGTTTACAACTTACGGCAACCCTAAGGAGAACCCATCACGGGATTTTCTTGGAAGATTTATTCATTGAGTTTTGAATTGTATAAAGAAGACAATGTTACAAGAGAAGTCGAGATCAAGAAATATCAATACAAACTTAAAGCTTTTGCTGATGATTTGGTACTGTTTCTTGAAGACCCTAGGAGAAGTATACAAAATTTGATTGGAATAATACAGGAATATGGAGAATTTTCAGGATTTAAGGTAAATAAAGAAAAAACAGTTCTTCTAATGAAAAACATGACGGATGAGGAGGAGAAGGAACTAGCACCTGTAACTGGATTCAATAAAGTACAAAAAGCAAAATATTTAGGTGTCTGGATAGCAAAAACAAATAATGAGCTATTTCAAAACAACTACGAGAAAAAGTGGAAAGAGATAACCAAAGATTTGGAAAGGTGGACTTCCATGAAATTGTCATTGATGGGAGGATAGCGGCTATTAAAATGAATGTACTTCCAAAGATGAATTTTTTGTTTCCTCCCCATAATAATAAATAACAAACCCTTCATACAGTGGAAGAAAGATCTGACCAAATTTATATGGCAAGGGAAAAAACCAAGGATTAAATGGAATATTATGACAGATCAAATATCTCGAGGAGGAATGGGAGTACCAGACTTTCAGTTATACTACAAAGCTGCGGCATTCACATGCCTAAAAGATTGGATTGACTTACAAGATATAAGAATGCTAGCACTGGAAGGAGCGGACTTGAGGATGGGTTGGCATGCCTATATGTTCTATGATAAAACAAAAATCGATAAAGATTTTTCGCATCACTATATCAGACAATCGCTTCTGAAAACATGGAATGAATATAAGAGAAAAAACATAAGGCAGCTACCCATGTGGGTATCCCTTCAGGAAGCTTTCTTTGGAAGATGGACTGAATCAGAGAAATGGCAGAGATATGAAGATATATTAGAGAAATCGATGACAAATGATTATAAGATCAAATCAAGAGAAAAACTGGAACAGGAAGGATTATCATTAAGTTGGTTTCCGTACAGGCAGTTAAATGAGAGATTTCAGATGGATTTGAAAACATATGGAATAGAATCAAGTGAAAAGACAGGAGTGATTAAATGGATCTTTGATAACCCACCTCATTTATTAGCCCATATATATCAAGAAAATTTAATACAGGAGAGACAGGAGGAGACTGTAAAACCTGCAATGATTTTGTGGGTGCAAAATATTGGACATTCAATTCAACTAGACGAATGGGAGCAGAGCTGGAGAAGGACACAAAAATTTACAATGGCTCAGAACCTTAAAGAGAACTATTTTAAATTGTTTCGCAGATGGTATATGACACCAGATAAATTAAAAAAGATTTACAATACAGGTACGGGAGTGTGTTGGAAATGTCAGAAAGACGTGGGAACAATATTCCATACGTGGTGGTCATGTCCCATGGCAAAGAAATATTGGAGTGAAATACATAAAAAGATGTGTGAAATATTGAAGGTTCAATTTTTTAAAAAACCCGAATTTTATCTGTTAAACATGACAAATGTTCTTGAGAATACTAATATTAAGAGACATTGGAGAATAATATTGTACATGATATCGACAGCTCGAATAGAATATGCTAAAATGTGGAAATCTCAGCAAATACCCACAATTGAACAATGGTGGGGGACGTTTATTGAAAATAGAAATGCAGATATTGTTTCTCAAACACTAAAAGGGAAATTGGACGAACAGATAAAAGCAGAACGGCAAATTATAATGGGTAATTGCTGGGAATTGCCAAGAGAAAATGTCTGAACTATGGTTTTGGAAACAAAAGAAGGATAACTGTGACATAACATGAAGTGGATGAGGGAAATGCAAGATCAAACATGTAAGATGAACATGGAACTGTGATGCTTAAATGTAATAAGTGAATAGAAATTCAGAAAATGAAAACTAGATCAGAATGGAAGAACAGAAATATTTCATGTAAAGGTACAATTTAAAATGTATGATGTTTTTATTTGTGAAACTTAACAAAATTATTAAAAAAAAGAACCACCTAAAGTTATAATGGGTTGATATGAGGGTTTGTATGGATGTTGTTGTTGTTGTGTTCCTTCAAATCATTTCTGACTTATGGTGACCTTAAGGAGAAACTATGATGTGGGTTTTCCTGGCAACGTTTGTTCAGAAGGGGTTTGCCTTTGCCTCCCTCTGAGCCTGAGAGAATGTGACTTGCTCAAGGTCACACAGTAGGTTTCCATGGCCAAATGGACATCCAAACCCTGGTCTCCCAAAGCCCTAGTTCAACACTCAAACCATTACACCACATTGGTTCACAACTGTATGTATTACTGAGATTACATAATGGTTCTTCAAACACTCCAAAAATCACTATGTGAAAATACTCGTGGGTTATCACTGCTTTTGATATTTAAATACTCAACTGTTAGAATGATCCCCTTAGAGAAAAAGAATTGTAACTTTCATCAGTACTGGCAATGTAGGAAAGTGAACAATGGATCTCTCAAGGATTTAGACTAGAACCAGGGTTTTTTAACTTGTTCATAAATGATCTGGATCTAGGGGTGAGCAATGAGACAGACAAGTTCACCAATGACAGTAAATTATTTAGGATGGTGAAAAGAAAAATGGATTGCAAAGATCTGTAAAAGAATCTTGTGGCTGGGAAAATGGGCAGTAAAATGGCAAATGATGTGAGTGACCATAAAATTACACTATCAGGGCAATTTGTTTCTCAATTTCATGTGTAGATTGAGGGGATCATGAGCCGTCAGTTCAATCAAAATGTCAAGCCAAAGTACAACTGCTGTTTAAAAAAGTGAATTCCATGTTAGGTATAATTAAGAAAAGGAACTTCAAAAAAACTTGCAATATCATACTTTCCTTATGCAAAGTGACTCTGTGAGAACATCTGGAATACTGTCTAAAGCTTTAATCACTATATCTAAAAGATAATACCGTAGAACTGGGGGGGAGCACAGAAAGGGATAGCCAAAATGATAAAAGATTAGAGCAACTGTACTACAAGGGAAGACTACAATATCTGGGGTTGTTCAGCTTAGAGAAAATGTTAAGGAACACAGAACAGAAATGTATCAAACTATGAACAATGGGGACAGGTAGGAACTTCTCCACAATACTGTAAGCTGTTGTCATTCCCTGAAGCCAGATGGTGAGAGACTGAGGGAATCACATCTTCACACAGAACACTGTTAAACTTTAAAATTCACAATATATAGTTCTGGCTACCAACTCTGATGACTTTAAAATGAGACTGGAGAAAGGGCCTATTGCTGGCTATTAGCCAGAATGGCTATACATCCCCTCCAATATTAGATGCAGTATGCATCTTTGTTTCAGTTGCTGAGGGACATGAGATAGAAGGCGTAGCTCCACTCACATTCTACTGGCAGGCCTCCTACAGGAAAAAGGCCAGCCAGTATGTGAACAGAGTACTGGATTATATAGGCCTTTGTTCAGATCCAAGGTGGCACCCCTTATGTTCTTATTGCCAGATCAAGAGCTTAGCTTAGGCTTTGTGGAACACCACATGGTTTTATTTTGCTGCTGTTAGAATTTTATTCATCCATTTCATTCATTTGTTATCAGCATATTATCCTTACTGATACCAACATAATGTACAAAGGCATAAGCAATTATTCACAGAATTAAAATAACCAAATCATTTAAACAAAATTTGAAAAAAACAACAATGTCAAAACAACATAACCACTGAAGGTCTAAAAAAGTGGAACAGATATATCTATATTAAAATGTCTTGCCCTAGATTTAAAAAGACTGCAGTATCATCAGCAGTTACATGTCCTGGGGAGGGCAGTCCACCATCTAAGCCTCACTACAGAGAAGGTTTTCTCTTTTATCATCACAAAGCATGAATGCCCTCTGAGGTGCACAGAAGTTCTCTTCCTTAAGGCCCAGGCTGGCTGACAACAGGCATCCTCTGCTCACTCAACAGGTTAGGGATCAGATCACTGACAAAAAGTGGCAATCATCGATACGTGGAACCCCAGTTTCACACACGCCATATTAAGTCTTGACAAATCATAGAATCATAGAAATGTAGAGTTGGAAGAGACCACAGGGGCCATCCAGTCCAACCCCCTGCCATGCAGGAACACCTTCAAAGCACTCCCAACAGATGGCCATCCAGCCTCTGCTTAAAAACCTCCAAAGAAGGAGACTCCATTACACTCCGAGGCAGCATATTCCACTGCCGGACAGCCCTGACCATCAGGAAGTTCTTCCTGAGGTTCAGATGGAATCTCCTTTCCTGCAGCTTGAATCCATTGCTCCTTGTGCTGGTCTCTGGAACAGCAGAAAACAAGCCCTCTCCTTCCTCTGCATGGCATCCCTTCAAATCCACAAAGGCATCCCTTCAATGGCATCCCTTCAAATCCACAAAGGTAAAAAGCTAAATATATTGAAAAGTCTCAAGAGTAGAACAACTACTGGAGGGCTAATATGGCAATTATTACTGCCTAGTTAATACATTCTAAAGCTGTAACACTACCTATGTCCTGTCCCCTCCCCCCAAAAAAGAGTAAACATGCCCCTGAAATCAGAGAAAGTAGTTGCTTCTGAGTGAACATTCATGGGCTCAAGCCAAACAAAACAAAACAAAAACAACACACTTCAGTTGCGATTATAAAATGCTCTCCAGGCCACAACACTCTTCTGGCTTCTTAATCCAGGAATATGTTAGGAAAAGCTTTAAAACGATCCTCCAATGTGCAGTGGGGACAGGCTGCCAAGAAGACTTCACTCCCTACCTCAAGCCTTTTGCCTAATGCATTTGTTGTTCCCTTCCAAGAAACGAAGCCCAGGTCTCAGAGACATGTCTTGCCTGCTGCTTGAAGTGAATGATTCTGTGGTCTCTGCTGATGGTATGGTCAACTGTCAAGATACAAACAGCTTTCGGCACAGTCATGTTGCTTCCCTCAGAGCTGCAGCTCTCAAAAACACAAACCCACAATTCCAAGCACCTGCATGACCAACCCCAACCTACCTCATCACTCTCTTATGCCCTTATACAGTACAGTACTTCCCTTGGAAACAGGACTGTGACACACTCAGCTTTGGATAAGCTCCTTTCCAGATCTCTGTGTGTAAATTAAAACACACAGTGCAGGCAATCCAGACTGCCCTTCTTGCTGCCCCCTCCCTTTCAAAAAAAGAAAAATCCTCTGCATCTCTTTGTTTCTTGCAGGATCCCAAGGAATCACCAGCCACAGATACACAAAGCCCCTCACTGACTCACCAGCAGACACTAGAGTGATGCCAAAACAGGCACAGGCACTTACTCAGTGCCAGGGAGGTGCTCCCAGGATCATGCACACACACACCCCCCGCACTACCAGCACCACCAGCACCAATGAGGGCAGGCAGCAGTTGCTAAGGACACCCCACCCCACCCCACCCCACCCCTTCCCTTCCCTTCCCTCTGCCCCCCTCCCACAGGATGAACCCTTCCTCTCCCTTTGGCACCCTCAGAAAGAGGGGCAAGCAAGTGGAAACAGCAACAATGCAAGTGAGGAGCTGGGCTGTTGGAGGAGGAGAACAGCAAGGAGAGGAAGAGATTGTTGCAGCCCATCTTTCGCAGCCAAATGGCAGCCCACAGCAAGCAGAAAGAGATCAACAGCCGTGGCACTGCCCATTGCTGAAGTGCTAAGAAACAAGATGGAATGGTGGGGAATGTGTCCAGGACCCAACTAAGGAGGGATGGGGAAGATGGTGATGACTCTGGATCAGCACCCAAAAAAAGTGCAGGGTCCCTCCAGCTGTAGCCCCTCCCCCCGCAATACTGTACAGGAGTTCTCTACTACAGTTGTGCTTATAATATTTGTGATTATAATATTAACTCGCTCTTTAGACGCATTTAAAGTTCAGTATAACCAGAATCCCTTAGTTCTATGTGTGGTCAAAAAAGCAGAACACACATTGAATTAATGGGTTCTGGTTATAATTTGAAAGGCTTGAAAGAGCATATCCTCAAAAAATGGACCACTGAAAAGTGGGGGACACCTGTTTAGTGAAGGGCACTTCTTAAAGTATTTAGCCACCAGGCTGTTATGTGATACAAAGGTAAGCTCCAGTAATTTTAGTTGGGCTTAGTAACAAACAAGAGCCAGCATTCCTCCTTCAGAACTGATATAGTACGTTTCTGTCTGATTACTCTGCTTAAAAACTGCATTTTGCACTTGCTGAAATTTCTGGGTTGCCTTGCACCATGCAACAAAACTGGGTAACCTACGGACTTGCACAGAGCCCAACCACTAAAGCCAATGGTCATACATAATGAAAGCTGAAATTCAAAAACAATTCCCTAGTGATATTCTGGCTTAATTTGCTCTCAGACCCAACAATTTGTCTTTTTGGCAGTCCATGATATCCATAGAACTCTTCTCCAGAACACATTACAAATGAGTTGATTTTCTTCTGTCCAACTTTCACAAACCTACATACAAATCAGAATGATGAGATCCCTGAATTACAGCAATCTAATTGGGAGGTTACAAGAGCATGGACTGCTGTGGACAATCCATCCCTACTATGGACTAGCAACAGCTAGAGAACCAGTTGAAGTCAGTCAGTAATACTCTGAACTACTGAAGTCACCTAGCTCTCAAGTGATAATGCTGGATCAACAAGTATCAGCCCTCCATGCTACAAGCCTGCTTTTTCATGGGCAAAGCAGCTTGCATCTGGCATATGCTGCATGTATCATTTCCTGAACACAAGAACTACTTATCCACTGTTCCTTTATTGTTAGGATACATTTTGGTCTACTAGCCCCCATCCAGTGGGATTAAAAAACTGATTTACCAACTTAATACCTGCACAGCCTCACCAGACTCGGATGACACAGAGAAACTGAGATGGGAGCCATCAATATACTGAAGGCAATTGACTTCAGTAGTCTTCTGATCCATTTTTTTAAAGGATGGGGGATGAGACAGAATGTTACAGAAACCCACAACAGAAAGAGTCGAACCAGAACACCCTCAACTATTCCAAAACCTATCTTGCTTTCAGTGCCAAATAAACTGTGAGTCATTTAAGTCTGCAACATTCTGCTCTTTTTTTAAAAAAATTTATTTACAGTATTGTGAATGCATACAACACATAAGACATGCGCATAACATAATACAAAACTAACTACATAAACTACAACAAAGATCTAAAACAAACGAACACATATAACATATACTTCATCTAATTAAATGTGGTGACATAGACCAAATCTTATATGGTAAAATATTGGATTATGCTAAATTTTTATAAATTTCTAAAGTCTGCAGCATTCTGCTCTTAATAATCTCTCATCTTTTCTTCCTGAAGTAAAATCTACTAACTACCAGATAGCTGGATAGCACATCTAGAGCTTACGTACACAGAAGTTTACCAGTTGTCCACCCTACTTCACATGAAAACTTCTATGAAGAATGGGAGAAGGTTACACAGTCCACATGCTCCAAGGCTTGCTCCCACACCCAAACAAATGGACAGCATGAGATTATGTCTCTGAAACTATAATCCCTTGTGGTACAATGAAATGACCTACCTCCTAACTTTGAATGAATTATTATTATGGTGCCTATTTGGCATGTCAGCACTATGAATATACTTCACCAGAAAGAACAGTTGCATGTACTGTAACAATCTTCATCGACAACAATATGCTTGAAAGTGAACACTGCTGCCCAGAAGGCTGAGTGAAATTCTTGAACAGCCCAGACTCTTATTCAGCTGTTAGCGTTCTACCAGAAACCAAGAGTAACCTGGCACGTTGAGAGTATGGCCTTATTTGGCTGTGAGACATATTACAGAGACAGTTACATTTTCAAGTTGTTAAATAGACTGGAAAATGGAGTAATTGTCTGTTTTGATGCCCAGCTTTTTTTAAAAAAAAGAATCATAATGTGGCTTGGTGCTCATTAACATAATAACTGGGGACAATTCTCCATAAAGGAAGAGAGATGGCTAAACATTTTTCACATCTGTTTTGAGAGATGTTCATAAAAGGTTCAACTGACTGTAAAGTTACATTTTCAGATACCAAATATTTCTATCTAATTCAGCAACCTGGCATTTTCACACTGCAATTCATCAATCAGTATGCCAGACTTTCAGATTTCCTCGATTTATTCTGTTGGAGTGGTTGTTAATGTTTCTGTTACCGGTGTAAAACGAGATGGCTTATGATTTCTCTTGGATAATCCACATCAAATGGTAAAACTTGTTTTAGATGTCATGCATACAAACTTCAGTCTTACTGTTTACGCATCAATGTTGAAGATTACGCCTAAAGACCTAATCTGTTTAGGTGTGACATAATTTTACTCTAGACTACTAATCATTTAACCCTTTAGGTTAAATAGGCAACTAGGCAAATAAATGAATTTGCATTTTGTATGAACTTTGTATGAAACAAAAAAATTTAAAAAGTGATGTAGCTATTTTGTATGAACTTTAGCATAGACAATTTTAAAAAAACAGTGATCTAGATTTTGAACAAGAAAGAAGAATTCAGAAAGTTAGCTCATGTATTTTGCATACATTATTCTTCTTTCTCAACAGAAAGAAGTTACAGTTGTTCTTTCTTAATACATCTGTATGAGTTCTTGAGAAAACAAAGCAGTCACTATATTAAGATAGTTTATGTGCTCTCTCCCAGCAGGCTGCAGCAATTGTTCAGCATCTATCAACCAGATGTTACAGTTCTGTACTCTCTATACTTTTTTCCCCCTCTGATGGGACCATGTTTCTTTTATACAATAATCCTACTTTTCTTTCATATGGTATAGAAAGTCTGGATGTGATTTTTCACTAAGGCAGGCAAAGAGGGTCTCTCCTCTTCTTTTAGCTTCTTACCCTGAGGACTATTAGCTACAGCTACAGCAGTACAAAGGATAAGAATGGGGAAATAAAGCAGCACTAAATTAAATAAACTGAATAAACACTAGTGAAGCAGTAAGGGTTTAAATGGGACATCAGCACACCTGCACACAGAAGCATAGTTAAACCCCGTCTCCTATTTCTATAACAATCTTAACTGTTTTTAAAGAGTAAATATGCACATATACATCAACATACACACTCACAAAAAAAATTGTGACTCTGAATGGGGAACAACAAGCAGATGAATTCATACACCAACAGCAAACTATTAAGTTAAGATCCTTCTATGAACCATAGAAAAAACCGATACATGCTTCAAACTTCAAATACAGCCCACCTAACTAGGGGAAAAAACATAATAATGAAAAGAATAAGTTGCAACATTGTTAGCTACACACCATTTCTGAAATTAATTATATAAATTCTCTGTGTAAAAGTAAAAGACATGTACAGTTGAACACAAAGCAATGCCAATCATGAAACAATTCCAAAGGGTCGGGGGTAATCAATATCCGCTTCATGTAAGTTCATAAATGTATTCAATACTGATTAAAGTAGATGCCACTGGCAAACTGCCATCTTCACTGTTTGATAACTGTACAGTGCTCACACCAAACTAGAAGCAAACAGACACAGGCCAATTTCCACAGGGTTTGCTCTAGTTTAAAAGTGACCTCCACACTTTCCCACACCTGTTTTGTTTCTTACCAAAATTTTAGAAAATCTGTAGTGATATAGCCTACAGACTAAACAGAGAGTCCACATGACAGAATTCATGAAACAAAATAAGATCTTCTAATCAATCAAATGCCCACCAGTTTGAACTGAACCAAAAAAACCTGCTTGCTTTAAGTCAGTTCTACAACTGTAAACATGTGTATAAACAGCAAGGATAAGGATCTAACATAAGACTAACCTCAACCAATTACAGAAAAGGAAGAGCAAGTCTTTTCATATACACCAAAGGCTGGTGCAGTGTCTTAACCCAGACTATACCTTTCTGTACTATTGAGTTCCCACTGTGCATCTCTGGCCTACATCTATGAGAAGGAATTTTCCAACATCTAAGATTTTTTCCTTCTTTCATTGTCATAATTTTGGCAATTGTTTCCCTCACACTGCCTCATATACCGAGAGACTGAAAGGCAACATATCAAAGAAGGAACCACTACCCCATTTTTTTTCATCCACATCACGAAACAAGCCCAATACACACTGTACCAAGGGGTCAGGACAAATACCAACGTCAGACTTACGTTTTTCATCATCAGCATGTACTAAGGATGCTGCTCTTGACAAAACATCCAATGGAGTCTCCATTCCTAGCAGGATCCTGAATAAAAGACAAATAGTTGGTTACTTCCTGAAACAACTTTAACAAGATAACAAAAGGAATGGTACATTTCAGCCACTCATCCACTGTCTGTCAGGCTTAAATCTATATGTAACATTTGACCAAATGAAATAGCAGTAAAACATTTGGCCAAATGAAACAGCATGAAAACTAAGTACAGAAATGTATTTCAAATATCTACTCAAATATCGATTGTATCCTGCCTTTCACCGCTTTGCTACCTATTCAAAAGACATGTACTGCTAGCAAAGAAGTTTCTTTCTCATGATTAGCAAAGCCATTACATATCTTTTTCTGTGTGTTTTATCTGAGTGACTTAACCCCGGCACCTAGCAAATACGGCTGCAGTCCAATCTGTTAGTAAGAGTGGGAGGTGCTGTTCATTAACACATAAGAAAAAGAACAAGTCTAGAGCAGGGGGCAGCAACTACTGGACTCCATGGGTCAAATCTGGCTCGGTACACACACCAAGAAGAAAAGGATGTCTGTAGTAACAGAACCATCTAACATACCTTCCGAATGGGAGCTAAACCACTGGCCCATTATACCTTACTTACTTCTCAAAATGGTTTTCCAGGAAAAGTAGTTGCTAGGCCTTAGTATCCAAACTGCAGCATGGCTGCGTTTTAAAATCCCTGTCTAAAACAGCTGGGGGACTTCAGTGTTCAGACAGTTCTTCCTACTTTGCCCACCTAATAATTGTTTTCGTTATAGTGAACAGATTAGAAGAGCAAGGAAACCTAACATTTGCTGCTTTGTAAGCAACTGAATTTCAAGAGCACTACATGCAAAGTAAGCCAAATCGTTATTGCTACACAACATAAATAAGAACATGCAACTTACAATCAGTGCTCAGTAAAGTTACTCAGTGCTAGTAAAGTTCCAAATGCCTAAAATTTTGATCCTGATGCCCAAGAATTTGAAATATATTCCCAGGACTGCCAGGGACAGAAAAATCCCTCTCTCTAAATATTTTGACAAAGACAAAGGCCGATAACACAACTACAGCAAGAGAGCCATGTAACATGGTACAAAGAATACCAATTCCAAATAAGTTTTCTCTTGTTCTAGCACAGTTCTATTTTCACTTATTTTTTAATCTGTCAATTCTATATCCCACCTTTCGTCTAATGAGCTCAAGGCAACACACATGGTTCTCCTCCTCCTCATTTTACTCTTGTGACTAGCCCAAGGACCCGCGGTGAATTTCATAGTTTGAGGAGGGGGAGACTTGATTCCAGCAACACTATAATCACTACACCACACTGGTTCTACTTGCCTGGAACATATTCAGAACTACTGTTCCTCCACATTCATGGTCTTACAAGCTCTGCTGCTTACATTCATGATCTCAATTCTGCCAGCCTGTGAGCCTCCAGAGGTAAATGACTACCTGACTTACTTATAACCTACAGCAGCTTAATACAGACTACAAAGGTGCTGCTTTTGCCTGCCTATACATGATCCCAGCTCCAACCCCCACTTGTTTGTTTAGCACCACGGGCTCAAACACAGATGTGTACAAGCTGAAAGCTTACAGGCTCTGCACACACAATCTAGAACTCTAGGTTTGCACATGCATCCTTGTTTTGCAAAGCAGAGCCAGTCAACAGTTGGGGATCAAGGATGAGGGATACCTCTGTTATCCTAATAGTACCTCCATGTGTTTGGAATATCTGAGAGAAGTGTCATCAGTCCAAAACAAAAACATTATTTAATACATTCCAAACAAAGTCATCTCTCCATCTACTTGGCCTATCAGTTTGAAAAATACTCTTAGCAAATTCCAAATAAAGTAGAAAGAGGCTTGCCCAGCAGAATGCCACTCGCCGATCCAAATCTGAAATGATCCCAACAGAAGGCCAAGGAACCTGCACTGCTCAAATTAAGTGGGCTTCCCAAACAGCCCCCATTATTCACAGAGGATATGGCATCCCTCTCTTTTCTATGAGAGCCACGTAGTGTAGTGTTTACAGCAGAGGATAGGAATCATGTGGCCCTCCAGATGCTACTAGCTGACAACTCCCATTAGCCCTAAGCAGCATAAGTGAAGATGAGAAACGCTGGGGGCTGCAGTCCAACAACATCTGAAGGCTCACGTGATTCCCACTTGATTTCAAACAACAGACTAGGACCAAGGAGATTTAACACTCACAACCATCACCACGAAATTCAGTAGATAATCCTAGACCAGTTTTAACACTTAGCCTGCCTCAGAAGTCTGTCATGAAGAATGACCAAGAAGAGAAACATGTACTCCACAGAGAAAAGGCAGAATATAAATGTAATGATATTAATAAATAAATAACAAGAAACCAAGGTTCAACTTCCAGTTCAGAAAAGGGGACACACTAGCTAAAAAAAGACTGTAAACGGCTTAGGGAGTGATTTGCATTGATAAGCAGTTTAGAAATGTAACTGCTATTGCTATTGGCCTTAGTGGACAGCAAACATCAAACCTCCTCTGAATAAACCTGACCAAAAAAGCATGACAGAGTGACCACCAGTCGGAGCTTGCCTGAAAGCACATAACAGTAACAGCAACACCGACAGGAAGGAGAGAAAAAGAGCTTCCAAATACTCCGTCAAATGCTGAGAGCGGGACCAACATCATAATACAAGTCTCAAATATTTTCAGCAAATCAAAAAGAAATGTTTAAATAATGGACAACATTGAAAGTGGACATCAAAAACTTACGTAAACTTTGTCTCCAGCATGGTGTATCTTAAGATCAACCTATGCACAAAATTAGTAACTTGATTCATTCTTGAGTGCAGGAGAAATAATCCGGAAGCCCAATTCAGATTAAAATTTCAGCCTTTCACCCCTGCCCCCATTGCAGTCCTGATCTGGACTGAAGCGCTGCACCTGTAATCTGCATAGTGAAAGGATGGGGTGGGAGAATTCCCATTCTTTTCAACTGCAGGTTTTCTCCCCCTAGGCACAGGGACTCAGTCCCAACTGGGAGTATAGGAAGGACAAATTGAAGCCCACCACCACTCTATCTGCTAGACCCTCAGATTAGGGGTCTGCTCTAATTCTTAGAGAAAATTCCTGCAGTCAAGAGCAAACCACATGGTTAACCCAGCACGCAGTTTGGCTCTTAGCCTTGCTTATGTTCTGATTACACTACCTGGATATAAATGAATACATTAGAGAGGTTTGGCCATGAAATATAGCTTACTTCAGGACAGCAGCCTTTCAGGTTCTGTAACTATCAACAAACAAGTAAACAGCAGGAAAATGATGTGTTCGGACCAAAATGAGTACTTTATCAAGTTTTAAAAAATTGACATCTTCATGGTGGAAACTCTTCTATCAAAGCAGGTCAATTTTTTTTAGGAATGTTAATTATAACAGGATGTTTTCTAATTCAGACGGTGGGATTAAATTACCCTGATGTTCTTTGACTCTTACAAAGCTTGATTGTGACTATAAACTAACTGCAACTGTTAACCATCCTAAACAAATCTTGCGCAGATTCAGTTTCAAAACCTGGCTGGTTAGTTTAGTTTTCTTTCCTCAGGACACAGCATTCCATCATGTTGCCAATTCATCCTGTTAGAGGAGTCTGATGAGATAACTTTATGTGGGAAAACGCAAGGAGGAAGTATTGTTATAGCATGAAAAGCAACACATTCTCCAACAGACTGTAAAAATTCTAGAAAAGAAGACTGTAGAAATTTTAGAACAGAGGCTATGGGACAAGTTTTATTTTTCAGCTTTTTTAAATAAATAAATACCTAAAATTACAGCTCAGTAGAATTTTACATCCTTGCATTTCACTATGGCAGGAAACAGTGACTACTTCTTCAGCCGCTGTTGCTCTCTGACTCTGAACTCAGGTGTGGGTTGTTTTTCCCCCTTTTAAGCAACTCCCCACACTTAATGTATTCAGAAATCAAGTTGCATCACAACTGGTCATAAAAGGTATGCCCATCAACAATGCAGTCAACATCCACGGTAGTGACAGTGAAATTGAGAGTCCATTTTTCATAGAACCGGAACCAGAAGAAGGTTAAAAAAAAAAAGCATTGAAAATATGTTACTGAGCCAGATTTGGATGCCTCTTGTTAACACAAAACCTTATGCGCCCAGGAAACAAGCAAAGACAACAGCTAAATGCTACAACTGAAACAGCTCCAGAAATAGCAGAGGCCATGCAGGCCCAGAAGAGTCCAAAAAGGGCCACTAAGGCTGTAAATCCAGTAACTGAAGACAGGGACAAGCATATGCAAAAGATAACAGCAACAGCCTGCAACAACTGGAGGAATGAAAATAGAATGGTAAGCTACCCAGCAATCAGAGCAAGTCTTAACAAATCAAATCTTACTCGTCCCTCCTGCAAACCTGTGGTCCATCAAATACTGTACTTCCAAACTCTAGCCTCGGGCCCCTCTCTAAACTGCAGACCCCAGGATTCTACAGGACGTTGAAAGTGGAATAATAGCGCAGTAACAGTCCAGTGCGGAAATGGCCTAGGTCTAAGAGTTAGTGGCGACTTCTGCACGAGAAGCAGGAGAGGCTAGCGAACGAAGGGGTGATACAGGAATACAGCCAACCTCCTCTCCGACCCCACTAGCCCTTCGCCAGTCCCCTCGGTCTCTCCAGGTCGCGCTGGGGTGACTGACCTCTCCGCGCCGCTCAGCTGCCTTTTAAACCCAACGGGCCGCAACGCCCCAAACACACAGCCAACAACCGGGGCGGGCGAGGCGCCTCCCAGGCCGGAAAGGGCGACGCTGGGCTGAGAAAACGCGGGCTCCCCACCTCAGGAACAGAGGCCGGCAGGCTCTCGCCCGCGTCGGCCCACGGGGGGGGGGGGGGCTTTGCTATGGTGTGTCAAAATGGACCTTAATTCTCCCCCTTCTGCTGGGGGAAAGAGGTGTGTGCCTGTTGCCGTGTTAAAGCACGGATAAAGTGCACCATTAGTGATAAGGCAACCTACAAAAACCTTGGGGAGAGCCCCTTTCCGTCCGTCCGTCCGTCCCCCCTTTAAGGTTCGCTTCAGTCCTGGGGTGCCCCTACCCCGCAAGAGTCCCCGAGGCGGGCGGCAAGGCGAGACCCGGCGCCCGTCAAGGGCACCCCGAGCCCCTTCGGGGCCAGCAGGACGAGGCTGCCTGCCGCCCCCGGCCCGCTCGCCAGTCTCTCCCAGAGGGTTTCCCGGGCATCCAGCTCGCGCGCCGCGCGCTCTCCTCGGTTCTTCCGCCGCCACAAAGCGTGCAGGGGCGAGAACCGCTCGAGGGCTCTTCCTACGGGCTTGAGTTGGCTAAGGCTGGCTCGCTCGCTCGCTCGCTCACCAGTTTGCACGAACTCCGTGCCCCTCCCGCTGCTGCGATTCCTGCTGCTCGTGGTGGGTGGGTTGGGCGCGCTCCCCCTGCAGAGCCTGGTCGGGCCGGGCCGGGCCAGGAGGGGGGCGGAGATCGGCGTGCTCCGGCCGTCGGCGGCGGCGGCTCCTCGGAAGCCCGCTCGCCGGCTCGCTCCCCTGCAGCCGAGCTGGGCAGCGGGCGCGCGGGCTGGCAGCTCCGGGGAGCCCCCTGCCT
The DNA here is from genome assembly GCA_948472985.1 of Iguana delicatissima. NCBI lineage: Eukaryota > Metazoa > Chordata > Lepidosauria > Squamata > Iguanidae > Iguana > Iguana delicatissima. Next base: position 443,171 of record CAOKZL010000428.1, read on the forward strand.
GCTGATTGGTCGGGCGGCCGGTCCCCAAACAATGCGCGCGAGGGAGCCTTTGCCGAGTCAGCAGAGCGGCCGCCCGGAACCCCCGCGCCGCCGCCGCCGCCGCCGCCGCCCGCTGCTCCGCGCTGGCCCGGGGAAGAATTCCAAGAATGATGGAATTCTCTTGCTAGCAGGTGGGGAGAGCCGGGCTGCCTCATTGGTTGGCCAGCCCATGAGATCAGCCTATATTAAGATAATAAGGCCCTGACATCACATCCTCAGCAGGTAGAGCGCGGGCGGGCGGGCGGCTGCCGCCGGCCGCCCTCAGCTTCTTCCTCCCGCCTGGAAGCGTCTGGTATCTAGCCGGGGTTTCTCTCCCGCCGCTCCTGTTCGCGCACAAAGCAGCTTCTCCCTGGGGCGGATTCCCGTTGTGCAGAACAGCGTTTCTAGTGCAACGCGGTGGGGCTCTGAGTACGAATCATGGCAGCATGTTTGGAGTGGGGCGCTATAGAAAGCAGCTCGAAGAGTCGTTTCCACAAGATCGCCGTGTTAATCTGTTGCAGCAAAAGCAAAGCAAAAACTGCAAGGTCTTCGTCACCTTCAACAATCTTTTTAAGGGATCTACTATTCTTGGTGCCACGAATATGTCTGTCATTAGTATATTTATCCAAATCCAGCGTGGTCTAGTGATCTGAGCGTGGTCCTACGACTCTGAATTCCGCCCAGCCACGGAAATCCACTGGGCGACCTTGGACGGGTCACACTCTCTCAGCATCAGAAGAAGGGAAAAGCAATATCCCTCGGAACAAATCTTGCCAAGGATAGGGTCGCCATATGTCGTAAACTACTTTAAGGCACACAACAACAGCGACTCAAGAACGCACGAGGCAGCTTCAGAAAGTAATTCCACTATAAGTCACATGGAAGAAGTAGTCACAAAGAAGGGAGTGTAAACAACGATTTTCAAATAGAAGAGATATAATCAGCTAATGATCCCTGCTGTGTTAATCGTTATTAACAATAAAACCTGAAAGTATAAAGAAGTGTGGAGTATCTTTTTATTTTTTTCCTTTCTCTCTCTAACTGCCTTGGGGAGTTATTGTTGATCAGTCAGTCTCTCACTCACATCTTAAAAGTCCGAAAACATTACAAGGGAGTATGCATTGCTGCCTCTCTAATATGTTGAAGATGTTGCTTTATTATTATTGTTACAGGTCTTCAGTTCAAGTTTAATTTACAGCCAGTCTCTCATAGGGTTTTCTTGGCAAGGTTCATGTACAGGTTTGCCGCTGCCTTCCTTTGGGGCTGAGAGGCTGTGACTTATCCAATGGCACTCAGTGGGATCCTGTATCTGAGTAAGGTGCACACCCTGGGCTTCTGAGCTGTTAGTCTAGCATCCAAACCACTACGCCATGCTGGCTCCCCACATGTAATTTATATGTATAACCCCATTTTGGAAGTTTTATTATGATATCTAATGAGATATAGATCAGTACAATGAATATGGATATAGATTCAGTTCACACAAGCACTGATATAGATAGAAAAATTAGATAACCACTTTTGGTTGTCAATCAAGGCTATCTTCATGTTGTTTTGCAGACTGACAACTGGTAATCGCTATGCTGTTACGCTTTCATCTACTGGCATGTGTGTGTGTGTATGCATATATATATATATATATCTTAGTATGCATATGCATGATTGGAAGCAATCATTATTTTGCAGCAGTCAATGAAATGGAAAAGAAAAATCTAGCAAAGCCCTTTGCCCAACTCATATAGCCTTCAAAATCTCAGCGTTTAGGTAACACAATAAAATGGAATGGTAGAAGTAAAGCCTTCCCTATCAGCCTGACTTGGAGTGGTGGGGGAGGCGCCAAGGTTGGGTGCACTGTAGAAAGCATTTCAGTCATTCAGTGAGCTATAAAAAATGTTTCAGTGCACTACATAAAGTGTCTCAGAGGCCTGTTGTTAAGTGTCATTGAAGTTTTTCTTAAAATATGCCCTTAAAAACAGTATCTGGGTGTGCGTGTTCCAAGTCACCTATTGACTTATGGCAACCTACTCTGAGATAGTTTTATCAATCCCTTCCTCTGAAATACAGCCTATAGCACCTGCTGTTCATTGGCACTCTCCCCTCCAAGTACTAACCAAAGCTTACCCTGCTTAGCTTCCAAGACCAAACAGAATCTGGTGCCTTTAGGGCATTTGCCTAGAGGGGTAGCCACATTAATTTATTCCAGCAAAATATATAAAAGCCCTGTGTCACACTTTGCTTTTTTTTCCCTCCCAGAACTGTCTTCTGCAGCAGTCATTGCATGTTGTCATTGTTTTGACTGCTATAATTTAACAGCGAACAGGGAAAGGGAGATGGAGCCTTGTCTCTCAGTACATGCTTCCTTCATACCATCCCCCCCCCAAAGCTGTGTGGGTTTCTAGAATAATATGTCCCAGACAGAGCTTGGAAAGTTACTTTTTAAAAGTAATTAATCACTGTATGCGCACATTCACAAAGGCTCGAAAGGTATTTACCATTACTATTAGTGGCTGGTTTTATTACTGAAAAAAAAATTTTTTAAAAGGCACTTCAAGACTGAAAAGGAAATTTCCCCTCAGAATATCCCTAAAAATGCCTTTAATGATCTTTAGGAGTACTGTAATTGGAAACTAAGAAATATTAGTGGGCACAAAGCCTTGAATCCTATTACATAGTTAGTCCCACTAGAGTATGCCTATTGAATAGTGAGTCAACACACAGCTAAATCTTACTGATTCAATAGGTCTACTCTAATTGGCTCTAAGAACAAGATTCAGGCCATTGTTCCTACTTTTTACATTGCCTTTGAAATGGACCTTCAATATACTCTTTTTCTGCCTCCTTCCCCTCCTCTTAAAATATCACCATCATCATTATTAATCTTTATTTATATTCTGCTTGTTTCCCAAGTCTGAGATGCAATATGGCAAAACATTTACAGCTAAGCAGGTCTAAATACTGTAAAGGCACCGGATCCCATCTGATCTTGAAAGCTAAGCAGGGTCAGCCCTGGGTAGTACTTGGATGGGAGACTGCCACAAAACATCAGGTATAGTAGGATGTATTTCAGAGGAAGGAACTGGCAAAATCACCTCTGAATATTCTTGGCCTAAGAAAATTCTATGAAATTCATGGGGCTGCCATAAATCAACAAGCGATTTGAAAGCACACGCACAGAGCTTGTAACTCATTACTTCTATGTTCTTGTTCTAGACATTTTGCTATCAAAATCAAATGATTCAGTCGTCATGTCCCTAGGAACATATACTTAATCCATTCTCACAGAGAGGAATTCAACACACAGGTGAGTTGTGGAAGCTGTTATTCTCCATTTCTCTACATGCAAACTGGCATAATATTCACCTTGAAATCTTGCCTCAGATGAAACACAATACATTTCCATATCAAACTGAGAGGAGTAAGAAAATAGCGCCCACGTGGTCTTCATGATAAAACTAATGTTATTATGTAGATGAAAGCAATTCCATCCCCAGTTCCTAATATACTATGGAATGCAAAATATTTGCAAAACGAAGTTTTTCAAAATGCAGCACAGTCCTAGCAAGACATATCAGGTATATTTTAGCTTCTTTAATTTTCACTGCCATTGTGGAGGTCAAAATTTGAAAACCCAAGCAAATGCATGCTAAATGTTTTTAACATGTGGACAGAATACTGTATGTCCTTTTCTGGTCACTGTGCCTCAAAGCATATATTGTAAAGCAGAAAATTAGAGATGGCAGCAATCAAAATGCCAAAGATTATGAAAGAATTCCCCTGTGAGGAAATGTTACAAGGTATGGGGCTTTTGGTGAGGCATGTGTGATGGGATTAGAGGTATATAAAATTATATGTGGTGTGAATTAAGTGTACCGGGAAACATTTTCCTTCTCTCTCACATTACTAGTCACATAAGTTAACATTAGAACCTATTGTTTTGTGACAAGACAAAGATTCAAGAAAAAGACAAGATTCAAGACAAATAAAAGGAAATACATCTTCACACAGCATATAGTAAAGCTGTGAAATTCCATAGCCAAAAGATGTAGCCAAGGCTACCAAACTAAACAGCTTTAGGCAGGAAATTAGACAAATTTATGGAGAATAAAGCTATCGATGAATACTAGTCAGGATGGCCATATGAACCGATGATGGTTCCAAGATCAGAAACAGTATGCATCAGCATACCAACTTATGAGGACCTAAAATGAGAGCACTTCTATCCTCTTTGTGGACTTCCAACAGGTATCTGGTTGGTCATTTTGCGAACAGAATGCTGAATTAAATAGGCCTTTAGTTTGACCTAGACATGGTCTTCCTATGCTCTTAAGAAATTCTAAAGACTTGGCTGAACACATTTTAGAATTCCATTTTAAGGAGGCTAGGTACACTTCCTCTCTGATGTTCTTTGCTGGCAGGCAAAGATATTTTTGTTCAGTCAGGTTTGGGATATAAGGTCATCTGTTGCCGAATGAGATTTAACTGCTTGGGTACTGACTCTGTCTTGTTCTTTTTGTTGACAGACCTTTATGTTGTGTTTAAATCAATTTATTTTATTTTGTATTTTAGTATTATTAGCTACCATGAGCAACTTTTTGGTGGAAACAGTATAAAATAAATAACAAAGCTATATATGATCAAATCAATCAGCCATTCTGGACTAAACAGAATCTTTGTTGTCATCGTCATTATATGACTTAAAGTCATTTCTGACTCAGGGCAACCTTAAGTTGAATCTATCACAGGCTTTTCTTGGCAGGATTTTTTCAGAGGAAGTTTGCTTTTGCCTTCCTCTGAGATTGAGAGAGTATGACTTGCCCAAGGTCACCCAGTAGGTTTTCATGTCCAAGCAATGGTTGAAATTCTGGTCTCCAGAGTTTTAGTCCAATGCTCAAACCACTGCATAATGCTGGCATTCAGAATAGAATCTTACCCTTTGTAAATAATTTCAAAAATAAAATAAAATAAAATAAAATAAAATAAAATAGAAGGAGCTGCATATCAAAACAAATCTGTTGGATTGGGTTCTGTGTCCAGATACAGAGCCCTTTTAGGAAGCTTCTCTTTTCCTTTGGTATTACCACATGTATACAGGCTGATTCATTAGTAACATTTTGATGCTGGACAATATCTCTGAATGAGACACCAACAAGAAAAAAAATCTAGATTGGCATATTTGACCATTAGCATCAAGAAAAATGTATACCACTTATTGAAAGTTTTCAATAGTATCTCAAGAGCTTAATAAACTTACTGTCAGTAAAGGCCATCATTAGTACACCTGGAATTTCTACACTTTTATGACAATACAGTTGATTGAATGTGAATTAACTTTATCCACATCTTGCCTTAATAAAGTTATTGGTCACGGTTTACAATTGACATCAGCTTTATAAAATGTACTTCAAGGAAACCTTAATCTAAAGCAAGTCACTTGACTCCATATGCAAATAATTTGAGAAAGCATTTTAGCTTTGCTCAGCTGTAAAGCTCCGCTTCGTAGAATCTGACATCTAGACATATTCAAATGACAACAAAAAGTCATACTACATCAGAAACACTCCACATTCATGACAGTGTTATCCATATGGTAAGATTTAACAATACTCTTCAAAAGTTGTCTGGAAAAAATAGAGACTTAATTAATGGCAACATCAAGTCGTGTTAAACTGAATTCATTCCAGGCATCAAGATGCTCCAGACTTTTGTTGTAATAGATAAATATATTAGCTATTGCCACAAAAAGTTTGCTATAGTTAATTGGTAACAAATATTATTTCCCCTCCTTCTAGTTACACCACAAAATGACTGGCTTTCTTGTTTTAGAAGTAGGGAATCTAGGGACAAAATGAGCTTTTGCTTTTTCAAAGAGTCCAGTGACCCATTTTCTCTAGCTTTTTTGGTTTCACAATTTTCAACATTTCTCTTGTTGTACTTGGAGGCTGATCTCATTTTTTTTAGAACCATAGAAATGCAGACGCAAACCAAGATCTACTCAGCTGGTGATATGCCCAAGGATCTTTTGTCCAAAGAAGTCAAAGACATAAGGCCTACTGGGTGGACACATGTCCCTGCCCTAGGCCAAAGTAACTGTTTGGTTCCTGGCCGCTATAAACATCTTAGTTAAAGAAAAAAGACCCCAATGTTTTCTTTTTCTTTTTCTTTTTCTTTTTTTTACAAAATCAAAATGTTGCTTTTAAAAAATGTTTACTTCCCCCCTCCCCACTTTTCCACTCTTCAAAAGCCGAGTAAGAATGCAGTACATGACATTCAAACTTCAATGTAAGAGAAACATTGTAAATGGAAAAAGATGGTTCAGACATGCCATAGTTATTATAACTCAAGATCCCATAACAAAGTGGGCCTTTGATGTAGCAAGACATGGAGATCAGTCAGACTACAAAGGCTGCATTTAGTATGTGCATTCCCCAAATGCAGCACAGCCGAATGTTACATGGACATGCAAAGTTCACTCTTGCTCTCCATTAATCATTTGCATGCATTCAACATTTAATAGCAGCAACAAGTCAAATATTACATGTTGATCCTTAAAACCCAAATAAAATTTTTATCTCACATTCCATTCCAAATACAGTAGATAGAAGCAAGTGCTGTGGAAATAATTCCTTCTATTCCTGGTTTCCCACTCTTGCAGAAACATAGGCCATTTCCGCACTAGCCTGTTATAGCGCGATGATTCCACTGTCAACACCCTCTGGAATGCTGGGGTTTGCAGTTTCGGGAGGGACCAGGCAGCCCCTCCTGAAACTGCAAACCCCAGGTCCAGAGGGTGTTGACAGTGGAATCATCGCGCTATAACAGGCTAGTGTGGAAATGGCCATAGCCAAAACTATACCACCTATAAACACAATGGCAGAGTACGTGCAATAAATAAATAAATAAATAAATATTTTTAAAAAGAAAAATGCATGGTGATCTAAGTTTTAACTGTATCTTGTTGTCACACACAGTACCTTTTCACTCTGTACAAATTAGTTAGCTATAACTTTCCTAGTATTGAAAGAAAGAGGCCTTGCTGAAAATATCTGATGGGGGAAATGTGGCAAACAGTTATATCAGATTCTAAAGGATAAAGGACCAGTTGTGGCCTGACAAATGCTGTTGGGCTGAAACTTCTAACCAGCCTAGTCAATGAGGGATCATGTGAGTTGCAAGCCAGTGACATCTGAGGGCCCACTTTATTTTCCTCGCCATTATATCTATTGTTGTTGTTGTTTAACATGGATAACCTAATTTACAAAGTAATATCCATTCACCCCCAAAAACACAAAGAAACAGAAAGAATAAAAAGAAAGAAATATTTAAGAAAGAGAAACAGAAGAACATGAGAAAAAAAGGAAAATAAAAAAAAGACATATAACTAATACCCAACATGGCTTTTACTGCCCACCCCAATCCTTAGAGTAATGAAAAGTCAAAAAGAAAAAAAATCATTGTATTATTGCAGATCCAACTAAATAATCCTACTAAAATTACCAATACAGTCAGCCCTCCACATTTGCTAGGGTTAGGAGTGCAGTACCCTAGCAAAAGTGGAAAAAATTGCACATTTCAAAATGTGTGTGTGTGTGTGTGTGTGTGCGGAAAGGAGACCAAGGCTTGGTGGGGGGAACAGGCACTCAGGGTCCAAACCAGGTCAGGGAAAGCAGAGGGAAGGGATGGGTCACAATGACGGCCCTATACTTGCTCTATCACACCCATCTCGTTCCTTGGTGTGAGGGTCATTAGGAGAGGGTTTGTGGAGCTGAGAAATTGAGCTGTAACCTGCTCATAGCTGGCCAGGTAGCAGCTGACAGAGGAGGAGGAGAACCAGAGGTGGGTTTTGAAAGGGCTAAATGACCCGACTGGGAGCCACCAAAAGAGAAGATTCCCCAGAAAGGAATACTTTAGGTGATGGGGCAGGAGTTAAAGAAACTCACAAATAATCAAATCCATGACAGTCAAATCTGCAAATGTGAAGAGCCAAAGTTAACCATCACTACAGACTATTACACCATTAGATTTCTTATTGCTCAAAAATCAATAAATGATTTCCAGTCTTTCAAAACGTCTTCAACTGACTTATCCTTTAGAATCCATATTAATTTGGCCATTTGGGATAATTCGCCAGTTTTAACAATCCATTCTTCCATTGTTGGTGCTTGAGTCTTCTTCCAAGTTTGAGCAAACAATATTCTTGCTGCTGTTGTCATATATGAAAGTAGTAATCCAAATTTACTCTCCAGTTCTTTATGCATAATGCCCAACAAAAACATTTCAAAAACATGACTCTCATTTGGGAGAAAGATGGGATACAAATTCAACAAATAAATGTCCATCGACACTACAAAATCTACCTTTAAATTTTTTTGAATTTATTCAGGATCAATCTGTGATCTTCAGTAAATTTTAATTTATTTGCTCTATCCAAATATTCTTCCAATTCCTGTTGTTTTTTCACTTTCGAAATCTTGCTCATCAGTTTCTCATAATACTTATAAAACACCTGCTTTATTCCTTCATGTTTAGTAATTCTCTCTTCTCCAGTCTTTATCTCTGATATGATATTCTTAGTCCATCTTCTCCGCAACAGATTGGAGAGAAGCTTTGAGGGTTTATTTGCTTGCTCAAAATGATTATGTCTTGTTCTCTGTACTTGTTGTTCTATTTCTTTCAAGTTAAGTTGATTCAGTTCAGCTTGGCAAACTTTCATCTGTAGTCTGATTTTCTCATCAAAAGGATATTTCCTCTTCTGTTTCTCAACGTCTTTCATTTTGTCCAATATTTGCTGCTCAGCATTTCTCCTTTCTTTCCCAATTTCTGCAGACCATCTGATACAGTTGCCTCGCACTGCTTTGCTTGCATCCCAAATAGTCCTCATCGTCAAGTCCGGTGTCATGTTTTCACTGAAATAGTTAATCAACTCCTTCTTCGCTTCATTTATGTATTTCTCTTTATTAAAGATCTCATCATTTAATCTCCATGTCCTTTCCCTTTCCTTAATCTTCATCTTAAGAAGCAATGGGTTGTGATCTGAACATAAATTCGGAAAAATGTCTATATCTGTAGCCTTCAACAATAATGCTTTAGATACCAGCATCATATCAACTCTGGACATTGATTTATGTCTGTCTGAAAAAAAAGTGTAACCTTCTAATTGTCCGTCTTTATACCTCCATACATCGAAGAGGTTCAAATTGTCCGTCATGTTAAAGAAGCTCTTAGGTAATTTTCCATTGTTTTGGGGATCAATTTCTGCACCGATCTATCTAATTTTGGATTGACAACTCCGTTAAAGTCCCCCAGTATAGCAATGTTCAAATTGCCAGTGTCACTCATATATTTCTGTATCTCCTCGTGTACTTTAGGAAAAAATTCACCCTTCGCCCCATTGGGTGCGTAGATTCTGACTATCAATACCTTATCTTGTTTAGTTGTAACTTCTATGCCTAGTATCGACCATGGCTGTCCTGGAAGACCTGGTGGGCTCCATACCTTGTATTCACATATATTATCCTTCCCCGCTTCTTTTTGTCAATCGTTGCTGCGTAACCGCTACCTAATTTCGGGTTATGAAGGTATCTCAAGTCTTGAGTCCTGATTTGAGCTTCTTGTAAGCAAATTACATCCAAATTTTGTTTTTCCAGATAGCGAAATATTTGTCTTCTTTTATATTCAGAGTTAAATCCTTTAATGTTCCAAGAATGTATCCTAAAATCCCGTTTGTCCCTTTTGTCCCTTTTGCTAATAATGTTATAGTTTTAATATCGGCTTAATCTTTTATTTGATCTCTTGTTAATTCACCTTCTTCCTGCTGAATTTCTTCTTCTTGTTATGCTTCATCTTCATCGTCTTCTTCTTGTGATTTCTCCTCTTCTTCTCCTGGAGGTTGTTCCTCTTCTTTCCCTTCCTCCAAGCTCGTCTTCTGGAAGTCTTTCTTCAATCTTTCCATCACTTCCTTTGCCTTATGTGTTGAATTAATTCTATATCTCTGTTGTTTATACGTAAAAGAGATGCCCTCGATTTTCTCCCATTTTCTCAGTTTCTATGATGGAACTAATGGAAGTGATTAAGAACCTTAAGAATGATAAAGCTCCGGGTCCAGATGGCTTTACGGCAAGATATTACAAGACTCTACAACATGAGATTTCAATTCCATTGCAAAGTACTATAAATGAGATTATAAAAGAAGGACTACTGGACACCTGGAGAGAGGCAAATGTGGTGCTAATTCCTAAAGAAGGCAGAGACTTAACAGATATCAAAAATTATAGACCAATCTCACTTTTGAATACAGACTATAAGATTTTTGCTTCAATCCTTGCAGCAAGACTTAAAGAGATTTTGGCTGAGCTCATTCATGAAGATCAGAATGGTTTTATACCAAAAAGATATTTAAGAAGTAATATAAGAACAGTATTGAATATAATTGAATATTACGAAAAGCATAATGAGAAGAAAATAGCCATGATATTTGTTGATGCAGAGAAGGCTTTTAATATAATCAGTTGGCCATTTTTGAAAACAGTAATGAAGCAAATGCAAGCTGGAGATAGATTTCTTTCATGGATTGAAGCAATATACAATCAACAAAGAGCTCAATTGGTTATTAACGGAGATAGAACTAAGCAGATTGAATTGAACAGAGGAACAAGACAGGGATGTCCTCTGTCCCCTTTGTTATTCATATTGACAATGGAGATATTAAATAACAACTTAAGAGAAGATAATGCTATAAGAGGAGTCCAAATCAAGAATTACCAATACAAACTTAAAGCCTTTGCTGATGATTTGGTCCTGTTTCTCGAAGACCCTAAAAGAAGCATACAAAATCTTATTGGAATAATACAAGAATATGGAGAATTTTCAGGATTCAAGGTAAATAAAGAAAAAATAGCTTTGTTAATGAAAAACATGACAGACAAGGAGGAGAAGGAATTAGCACTTGCAACTGGATTTAACAAAGTACAAAAAGCAAAATATCTAGGTGTCTGGATAGCAAAAAGGAATAATGAGCTGTTTCAAAATAACTATGAGAAAAAATGGAAAGAGATAATTAAAGACTTGGAAAGGTGGACCTCCATGAAATTGTCTATGTTGAGGAGAATAAAATGAATGTTCTTCCAAAGATGAATTTTTTGTTTCAGAATTTCCCCATAATAACAAACAGTAAACCTTTCATACAGTGGAAAAAAGACCTGACCAAATTTATATGGCAAGGGAAAAAAACAAGAATTAAATGGAATATTATGACAGATCAAATACTTCAAGGAGGAATGGGAGTACCGGATTTTCAATTATATTACAAAGATGTGGCATTCACATGGCTAAAAGACTGGACTGACCTACAAGATACAAGAATACTTGCACTGGAGGGAGCAGACCTGAGGATGGGATGGCATGCCTATATGTTTTATGATAAAGCAAAAATTGACAAAGATTTTTCACATCACTATATCAGAAAATCGCTTCTGAAGATATGGAATGAATATAAGAGTAAAAACATAAGGCCATGTGGGTATCCCCACAGGAAGCTTTCTTTGGAAGATGGAAGGGAACAGAGAAATGGCTGAGATATGAGGATATATTAGAGAAAACAATGACAAATGCTTATAAGAGCAAATCAAGAGAAAAATTGGAACAGGAAGGATTGCCATTAAGTTGGTTTCCGTACAGGCAGCTAAATGAGAGATTCCAGATGGACTTGAAAACTTATGGAATAGAATCCAAAGAAAGGACAGGAGTGATTAAATGGATCTTTGACAATCCACCGCATCTGTTAGCCCATACATATCAAGAAATGTTAACACAGAGACAGGAGGAGACTGTGAAATCTGCAATGATTTTGTGGGCACAGAATATTGGGCACTCAATTCAATTAGATGAATGGGAACAGAGCTGGAAAAGGACACAGAAATTTACAATGGCTCAGAATATCAAAGAGAACTATTTTAAAATGTTTCATAGATGGTACATGACACCAGACAAGTTAAAAAAATCTACAATACAGGTACGGGAATGTATTGGAAATGTCAGAAAGAGGTGGGAACAATATTTCATATGTGGTGGTCATGTCCCAAGGCAAAGAAATATTGGAGTGAAATACATAAAAAGATGTGTGAAATACTGAAGATTCAATTTGTAAAAAAACCCTGAATTTTATTTGTTAAACATGACAAATGTTCTTGAGAATACTAACATTAAGAGGCATTGGAGATTAATATTGTACATGATAACGACAGCTCGAACTGAATATGCCAAATTGTGGAAGTCTCGCAAATACCCACAATTGAACAATAGTGGGGGACATTTATTGAGAATAGAAATGTGGATATTGTTTCACAAAGATTAAAGGGGAAATCGGATGATCAGATAAAAGCAGAATGGCAAATTGTAATGGGTAATTGCTGGGAGCTGCCAAGTGAAAATGTCTGAATTATGGTTGAAATTAAAGAGGAATAACTGTAACATAACAGGAGTTGATGAGAGAAATGCAAGATCAAGCATGTAAGATGAACATAGAATTGTGAGGCATAATTTTTTATATATGAGTAGATGTCTAGAAAATGAAAACTAGATCAGAGTGGAAGAACCAAAACATTACATGTAAAAGTACAATTTGAGATGATGTTTTTTATTTGTGAAACTTAATAAAATTATTTAAAAAAAATAAAAAAAATTTGAATTAACAGTCTTACAAGTCCATCATATCTGAAAAAAGGAGCCCTCCTTATCTTGATATCCCCAGTATTGGTTTGAAAAATTCTGGGACATTTTCAACAGCTTATTTGGGGTTAGATACCATCTATACATCATCTTATACAAGTTTTGTTTCAAACTATTGCACAAAGTAAATTTTATATCTTTGGACCACATTTTTCCCATACATCCATATGGATATTATTCCCAAAATTTTGGGCCCACCTTATCATGTACTTTTTTTTTGTAATTTTTATTACTATTTCACACAAATAAAAAACTAGATATATACCACAGTTCTGAATCTATCCAACCCCATACCCCCACGCCACTTTCATATTTATATTCCCCAGTTGAATTCTGCCTTATCTTCCATTTTTACAGAAAGAAAGAGAATCCTGTTTCATCCTCTCATAAATTTATATTTTGAACCAGTCCATTACTCCTTTCCATTCTCTTTCAAAGTTCTGGATAGGTTTATTTTTCAAAGAGTTTGCTAACTTTTCAGTCTCTGCCATATGCAGAACTTTTAATTTCCATTCCTCTAGGTTAATTTCTTTCTTTTCTTTCCAATATTGGGCATATATCAACCTCGCTGCCATTATCAAATACAACAGTATCTTCTGGTGTCTTCTGATCTCCCTATTCTGACCTAACATATTTAACAAATAAAATTCCAGTATCATTTCAAAATTCACTTTACAAATTTTTTGAATTTCATTGTGTATCCAATTCCAAAATTTCTTTGCTATCCGAGAAGTCCACCAAATATGAAAAAAGGACCCCACCTTCTTGCCACATTTCCAACACTTCACATCCCCATTTTTAGTTATTTTTTGTAATCTCTCTGGGGTCATATACCATCTATGCAACATCTTATAAAAGTTTTCTCTTAATTTTAAATTTGGCTTAAATTTTATATCTACTTTCCAAGCTTTCTCCCAGGCTTCTAATTCAATTGGATGCCCCACATTCTGGGCCCATCTAACCATCATTTCTTTTATTATGTCTGGTTCCATTTCTTTCTTCAATAACAATTTACAAAGTTTAGAAATTCTCTTCTTATGATTTTCTTTCAACAATAAATCTAGTTCATTTCCTTTTCTCTGAAACCCATATAATTTCTGGTACATTTTAAATCTTTCTTTTAGTTATCGCCAAGGGAACCAGTTTAATTCATGTCCATCAGCCCTCAGTTCTTCTGCTGTTCTAATTCTGGGTTTATCTCCATCCTATTTCAATATATCTTGACATGTTAATAATTTTCCTTGTTTTGTTGAAGCAATTTTGAAAGCTTCCTGAGGTGATGTCCAAGTTGGGAGATTTGTATAGTATTTCTGCTTTATTTGTAGCCAAATCTTTAATAATGTTTTCCGGATGCAATGGTTGTTGAATTCTTTATTCACTGCTGACCTATTATAGCCCAGATATCTGTGCCATCCGAATCTATTGTCAAATTCTTCCAATTCTTTTATTGATGATTTCTCTAAAAGAATCCAATCTTTAATCCAATTTAAACAGCAAGCATAATAATAAATCTTCAGCGATGGTATGTCAAATCCTCCTCTCTCTTTTGCATCCTGTAGTGTTTAAAATCTTATTCTTGGCTTTTTTCCTTGCCAAATACATTTTTGAAGATCTCTTTCCCATTCTTTGAATACTTTTTCTCTTCTTATTATTGGTAGGTTTTGGAAAAGGAACATCCGTTTGAGTAGTAAAGGCATTTTAAAGGCATTAATTCTTCCCAAAAGGGACAAATTTAATTTATTCCATTTTTCCATGTCATTTCTGATCTCTTTCCATGTCTTTTAATAATTATTGCCAAATAATTCTTGGTTCTTCTTTGTAATAAAAATTCCCAAATATTTTGTTTTCTTAGTTAATTGATATCCTAACATTTTCCCCAGGTCAGTTTGCTCTTTTTTCATCATGTTCATCATTACTGTTGTCTTTTTCTTATTAATCTTATATCCTGCGACCTGTGCAAATCCTTGCAAGATTTCCAGCAACTTTTGAATTGATTCTTTTGGATCCTCTAAAAATGTTGTGACATCATCTGCAAAGGCTCTTAGTTTCAATTCCTTTTTTTTATTTTCAATCCTCTTATCTGTGAGTCCTCATTTATTATATTTAGCAATACTTCCAAAATTGCAATGAATATTAATGGTGCTAACTGACACCTTCATCTTACCCCTTTATATATAGGGAAACTTGCCGAGACATCTCCATTTATTAATAGTCTTGCGGATTGATCTTGAGAGATCATCTCTATCCATTTACAGAAATCTTCTCCAAAATTATATCTCTCAGCACTTGATGTATGAATATCCAAGAAACATTATCAAATGCTTTTTCTGCATCAAGAAAGATAAATGCTGCTTTCTTCCCTGGATTTTTATCATAATACTCAATTGCATCTAGTATTATTCACACATTGTTTCTCATATGTCTGTCAGGTAGGAAGCCTGTTTGTCCTTCTTGGATCTTGTCCTGTAATATTTTTCTCATCCGCTTTGCCAACACAGCCACAAAAATTTTATAATCTGTATTCAACAAAGAGATTGGTCAATAATTCTTAGCTTCTCTTTTATCTTTCCCTTCTTTAGGGATCAGTACAATATTTGACTCGCCCCAGGATTTCGGTTTCCCTTGCTTCTTCATTTCTGTTATAGTTGCATGTATTGATTGAATCAATTCTTTTGTAAATTTCTTGTAATGTAGAGCTGCGAAACCATCCGGTCCTGGTGCCTTATCAACTTTTAAATCTTTTATAGCTACTTCTAACTCATTAATTGTTATTGGTTTATTCAATTGATTTTTTGCTTCCGCCGATACTTTCGAAATATTTATTTTCTTAAAATATCCAGACAAGTATTTTCCATATTGTTGAGGGGTTTTTTTATCTTGAAATAATTTAGCAAAATATTCTTCAAATTTCTGTTTTATCATGTTGAGTAATCAACTTCTTGCCATCTTTCAATTCTAAAATCAGATTTCTTTCCTTCCTCTTCTTAAGTTTATAAGCCAACCATTTTCCAATTTTATTTGCTTGTTCAGATTGAGTCTCATATATTTCATCTTTTTGTCTATCTCTTCAGTTGTAATTATTGCCATTTCTTTCTGTATTTTTTAAATCTCCTGTCGTAATAATACTTGAGATGGATTTGCCTTAAGCTCCTTTTCTTTTTCTTGAAGTTTTGTCAATAAAGCTTGATATCTATCTCACCTTTTTTTATTTTGAATTTGTCGTTGCTGAATAAAGAAGCCTCCCATTACTGCTTTTCATGCATTCCATACCGTTTTCATCTTTATTTCCTTCTTTCTATTTTCTTTGAAATAGAAATTTGAGACTTCTTTTGCTTTTTTAACAATTTCTTCATCATTTAATAAACTATCATTTAGTTGCCACTAGAATTGTTTGTTCTTGTCTTTCATTTGTAACATTACTGGATGGTGATCAAAAATGACTTTGGGTAATATTTCCATTTGTCTTACTTATGTTAGCAAAAGTTTTGAAATCAGTACCATATCAATTCAGGACCAGGTTTGATGAATTTCAGAGAAAAAGGTAAAGTCATTAACATTGGGGTGGGTAATCCTCCAAACATCTGTAACAGTTAATTCTTTGCACATTTCAAAAAAGCTGTTTGGTTTCTTTTTCCTTTTGTTTCCTTTTCTTTACTTACTCTTCCTTAATTTGGGAGATTTATTTATCTAGTTTAATGTCTTGGACTCCATTCCAATCTCTTGTAAGGATCCAGTCCTCATACTCATATATTGATATTTTTTCCCACAATTTCTTGTAAAATTCTGCTTTGTTTTAATTTGGAGCGTAGATTCCAATCAATAAAATTCTTTTCCCATTCTTTTGAATTTCCATTCCCAACATTCTCCCTTCTTCATCTTTGAAGATTTCTTTGTCTTCAATACCTTTATCCACATATATTGCGACTCCCCTTTTCTTCTTTGAGTATGAGGACGTAAAACATTTTCCTAATTTTGAATTGTACAAATATTTTTCTTGATTCAACTTTATATGGGTCTCTTGTAAAACAGTAATTTGAGGTCTTAGTCTTTCTAAATGATGAAAAATCTGTCTTCTCTTTGTCTGTGAATTAATTCTGCGTACGTTCCATGAGATAATCTTCATTTTCACTTATTCCTTGTCTCTACTTCCCTTTTTTCTTTTTATCTTCTGGTTCTGCCAATTCTAACTCTTCTTCTGACATTGGACTAGACTCTTCTGGCACTGCCGCTCCCTTTTGTTTAGGTTCTGGTGTCTTCTCTGGTCTCTTTTTAGTGTCAGTTTGTGTTGTCTTAGAGTCAGTTTTTAATTGTTTTTCTTGAAATTCTAATGCTTGCTGAACTGAGCTTATCTTTATTCTCCTGCCCTTGAAAAGAAAGGAAAGACCCTCAGGTAATTCCCACCTGTATCTTATGTTCAAAGACTGGAGATTCCTTGTCAAAAATGTGTATTCTATTCTGCATCTTAGCACACTTGTCGGTATGTCCTTAAAAATTCGAATTTGTCTCATCAACAATTAATTTTTCTTTAAAATTTTGCTCCATAATTAAGTACTGGGTCTTTTCCCTGGTGAAGTAAACCACTGTATCTCGAAGAAGATTTTTCCATTTCGCCACTGCCAATTCAATCCTGAAGACCTTATCAATTTCAAGTTCAAATCTCCCTCTTCTTTGTCCTGTATATGGTGCCAAAATACCTGTTACTCTTTGATGTAAATTTTCTTCTTTCTGTTCTGGCAAACCCCTTAGTTTCAAGCATCTGCTTCATTGATGCATTTCCAATCTCATTATGGTCTCTTCATCTTTCTGTTGTTCTTTCTTCATATACTCGACCTGATTCTCAAGGTTTTGGCTTTTATCCCAAACATCTTCCACCTTCTCATCTATTGTTGTTAAGTCTGAAGCAAGTTTTTGCAGATTTTAGTTCAGATTTTTGACTTCCTTTTTCAGATCTTGTTTTATTTCTGTTCTTGTTGCTTTTAATTCTTCCATCATATCCATTCACATTTTCTGAAGTTCCTCTAAAAACCTGTTTGACTCCATGGTTTTAGAGCCTATAGCTCCTCTTCTTTCCAGCACTGGAGGTTGGATTTGTGTCTGTGTTGTTTTCGTTTGACCTGTTGCCATATCTTTACTTAATAATCAATGATCAATAGTAGTCCAATTTCCAAATTTTAGAGATTGTCCCTTATTTGAACTTAAATTCAATATGCAGAAAAATCTAAATCAACTTATTAATAATACTTTGGTAAGTATTAAAATATTAAGATATATGTAATTACTTTAAAATATAGATATTTACAAAACAGTTATGAATTTCTATCAGCTATTATCTCTTATCAAATATAAAATAGACCAAATAGTTAATTCTTCCATCAAATATTATAACCATAGCAACCAATTGATCATACACTTTCAGTCAGCTTTTAAATTCATTAAACTTATTCAGTCAAGCAAGGAAAATTAATTCATTAATGACAATTTGATAATCAATTTCTGTGTTCTTTATAATCCTGGATAGCATATCCTGGATAGTGGCTGGATAGCAGTACGTGTGAAAGGGATCTAGGAGTCTTAATAGACCACAGGCTGAACATGAGTCAGCAGTGTGATGCGGCAGCCAAGAAAGCCAATGCAATTCGCGGCTGTGTCAATAGGAGTATGGTGTCTAGATCGAGGGAGGTACTGGTACCACTCTACTCTGCTTTCGTTAGACCTCATCTTGAATACTGTGTCCAGTTCTGGGCACCCCAATTCAAGAAGGACATGGTCAAGCTGGAGCAAGTCCAGAGAAGGGCGACCAAAATGATGAGAGGCCTGGAAGACATGCCCTATGAGGATAGACTTAGAGAGCTGGGGATGTTTAGTCTGCAGAAGAGAAGGTTAAGAGGGGACATGATAGCCATGTTTAAATATCTGAAGAGATGCCATGTAGAGGAGGGAGAGGGCTTGTTTACCGCTGCTCCAGAGACCAGGACAAGGAGGAATGGATTCAAGCTGCAGGAAAGGAGATTCCACCTGAACCTCAGGAAGAACTTCCTGACGGTCAGGGCTGTCAGGCAGTGGAATATGCTGCCTTGGAGTGTGGTGGAATCTCCTTCTTTGGAGAATTTTAAGCAGAGGCTGGATGGCCATCTGTCGGGAGTGCTTTGAGGGTGTTCCTGCATGGCAGGGGGTTGGACTGGATGGCCTGTGTGGTCTCTTCCAACTCTACATTTCTATGATTCTATGATTCTGTGATCCATTCCCATCAAAATCCAATGGTCTTCTCCTGCCCTCTTCACTTCTCTTCCTGAGGCTAATCCATATTAGGGTCTAGAACAGGTCAATATAGTATTTCTATGGAAAAAGTTAGATCCCAACACTGGTCCTTGATTAAATTCCTTAATTATTTAAGTTATTTGCCAGTTATTTAAATTATTTATAAGGAGTCATCAACAAAGTTCAGTCATGTGTTCACTGGGTTTTACCTGGAATTTTTTCTTTTACAGTTCCACTTCCCTGGTGCTAAAATTCTTTGCTCCCTTCCTGAGGCTGATCCACATTTCCCAGATGGCTCTTAAGTTTATAAACACCTTCAATCTTCTATTAATGAGTTTTAATTGTAAATTAATCCAATTAGTCCAGTTCTTTGAGACAATTAATCCAAACTAGGTAACAAAGTAAAAGAACTCTGTCAATATGGAGGCCCTTTTCACACAGCATTTTCCATGCGAAAGGGCGCCTGGAGCATTGCGTGATTGTGAGGAGTGGTCTGCACGATGCACTCACAATCGTGTGATGCTCCAGGGGCTGGCAGGAGCCAATTGTGCACCTTTTCATTTTCAGCTAGAAGCCAAAAATGGTGCGCGATCGTGCATTGCTCCTGAGCCCCGCACACACTTACCTGGCATGCAGAGCCTCTGGAGCCACGCTGGTCATGCTTCCTGCCCCAGCGCAGCCTGGAAAACTCCCAGGCTGCGCTGCGGAGGAAGAGGCGGGGCTCTCGCGCGAGCAGCTCGTGCAGAGCCAAAGGAGCCCAGATATGAGAGTCTCTCACTGGAGGCTGCTTGCACAATCCCCACACCCCAGCGCCAGAAAAAGGTAAGGTGTGGAAAGAACCATACAAGAAAGGAAATGTTTGCTTAAGCCGATAATCCACATGGGAAAACAAAGAGGACGAAGAAGCCGCACCCCCACTCTTTCGCTAACAGAGTATAGTTGTCGCCATTGTTTTGTCTTCCTTTTACTCCAGCCTCAACCTCTCCCTTTCTCTCCATTTCTCCTTATCAACTCCCCTTCTTCTTCCCCCTTCTCCAAAGTCAGTTTACAAAAGCCGAAAAAGAGAAAGAAAAAGAAAACAATAATCCAGCTGATACTCAACAATCGGGGGGGGGGGAGTTTAGCAACCTGTTGAGTCAGAGGGTGTGATAGATGCTGCAGCTTTGACTGATTGTGCATGGGGCCAAGCCAGTGAGTGAGCAAGTCAACCTGCAAACATCCCCTGCACTGGAAGATCAAACAGAGACAGAGTTGCCCGAGCCAGCTTATGACGGAGAGGGAACCAGCAGTGATGCAGAGGAGTTGCAGCCAGCTGTGCCCATCAGCCCTCAATCGCTCAGAAGGCTGAAATGGGCAGCTCAGAGGGAGGCTGTATGGACTAGGCTGAGGAAACAATAACAAGCAGCACCTGCTTACAGTGGCTATTTAAGTCTGCCAGCATGGCTGCTCCTTGCTTGCAGCAAATTATTAGCAAGCCCTCACGACCTTTGTGTTTCCCGCTCCCTGAAACCCTCTGGACAGACCTCTGCCTCCTGAACCTTTGGACTGAACTTTGACCTGGCTCGGCTTGTGTTTTCCTGGTGTGTGGTATATTCAGACTCTCCCTGAAAGTATTCCTGACCTCCCTCCTCCCTTGCTGGCTGCAGCACGGCAGGGAGAAATTCCTGACAGAGGGGAGAGCAGCAGAACTGAACATAAGAAGCTGTCAGGATTTCCTATGTCCTCCATTACTGTCACCAGTTAACTCAGAATTTCAGCACACCATCACTCCACCATGCGCCCCCAGCAAGACTTCACCACAGGTAAGGATTGATATTTAATTACTGTTAATCCTTGGAATCTTTTAGCCTTATCTTTACAAACTTCAACTGGGTACGCACAATTTGGCACTCTGTATTTAAAAAGGTTTCCCGCCAGCACTAAATCAGAAGATCTGGCTACAAGTCTGTGGCATCGGCTCCATCCCCGTCCTGTCCGCGCCAGTGCCTCCACTCCTTCTTCACTGGTGCTGGTACGTGCGGGACTGATGAGCTGCTCCACTCCCCCTACCTGCCAAGGGGAAGTTGTTAAAGGAGTTGAATGGATCCCTAGATGTTGTTTTATCTTTGGATTCGTAGTGGTAGTCCTGACCTGCCAGTTCAGGTTACCAGCTGCACTGATATCTTGACCAGAAGTGCCTCATCATGTACTCTTTTACAGGTTCATCTTCTTCCTCCAGATTCAAAAGGTATTTATACACTTTTTAAATTCCATGGTCATTGCCTTTACACAACTCTAAATAAAGATCATTTTCTCTAATCTCTATGGCTGTTTTTCTCTTATCTTGGTTAAATCTTTCCTTAAGTTGTGTATAAGCAAACTAGTTAAGATCTTTGCTTTCCTTAAGAATCATCTCGATTTAAACTTCCAGCAGTCTTGTTCAAAATACAAAAGAGCACCATAAAGAAAATATCTCCAGTGTTAACCCTTTCTTTCTTTCTTTCTTTCTTTCTTTCTTTCTTTCTTTCTTTCTTTCTTTCTTTCTGGCTTCCTGCAGTGAGGTGGCTAATATTGTTTAGGGAAAAACCTCTGTTTATATATGTATCAACCTCATAGAAGACCCTTTTTAATACAATGATTTAATACTCCGAGGCAGCATATTCCATTGCTGGACAGCCCTGACCGTCAGGAAGTTCTTCCTGAAGTTCAGGTGGAATCTCCTTTCCTGCTGAACCTCAGGAAGAACTTCCTGACGGTCAGGGCTGTCCGACAGTGGAATATGCTGCCTCAGAGTGTGGTGGAATCTCCTTCTTTGGATGTTTTTAAGCAGAGGCTAGGTGGCCATCTGTCGGGAGTGCTTTGAGGGTGTTCCTGCATGGCAGGGGGTTGGACTGGATGGCCCGTGTGGTCTCTTCCAACTCTACATTTCTATGATTCTATGATTTTTAAATGCAATGTGTAGACATATTGATTTTGTCATACCAAAGAAAACAATGCCTACCAAATCTTAAATTATGACTTCAAGTTCTGAAACTCTCAGATCTCTATATAACACCAGTTCCTTCAACCAAACAAAACAACAGGTCTCTTAACACAATTTAACATTAGGAACATATAAGCTGCCCCTTTCCTTAGCATTGTACAGTGTTTTAAATTTTATTCTGGGTTTCTTTGCCTGCTAGACAAATCTGGAAATCTCTTTCTGCCATTGCAAGAAAGGTGTTCCATTTCTAATAAGGGGGATAACTGGGAAAAGAAATAAAGGCTTGGCAAAACATTTTTTTTAATTGCTGCAGTCCTACCTAAAATGGATACATTTAACATTCCCCATTTTTCTAACTTTTGAGACTTTTTCATAGTTGTTTTGAAATAATAAACCATTGTTCTTCATAACTGTAACTCACAAATATTTAATCCCCCTTTTCCACTTTAAAATTTGAAAGAGCAGTTAGTTCATTGTTCTTTTCTGGAGTTCTATTTTTAGTCAGCAATTCTGTTTTGACACAATTCACTTTAAAACTGGAGCATGTCCAAAACATTTTAATTTTTTCTGGGAGAGCCTTTATTGAATCCAATAAGTTTGGGGCCATTATCACAAGATCATCCACATAACCTCTCAGCTTGTACTGTTATTTTTTTACCCTCATCCCATAATTCTGTCATCTAAGTAGGGTCTCCGTTGCCAAAACTAAACAGTAAAAGTGAGAGAACACAACATTGTCTGGTCCCCTTTTGTATTTCAGTTGATCTTGATCTTGCCATTTACTAAAATCTGGGCCTTTTGAACTTAGATTGTCTTTATTGACCAAATGATATTTGCACCAAAGTCCATTCTCTCCAATACTTGAAATAAGTAATTCCAAGAAATATAATCAAATGCTTTCTCTGCATCTGAAAAAAAAAAAAAATCAAAATAGCCTTTTTTTGGTCATTATGATGTTCCAAAAATTCAATAACGTTAAGAACCTTACATTATTCCTTTCTTTATGGCAAAATAAAAAAAAAAAAAAATTTTTATGGATATTCTGGGAAATATGCTTTCTCAGTCTGCTTATCAAGATTGTAGTAAATATCTTATAGTCATTATTTAGTAGTGAGAAAAGACAATAATTCTTTGTTAATGTCTCATCTGTATTTTCTTTATGAATCACTTTAACACAGGGATTTCCCTAACTACCTGGCATCCACCCTTTTTCTAATAACTCATCACACACCGTTTTTTATGGCTGAAGTAGCTCATCCTCAAATTTCTCATAATATGTTGCAGGTAGTCTATCTGGGCCTGGCACATTTCCAGATTTAATCTTTTGAATTGCTTCACTAAGTTTCATAGTTGCCATAGGCATATTCAAACTTTGCTTTTATTCCAAGCATAATCTGTCCAGTTAGAGTTTAATAAGCAGTTTTCCATATCTAAGATTTTCTCATTTTCCCTCACATACAAGTCTCTGTAATATTCCTCCAAGGCTTTTACTATTTTCAAATTATCTCTTACAAACTGATCTCTCTTCCTTATCTTTGTGACATTTTTCTTTATCCTCTCCTGCCTCAACTTACAGAAAAGCCACTTCCCAGGTTTATTTGTGAATTCAAAGTTCTTTTGCTTAAAGTACCATAGTTTGGCATTCATTTCTTGCACTGCAAATAATGAGAATTCTTGCTGGAACAACTTACCTTTTGTTGAATCTCTTTATACAATGTTTTCTTATGTTTTCCTTTCAAATTCTGTATTTTGTCCATCAACTTCCTCTTTTTAATTTTGATTTCTTTTTTTCGTTTGGAACCATATTTTATAAATTGCCCCCTCATACAAGCTCTGCTTGCATCCCAAACTATTGTGGGCTCTGTACCCTTAATTAAGTTCAGCTTTAAACATTTCCTCAATTCTTGTTTACATTGTTGTAATATTTCCACCTTTAGAAATAATTATTAATTAAGTCTACATCTAAACAGGGCTTGGTCTGTTTACAGGAACATCATGGTAAGCTGGATTTTTTGGGGAAAAACGTCCCTACTCTTTACTAAGCCAGATTCTTAGAAATCCAGAATGTATCTATCCTAGAAAAAGATTCATGATGATCTAAAAGAAAGGAATAGTCTCTAGAGTTTGCCTGTAAATATCTCCAACTGTCTATTAAATCAAAATACCCTGTAAATTTAAAGAAAGTTCTAGGTACTCTCTCTTGATCTTCCTTGATACTGTTACCAGAACATTTATCTTTATTAGGATCAACAACCCTGTTTCAATTGCCCATGCAAACCAGATATTGTAGATCTAATTCAGATGTTTCTCTTAACAAATTTTCATGAAATACTCATTAAGTGCATTCCTTGCCATTTCAGTTGATTTCCATTATTAAACATCTACCTTGTCCAACGTCAAAAATCAATTTATGTTGTAGTGTTTAACTTACATAAAAGACTATACTATTTCTCTTGTACTTGTTTGCAGACATAAACTCTAGGTCCATATTTTATTCTTCAGAAGTCCACAGTCTCTTTTTCTTGTATTATTCTCTTGAAGACAAATAAATTTTCTTATATTATTCTCTTGAAGACAAATAAATTTATAATTAGATTTTTTAAAAAATGCCAACTTTTTTTCTTTTTGTGGTGAATCCAGTTCATTTACTTTCTATGAAGTTATTTTCAGATTCATTTTCATTGTTTTATTAAGATATCTTACTATATTGTTGTTATTTTTTCTTAACAACTCCTCAACCATTTAATGTTTCCTCTGGTGCCTCTTCATTTTAAACACAACTCTCACTTTTTCCAAATAGTTTATCACATATTTGTCATCTGCATAAATGTTTATCAAACCATCCAGGACTATCCAGCAAAAAGTTATTTCTTTTTTTCTGAGTGCCTCCAACAAGAATGTATAATCTCTGCATTTTGTCAGCATTCTCATGGGAATTTCTTTAAATGTAATTATTTTATTCTATTTTAAACCTTTTCTTAAAGTGTGCTCTCAGTATTTAATCTCTGACCCTTTTAAGTGTGAAACAAATTATCACTTGTCTTGAAACTTTTTTCCTCTGTGCCTAAGCAGAGTTTTGCTCATACATTGCGTCTAGCTTTATGTCAAGTTCTTCACCAAGGCTACTTATAAAGCTCTTCAAAGCTTTTTAAAACTGTATGTTTGAAGTCAGCCAGCTCTTCTGGAACAGCTCTTACTCTAATTTCTGTTTCCTTTGATTTTAACTCCATCATCATAATTTTATCCTGTGCCTTTTCCAAATCATGCTATAAAATGTTCATTCTCTTTGAATTATCAGAGATCTCCTCTTCATATTTTTTAATAATCCTTGTGAGATTCTAAACTGACACTGTGATCTCTTTGAACTGTTTTTCAGCAAGCTCTTTAAAATGGTTTACTTGTCCTATAATCTCTAATCGTAACAAATCCAGTTTCTCCTCTTCATTCTCATTACTTTCTGTCACATGTTCATTCAAATATAAAATCTGGTTTGACATTTTGGATTTTGAGGTTTGAATTTTAATGAGCATAGAGTCACTTTTACTTAGCCCAGCTCTGTCCATTTTTCTGGTGGCCATGTTGTCACATAAATCATTCTCTGCTTAAATTCAAAAACAATATCTATTTTCCCTTTTCCTGAGATGTAGCTTCCACATGGACCTTTTAATTGTCTCAATCTTGGAGATGCCAAATCTCTTTCTTATTTCCAGTCCAAACTGCTGCCACTTAATGTAATCTTCAGTTTTTGAATGGTGTGCTGTCTATCTCTCTTGGCACTTGGTTTTACTTTCCAGTACTTTGTCAATGGAGACTGCACTTTGAAAGTGTACCATGCAAACTGTTTGTTATTACTTGAGTGTAATAAATTACCAACCAAGTAGGGGGGGATTTCCTGTTCAGCATGGGCCATCCAAGGACCTTTGATAATAATGTAAATCTTTGTTTGGAGAAGCATCTGTTCAGCCAAACTTAAGAATCTTTTGTGATTCTTCAGCTTTGTAGTGGGGAATGTTGTAGTTTCCAACGTACACATCTCTACCAGACAGCTTCCCAGCCCACTCCTGGTCTCCCCATGTTCTAAATCTTCATCATATTTACCCCCAAAGTAAGCAGGTGCAGGCAAGAGTGCACTAGACTGGTTTACTGAAACATGAGTTCTCATGGGCAGCTGTTTCATTATGTTAGGTGAGATCCACATGATGATTGCTTCCATCCACATGGTCCCTCTGAACAGCTCACTTTGCTTACAATAGAAGTTATGGAACACAAAGAATGCAAGCCCTCTCACTTACAAGGAAAGGTAATAGGGCCAATTAAATAGGCAGAAGCCTTGACACAGAAGCAATCAGTAAAAGGGCAGGCACGCCACCTGTTCTATGTGTTAAGGAAGTCTTAAGTCCGATCCATTTTGATCTTGCACCTCTTAATGGGAACTGTCAATTTGAACTAACAAAGAACTGAGCATAAGTGATGCACTGTGGAGGGGAGTCCAAAGCTCTTCCTTTGCAGAGATTGAATATAAATGGAAAATCTCTGCTTATAGAGAAAGAGTGAAGCTCACCCAGCTTCATAGCTGGGCAGGTATTTGAATCTAGGACTCCAATAGCTAAGCCTTTTTCCCCCTTTGGAACATAAAATATTTATCAGACTATGCTAATGATGAAAGTGCTGTTTTCAAAAGATCTGACCAAGCTTGAACTAATGCTTTCATAGAACTATGACAAGTATATCATAAGTGTCTAGACAGACATATTTAAGAGGTTCTGTCAGAAATGGCTTAACCTACTATCACCACCTCCCTTTGTTTAAAAGGTATGCCAAACAGCAGCTGAATCTGGGAGCTAATGGCTTGTATCTCCATTTTCTGTACAAAGAGAAGTCAGATAGTCAACAGATGGGACTGGATACCCCTGGGACATTGGGAATAAACAGCCCCAAGGACACTGATATACTGATGGTTTCTGAATCCCTTGTTGCTAAAAATGTCAGATCAGTGTGGTGAGGCAGCCGAAAAGGGCATGCAGTGCCAGAAATGATTAGGAAAAAGCTACACCAAAAACAGAGTATAATGGCAAATTAACAAAAATACTCATCAGGAAAATCCAGGATTTTGCTTCCAACTCAGTCTGAACAGAAGACTCTGAGAAGTTCAGGGCATGCTGGACACAGCCCCTTTCTGACATACGCAATATCTGATGCCCAAGGTCTCCAAATAAGCAATTTCATAAAGATGCCAAAGTTAGAATTCCTTTGACTTACATCCTAACATTCTTCGCCAAACAGTTCACAAGATTAAAAACAGGTACAGATATGAACACAAAATGCTATGATATTAAAAAACAATTAAACGAGGCATGATTCAATTTCAATTTTTAAAAAGTCCATACTGATTAAAAAGTACAGCATGTAGCCATTAAAAGCCCCTTTCTCTACTGCCTGCCTGAATAACTGGCAAAACTCCACTTGAATTTTGGAAAATAAAGAGGCCAGCCTAGGCTTTCTTGGAAAGAAATTCTAAAGTCAGCTAACACCCCAATACCTACAAAACAAGACCTATTTCTCTGGTCTTTTAGTTGTTGTCATACTCCAGCTCCCATCACACACCCAATCATTATGAACTATGGGAGTTATGGGGCTCAACTGCTGGAGGGCCACAGGTTCCTCACATCTGGTGTAATCCTTTTTCCAAAACCCACTGAAGCAACTGACTGTATCTAGTGGTAGTGAATTCCACACATTAAACTGTGCATAGGTATACTTCTTTTTATCTGCCAAGGACTATTAAGTGGATGATCTCGAATCCTAACACTATTTGTTTCAGTGATGGGGAAAATCAATCTTCCATTCTTTTTCTTTTTTTAAATGTTATCAACCTATATCATTTTCTCCTGCTGGTATATTTTTTTCCTAAAAAAAAAAAAGCTTTTAAAATTTATCTTTAGCTTTTCTGGGCAAGTGTCATCTCCCATTTTATTTTGCTAAACATTTCCTTCTATATGTATCTTCCCCAAGATGAGCCAATCAGTACTGTGTGTCATATTCTTTGCCCACAATCCAACACCAGACTAAATTATGCTCAAATGATTTGAAAATGACCTGAGGGTGAGCACTGCACAAATTTGTCTAACAGGTACATTTGCCACATTTTCCATTTAATTTTTTTAAAAAAATCAGTTTCTTAAAATATAATTCTGGATGCTACATCTAGTTATTTCTATTACTTCTATATTTTCTTTACAGAAAACTGTACAATGCTGCAACATTAAAGTAATACAAGAATTAGAAGATATTCCCAAATACCTTTTTGAGATTTTTAAGGAATATTATCATGAGGAAACCTTCTGTTAAGATGTAAACATTGATGTTTTGACTTGCTGTCCAACATAACATAAGTAGGAGGGTGGCGAGTTGTGGTTTTGTGCAATAGTGCATAGACTTCCATCAGAAAACCTTGCATCTCTACACCCTCATAGAACAGAACAGATCTAAAGGAGCCGGGAAGATCTCGTGGGATTTGCTTGATTCATACCTGCATTTTCAATTAGCTTTCTGCTATAAGATCAAGATCTTTTTTCTTAAGTGGTCACAGCCTTATCAGAAAAATTTGTGTGTAACTGTATTTTTTTTAATCCTACACATTTAATAACATTTGCAATTTTGTTTCCAGTACAGCTGGAAAAGAGTACTACAGATACTGTGGACAGCTAAAAAAACAAATAAATGGGTCTTACAGCAAATCAAGCCTGAACTCTTCCTAGAAGCCAAGATGATGCTGTCATATTTTGGCCATATCATGAAAAGACCTGACTCATTTAGAAAAGACAATAATGCTTGGTAAGGCAGAAGGCAGTAAGAAGGAAGGAAGACTACATTACAGATGGATAGACTCATTCGATGAATAACACGTTTCTGCCATAGGTGGGGTCCTTGGGCATGAAGACCCCTGCCCCACCCCATGCTTATGAGGATGTACAGGTACTGGCATAGCCAATATAATGGGACATCAGGGGGAACAGGAGATCTAGGTACATTTGAATATCCCTTTCAGTCCTCCTAGTCTGCTGGATGCACATTTTTAACCTTGAAGTAACATTAAGTGATGGTTCATTCAGACATCAGTGTACCCAGAAACAACTGATGGAAATGCCACATTGTAATAGACACAAGGGAGCATTTACTCCAAGTCAAACTGTGCCTGTTAGGCAATGCTTTTTTTGAAACATTTTCTTTTTATCCTGCAGTACCAGCTGATATCCCTTTCCAATATAGCTGACTAAGTCATAAAGTACTGGAGCTCTGTATTGGCACAGACAACACATTTTAAACAGGAGCCTGTGGCTGAGTTTCAGGTTCTGATAATCTAAATATAGCACTGCAATACTTGAGGAGTCAGGTATCCAACATCCTGGATCAACATGCCATACAATTATGCCTCATACATTGCTTCAAGGGCAAAAAAAAATTAACAGGTGGAGATCAATAAATCTTCCAAGCTTCCATCTTCTCCAAAGCAGCTGGCCAATTCTGTACCTAAGTGCTGTGTATTAAATAGAATTCTAGTATAGCTGTGTTACACTGCTTTCCAGCATTAATACCCCATTGGAAGACAGAGGCCTAAATCCAAATCTTGGTGTGTGTTGTTATGTGCTTCAAGGTGACTCTGATTTATGGCAACCCTACTGTAAGGTTTTCTTGGCAAGCTTTCTTCAGAGGAAGCTTGCCATTGCTTTCCTTTGAGACTGAGAAAGAGTGACATGCACAATGTCACTCTGTTGGTTTCTGCGGCTGACTGGGGTATTCAAAGCATTGTTTTCCAGAGTCCTAATCCAACACTCAAACCACAACACTACCTCGGCTCTCACATCTAAATGTTAGTCCCAATTAAAGTATACCAATTTAATTAATTGATTTATCTAAGCACTTATTTACCAAGTTTTCATTGATTCAGTAAATCTATTCTAGTTGGGACTAAAAATTAGATTAAGGCTAGAAATCTTCACATGAAGTGCTTCACATGACGTCTCAGAGCAGGAAGGTGTGTTGTCATTACTGTTGTTGTTACTGCTGTTGGTATTGCTTGTATCATCCAACATGACTGATAAAGCCATGTCTTGTTCTTTCTTTCTGTGTAGTTGTAGTCACCTGAACCTACTGCTTGGGCTATTGTTTTCTTTCCCCCTCCATAGCCCAAGCAGTAGATTCAGGTGACTACAACTACACAGAAAGAAAGAACAAGACATGGAAGGCCTCTAGGGAAGGAGAATTTGTGTATTAAATCTAGGAAAATAAACACAGCACTGAGATTAAAAAAAAAAAAAAGAACAAATACAAAGAGAGGAATACACAGAAGGGGTTAAGGTGGTATGAGGTTCCATAACTGCAAAACATTAGATTAAATCTCCACTTATTTAACATTAAAGGTTTCTGGCATATGCACTAAGCATTTATTTCCACATTTGATAAACTTTAATTCAACAAACCACACAAATGCTCTCCAAATCCTTAAGTCTAATCTCTTGTCTTCACCCTTTCGTCTATAAAGAAATTAGTCTCCTCAGGATGCTTTCCTTATTCCTTGCAAGTACAACTTAACAGGGTATTTTCCCATTAAGAAAAATAAGAAGAGGAGCAGCTCCCAACATGACTGGCTTTAGCTCATGATTCATTCATGGCTCAGTGCCAAAACTGTAGACTCCAGAGGAAAGGTGGCCTGCTTTTTAAAAACCATAAAGACATGAATGATTTACAGAGGACTGAAAGAAAAGGCTTTTAAGACTGTCCTGACTAAAGGGGAAACTTTCTGAAGTCCTGACCCTTGAAAAATTTACAGTGTAAGGCATAAACAGTTGGAATAAGTTAGCCTGGCCCCCAACCCATTAATCAGAGTGCGTTTTCCCTCCTTCCCAAGAGTAAAGGAATAACTGGGACTTCGTTGGTTTGTCTACACAAACATATTTGCCACAAACAGCACACAGATGGACCAGGTATATCACCCGCACTGGAGAAATAAAGCTGACTATGATTATGGTCAAGTTTTATAATAAAAGTAACACCTGTAATGTGAAAGAGACCGTGCCATTGGCTTCTCAGGCTCTGGCTTTACAAAGAACATCTGGTGCACATAAAAATGTTTAATTAGCTGTAGAATGGAGTGTAACTTTTTTGGCCTCCAGAATATTACATTTACCCTTGCTCCTCAAGGAGATTCAAAATGAAGGCAGCAAAATTCTTTATCAAGATGTAGGGGTCAACCTCCAGTCTCTCTCTGATCTGATCATGTTTCTTCCAATGTTTTGACCCATGTTTTTCATGAGGGTGATCTCTCCCCAGGTGGCAACTGAAGTAAACTTTTCAGATTACTCTTTATTATGTTCTTGTCAAGTGTACACACTTATCCACGGTCCCACACTGCCTGTCCTATGAAAAAGGATATGTGAAATTTGAGTATGTGCAGATATAAAAATATACAAACAAATTTGTGTACATGTGTCTGTTCACACTTGCAAAATAAAAACCTATTTATAAACTATTGGGAACCACCTTCAGCACAGCAACTTGTGTCATCTCCCAATGAAGAGAATACCTATTCTCTGATGTTCTGGCAAATGTAGACATCTTTAGTCCACATCTCATCAGCTTGGCTTACATTTCACTGTACTATTTCCTGTATGCATGGTAAAATATACTGGTATTCAGAAGCTTTTGGTGCAGTAACAGAATAAAGAGTAGCAACATTCACATGAGACTGCATGTTAGCTAAGATTTAAATAGCTTTCAGTTTAGTGACAAGGCAGAACTTCAAGGGCATTTTTAAAAAAATAAAATAAAAACTGAATATAACACTATGTCACCAATAGCACAGAATGGCCCAGTGCTGTCAGACTGCATGTTGTTCTCCAACCCCACCTTTGCCCTTTGAAATTTCTTGTTATTAAATCTAAACAAGAACTCAAGAAACTGCAGTGGGAGTGGCCTGTAGGGGCACATTGTAAAAGATGGAACCTGGGAAAAAATCCAGGTTCCTGTGTGGAGCATTCGACCTTTGGAATTGCATATTTTTACAGTTGTGTGAATGCTCTCATGAATACATTCTGGAAGAACTAAGAAAGGAAGTACACTCCTTTACCATGCAGGAGCCATTTTATTAACGAATACTGATGTTTTAAAAAGAAATGCTGTGGAAGCAACTGCCTCCTTTTTTTAACATGGAATTATAAAAAGCAGACAGATGTTCACACACAAGAAACATTCACCAAGAAAGAAGGAGACAAGGCACCCATGATGGAGGGAGGGGGAATATGGAGTCTCAAAGGGACTCCTAAAGACAAAAATGTCACTCACCAAGAACCTAGTTCTTCCAAAAAATGATCACTGTCTCATCTTCATTTGGATTTAAATTCCCATACCTTACAAACTGCATTTTTCTCAGCATGAACCAATAGAGTTCAAAAAGCTTTCTTCTGCAGGATTGCCTCTTGACTGGTATAAAGAGAGAAGCTAGGCAGGCCTGGATGGTGCTAGCCAATTGAAGCTTAGAGATGCTGTGAAGGGGCCCTACCAGAGAGAAAGGATATAAAACTAAGGCTAGTTGCTGACAAAATGGGAAATAGAGGAAAAATGGCCTAGAGATAGGGAAAGGATTGCAGAGAAACAGGGGGAAGGTGGCACAGAAACAGGGGAAACTTGTAATAGAGATAGGACAGTCAGCCAGGGAAAAGAACTAAACAGGGTTTGGGGGGGCTGTAAATTATTAAATAGTTCAGGGATTAATGTGTAATCTAATTGTGTACTAATACATTTCCACTGTTTATTCTTTTTTTACAACTATGTGTGATTGTTCCTGTTAAGTTTTGATAGAGAGTCTGGTGATGCTTACCCCAGTGAACACACTAAACAACACATCCGCAGATAGATACAGGGATCACCTTGAAGCCTAAGTACTAGATTCAGGGAGGGATTTTGAGGGGAAAGGGGACAAGGTAAGTGACAGAAGCCTAAGGGTTTGGAACTGTGGGGCCAACCTGAGGCCAAGAAGGGATCCATCACATCTGGTTTCCATCTACTCTTTAAAACTATGCACTGCCATGCCTTCAGACTCCAGCCATCCACAAGATCTGTCAGTCTGCTGTGACTGCCAATGTACTCCCACTGGGTGATGGCAGCTCACTTCCAAAAAGATTTAGATGAGACTATCTGCCCCCTCCTTCCATTTGGTTTCTGATTCAGGCCCAGCTGTGAAATTGTTCAGGTCACTCCACTAGATGACCTGTGCAAAAGGACAGATGGAGACACAAACCCATCAGTTTTCCTAAGCATCATAGTATTTTTTTTTTAATAATACTTTTATTAAGAGATTACATAAAATAATAGTAAATTATCCCCTACCCACCTGTCCCCACCACAGGCAACATTCCATGATTCAAAGTGTAATCAGACAAAATGATCAAGGACAACGTCCAACAAGTGCTCAGCATGGTAGATTCCAGAGTATTATTATGTGGTTCAACAGCGGGCCATGTCTAGAATTTACAAGTGTCATATATGTTCTGAATGGATGTCATCTAGTCTTAAAGATGTCTTAAGCTATTTCACCTCTGCCAAGATGGAATTTATGTCAGTTTCTCTAATAATGTAAGGGTTCAAACTCTGTCTAACCAATTACTAATGGACAAACCTTGTAAATTCTTTCATCACCTTGCTATCTCTATCCTTGCTGCATACAAGGTAGATTAAAGATCTTTACTTAAGGTATTTTCATTTTCTTTATCATAAATTGATAAGATCAGTTAAGTACTTGAAAATGTATATTCTGATTAGTTATATCCAATTAAGAACTTCCACGCAGAATGAAATTATCTTAGGGCAGCCAACCCATGTGTGTTCCAGTGCAATAACATTCTTACTGCATCTCCAGCATCTATCTGACAAATTATTATTGATCCTACGTTGTCTTCAGGGGCCCAAATCCCAATAATGTATCACACTGACAGTAACCTCTATGTTTACAAGTATCTTCTGAAATTGTAATCCAATCTCACTAAAGATGGCATCTTCTATTCAGTGGTTCTCAACCTGTGGGTCCCCAGATGTTTGTGGACTTCAGCTCCCAGAAGCCCTGAGCATTGCTCATAGTGGCTGGGGCTTCTGGGAGCTGAAGTCCACAAACATCTGGGGACCCACGGGTTGAGAACCACTGAATTGCTTCAGACTGCAACTCCTATAAGCACTATCTTCATCGCATGAACTAGGTGAGTGGCTACACATTGGTACACATCTGACTGGCTCAACAGACTTCTTCATAGAACCACAGGCAACTGGCTTAACATTCTGTCAGACCACTGTGTATCTAAATCCAGTAATGTCTGCTCTGACTGGCAGTGTCCGTCCATGTTTTCAAAGAAAAGAGTTTCCCAGCCTTACTGGTAAATGCTGGAGGCTGAACCTGCCTGCATGGGCTCTTCTACTGAGCTACAGCCCTTCTTAAATCAGAGCACTGACAAATGCAAATATCTTCTCAGAGACTGCATATGGAAGACTACCCCCACTACTCCACTTTAAACTTGGGTACATCCCAGGGTCTGTGGCTTGCTGACATAATATAGCAGAGTTAATTTTAGTCTATTAAAATCAGTGGCATTTATGTAAGTCAGACTGAGATTGTTCAGTAAAGTGAGCCAGAAAGCTCTTAATATTTAAGATTCTTCAAGAGATAACCACCTTCTGAACGGGAGGCCACAGCTGCCATCCAGAAAAGTCCGAAGCAATTTTTAGCTTGCAATATCCATTTATACTGCAAATTGTTTCTTAAGCATTTTCATGTTCAAAAAGTAAGCAATGAATTCCAGACAGCTAATTTTCACTGTTATGAACCTCCTCCTGCAGGTCTTAGTCAGCCCTGGCTTCCCTCTCTTCCTCTTCAGAAGTGTTTAACTGCACTTCACATCATTCCCAGTAAGCATGGTAATGGAAATTAAAACCCACTATTTGAACAGTAATAAAAACATAAGTGAAAGCCAGGATAGTGTAGTGGTTTGAGTGTTGGACTGTAACAACCTTGAAGACCAGAGTTCAATTCCTCGTTTAGCCATGGAAACCCACTGGGTGACCCTGGGTGTGTCACAGACTCTCAGCCCCAGAAACCCCCATGATAGCTTCTCCTTAGGATCGCTGTAAGTTGGAAACAACTTGAAGGCACATAACAACAAAAACATAAGCAGTTTCTTCTACGACTCTTCACAAAAACAAAATACTAATATAAGTCTCTCATCTTTTCTATGTGACAACTTACACAACATGAACACAACCTTTTCATTATTTTTATGACATATTCCTCATTCAATGATTGCTTTTTTTAATATAATCACATCCATTTAAACATATATTAGTCCTTGAAAAATTGCTATTACCAATTTTAGACACTTGTACCAAGTTGAGCCTGTGAAATAGAGGTCAGACAATAATCAAACTAAAATGAATTGTGAAGCAAAGGACATAGAACATTTTTTTTTCATCATGGACTAACTTTTAAGAAGACCACTTTCTTGTTTCCCTGTCTCAGTCCTACCATGTTTGTTGTATCATTTCTATTTACATTCAATTGCCAACAGCAGAAAACCCCTAAAACACATCTTGATGCCATTGGCTCATCTCTCTCTGGTAGACATCTATGCAAATAAAAACATTTATATAAGAAAACCTCTTTATTGAGGAAGGAGAACACACAACGAACAAGGAAAAAACAAGAGAAACAAACCCAAACTTCCTCATCAAATCTAATACATATTAGGATTACTGCTATTTCAATCTCTTTTCAATAATGCAGTACAATACTGATGGCTCTGTGTCCTTCATTGGAGAGTTAGCTTTGAAACAAACAAACAAACAAACAAACTTTGGCTTTGAGCAGCAGTAACTAAAGTTCATAAATTTGGGGTGGTGAGGAATGAAAACAGCCTGTAACAGGGCCCTGGTTTTAACCACATGCTGACATTAAAAGCCCTCTGAAGTGGCAGTACGCCAGAACTCTTAAATTATATATCCACACACCCATACACACATTATTGGACCCAGAAGCTCAACTATAATTTGATCTTGTTTTGAAATATGACCCACTCACCAATATTTGGCTGTGAATTATGTTGCTGTCAACTAGGCCTTTGAAAACAAACGGCTGACCTTTTTCCAATGTTACTTGACACACCACTCTACATAACAGAGTGCTACCAGGAAAAGAATTCAGTCCAGTGATTTCAGTATTTCTTAAAATTGTGTGAGCAGACCATTGAGTGCTTCTGGTGAAGTCAAAGAGGAAATAACAAAAAGTCACTCCTGAAGAGCTGACAGAAAAACAATACTAGAGACAACTCAAAAATTTCAGCATGTATGAGGGAGGTCATTCTGAAGGACTTAAAAATCACAACACATACACAACACCCATTTAAAACCAGTTGATTCCGGAAAGGTAGAAAAGGAACTGTTCTAACAGGCACTGGTGGGGGGAAACGCACTCCAGATATTCTTCAAGGAAGCAGAAAATGAAGATCTCTGTTCATCTTCTCTGCAAGTCTGTCTGTGCATCAACAGCACAAACAAGTTTCTGCATATTCTTAAATTTTCCAAGGCAAGGGTGACGCAACATGTAGAATCGGGATAACCTTTATCAACAGGAGAATCAGTTGAGCTTTTTAAAAAAAGTCCAAACCCACAGCCATCATGTCTTCCTCAGCCATCCTTTTGTCATTTTGTAAAGTTTCTTCATGCTGTAAGTCACAGACTTTTTCATCCCTTGAAGATTAAACAAATAAAAGAGAGATCAGAGGAACAAAGTATGGAACATTTTAACAAGCCACGACTTAGTCCTTCACATTCAGAGGCAAGTAGTCTTTGTTCCTCCCTAGCCATTTCAGTATGTAATAATTCTCAGAGATAAGCTGGACTAGAAGCACATTTGTGTGTTTATGTGGTCATTATTTACACTGATGGCACCGTTGTGGAACATCCTACTAGTCAAGAATCATCAGATTCCTTAACTTTCAGTAGCCAGAAGCCTATGAAAGACTCTCTCATTTTTGCACATTTCTAAACTTCTCTGTTTTAATGTCTTTAAATTTATCTGCTGTTTATAGTTATACTTTACTGATGTTGTGATTATCTTGCTTTTAAAGTCCCCCCCCCACTCATTTTAGTTTGTGCCTTTTAAAAAGCTACTGTAATGGAAAAGCGGCATTAATCAATTTTCTCCAACTTTTTTCCATGAACATTCCTTTTGACTGCTCTCTATTAACTACAAATTTTATAATTAAAAAGCTAGAAAAAGTTATAGTAATATTCCAGATGTTTATAAACTTCAGATTAGCTCCAGTAACTAGTGTTTATATTATACCACTTACAGAAACAAGCAACCATGTTCAAGTCAGTTCTTACAAGAGTATTTGGCAATATTCAGACAGCAATTCTAACTAGCCCTCAACACATTTTTGAAAAGAATCACTTCTAAAGCCTACTATTTTGCTCACCATGACTTTAGATTTCTTGGAAGTAAGGTGTACTTGTGTCCACCACCCCCTCCCCTGCCCAAAAGGTCAACACTCTTCTTCTTTTCCTTGATCTGAATGATTTCTTAGTCTGAGGTAATGACAACATCCAAATGCAAAGAGCTACCAGTGCTAGTCAACATCTCATGGATCTAATAAGACAGTTACAATTTTTTAAAATAAAAATGGAGGCAGAAGAATGCCAAGCAGTAACCTTAATATCTCTACACAGGTAATTCTTAACTCTCTCTCTTTCTCATTTGAACCTTGCACGGTCTTTTAGTAAGTGACACGAGAGGACAAAGGTGACATAGAGATCAAAGCTACCACACAGCAAAGAAGAAGAAAGACATTTAAGACTAGATAGCTCCTAAACCTTGTTCCTGTGAATGATTAATATGACTCCAGTACTTGGGACACCCCACTATTTCTGCAAATAAAATCCTGAATTTCTGGATTTCCCCCCTCACCATAGCCAGGGATACCTAGAAGAGTTGACACTTAGAACTAAACAGATTTCCTATTGTGGCAGAAAGCTATACCTGACTAGATCATTACTGCAAATATAACAAAGAATGATTTTATTTTGCATAAGATTGCCAAATGTGTGTGTGTGTGTGTGTGTGTGTGTGTGTGTGTGTGAGAGAGAGAGAGAGAGAGAGAGAGAGAGAGAGAGAATGGAATAGTTCTTAGAAGCAGCTAAATATAAAACTTTTCAAAGCCTTAAGTTCCAGAAGACCAAGCGGAAAAATAAATCAACAGATGGTGCCACTCCTAATAGAAACCAGACCAGAAGTTTTGCCACAGATTTGAGAAATCATACAGGTCTTTTTCTTGAAAGGCTGAATAGGGCACCAGATAGTAAACAAAAGTACAGGACTCACACTAGTTTAAAACCACTTTGGCAGAGAAAAATGAAGGGAAGTGATGTTAGAAGGCTGAAAATCTTTGTTGTGCTTTCTGTCAAATATTGTTTGCAAACAATACAGAACATTCCAGTAACATAATGATTATCATCTAGGATCTAACTGTCTAACAGATGGGCAATAGCATTTTGAACTTAACAAGGGCTATTTTACCTATGATTCAACACATGATAACTGAAGTGTTTATAAAACACAGTCATTACACTAAAACAAGTAACTGTTAAAATTGCTGCACACTAGTTGAGCAACATTTAATGTTGACAACATTATCCAGGTTCTAGAAGCTGAATGTATTCAGAATGACTGCTGGAGGAGAGGGAGATGAAAGGCAAGCTGTTAATGCAATGTCTGGCTTTAAGATTCTGCCTCAAGCCTGCCATTAAAATTTGAATAAAGTCTGCATGGGAAAGAGGAAAAAGGGCGTAGAAGATGGGTGGGTAACACAGCATGATAAATAATGCTCATGCAAGCCTGTACTAGTTCAAAGATTCATTATGAGAATTACAGTTGTAACAAGAGGATGGTTTAGTAGTTAAACCAGTATCTTCACAGGCAGCTGAACATATGAAAAACACCCACACAGCAACCAGACTTAATTGTGTTTATACTCCTAAAACATCTCCTACACTGCTACCATCAATGTACTTCATGCAGGGAGCCCACAAATCTATCTAGTAATAAATTACAGTGTTAACTGCCTAGAGTCAAGACATGCAGGGATTCCTACCAATTAAACAATTTTAAAACAGGTGGCTAATGCTCCGCAATGCAGGAGTTAGCAACTAGCCTCTAGGAGAGCTTGGAAACGTCGCTTTATAAAGATTAAAACTCCCAGATTCCCCAGCAAGGTAGAAAAAAAAATAGCATTTCCAAGCTCCAGCCTCTAGTATCACATACATGAAGTGCCAATTCAATTGCAATCACTCTCTCACAGAAGAGATGTGCTGCAACAGCAAAAAAAGAAAAAGAAAAAGAAAAAAAAGAAAAAAAAGAAAAGAAAAGAAAAGAAAAGAAAAGAAAAAACAGTCAGTGCAATTCTAGGCTGTATCAACAGGAGTAAGGTATCCATCTCAAGAGAAATAGCAACATCATTCTAATCTGCTTTGGTCAGACCTCACCAGGAATATGATGTCCACTTCAGGGCACCACAGTACAAGAAGGATGTTGACATACTGGAATGTGTCCCAGAGAGGGGCAACCATGATGATCAGAGGTCTGGAAACCAAGTCTCATGAGGCATGACTTATGGAGTTGGATATGTTTAGTTTGGAGAAGAGAAGAGCGAGAGGCAACAGGATAGCTATCTTTAAATATCTGAAGGGATGTCATGTAGGAGAAGGAAAGAGTTTGCTTTTTGCTGCTCCACAGACTGGAAGCAGTGGATTCAAATCACAAGGAAAGAGATTCCACCTAAACATTAAGAAGAATTTTTTATTGTAAGAGCAGTTCAGCTGTGGAATAGATGGGTGGTGGAGTCTCCTTCTTTGCAGGTCTTTAAACAGAGCATGGATGGGCATCTTACAGGAAAATTGTGTATTCCTGCATGGTGTGGGATTGGACTAGATGGCCCTTGTGGTCCCTTCTAATTTTATGGTTCTAAGATTAAAATTATCAGCAATTTCCAACCAAAGTTTCATAATCTGTGTAACCACAGCAAACAAAGCAACAAAGAAAGCTTCAATCTTATCTAATATATAAAAGTCAGTCTGTTTGTCTGTGTCAGGTGAAGACCTCATATGATTGGCTGCCTATGAAGATTCTACAGAATCCTGAGGTTTGCAGTTTAGGGAGGGACCTTTAGAATTCTCAGCCAGAGAGCTCTTGGGCCTAGTCAACTGTGTCTGTCTTGAACAGGCTGCTTGCTATGGAGATGAGGTCTAGCAGCAAGGAGGAGCACAGTGTATTTCCTCAGGAATCCAACCTCTGTATGTTAACAACTCTGAATACAGACAGTTTGGGGAATTAGAGACATAGGATCTCAAATCTTTCTAAAAGTATTACCTATAAGAAAATAAAATCCCAAGGAATGCCAGTTCTACATAAAAGTCAATCATAGCAGCTAAATTGACTTCTTCAGCTGAATTTCCTAAGCGATTAATGAATACATTAGAAGCCCTGGTGGCACAGTGGTTAAATGCCAGTACTGCAGCCACAAGGTTGTGAGTTTGATCCTGCTGGGTTCCAGGTTGACTCAGCCTTCCATCCTTCTGCAGGTCAGTAAAATGAGCACCCAGCCTGTTGGGGGCAATTAGCTAAAAACACATTCTTAGCCGCTTAGGAAGTGCTTAGCACTGATAAGCAGTATAAAAATGTAACTGCTATTGCTATTGCTACATATCTGCGGGCTGAATGTTCACTCCTCTGGGTAGAGCAGGAAAGGCCTCCTGAGACCCCCATGGAGCCACTGCTGGTCGGGGTAAACAATGCTGCAGTAGGAAGCATCAACGGGCCAACTCAGGACAAGGTGGCTTGCTTTTATTTCTACCCTTAAGGAGAAGTTTGACAAAGATCTTCAAACAGCACTAAGTAGTTTAGTTTAATTAAGTAATGGCTATCTCTCAGTTTATGATGACAGAAATATGGGCAACATCAACTTGTGCATTCCTACCCACCTTCTCACCCCAACTGACTGGAGAGACAAATTGCTTTGCTGTCAATGTGGCAAGCACACCTGTCACCGTACATTGTCAACGGGCTCCAATTTTGTACTTTTAGTATCTTTCCTTCTGGAGGAGATTTGAAAGAGCAACTTTATGCTGTGAAATAAACTTCTAAATTAATTAAACCTAGAGCTGTGAGTAGCTAACAGTTTCCCTGAATGCTTGTTTTTAAATACTTGCTGGAAGAACAGTTTAACTCAGCAATGCCCAGTTGAGCGAGCTGCAAACTCAGCTCAACTGCAGAAATATCCTAGCAGTTGAAGAGGACAGTACAGCTTTGTTAGCAGGAGAGCAAAATAGAAGTTTGCCAGAGTGATTAGAATGGATGCTCTCAATGGCAGACAAGAACCCCTCACGGAGGGCTTTGGAGGCAGCAGCTGTCAGACTGCCTTCCACGCTTTCCGAAACTAACAAGGGTGCCAGTCATTAAAGCGCTTGAATCAACAGGCCCCTCTTGTTGATTTTCATGCTGTCTGCAGGCCTTGGTTATATAAGATCATTATTATTAATTTTAATTAATTTGCCTTCCTTGACTGTAAGCCTGACCAGGAAAATACAGCACCACATGCTCTTACCAGCTGTTAGGGCGGTTTTAGCAGTCTGAATTAGACTGGATGATCTCACAATTCCTGAAATGCCTGAAGACAGGGAAAAGAAGAGAAAGAATAAACAAAAACAGATGTCACGCATGGTATTATTATTTTTTTCAAAGGGTTAACTGTTAAACTTTTTTCTTCCACTCCAGTAATACAATCAACTCAGCATGGCAACACATCTTGGCAGTTATTCTAATATAAATACTGAGTTTACTTTTGTCAACTAGATTGAAACCTTCATTCCGATGATCTGGAATAATACATCCAACACAGCAACTACATTAAAAATAGTTCTGAAGGCCATTTCGCTATACAGAGACAAACGTGGGGGTTTTGTACTGAGAGTACCCTCAACATGAAGCTGCGGTCAATCCTGGTTCTTTGCAAGCCCTGATGCAGCTCATAGTTGTATCTTATCATTCATTTATTTATGAATTTCTGGACCTCCCTTCAGTTTAATGGATACTAGGGTGAGGTGCAATAATAAAACACACAATAACAATTTCACAACTTACCACATCATGCTTCAGATAAACAACAAAACTAAGAAGCTACAACCCATACTGCTACGAGGCAGATAGAGGCAGTCGTAAATAGCAATGTCTTGACATGGAGCCAAAAGACCTGCAAAACTCATGCTAAATCAAACTTCTCTAAAGAATGGGTGTCAACATTGGAGCACCACCATATAAAAACCACCCCTTCCCATATAAATGTAATGTTATTGACGGTACTTGAAGAACCTCATCTGAAGATCTTCATGTCTGCTACAACAGCCCTTCACAGTATTTGCCTCATGAGCTGTTTATAGTATTCCAAAGGTAAGCATTGGCACCTCAGATTGGTCTTGGAGGCAAATAT
The DNA here is from genome assembly GCA_948472985.1 of Iguana delicatissima. Lineage (NCBI taxonomy): Eukaryota > Metazoa > Chordata > Lepidosauria > Squamata > Iguanidae > Iguana > Iguana delicatissima. The sequence continues at coordinate 485,708 of CAOKZL010000428.1, forward strand.
CCTGCTTCAAGATTTGCTGCAACATGGCTTCATCTAACTAAAAGGTCAGTGCTCCAGCAGCCAAATTCTGCACAAACTGAAGCTAATGAGTCATCTTCAGGGGCAGCCCTGTGAATATAAACACTGCAGAAACCCAACCAGGAAGTTATTGGAGTGTGGTTCACTGTAGCCAAGCTAATTCTGTCTAGGAATGAATGCAGCTGGCAATTACCCAAGGCTGATAAAAGATTTTCTGTAACACTAAAGTCATTTGGGCCTCCAGAAAGAATGCTGGAGCAAAAAGCACCTCTCAGAGGCATCCTTGTTCTTTCAGGGGTGAGCAATTCCACCCAGAACAGGCTGAACACTGATTCCCTGAATGTCAAGACTACATATTCACAATGTCCCTGACTCATCCAGACTGCAGTTCAGCACCTGCACAGCCTCAAAGAATTCCAGTAACTAAGAGAAAGAAATCTGGAAGTTATCCATACACTGAAGATACTTTACTCTAAACCAGAAATGGAAATCCCAAGGCCCTCCAGATCTTGTTGGACTGCAACTCTCAGCATTCCTTGCTATTGGCTCTGCTGGCCAAGCCTGCTAGAATGTGCAGTCCAACAGCATCTGGAAAGCCACGTGATACCCACTGCTGCTGTAAACTCACAAATGACTTCACCCAGTGGCTTCAGAGCATTTTCTCATGTCATGAACATTTATCTAGTTTTCTAAGTTTTTTTAATTTCAAGAATGGATTTTTCACAAAGATCACACATAACATGAAGTACAGACAAAATTTGTTAAGTCAAATTTGTTCTCCCATAATTCACTCTAATTTTTAACAATGATTTTAAAAGCCATTATTTTAATTATTTAAATTCAAATGATGTCAACAGTCTGAATATTGATTATTATATTATGTTACTTTGATCTCCTACTTCTGGATAGTAATTGGGGGGTATTGGGGAACCTTTTTAATAAGTTTAATCAATTTTTAAATTTTAAACTAATACATCATGAACATGCTAGGTATCAATTAATGTAATAAATTAATTTCAATATATATACTAAAACATTTAAAATCAAGAATTTAACTTTTCAAATGAAGTTAAACACAAACTTGTTCACTTTAACACTAACATTTACAGTTTCCAGATACACCTCAACCAAAATTAAGCTCTTTTCCCTTGGAGATTCATTGAGTTTAAAATGAGAACGAAAAAATACACTTCACTTTCCTCAAGTTAAATCAAAAGGACTTAAAATGACTGAACTGTAACTGGATTGGAGATATATTTTCAAGTAACCATGATATTTAGCAAAACGTCCCTAGAGCATTTGACACTCTTTCTGTTGCTTCATCTCAAACTTTGTTGTTGTTGTTGTATTGGTGTGTTGCCTCAAGCTGTTTCCTACTTAAGGCAACCCTATCACAGGGTTTTCTTGACAAGGTTTGTTCAGCATGGGTTTGCCTTTGCCCTCCTCTGAGGCTGAGAGAGTGTGATATCTCAGCCTATCTAGATTTACTTATATCCTGCCTTTCCCCCAAAACTGGCAGTCCAGGCACCTTGCAAGATAAAAAGAAATACAAATAAAAATATATTACTTAAAATATTGATTTAAAAGCAAATAACAAGAGTAATGTAGCACATTAGGAAAAGCTCTCTTCTTGAAAACAATCAATTCCCAAACACCTGCTGGAATAAAAAGCATCTTCACCTATCAGCCCTTATCAAGGCAGTTTCTATTTTCCATACATGAAAAATGGAAACTTAAGCAGTTCTATTTCCCTAAGTCATTCAGCATGTTTTTGAGTCAACAAGATAGGTCAGGTATATAGATCTTAGACTGCAAATACAGTATGCCATCCATAGGCTCTGCCCTGAGGACCAGCATGTTGTGTAGCGGGCACCAATTACTGACTAGGAGTCAAAGAACTGTGCAAATTGTTCTGCACACCCATGGCAATCTGCTTGCAAAAGCGGATAAGGGATAGGGATAAGGAATAGGGAACAACTTTGCTAGAAAAGGTGTATATGAAAAATCCCACCAGGCATGCCTAGCCCTGAGACACGCCTACCCTGAATTTGTTCTTTAAGAAGAAAATTAGCCAATTAGATGCCAATACTGAACTGCAAAATGCCAAGACTGCATGGCCAGCTGTTTGAGGCAATTTCTTATGTAAGAATGCTGAGTCTTTTCCATCTTTTCTTTTTAAGCAACAAGGAATTTTTTTTTTTAAAAAAGCTTAAGTTAAAAGGACCCACAAAATTACATAATAAATAGCTATAGCTGTTTCACATATTAAATATATTGAATATTAAATGCTGAATTCATCCCAGGATTGATTCTTTAACACCCACTCCTGTATTATTAAGCCTACCCTGATGTACCACTAATCCACAGTCTGGGTCATGGGCAACTTGCAATAAAATTTCTTCAACATCTCTGTTCTTCCCCGGAGGATCCATGAGAGAAGTTATTTGCTGCTGCAGAGTCCTTGGGAGAGCCATTAGCTGTGCGAACTGACCTTCTGGGCTCTTATCTATCTAAAGACAGAGAAGAATGAACAGATAGGGTCTCTTGTCTTTTGGAAATGATAACAAGACTTTAAACATCAGTAGCCAAACTTCATAATTGAACTGCTGAACTTTCTCCTCATGTACCCTCCTGCATAAAAGAAGCCAGCACCAAAACACACCTACACACATACTAGAAAAGGAAAGGTTTAGGTTTAAGCATTTATTTTTCAATACGCTGATTCTCTAGGATATCACGGAGGAGTTTTTCACATCATCTGTTGATTGGTCCTTTTAATCCCTGACACCAGGGATTTAACCTGGAACCTTCGGCACGCAAATCCTGTGCTCTGCTTAGCTATGATTCTTCCTACTACTTGCATACATGGAAATATTTCAGATTCATCCAATACTTAAGCATTAAAAATTCTTTACCTTACAAAATCTTCACATTAAAATAACAGTAGGAATCCTGGATGCCCACAGACCCCTCCAATTTGGGGCCAAAAATGGCCTCTGGGAGTGTGATTTTAACCTGTAAATGCTGTTTTGGCCCCACTCTACCCTGAAACAGCCAAAATAGCAATTAAAAGCAATGAGGAGTGACTTCAGCTCATCAGAAATGTCATTTCAGTTTTGTCAACCCTGCCAGTGTGGCCCTCCAACTTTCAGCACATACTCACACCTGCTATATAACACAGGGCAGAAAAGTCAATGAAGACACCCACTCAAATCCTGCTTCAGCCATGAACTTAACTGCTGGCATTAGACAAGCACTTATAAACTGAGGGTCAAGATGTTTTGTGTACATGTATGTAACGGGGAAGGTATCATCAGTTTCAGATTAAATGTAAGAGTACAGGGGAACACTAATCATCTCGCATCATGCACTTACTTGCTAAAAATGATTCCCTGGTTGTTTTTCCAGTGAGGGAAAGCTATACGTCTATGTAGAGAAAAGGAGCTACAGATGCAGGGGGAACTCAAAGGCCATTTCCACATTATACTGTTATGCTGCTATTATTCCATTTTCAATATCCTGTGGAATTCAGAGTTTGTAGTTTACTGAGGCCCAAGAGCTCTCTGGCCAAGAATTCTAAAGGCCCTTCCGTAAACTGCAAACCCCAGGATTCCATAGCAGGTTGAAAGTGGAATAACAGTGCTATATCAGTGTAATGCAAAAACGGCCCAAGAAAAGCTATGGTGCATAGACCTATTTAAAGTTCTTATCTCATCCAGTTTTCTGTTCTGACAGGGGCCAACCACTTGCTTCCAGGACGTCCACAAACAAAACGTAAGTGGATTAGCACCCTCCCATTTATTTACAGCAGCAATTGGTGCAAAGGGAGGGTGCCTCAGAAACTGGGACATATATTTACCAGGTCCCTCTTGGTTTCCTACTTTATACAAGAGAAGGCTAACATTAATGTCAGTCAAGTTTGCACTCCAGGGTTGGCATATACAGTGTGTGACTGAGCATGCAAGAAAGAGAATTAAATCTGTACTAACTCAAGGTATTACAAAATCAGAAACTGACAAACTTTCTGTGACAAAATAGATTATCCATGCACAGCTTGGCTTGCTGTGCTGAACACATTTTCACTGCATTTCTGAGGGGAACACAACAGCTCCATGACAAGATTCGAATGTAACCTATGTTGCTTATGAAGCATCTCCCCACCACTACCACTCCACACACACACATAAAACGTGTGAGTAGAAATCAGTCAGTAGCACAATGAGCCCCTCTGTATTATTTATATGTGAGATTTATTGAAATAAAAGGTGCAAGGAACAGGAAAGGGTAACCACAAGCTTTTATGAACCCGTGCTTTAATTCAACTTGTTTACTCTTTGCAAGTTGCATCATAAACAAACCACGCCTGATTATTTGGCCAAGCTATTGTGGGCACTGTCAAGAGTAGTAAAGGAAGAACTATGTTGGGTTTCAGTGACAGCAGATTACTGGACTGAAGTGGAATTCTGAGTGAGGAGAGTTAAATCCATTGCTAGGATTATCTTACAAGATGGCTGAGCACCCAGGAGAGTTTGCGGCTTTCATATCTACCTCATTATTTGTGGCGTGCAAGTACCCGGAAAAGAGAAAGGTTCTCAAAACTGGGTTTGTAGGGGTCTGAAGAGGTTTGGGGAAAATAAACCTTAAAAGAAAAAAGAAAAAAGAACTTTCTGCTACTGAGGACTGAACTTGAAGTGGAGAGGTATACAAATTTCACCACAGTTTGCTCCAGTTCTGGACAAGGAACTATTTTAACTCATAAGTTGGTCTTTCCACAACAGATAGCAAGACCTCGTTGAATTCTTGAGTCACCATAGGTTATGAGTATGTTTTGAAATCTCTTTTTTAATTTGACAGTGCCTAATGTTACAATTTGTTTCGTTAGTTAGCTAATTAATTAATTTCCTCTCAGCTCATCAAGGCCTCCCATTTTAACACTATAACCTTTTGTTTGTTTAGATCCATACATGGTTTAAATCCCATTTTGAACCAATTTCAATTCTAGTTCTGGTAGAAAGTTGAGCTATAAATCAAATAAATAAACAAATAACATTGCTGTATAACATAAATATACTTATGTCATATTTACTATCTAAGTGGGAACGGAGGAAAAACACAAAAACCGTATCATTAACAGTTTTCTTTAAAAGCTTACAGCAATTAGCTGCTTACCTCTAGCCTGCCCATCTGATGCTTGTACACCACTTGCGGGCAATCTTCTAATATGTTACTGTAGAGCTTCTGAAAATGTAACATGTTTGGCTTCACTATGTTCATAATCTTTGACTTATCTTCTCCAATTATCATTCTGAAGTCACCTAAACCAAAACAAATGATCATGACACATACTATCAGTAGAAAGGGCCACAATTTGCATGAAGATTTGCTTGACTCTTAACTGTGGTTGGAAAGTGCAGGTTGGAACTGAGTAGCAATAAAAGTGTTATCCATCTGGGAAGAATGCACATGCCTTGAAAAGGGAAAACAAGTAAGAAACAGTGTACAAGTCCACAGGAGCCTCCCATGCTCCTAACCCTGCCAAAGCTGTATTTGCGTTGGACCTGTTTCATTAATTTTAGGTACTAATAAAACTGACGGACCATGGAGAGGAGAAGATGCACTGAATCTGTGTGATGCAATACAGTGGCACCTCCACTTTTGCAAAGGTTCAGGGTGCAGAATCCTCATGAAACTGGAAAAACTGCAAATAACTCCCCCTCATTATCTCCTGCCTATTCCTTTATGGGGCTCCATTCCCTCGCCTTTTGTGCACCTGGGCCAGACACAAGGAAATGGGAGGAGGAACTCTGGAGGAGAGAAGGAAGGCTTGTGTGTGCCTTCCTGCCCTCCCCTTGCCTTTTCCCACAACTACTCCCCCCACATTCCATTGCCTTTTGTCTGGGCACTAGCCTTCTTTCTCTGTGGCCAGCAAAACAGAAGGGAATGGGGGGAGGAGGAGAATGCAGGGGGAAGGTACATGTGCACCTCACAAATAATCAGATTCAAGAAGATCAAACCCACAAAAGTGGAGGGAGGTCTGTATACAAATGGCACATGGGGACTGGGGGAAATGCAAGTGCAAATCCTCATAAAGCTATAAAGTTTACAGTGTTACCTTGATACCCATATTAGCATAACCTACTTTATAGGACTGTTGTGAGGCAGAAAAAGAAGTCTGGGAAACAGCCATACATCACCCCTTTCAAGTGGTGAACATCTCAATCAAATGACATTGAAGGATGCTGTACAACATCCATCCCCAATAATCTGCAACCCTGAATGGGGCTTACAAGTTCAACATCTATAGGCCCTCAGATTTGCCACCAAAATAAAAATGAGATCACATGCAAAAAGTGATGGTGGCAACACTTCTGGGAAGTAAAGCTTGCTCATTTCAGTCCTGATTTCAAGAGGACTAGCATCTCTTAAAAGTACCCAATTTTTTCCTGATTTTTCAACAATTATTCCTCTGCTTGTCACCAAGTTCCAATTACCACTCGTGGTACCAATTACTACTTAACCAGTGTTTTTTGCCTTAATAGGCGTCCCTAATCTTACGATCAATACAGATTTGCTTTGATTCGAGGCTTGTTCCTACACTCACTAGTCTGAAAGGTCTTGGCTTGTGTAGGAAAGGCAAGCAGGTACCACGCTTTTGAACTCAACACAGCTTTTCCCAAGCTAGTCTCTTCCCCATGTTTTGAATTATAACTGCCAACATTTCCTAACACTGACCATGCTGGGTGGGGCTGATGAGGAACTGAAGTCCAAAATATCTAGAAGGCGCCAGGATGAGGAAAGGATGTGTGCTCAGAAGCCTAGTTTGTGCAATCTTCTCTACCTTTTCAAAAAGATCATGCAAACTGGGGCCTCAAATATATTGGTCTCTTCATGGAGCATCATGTCACAGGTTCCATGCAAGGTGAAAGTACAAAAATTACACACATTCTGTTATGCTCCAAAGAAAGGATCAATATCCATGTAAATTGACTCTAAGGCTGTTTCTTCATGTGTAGGTTCACAAGTAGAGCAGGGAATGAGACCAGTACACGTAAAGATAATGCATTTTATTTCTATGATCTAAAGCTCATCACTAACCATCAAGGCAACAGCTGAAATGGAAAAGTGTTAGGAAGAGACCTTGTGATAAGTGTAGCAAAAGATACATTTACAAGGTACAAAGTAACACAACCTCAAACACAGTCTTGCTTGTCTCACACCAGTACTGTGTGCTACCGAGAGAAGTGAAAGTTTTAAGGTGAAATCTGAATATTTCAGAAGGTCTAATACAAAGCATCTAACAAAAAAGCTTCTTATATGGTCTTCTACAACAGGCAAGGTAAGTAGCAGCTGCCTTCAGAATCCCTTACTGAGCATGTATGAACAAGCAAAACAGAATAAAAAGGGGAAAGCATGTAAGTCTGCTTCACCAGCTACCCCCAACATGTTAAAAAAAGCACAGATCTATGAGTTTGGCCAACAAAATGGAAATCATAAGAAAAGTGGAAGCTGGTGAAAGTGGAAGTCATCACTGGATGCCCTTTGGAAAAAGCCCCAATGTAGCCTCTAAAAGGTTCATCATCCTTTTCTTTGTTTCTGCAAGGTTTACCTGAGCTGGTTATGTCATTTCACATGTACACATTATTAGTCTTGAATGAAACACAAGACGAACCATGTTAAACTGTTCTTTTTTTTTGTACTGCAGAAACCAATCAATCCCTAATTTTCCATGTACTTCTGCCTCTGGAATCAAATTTTCAGTTAAAGAACTAATTCTCAGGAATATACCTACTTCGTTAACTGAGGTGTATCTGTATTAGAAAGAATTAAGGGGTGTCAGCTGTAATATTTAAAATAGCTTTAGATTTTTAGACAAAGTGTGTTCATTCATTGCCAAATTGCCAGATTATTATTTCATAAGCAAAACAAGGGAGAACAAAGGTTATCATTTTTTTAAAACTTTGGTTTAATTGCTGAAATTTCACTTCTGAGCCTATATTATGAAAAGTTACATACTGTTGTGCGCATTTTAATTTGAAGAAAGCAAACAATTTTTCTTCTTATCAGTTATCTCCTGTGTCTAGCAAAATAAGAAAGGTAGTAACGTTGTTATTGCTGCTGTTTTGTGTCTTCAAGTTGTTTCCAATTTGTGGTGACCCTAATTTGTGGGTTTTGGGGGGCTTGAGAGTGTGTGATGTGCCCAAGGACACCAAGTGGGTTTCTATGGCTGAGCGGGGAATCAAGCCCTGGTCTCCCGGGTTATATTCCAATGCTCAGACCACTACAGCACACTGGTTCTATGAGTAACTCATACCTATGAGTGAAAAGAAGTATCATTTGTGTGTCCATGTGTAAAGAAAGTGGAACTGAGTCTATTCAAGCATGTGCGTAATACCAATTATTATTTGATTTTGTGAAGAAACAGGAACTGAGTCCAATAAACACAGCAGCAAATCGTTTCAGGGAAAGAACATAACTTAAGTAGCACCCTCAGAATTGTTGCTGTGGGCCTTCAAGTCATTCCAACTTATGCTGACATATCACAGGGTTTTCTTGGCAAGATCTGTTCAGAGGTTTGTGTTTGCCACTCAGAACACTGACCAGATAAAACTTTCCACAGCAGAAGAGCCTTTGCTAACTTGAAATAAAAATTCTGAGGCAACCTATAACAAAGATAGGCCATTTTCCCAAGATCTAGGGACGTAATAAAAATCTATGCTGTGTTGTTTCTCAGTCAGATGCATCGATACCATGGCATAATAACATTTGAGCTGTTTCTTGCTTTTTCCTGAAACAAAAACACCTGGGCTATTATTCAGTCTTGTCTGGCAGAAACTTACCCTAGGGAAGGTCAGAGGTACTTTGTCAAAGGATTTCCCTTCCCACAAAGAAGCATAATATATGCACTTAGCTCCAAACTAAGCTGTGCCAACAGGATTTCTCTGCAATTCTGAGATTCCTGAGCTAACAATCTTCTACTATAATGCATTATTAAAGCCTGCACTTTTCCCTCCAGAGATAACCAAAAATCTGTCCGTTCAACCAGCACGGCAAATCCAAGGTGTAAGTTTGTATGTACATCACTAGTGACTTGCTAATCACACTAATCACTTGCCCTCCTTTGTCTTTTTTCGTCCTTTATTGAGCTTTGGATTAAATGTTAGAGTTACTTTGTTTCAGATTGTCAGCTTTACTGAGATGTTGCAAATGAGCACTGAGGTCTGCTTTTTCTCTAACCACTGTATTATAAGGTACAATGATGCTTTGCATTGCATTTTAACGTATTCATTTATAAAAACATTTTACCCTACCTTTTAGATCAGTGACTCCACAAGGCAGCCTCAAATATAATTTTGAAGTTAATAATAAAAAATACAGACCAATATAGTACAAACAAGCAGCACTGATCAAAGCCAGTAACTCTCCAAAGCTTGGGTGAGAAACTTGTGTGGGTTGGGGGCGGCTATGCTGAATCCCCCAACAGACTGCAAAGCCCCCCCCCAAAATTTAGTTGCAGCTAGTGCAGCTGACTATGGTGTAAGACTAGAGGATATTAGCCCTGCATATAGTGTCTCCTTTCCTTCTGAAAATAATTTTGTTGCTGTCGTTCTTTCTGTGATGGCACCATTCTGATTTTTCAGTAGAGCAGTTTGTCAGTAAATGGAAGGAGGCCGTGGGGGTCAAAGCAACAACTGGAAAGGCAGACAGGTTCACTGAGCCAGAGCTATCTCAGAAACTATCTAAAAGCTTGTGGGAGACCAGAATGAACTTCCTAACTACAGGAAGTTTCATAATCCTTATTGCAGGCCACCAGACTTCAGATGACAGAAGAACCTGGAGCAGTGACTATGAGATTGTATGAGCAGCTTCATGTAGGAGAGCATGATGTAGGTAGTAAGGGAACGCCTGGTGTAGAACTAAATTAGTTTATGCTGGTTTTTCCTTTTGTGTGGATGTGAGGTCAATCTGTCATTTTCTGGTAGATGTTCATCAGATGTTATCAAGGAACCTTTGGAAAGAAATCCCACAAGCCCAGAACAAGATGAGTGAACAAGTTGTAGCTGAGTTAATAACACATCCTTCATCCAAATTATCTTTTTCTAGCTTCTCAATAAGGTTGTGACAAAACTGGTTGAAAGTCATACTAACCACTATATGAGAGTCCAGTGATCTGCATGTACAGATCCTCTTCAGAGAAACTTTCAGGCAGCATAAGAAAGGCTGCTGTGAGGGCACTCTTCAAATTGTTAGTGAGGGCAAGCTGCAGCTTCACATTTTCACTCTGTGTAAGGATTTTGACCTGGAAGTAGTCAGACAATGTGCAGCCAGCAATCAGGTACAAAAATTTTAAAAAGTAAACAAAAAAAAAATTGCAGAACAGTGCTATCAAGAATTACCAGTGACACAATGATCTAGGGGCATTTTAACTTCCTCATGTTCCATCTTAAATAAATCATTAGGGAGAAGATACTTGAAATCAACTGAGTATTGAAAGTGCATACACTGATATAGCATATTTGTTCTTCAATGCTGTTGATCTATCTTGATAATTTACTTACTTATAGCCAACTTCTTTTTGAAGCCTACAAGGAAGAAGTGATACCAAAACAAAATCTATAAATCAGCACTGCTTATTCCATGCAAGAAAATCACAGTACTTGATTCTGGAATGGTTGAGAAATAAATATTACACAACCGCCACACACACACACCCCTTTTATAAGATAAAGAAAATTCTGGCCTTACAGTGAGACATAAGAGGATGTTCCTGTGAGTAGTACAGTACCTGCAAGCTAGATTATTACAGTGCACCCTGTCCTTAAAGATGGTCCAGAAACTTACCTTGGTAAAGAATGTGGCAGGATGTGTTTGTGGCAATGGAACATCTTGCATCTATTTTGCACCATTGACATTGGCTGCCTAATTGTTTCCAAGTCCAGTTTAAAATGTTGCCCTAAATAAGTTCAGAGCGGACCATTCAAAGCAGGGGTGGGCAGAATGCAGCCCTGAAACCTGTTTGGCCCAATCCATCTGTATTCTCTATACTGCCTTTTCTTCTGGCACCCAAAAAGAGGACCTACTTTTCCTAGAAGTCTCTAGGAGCAACAACTTCCCTTTAAATAGGGAGCAGGCCCATCCCACACTGCTGAACCTCCCAAAACTATCTGTTTTTGAAACAAAAAGTGAGTTTTCAACCACTTCAGCCCCTCCCCCAGTATCTGATAGTTTATTTTACCACTGGGGCAGAAAACTGTAACCAAAGTTGCCCAGCCCTGATCTAAAGGAACTTATGTACTGAGATCAGCATCTGAAGCTGGGTTGTTTTTAAGAGATACTGGATGAGTGGAGATAAATGTTTAACACCTTGTGAGGGCTTTACATTCTGAACAGTAGTTTAGAATATGTTAAATGAACAAGCGAACTATCTCTTCATCCAGCCTATTCCAGACTGCCAGTGGCTCTCTAAGGTCTCAGACAGAAGGCTTATATCTTACTGGCTGCCTGATTCTGCTTACTGGAAGTGGAAAAAATGCTCATACATGTGGCAAGGTTTCCACTTTTATCAGCAATGGGAATTCTCTGCACCCCAGGTTTTGCTGGATTCAACTCCCAGCAGCCTTAGGTGGCATAGCCAATGATGAGGAATACTGGGAGTTGCAACCTGGCAGCGTCTGGATGATTCCCCCCTGCTGATCTTCATTGTAGATAAGAATGGGAATGTGTGTGCATATAGTAGGGGGGTTCTGGTCAAAAAGATCTCATTCTACTTGGATACAATTAATACATGTGCACTCACAGTTTTCTCAGTGCAATTTGATCTGAGCCAACCTGCCTAGGACATAGGTAAGTTCATCCATAGAATAAGCAATATATGGAAGCTTTTGTGCAACTATGCTCTTTCTCTCCTTTCTAGATATGGCCCAGAATACTGCAAGAATAAACACTATTTTCTGCCTTTAAAAAAATCCACAAGATGAATGTAGAGCAAAGGAGACAGCTGGAGTTAGAAAGAAATGAAAAAAAAATGCTACTATTATTACAGTCCTGCAAACATGTAGAAAGTGCTTGGGTGAAAGCTAGTCCATGACAAAGGGATGATTGTATCCAGAACCTTACAACTGAAGATATATACATGTATTTCTGAAAATAGCCCTGGAGACCCAAAACGAATCTGTGGGGCATACAGTATCATTATTCTTCCATTATCTCCTCCCTCCGCCCACATTTGAAGTGTGGTTTTTGTTAGCATCACAAAATCTGAACCATCTGAACAGTTAGAGGTAAACTGGTCCTGTGAGAGGCTATCTGAGCACATGTTTTCAATTTGCTCTCCTAGATGTTTTTAAAAGCCTAATTTTACAAACAAGCAACACCTCCCTCCCAAGGAAGTGGGCAGTGGGAGGGGAGTCAATATGATCTCCTAGAACTGAAAATGGCAGCTGAGAAGACAATAGAGGAACAGTGAAAGACAGCTGCTTAGGCCGTCTGTCTCTAACGGCCAAATTACACAGCCAGTTGAATCACTGAGTGATAGCTAGTCCACCTCTACCAAGAACAACCGTGTCTACATACTCCAAAAGCTCTATCCATAGCAGTTTATCTATGACAGCTAAGTGGAGAGAAGAGAAACAAAAAACTGGGGAGCACTCAATAAAGTCCACAAAAGGAAATGGAGACATGTCTCAAGGAACTCCGCTGGCAGCCCGCTAATGTACTATTGATTTCACACAATGTTGTATATGTGAAGTTATGTTATGTATTTGTGTGTTGTCTTTTTAAGATTTTACAGTCCTGAAGAAGGCCTTGTGAATATATACAGGACAAAATGCATTGGGCCTGCTTACTGATAAAACATCAATCATTTGAGCACTCTGAGATATGTCTTCAGTTTTTTCTGTTGGTAAGTGGAGGGAAGGTACTGAAGTAAGAACTGTAGTCTTTTGATTCAGCAGTTTAACACAATTTATATTACCATTTTATATGGGAAAGTGAAAACAAGCAGACTTTTTCACAGTTGTACTGTGCTCATTATATGGGCCCCAAGTAGCTGGGCCCATCATTTCCTGGGGACAGACTTTGAGAGAATATATTAAATAGTATTTCCCTCATATCACATGGGACTGTGAAAACAGTCCACGCATACCAATTCTCAATTGTTTGCTCTGAGATACTTTCCACGGAGTCCCATAGCATTTACTACCAACTTCATGGCCATACAGCCTTAGTTTCTGAAAGCACAGGTTTTTAAGAGCACAACAGTTCTTCATCTCACACAGTTTTATAACAACCACATTTATTTTATATGGCTTCTGGAGAATTTGGACTTTGCTAGCCCTTCAGCTGCACAAGTGGTACGTTCCATCAGGTTGCATTTCTCAAACATTGTTTTGTGTGGAGGAAAGAATTTACAGTGCACCCTCTGTATATGCAGGGATCCCATTCCAGGACCTCTCAGATAAAACAAAAAACACAAATGCTTCATTCTGTTATCATCAATGCATGCAACATGCAAGCACCCACATGGGTTACCATCCGTCATATCCACTGACAATAATGAGACACAAGGCTTTGTGTGACCTCACATTTGTGTGTGCAGAGGTCATGCTAGCAGAAGGCGCACTGTATATAAGCACTATTATTCTCAGTGCCTGCTTTACTACAATATTGTCCTATTAACCCTATATTTTAAAAAAAAGAAATTTAGGTAGGCAGACAATATTTTGCCAAAGAACACCCTGATAGATTGTATCCAGGGTCACAGCTGAAAATCAAGATATAAGCTGTCAGCACAATTAACTTGCTATGTAAGAATGGCTCATTTGACTGGGCGTGATCAGATTAATCACTACGTCCATTTTATCAAATAATCCTAATAAACTCACTTACGTATTTTTGTATTTGTGGCAGACTTTTCAACAGAAGAGTTTTCCTCCTATCTTTAGGCATATGCACATTGGGAAGGCCCTTTGCTGGTATATTAGCTATTTCATATCTGTCTCCAATCATTTGTACTAGCTAAAGTCCCTAGGTGGCATCCTGTTCAGTAGCTGTGAGATCTGAAGCTGGACTTACAATCTTTTAACTGCTTGTAATTCCTGGGGATTCATGTGATGGTGACTAACAACCATACACAACCCCGAATCCCTACTTTTTCAGCCTGACAGCACCCCAACTGAAGGAATTCCTAAGCACTGCAGATCACAGCACTGGGAAATGATGTATACAATGCTCTCCTGGTCACAGGGCACCTTGACACAAGTAGCTGCAGCAAGAGCCAAAGGCTGCTCTCCAGTTGCCTGTTTTCAATGTGCCGCATGATTGGGAGAACACTGGAGATGTCATTTTCCAGGGCCTGATCTACAGGGCCTCAGATGTCATGTCTATAGCAGAGCAGGCAGTAATTCACAAGCAGCACAGCTCCTATTCACAAGAGTCAAAGAATGTCCAAACAGAAAGGCAACCTAGAGCAAACAAATCTGAAGGGGCAAATCCAAACCACAGTCTAAACAGGCAGAGTTCCAAGACAACCAGATCCAAAAGCACAAAGTTTCACAACCAAAAAGACTAATTACTAACCCTGGGAGGAAAGGCCAGCTGAAGCCTCTTTCATCTATGGCTGCTGTCGCCACAGGTGTTCCCTCATTAGGGCTCACTTGCTACTTAAACAGGGCGAGCAACATGAGCCCTCCCTTTCACGGCGTCTCTGCTGCAAAGTAGGTGTGTCAGCTATGTCTTCCTCTATTTCTCCCCCTGGTTCACACCCTTGTTGTTGTTGTGTGCTATCTCCCTCTGGACCAGCTTCTGGGGACACTTCAGCCTCTGGGGAAGCCTCTGCCTCAGAGTCAGAATCCTCCTCCTCACTGCACAGTCTCCAAGGCAGGGCATGACATCAGAAACCCTTTGACTGGGCACTGCCAGGCTGAAAAGGCAGGTTTTAGGGGCCAGCTGCATCACACAATTATGAAGTGCATCAAAATCATTGTTACATTTGATGCTACAGGATCTCAGCCACCATGTTTTTAAAGCAGTGAATTAAAAAAAAATGACAATAATATATGCTTACATTGCTTTTTAAGAATATTTCACAATTAAAATGTTTTTTCTTCTCCTAGCTTCAATCTACCAACAAAATGCACAGTGCAGTGAAATGGCATCGTACGATGTCATCATCTGCCATATTAAGGGGGGATTAATTTATGGGGACAAGACTTGTTGCCCATAAAGTGAGAATTGAGAGTTTGAAATAACCACATTATTCTGCCTTCAGTGAAATAGATCTTATAGCAACCAACCTGAGAATGAACAACCAGTGACCTTACTCTTGCTTGCATTTTCCTTGTGGTGCTGGTAAAGTCCCTGCCTCTTTTTTTTTTCATTTTTTTTTATTCATAAAATAAATAAAATTACAATCTTCTACTATGTTATCATTCACCATTGCTTTACATGTTTTTATCATCAGTTGATCTTCAATCAACCAATTATGTTATCTTCCATTCTCTCTTATACATAATATCATTACATGTATCTAGCAATATTAAGGCTTCTATACATTTATAATTTTACAAATTCTTTGTCATATCACTGCTTTCTCTTTCCATGCTTAATTTATACATTACATTGCAATTTCTTACTCTCTCTCTTTTCTTCTTCTAGTTTGGTGCACATTTTTTTACTTCACGCTAACTTGTCAAATATTTGTGAAATTTTCCTTCTCACCCAGTTCCTCCACACTTCATATATTCATATTTTACTATCCCTTCTTTCTCAGGCCTTTTCTGTTTTATTTTACACTTTGACTTTCCATCTATTACTACTGTAACTTGTCACCAATTCCCAGTCCTTCTCTGCTTCTTTAATGGATTTTCCCTTCAAGAACTGGGAAAATAAATCACTTTCCTTAAAGTCCATGACTTTATGAAACCATTGATTTATATTCAGTGTTTCTGGATTTTTCCACATTCTGGCGAAGTTTATTCTTGCTGCTGAGACTGCCTCTATCTAGTTGTGCATGTCAATTCTGAAAACTCTACAATCAAAGCAGGAAAGCACCAACAGCATCTCCTTCCTTATCTACAGTACCTAGTATCTCAACATATACTGCCTCTGAACATGAAGGAATTGCATAAAGCTACTATGAATTGCTAAGACGGTTTGCATGGGTGTTTTGTTGTTGTGGGCCTTCAAGTCATTTCCAACTTGCAGAAACCCTAAGGTGACTCTATTCACAGGGTTTTCTTGGGATAATTTATTCAGAAGGGATTTGCCATTGTCTTTCTCTGAGGCTGAGAGTGTGTGACTTGCCCAAGGTCCTCCAGTGGGTTTCCATGATTGAGCAAAGATTTGAACCCCAGTAGTGAAAGTTGTAGTCCAATGCTCAAACCACTATACCATGATAGCTCTTGTATGAATATGCTGCATTGTTGTTGTGCACCTTCGAGTCACTTCTGACTTATGGTGATCATAAGGTGAATCTATCATGGGGTTTTCTGGAGCTGAGAGTGTGTCATGCATCCAAGGTCACCCACTGGGTTTCCATGGCCAAGAAAGAGAATCAAATCCTGGTCTCCATGTCATAGTCCAACACTCAAACCACTAGACCATGCTGGCTCTCCATGTGTGAGTACAGCTGGGCTGAATCATTTAAGAGAAGCTTCACTGGCTGAAGCTGAGGCTGGTTTGGTAGGAGTGGCTCAGGAAGACAGGTAGGCCTTGCAACACCTCCCACATTCCAGAGGCACCAGACATTCCTTCTTTCCTTGCAGCCAAAAAACTTAACATGGTCCTAAGATAGTATGTACATATTTTAAATTTAGAAGAACGTAACATTTAGTTGGAGAAACAACTGGACTGAAAAATACTAGTCCCCTATTTATCCAGTTCTTCACTATGACATCAGATGAAAACTTGGCTAATCCATTTTATGTGGTTTTCAAAAGCAAGAAGCCAGCAAACTCTTGAGACCCAGCCAGACAGTCCAGGGAAGAAGAAAAGAGTTCACAATTCTCAATAGGCACTTGTGCCCTACTGGAGATGTCCTCATCTGAACTATGTGGATCCTATCAACACTGTTACAAAACTATACCAAACCCAGAAACATTTATATATATTGGAACAGAAGTTTGGCTTTACATTGTAGACTGTTGTACCCCAAAAGAATGGAGAGAGGCATACATAAAGAGACATACTAGTGTCTAGTGAAGACCCAACTAGTTCAGAGAACTGAATTTTTAATTTCCTCCACCCTGAATCCTTATTAAAAACAAAGGGAAATGGGAAACCCAGAACATCTTTGTTGTAATGTTTAACATGTGACTCTGAGATTTGTGCAAAGGGCGTATTTTTCAACATTCACATCCAAACCTGCTGTTATTCACAGAGCGGAAGAGTGAATCAAAATAACTTGCTCCATCAGAAAAAAAGGTAACACTCTTATGTTCCAAAATGAAAGAAAGACTTTGAAGATCACCCTCAAAACTGTTGTTGCCAAGGTTTAAATCAGGGATTCTTCACCTCTGATCCTCCAGCTGTTTTGTATGTCAGCTTCCAGAAGCCTCAAGCAGTCTGGCCACTGGTGATAGATTCTGGGACCAGGGCCATTTCCACACTAGACTGTTATAACGCTATTATTAGAAAGGCCCCTCCTTACACTGCAAACCCTGGGATTCCATAGGATGTTGAAAGCGGAATAATAACACTATAACAGTCTAGTGTGGAAATGGCCCAGGAGTCTGAAACATCTGGAGGACTAAAGGTTGAAAACCTCTGGTTTATGTAAAACCATTCATCTTTACTTGTAATAAATCTCCCAAGAGAAATGGTTTTAAATTTTCACTAGCCATAAATTATTCGCTAATCTTGCAAATGTACAGTATCTAGACACTAAATCTCCATTGTCCCCAAGTGTAAAGCCTAAACAAGGGAATACACAAGAAGCTTTAATTCAATATGTTTAAATTTATATCTCTTTTTTATTTACATGTCTATTCCACAGATTCCCAAAGGAGCAAGGCAGAGAATAAGTCTTACAGAGACTTATTTATTACATTTTAAAAATGCCTCGTAGCTACAGCTCTGCAGGCAGTCCACAAACTGAAATGGTAAAAAATACGAACACAACATCTCCTCCATTCAAAGCTCCATCTGCTGCAACAGATTAAAAACTAAAGGCCGGCCTAAACAGAAAGGTCTCTGCCTCCCGGCAGAGGGACAACAGGAAGTGGGCCAACCAAACCCTCAATGAGAGTTCCCAAACTTGGGAGCTGCCACTAAGAAGGCTCTCTCCACGTTCTCACAAAACATGCCTGTGATGTTGGTAGGACCAAGAGAAAACCTTTTCCCTAAGATCCTAAAAGTCAAGTAGTCTCATAGAGATCAGATCTTTCAGACAGCCTGGATCCAAGCTGTATTAGGCTTTACAGGTCATAACCAGCACTTTAAACTCTGTGCAGAAATGGACTGGTAACTAATGGAGTTGTTTCAGCATGGGGTAATATGGTCAGCATAACCAGCCCCAGCCAGCTGCCTGGCTGCATTATTTTGAACCTGTTGAAGTTTTTGAAGTTTTCAAAGGCAGCCACATGTAGAGTCCATTATAGTAATTCAAACATTACACGGAAACAAGGCACGACTCACTATAGGAAAATCAGACTTCTCAAAGAAAGGACACAGTTGGCACACCAGTTTTAGCTGTGCATATGTGCTCCAGGCCATTGCACAACCTGGGTATCTGGGCTCGGATTTGAGTCCAAGAGTACGCCCAAGCCATGAACCTGAGATTTCTAGAGGACCGTAACCCCAGCCAGCCAGGCTGAATCCCTGTTCCATGATTTGCCTTTCAACTGATTAAAAGCACCTCTGTCTTGTCTGGGTTGAACTTCAATTTGTTTGGCCCCATCCAGTTCATTACCAACATCAGACACTGGTTCAGCACAAAGACAGCTTGCTTATTTTTTCTACTTATTGCTTTGATTTCTAAATGCTTTTTAAACTCTTAAAAATGTTAAGAATGTCCCCAAGTTCTGCACAAAAGCAACATTTGAGAAGTAACAAGAAAATATTGCTACTTATTACACCAAAAAGTAAGTAACAATGTTGCTGTCATACGATTTTGTAAAATGTTTAAAACTTCACAGCCCTCAAAAGTAACACATTATAGGTAGTATTGTTCTTTTAATGTATTGCTTTCCAGTTTTGTCAGACACATAAAACAATATTCCATTACATATGCTGTTCTTGTTGTTGTGTGCCTTTCAGTCATTTCCAACTTATGGAGGCCCTAAGGTCATACTATCACCGGGTTTTCTTGGCAAGCTTTGCTCAGACAGGATTTTGCCTTTACCTTCCTCTGAGGCTGAGAGAGTATGACTTGCCCAAGGTCATCCAGTGGGTTTCCATGATCTAGTGGGGATTTGAACCCTGGTCTCCAGAACAGTAGTCCAACATTTAAATCACTATACCACTCTAGCTCTCTACCTAATATTATACTACATTATAATAAATTATATTATATTAACTACATTATAAAGCATTGTATTACTTTATCAACTTTAAGACACGTAAAAGACACCAAACTGCAAAGTCTTACTTTCCTACAGACTTAATGTAGGTTACCAAAAGTCTTCTAAGATATAACAAAAAATCTCAAAAGGTACTGAACATCAATTTTGATGAACTACGTCTTCACTTCATTTCAAGAGCAGTGATAACAGCACTTCAAAATGCACACTGGGATAAACCCATATGGAATCAGCAAGCCAAACAGCCTTCCCAAACTGGTATCTTCTTGATGTGTTGGACTGTCACTCCCATCATTCCAGTGGCCATGCTGGCTGGGATGGCATGGAGTCACAGCCCAACATTTCAGGAAGGCAAGGGGCATGATTTTACTGTGTTTTGGCCATAGGCCTCAAAGAGACCAGAGGCTCATACATGGTGAAATTGCCTCCCAGCCTCCTTGAGGCTGGGGGGGGTCACTTTTCATTTAAGTTAAAAATTGGGTGGCTGGGGGTGCATTGTAGCAGGCTGGCAGCCCCCCAGGTTCCCAAGGGGACCAAGAAGTCCCCTCAAATCCTATTCCAGAGACAGCCCCCCCAGGTTCCCAAGGGGACCAATGATGTCCCCTCAAATCCTATTCCAGAGAAATATTTGAAAATGTGATTAGCTGCATTGTGTTACAAGTAACCAACTCCCACTAATGGTTTCAATAAAGAGAATGTTAAACAAGATAAATTTAAAGGCAAACATAAGGCCAAATTTCCTGAAACTTACTACTTTACGACTATCAAAACTTGTCCTTCCCCCACACCATATCAATACTATTATCATGCGGTTCCTTTTTGTGGCAAGATGAATGCCCATTTTCTCTTTCACCATTTGGCTTAGCTCTGCTTCCCTCTAGTGGTCAGTCAGAATGCTTCACATCTCACTGTCCACATTTCTCTGAAACGTATAAACATGGATAGCATTCTTAAAGCTCAGCCCTGTTTATTTTTAAAGGTGTACAAGAACTGCCAGAATGGGCAGCAGAAAAGAATGCTAGCTTTGGAGCAGGAATAAATCAACTGAGATCTTCTTGCAGCCACACAACTCATTGAACACTTTTCGTTATGTCATTATCTCACAGCCTAATCCTACATACAGTTTGATGTAGGAAGGGCTGGACACCAATATAAAAAAATGTGAACAGAGGCTGGACATTTATAAAACAGATCTAAGATTTGTCTCACAAAAGCAGCATATAACAGGACCTGTACTCTAGGGCCTCCTGGGGCCTTTCCCAACCTCGTGGTGATACTGCTTTCCAGAAACATACTTAAACTGGACACTTGTATGTGGAAGAAAAAATGTGAATGCAAACTCAATCCAGGCTACATCATGATTTAGCATGGGGAACCTGGCAATCACTTCCCTGCCCCATGCTGCCCTTTGTTCCCAAAGGTGCTGTTTAAAGCAAACAGCATCTTTAGGGAAAATTAGTCACTGGAGAAGGGGAATTTGCACATCTGTGATCCAGTACAATCTAACTGGGCTTTTAAAAAAATACAAATAGGGCAAGCTGTTGTTTGGCTCTCAGGTGGGATGCAGTAGTAACTTTCCTAGCATTTCAAAACAGAATACACTAACATTATAGCACAAGTACTACTCAACCCCATTTTTTCTCTCTCCCCATGTTTTTTAACACTGTTTTCTAAAGGAGGGTTTTTGGCTGCTATTTTTGTTTGTTTGTTATTGTTGTCATTTTACGCAGACAAAGAATCTGGACATACCGGCTTTTGTAGACGCCCAGCTACATAGAGAGTCTTCCAGTGAAGCAAATCCTCAATTAGGGTGTCTGTACTAATGACACCATATTTGATAACCTGAAACATGGAAAAACAAAAACTGAATTGCTTGTTACATAACAAACTTCTTTTTGCCAAAACCACAGATGGAAACAGGCAGCAAGGGCAACTCTGTGGTCGATCCTTTCGAAATAACAGTTTTCTGAGCATGAGAAAGGGAAATATCTGAAATGTTTTTTTGGATCTTGAACCTGAGAAGGCAGAGTGTGAAGCCCCTTTCATTAGAAACTAGCATCTTTCTTCTGAGCTCCTTTTAAGTCCCTCTATTCAAGTGCAAATGGTTATCTCAGTTGTTCCTCAAAGCTTTTTGGCCCAAAAAACATACTGGAAAGAATGCTGGGACCAAACAAAAACCTCAGAGCTTACAGACAAGGAGAGAAAGTTCTTCTAGAATGGCAGAACCTGTAGAGAGGTCATGGGACTGAAACTCAGGCAGTGGTCTAACCTGAGATTGGAAAACCTCAACAAGGTTCACCTGCTTTATCTGCCCAGAATAGTTCTGGAAGAAGCAAAACGAGGTGCAGTTATACAATTAAATGTAACATTCTTTTCTCATTTGGACCCACTTCTCACTCAGTCTCACTCTTTGTGGGCAGTAAAGACTGTTAGGCAAGAAGCCATGTATTTGAAATACTAATCTTCACATATCTTGGTTACAAATTCCAAAGGTAACACAAATTACTCCGAGACGATACATGCAAGTTTATACTGAAAACAAACAGGAGCAGTTCAACCAATGTGTTTATTTAGTCCGGCTTGTATTGCTTCTGTTAGACAATCCTCCATGGGATGTGGTGCTACATGGCAAACTCAGCCTTGGCCAATAAAGAGCTTCCTTCTAATTTGGCTTTGTAGCAGAAGGCAAAGTCATTTGCAATTCTGATTTCTCTTATCCTCCCTTTCAGACATTACAAATTGTGGAGGAAAGTTCTCCCATAATTCTTGTTTCCATGTCTCTTATTCACAGCAGCCCAGAAATACTTAAGAACTCTAGGGGGGGAAAAATCAAGCGGGCAATGACAATGTTTGATAATGAAAAAAGAATCGCTGTCGGAGTTTTGGAGCCCTGGTACGATGCAAAAGATTTTACTCATGTCAAATTTGTGGCCTGATTTTTGATGGATAAAAATTATAAACACAAATTTTGCATTCAAAATACCTACCCTCAATAAACTTGCTCATATTTAAAGTTAAATAAATACATTTTCCCATAGGACATATTGTCACCTAAAGCCATTTGAGCAACAGAGGTGTTAAACTCAAAAACTTTGTTGCTGTTGCTGTGTACCATTATGTTTATTTTGACTTATGGTGACTTTAAGGCAAACTTATCACAGAATTTTCTTAGCAAGATTTGTTCAGATGGGTTTACCATTGCCTTCCTTTGAGACTGAGTGAGTTTGACCGTGCAAGGTCCTCCAGTGGGTTTCCATGGCTGACTAGGGATTCAAACCCTGGTCTCCAGAGTTGTAGTTTAGCACTCTTGCTGGCTTTCAGAAGCTTAGCAGAATAAAAATGGCTTTTTGCTCTCCTAAAGAATATCTGCCACTGTCTACTTTTTTGGCACAGTCATAATCAAATATGTGGTTTATATTGTATTACTTACCCTGCCATTGCATGGCACTAGTGTATTGTAGTAAATCCCTGCCCCATAATTCTGGATGTTAGTGATTGGCTTTGGCCCAAAATATTTTAGAAAGGAGTAATGATTCCGATTCTTCGACAGGTTTCTCGTATGCCATGTTACAGAATCATCAACTGCAAACACAAAGTCCAGCATACTGTTCTACAGTATAAAAGAGAAAGGAATGCACTGAACTCTCTCAGATGCAATTATAACTTTATCTGCAAATAATGTGGAACATTAAAGTCACAACACACACACACACACACAAAAGCAAGTAATCTTAGATATAAAATTTATATACATACTAGCACACGTACCCAGCGTTGCCCAGGATTTTATTTTCTTCTTAAGAACTCACCAAACTGTCTTCTCCAGTACCTGCCACTTTCCCCCATATTTCCCAATGCAATCTGTATTCAGAGATAATTACATATACCGTTTGAGCTCCTGAGAGAATACGCTGTCCTCCTCCTTGTTGCTAGGCCTCATCTCCATAGCAATTGGCCTATTCCAGTACCTGTAACTTTTCCCCATATTCCCCAATCCAATCTGTATTCAGAGTTGTTAACATACAGATGTTGGGTTCCTGAGGGAATACACTGCCCTTCTCCTTCTTGCTGCTAGGCCTCATCTCCATAGCAAACGGCCTATTCTCTGGCTAAGAATTCTAAAGGCCCCTCCCTAAACTGCAAACCCGAGGGTTCCATAGAATCTTCACAGCCAGCCAATATTTGTTAGAAATACCTTAGGAACTACCTTACCTTAGGAATAAGATGTGGTTGAAATACACAGTCTGTGTAAACAAATGTTTATGAAGTATGATTGACCTCTTCATTTAGAGTGGGCTGGATCTAACATTAGTTAGTCATATTTAGGTTACAAGCGGAACCAGTAGAGATGTCATTCATTAATTTATGTCCCATTCAACAGAATCTGACTGCTAATCCCAGTCAAACTTGTAGTCTTTGGGTTGGATCTGAATTATGTTCTTCACATTTAGCTAGCCATGAAACCAGTGGCTTAAGTCCAATTGGTAGTTCCAACTGAGTGGACTACTGAATCAATGAAAATGTGGCACTTGGACTTGGAAAAGTCAACACTTATATAAATCTCACTGATTCAACAGGTTTGGTCTAATTAGAACTAACAACTGGATTAATGATTTCATGGGGAACTAGGTCTGACAAGTCTGAGATCCACTCCGCTGCCTGCAATTTCAATGGCTCAGTATGTAATACCTCAGAATTTGCCTACTGT
The DNA here is from genome assembly GCA_948472985.1 of Iguana delicatissima. NCBI lineage: Eukaryota > Metazoa > Chordata > Lepidosauria > Squamata > Iguanidae > Iguana > Iguana delicatissima. The sequence continues at coordinate 509,948 of CAOKZL010000428.1, forward strand.
TAACTATAAAACTTCAAGCCTGAAAAGTATTGACACTACTGATATACCCAGTACAAGGAAAGAGTGAATCAAATTCCATACTCAAGAAGCCCAAAGCTACATAATAGTGTCATACCAGTTACCCAATGGAGCATCACAAGTCACTGTAGCAAGCAGATACATAAAAACTACATTTCGTTGACTATGTTACAAACCATTCCTTATGCAAAGGAGCCAACTAACAGCACAGTGCTATGCATGCTTCCTCAGACGTAAGCTCTACAGAAGTTAATGGGGTTTACTTCCAGGCAAGGGAGGACAGAACCACAGCCTTAAGGAGGCAGCTACTGGCCTTCAGGCTTCAGTATTAACCCCCAGAGACAGACACTGCACACTTTCCCTGCTGCAAACAGACAGTCCCTTTCATGCTACACAATTATAGGAATTCCACTCTAATTGCCACAGCTACATCCTATGGAATCATGGGGTTTGTAGTTCGGGGAGGCATTAGAATTCTCTGGCTGAGAATGCTCAATAATGCTCCCTGAACTGCAAATCCAGGATTCCACAAGAAGTTGCTACGACAGTTAAAGCTGAATCATAGAGATATAATTGCATATTCTGAAAGAGTCCCTAGTGCAGCAGTCAAACCACCACACACTTTGCGCACAGCAAAATATTACATTGCGGGGACTGTGAAGAGTGGGAGGAATTTCATCACATTTTACTTTTCTTGCTGTTTTAAAACATTTTAAACTCTTTTAACTCTTTTTAATGAGTGCTGTTTTTACTGGATCATTTAATTTTTAAAGCATGTATAATCATTAGCTTTTTTTAATATATGGGTTGTCTTTATGTCCTTCAAGTAGTTTAAGACTTACGGTGACCTGATCACGGGGTTGTCTTCACACAATTTGTTCAGAAGGGGTTTGCCTTGGCCTTCGTCTGAGGCTGAGAGTGTGTGACTCGCCCAAAGTAACCCATTGGGCCTCCATGGCTGAGTGGAGATTCATTCCCCGGTCTCCATTACACCACTCTGGCTCCTTGTACTTAGTTTTATTCTGTGATTTCAGCTGGTTTGGATCTCACAGTGGGAGGCACGCAGGATAAAGATTAAATTGCTTTCCAAAACAAAAAGACGAAACAGGGGCTGCTACCAAGCGCTCCTTTTTTTTCTTTTTCACAATTTCTCTATCCTTTATTTTTAAGCCACAATCCAGCTTCATCGAGATACAACACACATTTAGAAGGATGAGATTTGCACCTCGTGGCCAAGCACCAGCATGATCATGTATCGCACCGGAGTAATTTCGACCTTCCTTTAACAATCTCTCCTTCCTTTTACCAATTCCTCCTCCAACTCTGCAAAAGAGCATGGCTGCTCCCGGCTCAAGTCCGGGGCCATTCCCGCACGAGACTGTTCTAGCGCCGTGATTCCACTTTCAACAGTCTATGGAATCCTGGGGCTTGCCCCTCCCTAAAGTGCAAACCCCAGGATTCCATAGGATGTTGAAAGTGGAATCATGGCGCTATAAGAGTCTGGTGCGGAAACAGCCTGAGTTCCAAAGCCTCTCCCCGATTCCCCTCCTTAGGGACGGGTTCCCATCTCTCCACTTACACCGATTTCCGCGGAGGAGGCCCCCGCTTGCTGAAAGACGCCGGACCCATAAGCAAAGGCTAGGCTGAGCTCTTGCGGGAACTGGGAGAGAATCCTGCGGAACGCCACCGCCGAGCCGGGCAGAGCCATGCGGCCGCCTGGGACGCCGCCTGCGACGGGGCGCCGGGGGCTGCGCGGGCGGAAGCGCGGCTTTCCTGGCCAGTAGCAGAGGAGAGGCAGAAAGGGATCTCAGCCGAAGAGGAAACCACCCAGCCTCTCGGCGGGGACTTCCTGCTCCACGTCACAGCGCCTTCTCTGGTCCTGGGCTGCCATCGGCTGGGAGAAAAGCAGCTTCCGAACAGGGGTCGAGAAGCGAGCAACGCGGGGAAACGTCACCTTTTCCGACTAAAGCAACCCAAATGCTGCTGCCCCCGGCATGGCCGTGCTCGGACTCCGAATCTGGAATGGGGTCGAACTCACCGACTCAGCGTGGTCCATGAGCCCTTTCACACTACGCAAATAGAACTCTTTGATTTTCTTTTAAGTGTCATGGAGGCACCCCATGGGATCCTGGGATTTGCAGTTTGGGAGGCAGCAGAGCTCTCTGGCACAAAAATTCTGAACCGTCTGGCTAAACTGCAGATCTCGGGATTCCGCAGGGTGCATCTAGGGATGCTAAAGTGGAATCAAAATGCTATAACTGGCAATGTGTAGCCTCAGGAGAGTTTATCCTGAGATAAATTGGTTCAAAAGATGTCACAAACTTCTTTTTTTCTGCTCTCTTTTTTCCCCCTGGAGCAGACTAACAGTATCTCTTTGAAAACTGCGACTCGTGCTGAATATACCTGCTTTTTCGTTATTGTTATGTGCCTTCAGGGCCTTTCAGACTTATGGCAACCCTAAGGCGAAATTATCACAGGGTTTTCTTGGCAAGATTTGTTCAAGGAGGTAGGGTTGCGTTTGCCTTCCTTTGAGGCTGAGAGAGTATGACTTGCCCAAGATAACCCACTGGGTTTCCATTATTGAGCGAGGATTTGAATCCTGACCTCCAGAGTTGTAGTCCAGTCCTTAAACCACTACACCACACTGCCTCTACCGAGAACCTGACTGTTGTATTTTGCTTCCCCTACTCATGCGTGGTCTTAGGAAAGAGGGGCCTGCGTCTCAGTTTCACCTTACACATCATTTTCTTGCAGAGTTACCATATTTTTAGGCGTTCTGTACTGCTAGCAAACTGCCTTGATGCAGCAGAGGTAGAAATTCAGCCAGTAAAGATCCCTCCATTATTGTGTCTCAGGAAAAAGACAAACTAGGACCTGTTGAATTTCTGCCTGTGTCAGCAGATGTTAAAAGGTACAAGAGTCCTGTCTTGAAAAGGTGACAATCTTATCTGAAAGGAGGACCTGCCATGAGAGTATACATGATGGATACACACAGGTTGGTTCCCACTCATACCTGCACCAGACTGCATTAAGAAAGTTATGTTGAAGAATTAAAGTTCTTCTTATGGAATGCTAAACCAACCAAGCTGGTTGGGAGGATTATGTTTAAATGGTAAATCACGCCTCCAGTGGCTCGGGGACATGATTGAGGGGATTATTTTTTTCAAGGAGTTAGGTATGTGGGGGGATAGGGACCCTGGGAGCTAGCCTTTTGCTCACCCCTCATGTACAGAGAATTCCATTTATTGTCATCCAAAAATAAAAACCTAAATATAATCAAGAACATATAAAAATGCATTGGTTCCTTCCAAATAGCTCTACTATACTGTACAGTCAGCCCTCCACATTTGCCAGGGTTAGGGGCACAGGACCCAAACAAAATGGAAAAACTGCAAATATCAAAATGTGCATGTGTGTCTCTGTGTGTGTGTCTGTGGGAAGGAGGCTGAGGTATGGTGGGGAGAGTGGGCACCCGGAGTCCAAACCAAGTCAGAGAAAGGAGAGGGAAGGAGTGAGGGTTTCGCATGGTGGCCCAATATTTTCTCTCTCTTACCCATCTCCTTCCTTGGATGTGGGGAGGTATTGGGAGAGGATTTGTGGTGCTGAAAAACTGGGCTGACAACCAGCTGACCAGGCAATGGCTGGTGGAGGAGAGGGAGGCCCACAGGCAGTGGCAGAGCTTGGAATGTGTGGATGGGAGGAGGGGTGGGGCTATGGCATGAGGGACATGACCACTGTGTGGAGGGCGTGGTTGTGGTGCGTGGGGCTGTGGCCAGGGCATGCAGGGGCGTGGCTACAGGCTGGGACACACCAGAAACATTGCCACCTGGGGCGAATTGCCCCTCCTCTCGTTCCTGTGCTACTGCCTAGAGGTGAGTTTTTAAAAGGCTGCACGGACTGATCAGAGCTGCCAAAAGGGAAGACTCCCCTGGAAAAGAAGCACTTGAGGTGGGTGGAGGCAGGCCTTTGAGAAACTCACAAATAACCAAATCCATGAAAGTCAAACTCACAAATATGGCAGACCAACTGTATTAGCTTTTGTAAGAATACCCTGGATTTTGGAATTGCCATTGAGCTGAACCAATTCAAAGTTGATTGCATACCTTCCTGCTGTTCACAGATGAAAACTGGGACTTGGGTGGCCAAGCACCATCAGAGCGTGGCCAAGATGGCAAGTGTCATTATTAATGAGGAAGGAACACACAAGCTGTGAGAGCCAGTGTGATGCAGAGGTTTTGGTGCTGGACTAGGACTCTGGGAGACCAAAATTCAAATCTCTGTTTGGACACTGAAACCCACTGAGTGACTTTGGGCAAGTCACACTCTCCGTGTGAGAGGAAGGTATTATAGCAAACTCCCTCTGTAATTCAACCCCCTCTGCAATATTAATTATCTTGACAAGAAAATCTCATGATAGGTTTGGCTTAGGGTGGCCATAAGTAAGAAATGAGGCAAAATTTTAATGTCTGGGTTTTTTAGTTGATTCTCTTTGCGAGGGGCCTTGGGTCTCACTCTGGGAGAAAGGCTGCATACAAATGAATTAAATAAATACAACAACCTGCAGGCTAAGAGAATCTGCAGCCACTTACCTTTGCCTGAGTCTACAGGGAAGGGCAAGACTCTGCCCTCTCCTCTCCGCTGAATTAACTGAGTACAAACTCTTTTTTGCAATTTGAACTCAGTTTGCAGCAAAGCACACTGGAGACAAAGTAAGAGTGGGAAGAGGAGAAGAAATTGGAACATTTTAACAGCAGCTGCAAAAGTGGGGTGGCAGAGGAGTAATTGGGAGTGGCCTTGCCAAATCGGGAAGACAGAAGATATATGATTGCTTGATATGTGATTGAAACTCCAACTAGTCCAAAATATGGCAGCCAGATTGGTTATAGGAACAGCGAGAAGTGAGCATATCACACCAATATTAAAATCACTCCATTGGCTGCACTGGTGGAGCTTGGAGCATGTGGAGGGGGGCAGGAGGGGGGCAAGGCTATGGCTCAGGGGCGTGGCCGCTGGGCGTGGGGGCATGGCCATGGGGCATGGCCACGGCACATGGGGGTGTGACTAGGAGCTGGGACGCCCCCAAAAAATTGCCACGAGGAGCAAACTGCCCCCATCACCCCTCCATCCCTACACAACTGCCTGCCTGCCAATTAGTTTCCTGGCAAAGCACAAAGTGTTGGTTATTACCTTTAAAGCCCTACATGGTTTGGGTCCAAGTTACTTGCAGGATGCCTGCTCCCATACAATCTGCCTCGTATGCTCAGGTCCTCTGGGGGCCATTTACTTATAGTCCAGGACTATACTGGCAATGGTACCCACAGGACCTTTTCATAAGCTGCCCCTAGACTGTGGAATGACCTGCTGGAAGAGATTCAGTGGCAAAATAGGCTGTCTGAATTTTAAAAGTTCTAAAGACCTCTCTCTTCCAGCAGGCCTACTCAGTCAATTTTTAATTATCAATTTTAAGCTGATGTATTTTAAATGGTTCTATGTGTTCTAGTGTATTTTAATTTACAATGTGTTTTTATTTGTATTTTAACTCATGTTGTATTCCGCCTTGAGCCTTAGGGAGAAGCGGGTAAGAAATCAAAAACAATGACAACAACAACAACAACAACAATTTCTACTACTCAGAGATTTTAAAGAGACAGTAAAGTGCAGTGGTTAGAGAACCTGATTGGGCTTTGAGAGATTCTGACTCAGTTCCCATGTGAGTGATGAAACACACTGGGTGACTTTGGGCCAGTCTCTATTTCAGTTTAGCCTATTTTACAAGGTTGTTGTGAAGACAGGGCATGATTGAATAATAGTTTGTATTAAACATTTTGTTCTAACTCAAGGGTATAAATCATCCAGCTCTCCAAATGTTAATGGATTGGAAGTCTCAACATTCCTTGTGATTGACAATGCTGGCTGAGAACTACTGCATTACAGTAGTCACTACATTTAGAGAGTCCCACCCTAGACAAAAATCAGGTGCTAGTCTCAACTATAGTAGAGCCATTAGATCAATTGCTGAAGTGGTAAATCAGCACTTATGTAAATGCCATTGCCTCAGTTGGCCTACTCTAGTTTGGAATAGCAACTGGAAGCATTGCTGCCCGACTTACTGTGTGGCATGTTTGCAGAATAGGTCGGGGCAAAGTTCTGGTTTTGTGTGGTCATACAGTCTTGGAGTAGCAGTGCCAACGCTGCCGCTCAGGGAGACTCCGTCAGCGAGCAGTCAATGAGTTCAAATCACTGGTCGCAGTTTTCTCTCCGGTCGGTCCGGAGGGTATTTTGGTGAGCACCTCCCTAGTCGGAGCTCAGTTTCTTCCATAGCGTTGTCCCTGCCACCTCTCTGGTAGGCGTGGTTGTGGTCATCAGTAGAGGGCAGAGTTCTCCAGTGGTTGTTGCTTGCATTGACATGGGCCCTGGATCTGGGATGGCGGTTTCTCAGGCGGGGACACGGAGATTTGGGACATTATGAGTGCAAGGAAAAGCTGGTGTGCCATATGGTAGGGGCACACATCCTCTGCACTCCTTGGTGGACAGGTGGCCTTTGTGCTTGCCACCAGGATAGCGGCCCAGCCTGGCAGGTTATGAGGCTCATCAGCCAACAGGCGGGTTGCTCGATGCCTGGATCTGGACCCATGCACGTGTCAACCCTGTCACAACTGTAACCAATAAAGCTGTGGCCTTATTCTCCCAATTTTTGTGTATGTGTGGTTATTCCAGCTCGGGTTTGCCCTTGGGCACACAATATAATTATCATCCGACATAGGCCATTTCCACACGACACAGTTATAGCACTATTGTTCCACTTCCAACATCCTATGGAATCCTAGGGTTTTCAGTTTAAGGAAGGGCATTTAGAATTTTCACCCAGAGAGCTCTTTGGTCTCAGTAAACCACAAACCCCAGAATTCCGCAGGAGATTGAAAGTTCATAAAAGGAGATTGAAAGTTCATAAAAGTATAGTGTGGAAATGGCCATGTTCTGTGAAAGATCCTTGTGTTTTTACAGCACATTGTCCACACACAGGTGGCATGCGCTCTTCATATCCTGCACTTTTTGGAGATTCAGTTCCAAACACACATTGGTTAGCATGCTTTTTAAGTGTGTCCAATCCCAAGCTTGCTGCTTTAGGGCTTGAAAGCTAAGATAAAAGAATAAACTATTAATCATAGGAACACTTTGGCAGACAAAGTGAATTTTACTGAATTGCCCCAAGTAGTTGTATTGATTTCTGTGCTTGTTTTCCACACCACCTTTTGATCTAAAAGAACCTCCAAAACAACTTATATTAAATAATACAATGTCCAAGTGTGTAAACTTAATTGTAAACCTTATAATTTGTTGAGATGGTATATTATTTATTTATTTCTGAGATTTATATACTGCCAAATGCCTTTGGAGTGGTATACAATCATAAACATTTAAAAGAGTCATTAAAAACAGAAGCAAACATCCAAAACACTAAGACAACACATTCTAGTATGAAGATGTTAAAATGCTGAGATGGTTAAAATCCATCAACATAAATACATACACTTGGATTACTCCGACATGAGTCTCCCCAGGACTTCAACCATGGAGATAAGAAATCTCTCTTCATGAAGGGGTTAAATCCAGGGAATTGCTACTTGAATGGGAAAATAAGCGAATTGAATTGAGTTTCTGAGTGAAACAGCAGATGTCTTTGTCTTATCTCAATTTTAGGAATGGCCTTGCAACACTCACTCAGGCATTTGAGAACTAAAAGGGAGTCAAGCATACTCCCTGCTACCTTGTTTTGGCCTTATGCATCATTTTGTGTCAATTAGTAACTGAAGTCTTTGTTCTCCTGTTCTGGGTTGGGCTAAGCTCTAGATGTGATTGATTGCTGACGTAGTTGACCAAAGGTATAAAGTCTAGGTGTTTTAATCAATCGGGGCGACAGTCCTGGAAATAGCTGTCGTCCTTGCGCAAGTAAATTGTTAACAATAAAAGGCTATTTTTTTATTTTTCCCTGGAAACCTGGTCTTCGTCTCTTTTCCGGCCACAACATTTCTGGTGTGTTGGCCGGGAAACGGGGGAAGGGGCTATTCTGTCCCCCTTGACGGACGTTTGGACGTCGGGGATTGCGCCCCCCTTGACAAAACCCAGGGCGCCCTCGACCTTTTGTCGAAGAGGTTTGGTTGGGGGAGTGGTGGCATCCCTGGCAACAGCGATCCAGTCAACGGACCTCGGGTTACAGCTGGAAACCAAGCCTCCCATGGCCCTTTGGTGAGTAGACCCCCCTATGTTTGGAAGGGGGAAGGGGAACTGATCACTCCCCGAGTTTCGGCTGAGTACCTCTCAGCAGTGGAGAGCGAAACCCCGAAAACTCTTGGTATGGTGGAAAAATAAATGAGACGTCTCAGTTGTGGTTTAATGGGCCTGATGGGAGGTTGTTTGTCTGAATGAAAGAAGCATGTATGAGTTGAGTGAATACCGCAGTTCCTACATCCATACTGTTGATCATCCAGATGGCTAGGTCGGTATTAGAGTGATTGGAGTCAAACCCCCTCTTGTGTGGGTGCACGGGACCCCTAACCCGTGCGTCATTACCATTTCCTATTGTGTCTTGTTTGGAACTTGGGAGGAAATGGGTGGGGAGAAGTCGGCAGACTCCTCTTGGCTGTATGTTAAAGAATTTTAAAAGAGGATTTAGTGGAAACTTTACTATTGCTGCTGTAGTGTGGGGAAAAAAATGGTTTGTTTCCTCTCTAGTTGTCTCTTGGCGTTTGAAGCCATTTCCTGAAGCCCCTCCTCCTTGGGCTCTCCGGGGTAAGCCATGTAGTCATTTGTTGTTTTAAGCCAGAAGTTAACTCAGCCAGAGGCTGGGAAATGGCAGAAATTAAGTCAGTGCAAAACCTCAGGTGTTAATGAGAAATAGTGAGGAAGCAATGCAGAATCTCATTGTTTTCTCTAAGTGTAAGAGGAAAAAAAGCCTGATTTTGCAATTCAGGCAGTGGGAGTTTTGAGTTTGAATCCAAGGGGCTCCAGAGAGCTATTACTATGTCAAATGTTACAATTAACTGGAAAAGAATCCCTTTGTCCCATGCTAAAGGCAGTGGGAGCAACTCATTTCAGCCTGACAGAAAGTAAGGCGTTTTCCAGGACCAAGTCTGATCTCTTTAATGGAGATTTAATGGGCTGGCAATTAACAGCTCAAAGGGTTTCCAAGAAGAATGAGGAAATAAACCTCAGGTGTTGGATAGGAAATAGTGGAAAGGAGAAGGGAGGCTTGATATTGAATAATGAGAGTCATGCCAGGAGTTGGAAAAGATTCTCCTCTAGTACTTTTGCAACACTTCTAAGCAAGATAACAATTCAATGAGCAGAGTTCAGCTTAAAGAGTCCTATTGTTTAAAAGCTGCATCTGAAAAGAAAAAAGAAAAAAGAACTCTGCGTTCACTAGGAATTCCCCCTCGCTCCTCTCTGTTGAAAGAGGAGGGAGAAAAAAACCCAAACAAACCTGACAGCCCTTTTTGGCCACCTCTTGAAGCGAGGAGCCTGATTTTGCAATTTTAATGCCCAGACTGGCAGCAGGAAAGTTTGAAAACTCATGCTCAAGGCTCCTTTTAGAATCAAGTAACACCGAAAGGGGGGACAGGCAGTTTCTCCCCCTTAATGACAGAAGTAAGTCTGGTTAAAGGGAGAAGGAAACTTCAGTGAATATTTAATGAGCTGTCAGTTTGCAAATTCCCATCCATTCATCATCACTTAAGGCTGTGTATGCAGTGGTGGACAAGACTCAGAAGAAATTTGGAAGAGGTCTCATAATTTTAGATAGTCCCCTGAGGAACCAGAAGAACTATGTACAGCCCCGCCATATGTTCCAGCAATTTACAACCAGGAGGCACAGGCAGAAGAGGTTCTAGCAGTGCCAGCAGCAGAAGTCCAAGTGGCCCCTATGGTGGCACAAGCCACTGGACCTCCACCTATGCAAAGTAACAGAGGCACTGGCACTGCTACCAGTGAACCAGCCAACACTAAAGACCCCAGGGGGAAGATATTACTGGGAAGCTCAACGAATCCCTTCATCAATCAACAGTCTGTGGAAACACAAAGCCCCCCCAGTACCTCCTCCCCCTTCGGTGACAAATATGCAGGTTCCCCAAGAATCAGGAACTTTGAAAAGCCTACATCCCATATTACCAGCAGGGGAAAGGGAAATGACACATCCCCTAAGCCCCACAGATGCCTTCAATCTTAGAAATGGGCCCAAGGTGAAAAGACAAAAGCCCAGCTTGGGAGGCCAGCCCTTTCTAATCCAACAAATAGAAAGGAGGAGGAGAAGGGGGAAGTTCAGGAATGACGGACTTAAAAACTGCAAAACTCTATCTGTCAATGAGTTTTTGGAGAAGCAGTTGACATAGGAATCTTGAACACATGGGAATTGTAGTACCTGAATAAATTTTCCCCAAGAACCCTTGGGGATTCCAATGCAAAAGAACAGAGAATGCCTGTCCTTCCCCTGAGGAGACAGATGGGGGGGGGAGCAATAATACCAGCAATAAGGAGTGAGAGCCGCTGCCAGCATTAGTATGTGTGGCAGATGAGAAGGGAGAAGAGGCTTCCTGGAGAAGAAGCGATGGCTATGGCAGCAGCCCTCCCCAGCTGAGCCGCCGGCCAAGGAGGCCAGGCAGGTGATGGGGGGGAGAAATGGAAGTGGCAGCAGATGCAGCGGAGGCTGCCCCAGGGATGTGAGCAGCAGAGGCTGAGAGGATGCAGCCGAGGCTGGGAGAGACAGAGAGGGAATAGGTGGCATGCCCTCCCCCACGAGCGGCAGCGACATGAAGCCTGGAAGGTATGGGCACCTTTAAGCCTAATAATAAGTAGCAGGAACAGAGGAGTCAGTCCCGAAAAGGAGGGGGTTCACCCCCTCCCTTCCTTAGTTCGTCTGATGTTTGGAATATTAGAACCAGGCGGAAGAGAAAATAAAATGCAGCAGAGTCAAGCGGCTGACAGACAAAGCTAGCAGGGCAGCTAAAAGTCCAGGAGCTGCAAGGGGCTGAAGAGGGCAAAGAGGAGCGGCTCAGCAGCCTACAGCCATACCACCCTGAACATGCCCGATCTTGTCTGATCTCAGAAGCTAAGCAGGGTCGGGCCTGGTTGGTACTTGGATGGGAGACCACCTGTGAATACTGGGAGCTGTAAGTTTTTGTAAAAATCCAAAATAAGGTAGAGGTCAGAAGATGAGAAGGTGGTAGGAGACCCAGAAGAGGATGAGGGTCTCTGGGAGTGTGCCAATGTGCCCAGTGTGGGCAGAAGAGCATAGGCGAGAAAAATCTGGACAGATGGTGAAGACAGTCAGAGAAGGATGTGGATATGTGGTGAGAATCCTTTTGTGGAAGACGACAGCAGAACTCCATGAATAATGTCAGTGGTCAGCAGTTAAGAGGAAAAGTTTTGTTCCTCACCCCATAAACAGCACAGGGCAAAGGCTCGGAGTTGTGACATTCTGGTAAGAAATGTTGACAGCAGAAGTATGGAGAATACGGGAAAGGGTCGAGTCAGAACTGCAAAGTAGTGCCCCTCACCAGTTCCCAATAAGGTGGAAACTGGAAAGGCTCCCTGGCGCAGTCCCAGCAGGATGAAGGAGGTGATGGAGCACCCCTACAAGCAAGCTGGGAGAAGAGGTGACGGTGCACCTCTGAGCTGGGAGGGAGAAATAAGGGAACATTTCTGAGAGGCGATAGAGTGCCTCTCCAGTTTGGAAGTGGAATTGCAGTTAAGGGACTCTGGCTGAAGAAGGGCAGAGGAGAAGGAAAAGAGAGATGCAAGCTGTGAGACAGCTAACAGACCGACAACAGCCCTGAAAAAGCCCACACATCATACAGGCTCAAATAACAGACCTGCACACCTGCAGTCCTCAGAACTCAGGAGAAGTGGAGGAGATGGGATCAAAGTCCTGAAGATACAGTAGTTCAACGTGAATGGCCCAAACGAAAGCCCTGGCTATGTGTTTGGACTGGATGCCAGCACAGGGCAAGTGGCATGATACCACATTCATCTTCTTAGCCCATTTTATAGAAACCTCTCACTCTCATTCCATGTGCAGCCCACAACAGAGAAACCAGGAGTGTTTTTGTTTTTCCCAGGGCCCCATTATGATGGGAAGAAGATGCAGTACACACCTCACAGAGTCATAAAGTTGTCACCTTTCAGCAAAAGCCCTTTTGGATGGATTAAGGGAACATAACTCTACAGGAAGGAGTTAGTGCGTTAGGGAAAGCTCTGAGTACGACAAGGGAGGAAATGTTAAAACAGGGGCTTCTTTTCCTACAAGCACAGGCACACCCTCAAACCAGGAGACATAGGTGAAGGATTGGGGGCAACCTGGTCATGGGTGGAGGAGACCTATCAGGTAGTAGTGACAACCCCCACTGTGGTAAAGGTGGCCAGGATGCTGTGGTTGCAACTCGGGACACATGCATCATTCTATGCATGATCAGATCTTGAATGTGGAAAACAATAACATGGGTTGAGGCACGTATAGGAGGGGCTGGAAGTCTGGTTTACCTATTTTATCACTAGGGATTGGAAGATATGTGTATATGGCAAACAGGCATGCCCAGGGAAATGTCTCAATGTTAACTTCTTTTCAGTTATAGCATTGGTTTTATTGAGTTGTGTGAGAAAAGGGGGGTTGGTCCTCCATAGTCAGTTCTGGAAAGCAACCAATTTTTACAATGGTAAATAGGTATATGGTTCATCTTCTGGGATGAATTGATTTGGCCACTGAGGGAATCACTTTTCACTCAGTGCACAAATTGATATAGTTTGGCTGGCCAAGAATGAAAAGGATTCACAATAAAGGCAACAGGTACAGTACTGACAACACATGATCCCCATGGAGGGAATTGGTTTTCATGTAAGGCAGATGCGTTGTTGGCTGTCAGCCCAGCATGAAATAGGTTTAGACTATCTCTTCAGTTGTGAAGGGGTACTCAGTATTTTGGTTAAATACAACCTGTTGTCATTATGTAAATGAGTTGAATGCAAAAAGGGAAAATGCATTTTGAAGTATACAATATTAGAAGATCATTCTAGTGGTCTGCAGGCATGTGGACATGATTATTGGGTTCCCTAAGTGAGTATGGGTAAAGGCACTGTATGCAGAAGTACTTTGTACTAACGTAATGGCCTTCCTATATCTGCCTGTCTTTACTCTGCATGTTAAAGAGTTTTTTAATCTGTAATGCTCAAGTCAATGGAAGGAGAAAGCTGTTGTGTATGCCTAAATGGCGATTGCAGAAAAGGTGGGTCAGAAGAATTCTGGGCTAGACAATGCAACTGGCACTCCAGGGCTGCCAGGCGACAGATGTCAGATCCAGCAACTGCTGAGGAAAGAAGGATTCTGGGCTAGATGATACAACTGGCACTCCAGAGGCTGCCAGGCGTCGTACATCAGACCCAGCAACTGCTGAGGAATAGAAGATTGGGGCTAGATTTCTGCTGGGGTTACTCCAGGAAGCTAACCTCTCTACGCACAAATCAGACCCCCTCCGTTATTGGGAACAGCGTGTAATGTGTGTTAGTGAATCCTAATGTTGCTATGTATTCTGCTGCTATGTATCACTTGTGCTATAAGGAAATAGGAAATAGTACATGCTTGAAATTGCAAAGTTTTGAATTTAGCATGAAGGGGGGAATGAAGGGGTTAAATCCAGGGAATTGCTATTTGAATGGGAAAATAAGCGAACTGAATTGAGTTTCTCAGTGAAACAGCAGATGTCTTTGTCTTATCTCAATTTTAGGAATGGCCTTGCAACACTCACTCAGGCGTTTGAGAACTAAAAGGGAGTCAAGCATACTCCCTGCTACCTCATTTTGGCCTTATGCATCATTTTGTGTCAATTAGTAACTGAAGTCTTTGTTCTCCTGTTCTGGGTTGGGCTAAGCTCTAGATGTGATTGATTGGTGACGTAGTTGACCAAAGGTATAAAGTCTAGGTGTTTTAATCAATCGGGGCGACAGTCCTGGAAATAGCTGTCGTCCTTGCGCAAGTAAATTGTTAACAATAAAAGGCTTTTTTTGATTTTTCCCTGGAAACCTGGTCTTCGTCTCTTTTCCGGCCACAACATTTCAATGGATATGTTTAGGCTTAAGAGAGTCTAAGGGTCTTTCCACACCACATTGCTATTATTCCACTTTCAACATCCTGTGGAATTCTGGGATTTGTAGTTTGCTGAGGTCAAAGAGCTCTCTGGCTGAGAATTCTAAAATCCCCTCCCTAAACTGCAAACTCCAGGATTCCACAGGCTGTTGAAAGTGGAATAATAGCACTATAACAATGTAGTGCAGAAGGGCCCTGTTGCTGTTGTCTTAGACCCATGCACTTAAGAGTAAATCTTGCTGAAGATTTCTTCATAACAAAGGTTGTGTGTTAGGTTGTTGGAAAACTTCTGTGATCTGCCATGAAGTGATAATGTACGTAGACATAAATGGCCATTGTTGCGTGCCTCCAAGTTGTTTGCAACTAGTAGCAACCTTAACCCTATAATGGAGATTTCTTTGCAAGATTTGTGCAGAGGGGGTTTGCCTTTGCCCTCCTCTCAGGCTGTGAGAGAGTATGACTTGCCCAAGATAACCCAGTGGGTTTCCATGGCTGAGTGGAAATTCGAACTCTGGTCTTCAGAGTTGTAGTCCAGTGCTCAAACTGCTGCACCCCTCTGGGCTCTCACCAAGTCATCTGATTATTCTGCAGGTTGGCTAATGGAGCCCTGGGAGTATAGTGAGCTGATAATTACTGAACCAAGCACTTGTAGATTGCTGTTGGCAAAGCTTGATAAAGAAGTTATTAAAAGAAGTTATTAAAATCTAACCATGAATCCTAAAGGGGCAGCTGCTTTTCTCTATACTGTTTTTCATAGGTCGCCTAACATGTAAACATCAAGGGCAGTGACTCCGTGATCCTCAACACTGTTATGTCACCATGTTGACCAAAGATCTGAAGTCCAAATTTGTTGTTGTTTTGTGCTTCAAGCCAGCTCCAACATTTGGAGAACCTATCCTAGGATTTTCTGGCAAGATTTATTCAGTGGAGATATAGACTTGCCTTCCTCTCAAGTGGGTAGAGAGTGACTTACCCATGTCAATCTGGTGGGTTTGCATAGTTGAATGGATTTGGGCCCTGGTCTCATAGAGTCCTAATCCAGCACTCAAACTAGTACACCCCAATAGCTTCTTTGAAAACCCAACAGCCACTGGATAAAGCCAAGAGACATGCAAAGCCTTCCAGATGGGATCATTTGACACCATCGTTCAAGAGCATCATGAGATGGCTCTTACCCTGCTGGTGGGTTTGTCAGAAGGATCCATTGGCTAGGGTGAGAATCCAGATGTTGCTTGACACCAATTCCTATAAGCCTGAGCCAGAGTAACTAATGGTGAGGTGCACTGGGAGTTACAGTTAAACAATATCTGGAGGGCCAAAGCTTCCTCATGAACATCTAGTCTGATTCTCCATTTCTGCTTCAACTTTCCCCAGGAATTATGTAAAGTCACAAAGCTCATGTACCATTGCTTCTTGCTTTCCTTTCCCCAAAAATGTGCATGTGTGTGTGCCTGTCAACTTATGGCAACCTCATAAATTTTATTGGGCTTTCTTAGGCAAGGAATAAATACTTGGAGGTGGGTTTTGCCAGGTTATTTCTTCTCCCTGCACACCCCATCACCATCATATCTGACAAACTCAATTTTCTCTTGAGTTCGGAACACAACCTGAAATCTCTGTTGCATCTGTAATGATGCTATGTACAGTAAAAATCTTTTGAAATGCTCTTAAATTGTGTGGGACTCATATTGTGCAAAACCCACAAACCAAAATTAGGATGTAGAAGGAGAGAAAAATCACATCATCTTAAAGAGACACATTCTTATACGTGTGTAAACTGACGAAACAGATGGATCTGTACCCTATTTATTTTACACGCAACCTACAGCAACACCAGGTCCTGAATGGACACTCTGAAGATTGGCGACTAGTTTTGGCAGTCTTGCCATAAATTGTAAAACTACAGCCCTGAAGTAGTATACTGCTTCAAACTGCAGGGGAGTGGAGTCGCATTTTAAATACTGTTTTTCCATTTCTTGTCCATCTGGTGAACTAGGAATCCTGTGAACTAGCAAAATGACATCAGCTGCTGGCCCAATTGCTCCTCTGTTCACTCAGCAGTAACTCAATTGGACTCAGTCCACTGTGCTTTCTGTGACTATAGCAACACGTTAATTCTATTCTCTGTGGCCATCTTGTTTTGCTTCCATCACCCTGTAATTGTTATTAGCTTTTGTTTTAGTGCTTGTTACATCACATTGACTGTTATAGTTACAGATTTTATTCTCTTTTCCTGTAAGATTTTTTTGGGAACATTTGTATGAGCAACCCCCTTTGAGCAATTACAAGAAACTGGCTTTCCATAACTAGATTATTTAGTAGCTGTTTCTGGCAGAGATCTGCATCCCCAGCACATCAACTCAGACTGGTTATTCATGACCTGTAATCAGCTTGGACATATTTGTATAAATTGAGGCAGTAGGCTGTAGTTTTAATTTTTCTGTGATCAGTGTTTTCAATATTTGTTCACAATGTCCTACAGAAACTTTGTTGTTTGTTATGGCAATCCTTTCCTCTGATTTTCTTGGTTTGTCATTGCCTACCTCTGAGGCTGAGGGACTATGACTTGCCCAAGGTCACCCAGTGGATTTCCACTGCTGAGTCCTGGAGCAACGCTACACTGTGTTGGTTCTCATACCTTTAAGGCTGAGAGTATGTGCCTTGCCTGAAGTCACCGAGTGGGTTGCATGGGGGAGTGGCAATTCAAACCCTGGTCTCTTGGTGTCTCAGTTCAATGATCAAACTGCCACATCGCATTGTCTCTTACAGATACTTATCTGGGAGTAAAACCAATTGAATTCAGTGTCTCTGCCTTCTGAGTAAACACAACCTAGGCTTGCCTAATATAGCTTCAGTCGTAAACACACTCACTAGGCGACTAAACTCCACTGACTGCAATATGACTTACTTTCAAGTAAACATTCAAAGAACTATGGTGCACTCATAGCTACCACAGTTGTTATCTGTGATTTGTTTAAGGATTTGGTCCAATATTTGAGTATTAAAAATCTTATCAGAATCAAGGCTATCTTTTGATCATATTGTTAATTAATCTAGAAATTATTTATTTTGTACTTTCTTTTCCAGACTGAATATCAGAGCAGCACCTAGGTTTACCTAGCACATTAGGCAGACTGCACATTGCAAATCATCCCAAGCACTGCAAGTATATTTCATTAGTTCAATTCAATTTGGGATGAGTCTCATGACTGGAATGTAGGAATAGAGGGGTATAGCCTATTTTGTAGAAATAGACCAAATAAGAAAGGAGGAGGAGTAGCCTTATATGTCAAGGATGTTTTCACCTGTGAAGAGATCCATGACTTGAACACCGGAAGCCAGGTTGAGAGCATCTGGGTAAGAATTAAGGGAGCGAGAAACAATAGGGATATTATAGTGGGGGTCTACTACAGACCTCCAAGCCAGACTGAGGACCTCGATGGCACTTTCATAGACCAAATGACTGCACATTCAAAAAGGAGAGATACAGTAATAATGGGAGATTTCAACTACCCGGATATATGTTGGCAGTCAAACTCTGCAAAGGCGGCAAGGTCCAGCAAGTTTCTTGCTTGTCTTGCAGACAATTTCATGGTCCAGAAGGTGGAAGAGGCGACAAGAGGATCAAATATTCTGGATCTGATCCTGACCAACAGGGACGACCTTGTTAATGACGTAGAACTGGTTGGATCTTTAGGAGAGAGTGACCATGCCCTATTAGAATTTGGCATTCAGTGGGGAAGAGAAGACAAGTGTAGCCAGGCATTCGTCTTAGATTTTAAAAAAGCAGACTTCTGTAAACTGAAGGAGCTGCTGGCTGAAATCCTGTGGTCAAGAATAGTCAATGAGAAAGGAGTTCAGGATGCATGGGAGTTCTTTAAAAGGGAGGTACTGAAGGTACAGGCTAAAACTGTGCCATTAAGGAGGAAAAATGGAAGGCATCTGAACAAACCGGAATGGTTGACTAAAGAACTCTCAGCTGAGCTAAGTGTTAAGAAAAACATGTACAGGAAATGGAAGAAGGGGGAAATCACCAAAGAAGATTATAAGCAAGTAGCCAGGAGATGTAGGGAGGAGGTCAGAAAGGCTAAAGCACAGAACGAACTTAGGCTGGCCAGATACATTAAAAACAATAAAAAGGGCTTTTTTAAATACGTCCGCAGCAAAAGGAAAAAGAAGGAGACGATAGGATCACTGCGCAAGGAAGATGGTGAATTAATAACAGGAGGAAGAAAAAGGCAGAACTCCTCAACACCTTCTTCGCCTCAGTTTTTTCCCAAAAGAATAAAAACACTCAACCTGGCGGTTGGGGAGCAGGTGAGGAAGTGGGGGAAATGCAGCACAGAATAGATAGAGAGGTAGTACAGGAATACCTGGCCACACTGGATGAATTCAAGTCTCCAGGGCCAGATGAATTGCATCCTAGGATTTTAAAAGAACTAGCAGAGGTCATTGCGGAACCTCTTGCTATAATCTTTGAAAACTCTTGGCGGACCGGAGAAGTTCCGGCAGACTGGAGGAGGGCAAATGTTGTCCCCATCTTCAAGAAGGGAAAAAAAGAGGACCCAAATAATTATCGCCCAGTCAGCCTGACATCAGTACCTGGAAAGATCCTGGAGCGGATCATCAAACAGTCAGTTTCTAATTACTTAGAAAACAATGCCGTAATTACGAAAAGTCAACATGGATTTCTCAAAAATAGGTCATGCCAGACTAATCTTATCTCTTTTTATGATAGAGTTACTTGCATGATAGATGAAGGGAATGCTGTGGACATAGTATATCTTGATTTCAGTAAGGCCTTTGACAAAGTTCCCCATGACATTCTTGCAAAGAAGCTAGTAAGATGTGGACTGGACAGGGCTACTGTCAGGTGGATTTGTAACTGGTTGACTGACCGTACCCAAAGGGTGGTCACCAATGGCAGATTCTCATCCTGGAGAGAAGTGACTAGCGGGGTGCCACAGGGTTCTGTCCTGGGCCCGGTGCTGTTCAATATCTTCATTAATGACTTGGATGAAGGAATAGAGGGCACGCTGATCAAATTTGCAGATGACACCAAATTGGGAGGGGTTGCTAATACGCCTGATGACAGGATCAAAATTCAAAAGGACCTGGACAGATTGGAGAGCTGGGCCAAGGCTAACAAAATGAATTTCAACAGAGAGAAATGTAAGGTCCTACACTTAGGCAGAAAAAATGGTATGCAGAAATATAGGATGGGGGACACGTGGCTGGCTAACAGTACGTGTGAAAGGGATCTAGGAGTCTTCATAGACCACAAGCTGAACATGAGTCAGCAGTGTGATGCGGCAGCCAAGAAGGCCAACGCAATTCTTGGTTGCATCAATAGGAGTATGGTGTCTAGATCGAGGGAGGTATTGGTACCACTTTATTCTGCATTGGTTAGATCTCATCTTGAATACTGTGTCCAGTTCTGGGCACCCCAATTCAAGAAGGATATGGATAAGCTGGAGCAGGTCCAGAGGAGGGCAACCAAAATGGTGAGGGGCCTGGAAGCCATGCCCTATGAGGACAGACTTAGAGAGCTGGGTATGTTTAGTCTGCAGAAGAGAAGGTTGAGAGGGGACATGATAGCCATGTTTAAATATTTGAAGGGATGTCATGTCGAGGAGGGAGTGGGCTTGTTTTCTCCTGCTCTTGAGACCAGGACAAGGAGCAATGGATGCAAGCTGCAGGAGGGGAGATTCCGCCTGAACCTCAGGAGGAATTTCCTGACAGTCAGGGCTGTCCGACAGTGGAATGTGCTGCCACAGAGTGTGGTGGAGTCTCCTTCGTTGGAGGTTTTTAAGCGGAGGCTGGATGGCCACTTGTTGGGAGTGGTTTGAGGGTTTTCCTGCATGGCAGGGTGTTGGACTGGATGGCCCTTGTGGTCTCTTCCAACTCTACATTTCTATGATTCTATGATAGCATGGAGTGTTATCAGCTAAATGATAAAATAAATAAAAAGACTGAAACAAAATGAGCTTCTGAGCAAACATAATCAATAAACACAAGGCAGCAAATAATTTTTGCCCCAGAGTGGTGTAAAAGCCTTGGGACGGATAGGCCTGATTCTTCCCCAAAGCTTTTGAACCATTTCTTTTCTTTACTGCAAGGGTCATTCAACAGTGGAGTACATTGACTCAGAGTGTGATGGACTCTCCTTCTTTGCAGGTCTTTAAAGACTGGAGGGGCATCTTTCAAGATTGCTTTAGTTGAATATTCCCGTATGGTGGTGGCAGCAGCAGGGAGGGGGGAATGGACAGTCCTTGCAGACTCTTCCAAATCTAAGGGCCTTGCTACTCTACGTGTCATAGTGCTATGATTTCACTTTCAACGTCCTATGTAATCCTAGAGTTAGCAGTTTAGGGAGGGGCATTTAGAATTCTCAGTCAGAGAGCTTTTTGGCCTCAGTAAACTACAAACCCCAGAATTCCACAGGATGCTGAAAGTAGAATAATAGCACTATAACAATGTAGTGCAAAAAGACCTTAAGATTCTATGGTTCTATGGTTTTAATTCTTAGGGGGTTCAAAGGCCCCTCCCTAAATGGCAAACTCTAGGATTCCATAGGATGTTGAAAGTGGAATAATAGAACTGTAACAGTCTAGTGCAAAAATGGCTACACTCAAAGCACTCCCAGCAAATGGTCATCCAGCCTCTGTTTAAAAACCTCAAAAGAAGGAGACTTCACCACACTCTGAGGCAGTGCATTCCACTATCAAACTGCTCTTACCATCAGGAAGTTCTTCCTGATGTTTAGATGGAATCTCTTTTCCTGAAGTTTGAAGCCATCGCTCTGGAGCAACAGTAGAACAGGCTTGCTCCATCCTTCTTATGTGATCCCTTCAAATATTTAAACATAGCTATCTTGTTGCCTCTTAACTTTCTCTTCTCCAGGCAAAACATACCTAATTCCCTAAGCCATTCAGCAGCAAAGGGCGTGCTGCTGCTCTTTTTGTTATACCTGTTTTAATTTTTATAAACTGTCTTGAGTCTCAGTTTAGAGGAAAAGGCAGGATATAAAAGATTAAATAGTGACTACTAATCTATACTAATATATTACTAATATACTAATATATATATACTATATATTTTTATATTAATATTGACTTTTTATATAAAAGTCAAAGTTTGTTTGCTTGTTTGTGGTGGGCAGGCAAAGATCTCATATGATTGGCTGCCCAAGAAGATTCTATGGAATCCTGAGGTTTGCAGTTTAGAGAAGGATCTTTAGAATTCTCAGCCAGAGAGCTCTTGGGCCTGGCTGGTTGCTGTGGAGATGAGGCCTAGCAGCGAGGAAGAGGGCAGTGTATTCCCTCAGGAACCCAACCTCCGCATGTTAATAACTCTGAATACAGATTAGATTGGGGATTATGGGGAAAGTTACAGGTACTGGACAAGACAATTTGGGGAATTAGTGACACAGGATCTCAAATCTTTCTAATAAGTATTGCCTATCAGAAAATAAAATCCCAGGCATCGCCGGGTATATATGCTAGTATATTATAAGAGACAACTAAATATTGCTGTTAAAAGTAGGCCTGAGGAGGTTCACTGAGAGAGGACTATCTAGTCCAATTGAAATGGATGAGTTCCAATCATTGCAGCCTAAGATGGAGGCAAGTACTTGAAGGGTTCAACCAACAGCTTCATCACTTGACTCTTGCCTGCCAAGGCTCATGACTATAGGTTCACAAGGAGAGGGTCAACTGAGTGGATCCAGGAAATGGGAAATGCTTCACTTTGGGATGGGGGAAAGCTACCTCCTCTTAAGGAAGTGCTGGTTCACAGTCTTTTTAAGAACACTACCCTGGATGCAAAAGCACTGCACAACTATCACTTAGTTGCTAATATTCTTTTAGGGACAAGGTGCTTGGGAGGGTAGTACTTGGGGAGGCATCCTTCTAATGATCTTTAACATGTTCTTGTTGTTGTTGTTTGTTGTATGCCTTCAAGTTGCTTCCAGCTTATGGCAACCCTAACACAAACCTATCACAGGGCTTTCTGGGGCTGAGTGTGTGATACACCTAAGGTCAAGCAGGGAATCAAAACATACAAAGATCTAAATGAGTTGGGTCCCAAATATTGGAAAGAGTGTCTCTGCTTCTGTTGGCCAGCCTAAGAGTTAAGATCAACAGAAGAAGCCCTGTTAGGAATACCCCTGATCTCAGAAGGGCATGGGGCAGAAGCATAATAAAAAGTATTCTTTCTGGTAGACCCCAGCATGTGGAAGTATATGAGAGGAATGTGGAAAATTTACTTTTTGGAGTACAGCTCAATGGATGAGGTTACACTTATCCTGAAAATGTAGGTTCATTGAGTGTACTCATGGATTCAACCATGAACCTGGAGGCTCAGGTTTTGGTGGTTGCCAAGAGTGCATTTGCACGGGCCAGCTGCACAGTTAAGGCCACTCCTTTGAGATATGAGATTTGATCACAATGACACGTGCCTTGATTACATCCTTGTGGTATTCAAAGATATGTGTTAGTCTGGATCAATTTGCAAATGTAAGTCTACAAAAGCTTATGCTACCAACTTCTTTCTCTCAGCCTCAAAGGTGCTACCAGATCCTTTGCATATTGGCTACATCCTGTTTGGACTACTGTAATGTGCTTTATGTGGGACTGCCTTTGAAGAATGTTCAGAAACTTCATCTGATCCAAAGATTGTTACAAGGAACACATAACTCCCTTGCAAGAGCAACATTTGCTTATCCAGACACAATTCAAAATGCTGGTTATGACCTCTATAGCTTCAAGTCCAAGTTATATTGCCCAATATGAGCCTGCCACTGTCTTGAGATCTTTTGGGGAAGTATTTCTTTCTGTCTCACCACTCTCACAGGTACATCTTTTTGGATCATGGTAGAGGGCCTTCTTGGTGGCTATTCCCAGGCTTTGGAACTCTCTTCTGAGAGAGGTTTGACTGGCATCCTCCTTGCCATAATTTCTTAGGCAGGTGAAGACTGTTTTGTTTGTTTGTTTTGGCAGATCTTTCAGACCTGGAGGAGGGAGAGCCTTTCATGTGCTCTGCTGTTTATATTTCTTGTTCTCTTTCTAATGGTTGCACTTTTAACTCTTTGTAATTTTAATTTTATTTATTGAATAAATTGATAGCGTAATTACATTTTAACTTTTGTATGATATAATTTTTTTTAGTTATTTTTGTTTTAATTTTTGTTAGCTGCTTTGAGTCCTGGTCTGGGAAAAGGGGGATATCAATAAATGCAATAATAATAGTAACAACAACAACAACAACTCCAGGGTGTTGTAGTACAAAGAAGAAAAGTGTCAAGGCTCTGTGCCTGGCATGAGATGAAGCTATCATGTCATGAAGTGAAGCTGCAATCAATCAAACTTTTAATGGTGTTTCATATTGGTTTATATTACAGTATATTATTTTATTTATCTGTATCTACCCTGCTGTGGGACCATAAGGTGAAAGGCAAGCTACACATGCAATTAATTAATAAGTAGTGCATGTTGACATTAAAGAATACATCATGGACACTGGTGAGTTGTTGAACACATAAAATGCTTTCCTATATGAAGTCTGAAGCCCTATGGACCAGCAAATAAAATGCATTCTGATATGAATCAAGTTTATGATTTCATGAGCAGCAGCTTTCCTGAAATACATTTCATGGTACAGTCTTTGTTCACTGATAGAAGGTCTGAGCTGGTAAATGGTGTCTACCTCCATGTAAAGCTTTTGAAGCTGCTGGGAACTCAATATTAGCAAGCAGACAATCTAGAGATAATAATAATGTCTGGAATCCTCTATAACAGTGTATGTTACATAACTTTACATAGACTTAGCTGTGTAGCAGAGGTGCTAAGAAACCCTTAAGTGAATTGTGAAGATGCATAATGGAACACCAGCAAGAGTCTTTCAAAGTGCATTGGCATGTGCTAGCTGGTGTCCCAATAGCCAAGAGAGCCATTGCACATCAGTTGCATTGTGCATTGGTCCCATTGTTCATCAGCCACTTTTCTGTCTCCCCTGCACAGTACCCCAATATCATCCCTTTACTGGATATGAACACTGCAGAACTGCTTGATTCTAATTCCCACAGACTTAAGACCAGTTACAAAGATGTAAATACCTTACAAGAGTCTGGCCATTTCCCTGTTCTTTCATACAGGTTTAGAAGGCAAAAGCTGAATAACTGTGTGCTTCCTTCCTCGTGTGTGGGCTACCACAATTTGAAGTGACCTGGTTTTTATCCTTGAGCTAAAGCCTCGGTGGTGGCTCAAACTATTCCAGTAATGCATTTGTTTTAGGCATCCATTTGCAGTTCTAGCCTGTCACCACTTGAGGTCCTCTTTCCCTAAAGCTATCATTTTCATTTTCTAAAAGAGAATACACAGTCATGCAGAACACCCTTTCTGTGCTCTATTGGTATTGCTGGCAGTTATTGTCATGTTTCTGTTGAGGGTGGAGGGAGACAACAAAATGAGGCAAGGAGTCCTGTTATTGGACAAACACTGTACTAGTGAAGGATTACGTAGGCTTGGGTTTCGAGCCTTCAGGCATAATGAAGAATAACTAAAATGTAATTGTAGTTAGTGGATAAAATGCCCTCCAGAATTTCACAGAACAAAACAGGACGAGCATCACAGTGCCTATGGCATGGCATGGCAGACAATGGCTAAACCAAGACAACTGAGACCTATAAGTAGAATTCTGAAGCTAAAAATGCAGGCAGGCAGATGGTTCCCTCTGACAAAAGCAGTGAGGCAAGACACACTCCACAGCAAGTCAAATTTATGTATCAATAATAATATAAGAAAATGTGTATGACTTTGTTTGCCCTATTTTAGTTACAAGGCCATGAAATCTAGACACCCAAAACCTGGTGCAGTTACTAAAGAGACCCTGGACCTAGTACCTCTGAGGGTTAATGTATTTTGCTTTTGAAAGTGATTAATTAGCTTTCATTAATTAGAATATGTCTGTAGCCTGTAGTATTTTCTTCAGCCATGACATGCCAGACCGTCTCTAATTAGGAAGAACCAATCTGGAGGCAGATTTGGTAGATTTATTTCTTCACAGGGTCTCTATGCAGCTCCATGTAGTGCTTTCTTTTGCTGGGAACCTGAACTTTAAATAGTTAACAGTTCACTCTTCAAACTAGTGGAGTTGTGAGGGGAGGAAAGTGAGCAAAGGTAAAGGCAGAACTAATGCTGGGATAGAGGGAAAGAAAGACCAAGGGGAAAAAAAGAGTCAAGAGTGGTCAAGAGAAAGAGATGAGGTAAAGAGAACATGGGGATGGGGTGGGGATACAGAGGTGTATCTAGGGTGGGGCAAGTAGGGCACGTGCCCCAGGCACCAATGCCAGGAGGGTGCAAAAAAACAGTGCCAGGAGCAGCAGAAGAGGAGGATGAGGAAGTGGCCCTTCTGGTAGGGGTGCAACTTCCACGCTTGACCTATGTGCTGTTTATGCTAGATACGCCTGGGGAAGGTGAGGAGAGGGTGTTTCAAGCCCATGTAAAGCTATTACTTCTATTAGCCAAAATGTATAGACATGCAGACACATATGTACAGGCATATGCTCTATCTATGTTGTTGTGTGCCTTAAGTCATTTCTGACTTATGGTGACCCTAAGGCAAACTTATCATGGAGTTTCCTCGACAAGATTTGTTCAGAAGGGGTTTGTCTTTGCCTTCTTCTGAGGCTGAGAGAGTGTGACTTGCCCAAGGTCACCCAAGGAGTTTCCATAGCCTAGCAGGGATTTGAATGCTGGCCTCCAGATTTGTAGTCCAATGCTCAATCCACTACCCTGTTCTGACTCTCTTGCTCTATCCATATTCTCCTTCAATAGAAATTCCTAGGAAAGAATGACAGAGATGTCATTGGAATTGGCCCCCATGTCACAGGGAAGCCCAAGATAAACAGATGATATTTGGCTTTTCAAGATCATTTTGGGAAACCTTTGGGACCTAAAGAAAGGTGAGAAGTGAAATATCTTTCAGGTCTCTTTTACTGTTGGTCTTTTAAGAGCTTTTCTTGTTTGCAATATATTTGAAATGCCAACCCAGAGATTCAATTTAATCAAATGTCTTGTGAATTTGAAACACTTCTACCTGCAGCAGAATTGTTCTTCAGCTCCATTTTATAATCATGTTTGTTTCTGAGAGAAGCATTGCCAGAAGCAGTGCTATTTTCCCCCCGCAAAAGCAGAAATGTGCAGAGCCACTGGGACTTCACAATTCTTTTGATTGGGTGGAATGACAGCACCAGTCAAGGAAGCAAGCGTATAGTCTGCATAGCTCAGCACCTTTTGACATGTTAGAAAATGACCACAGCCATAGTATGCTTCATCATATCAGATATATTAGGCTTGTGCTTAGATTTCGCAGGTATTCCTAATGGGGTGGCAGTAGCAAAAGTCTCATTACCTTCTCACTCATGTGGACATTGTGGCTACAACTCACAGCTCCTAGACCAGCATACTGTGATTTATGGTCAGTAGTGGAAGCTTGTTAGCCAATCCTTCAGGAAATCAAAACTCTATCAAAAGAAAACATCTTTACTGGTATATAGCACCATATTTCCAATTGGAGTTAATTTGAGTAGAGCAGTGGTGGGAATCATGCAGCCTCCCAGATATTGTTGGACTACAATTCCCAGTAGCCATAACCAGCATAGCCATAATGCTGGGAGCTGCAGTCCAATTATGTTTTGCAGGCCAATTGATTCCTTGTAATAGAGCAGGAAAGGGCAAAGTACAGCCTGGGGCCACATGCAACTCCTAAATCCAACTTTTGTGGGCCCTGAACCCCCAAACAGTCTCCCAGCCTCTCCCAATTCTCCATTAAAAATTCAGCAAGATTTTCAGGCAATCTTTGCCCCTAAACCACACAGAAATTCCCCCAAATGCATTAAACATACAAAAATAACCCCCACATTGTGTAAATACCCCAGAACCCCATACAGCCCCCAAATACCTCCATTTTCCTCTGAAGTCCCTCTCAAAATGGCAACAACAAGTGATGGGAATCACTTCCTGCTGCCATTTTGAGAGGGACTGAATAAGAAAATGGAAGTATTTGAGCTTGCTGTGGGAGAGGGCAGCCAACAGGGGAATGAGGGGAGAAATTGGCTTCTTGTCTCAATGCATTTGCCCATCCAGGTAGTACAGGACTGCTTCATTATTGGACTGTGTTGCAGTATAAATACTTGTGATTCAGCTTTGTCAAAGTTTTGAGCCAAAGTGACTGCAATGATTCAATGGCAATCTTTTTTAAAAAGAAAAGATCAGAAATTTTCAGTGGCCCTCAAAATCCTTGGGAATAAGACTGTTTTCCTGCCACAATCCTATGACAGCAATTTACTTGTGACAGCATTCCCATTCCACCTGTGCTGTTTTATTAGCTATACAAAAATGAAGAGCCAGTGTGGTGCAATGGTTTGAACGTTGGACTCTGACTCTGGAAACCAAGGTTCAAATCCCCACTTGGACATGGAAACCCACTGGGTGCCTTTGAGCAAGCCACACAGTTTCAGCCTCAGAGGAAGGCAAAGGCAAACTACCTCTGAACAAATCTGGCCAAGAAAACACCATGATAGGGTTGCCATAAGTCAGAAACAACTTGAAGGCACACAACAGCAGCAATAAAAATGAAAGAATTTATTTCCTTAATCCTATTAAACTTTCACTAGGCTGCCATTTGGTTTCATTTAATCAGGGGCCTGCAATGCTTCTGCTGCCTCTTCTTGCTGAGCAGGTGTCTCCAAACTGGTGCCTAATTTTCCTTTAGCCTAAGGCTGGCTGGGCAATGTATGGTGTGTGCCCCCTGAGTGTTGTTGCAGCTCTCATAATCCCTCAGTGTTGGCTGTGCTAACCAGGCCTGATGGGAGTAGCTGTCCTAAAACATCTGGAGGGCCATGGGTTGTCCATTGTTCACTCCTTGCTATCTATTCAGGGGATTCTCCCTTTCATGGATTCCTTGGGGACAGTACAGACTGTTGAAGCTTCCTATGGTTATCTACTCAGGGATGAATGGGGATTTTCAGCGTTCAGAAAGAGAATTCAACTAGGTGGAAAAAACTCAAGATGGAATGGTTTTTAGCGATTCATTTGATTTCTTTCTCTCCTTCCCCTTCACCCTCTGGGATTCAAGGCAGCTAACAGTAAAATCAAATAGAACAAATACAGTTTAAAACACATTAAGTGGTGAATCAGTTGGTTCTCATTTCACTCTTGAGTATACCATACAATCTTAGAAATGCAGTTAAGCTTTGATTATCACTTCTGCCTAAATGCAGCAAACCTTTAACAGAGACATAGGGATGGCACTAGAAGTTAGAAATGGGCAGCAGCCACCTTCTCCAAGACCAGTTCCCACTGCTCCTTAATGCACTTGGACACTCCACTCCCATGCAATTATTCTAAACAGGGGGAGGCAGGGAGGAAAGTGCAGCCTGTGGGTCCTCATTTTTCAGTCCCTGAACTTTTCCAAAGCCCCCAGATCCCATTTTTTTAAAAATAGGTAATTATTCAACACTCTCAAAGTGATGTAAAATGCTGTGCAGTGCAGTGCTGTGCCCTTCTGAGATTCATATGTACCTGCAACATCCCCCAAAACAACTGAAAATGGAAACAGAAGCTCATCACACCACTTCTGGTAGCTCTGGGCATGCGGGTTCAGCCCTAGGAGAAATGCAGGGGTGAAAAACAGCCATGCAGTTGCCCATCCTTGTTCTGTACTAATCCCTGAGTTGTTCCTGGGTAGGATACTCTCGCTGCTTCCACCTATGGCCCCATCCTGGCATCAGGACATGTTGAAACCAATCTGTGACATGTGCTATTGCACGACGTCATTGTGGTCCCACTCCTGTTACGTCCCCAGTTGTCGTGATTGTGTGTTATACTATTACCAGAAAAAATCCAGTAATAGGCTCCTTTCATTCAATGATCATGTCAGCTGGGGCCGTGTGGAAAGGGCAGAAGCACTATTGAAGTGCTTCCTTCCTCAGTGCAGCACTAGAAGAGGCTGGCTGCACTGTGGAAGGAAGAAGCTTGTCCTGAATGCTACTGTCTGCCAGCAGCAGGCTGGGTGTGAAGGGGAGCATTCAGGACATGCTCCCATCTTGGCAATGGCATTGCCAGGATGATGGCAGTGTTACCCTGATTTCTGGGGGTCCCGTGAGGAACATGTAAGTGCACTCCAAATTATAAAGTTGGGAATTTGTCAAAAGAGCGCAAGCTAGCAATATGAGAGGCAGGGCAATGGAGTGAGATCTTTTACCCAACGTCTACGGGGTCAAGCCGAGTCAAGGAGCAAACAGAAGTAAATAATAATAATTGTTTTTATTGATATACAGCCAAACATGTGTATGCAACACACTCACACAGGGAACTATAGAAATAAAGGTTGAAGTGGGATAGAGGGATTTTAAGAGGAGGTTTGGTATGGAAAATGCTGCACCTGTCCTGAAGCCCAGAAAATCTGAAGGAAAAGGTCCGTTGAAATAGAGTTCTCAGCACGGAGAGCTGAGGGGAAGGCTCGTCGAACAAAGCGACAGCAAGGCAGGATGGAAGCCAAGAGCGATCCGAGGAAGCGCTCACAGTCAGGGGGGTCTTATAGGGGAAAATGTGGCTGTAGGCTAGTCTGTTCTTGGGGATAACAATGAGTTCCGGGCTGGAGACAAAGCCTCCGAAAGGTCAGTGATTTACATGATTGAGTTAAGACTGAATTGTCAATAGGGTAGCCAGTATGCAAACACAGAGTGCTTGACAATTGAGTATTCGGCTCATCAAGCTGCCTGCTTGGGGCAGAGAGTTCTTTGTAAGTAGCGTGCATACATAACGTTGTACTTGCCTTGAGGTCTCCTGAAGCGGCAGTCTGACTATTTCTGGCCTGCCTGTATTTGTTCAGTGATCTGTGGCCATGCCCGTATGCATGCTTGTCCGGGGGCCTCGCAAGCACGTGAGAAGAAATAGGTAAAGAAGGCCAAATTTTTGATATCAAAGGATATCTAATATCCCACAAGTCTGGGCTAGAAAACTGCGGTAACACCAGGAAGCTGCAGGATCCAGGCATGGTATGGAAAGGGCCTCTGATTCCAGCTGGAGGCAAGCTATTGATTTGCATGTGTACTTGTAAACATTTCTGGGGATCCTTTGCATAAGATCTTTGTGCAAGATTGTGGTACAGTTCAAAATTTCCTACATCAACCTTTTTCCTTTTGTGCTCCTGTTATGGTGATTACTTTGAGGCATGGACCAGTCCACAGTGATTCCATTCTAGGCAAAAGTCAGCAAGTCCACAGAGTTTGCTGGGCCTGTTGTGTATATTCCTATGTGCAGGAACTGTACTGTTTCAATATTGATTTAGTGCAAGTTTGAGGAGATCTCTTTCAGGTGAAGGGTAAAATCCAGTCTTCAGGGGAAGGGGTGCATGGCAGAGTTGGGAGCAGTATATTTTAGCTTATATACCTACACTGACTTGAGACTTAGGAGTGGTCATACAATCTTTTGGAACGGAGAGGAAATTCTGCGAAAGGTTGGAACCCATTAAACAATAACATCATGGGGAAGGGGGAGGTGGCCACCTGCCCAAACAGCAGGCAGGACACCCCTTGCTTCTTAACCCCTGGTGTTACCCTCTATCCTGGTTAAGGGTGTTGTTGATATTGTTACCATGATTCTATAAAATGAAAGTTGGTGTTACTGACAATGGATCATTTATTGATGGAAAATCAAAACTTGAAATGAATTTGAATTCCACAGATATTTTCTTCGGGGAACCTCCCTCCCTGCCTTGCTCTCTCTCTCACACACAGACAGACAAAGATGTTATGTGAATGTAGAGCATCAACACAGACCATTGCTCAACTTTCTAAGGAACAAAAGTAGGAGAGAAAACATTTAATTATTTTCTCTTCACATGCAAATCAAAACGACTTTATCTCTCTATGATAGAAGTTTTTGCTTTGTCTTGGAGCACTGGTTGTTCTACTAATCCATCCACCTTGCATACACATCACATCAGGACATGCTACCCTTTTGTCTTTCATTTATCCACTGTATATTATCCACTGTTGTTTTTGAAGGAGAGTGGTGTGAAACCCATTGTATTACTAATGCGTGCCTAATACTAGAGATGCACACTTCGATTTTTTTAAAGAAAGATAATTTATCAAATCAAGAGCAAGCACAATGCATAAATTATTTAGGATCCTGGTACTCCTATTTCCTAAATCATTGTTGTACTCAGTCAAACCAGAATTAAAATTCACAGCCAGTGCAGGAGAAGGAACACAATGAAGTGTATCATTAGTAAGGCAGGACGACAGGAAAATATATCTTTGTGAAATATGGTGCCATATTTCAGACCACTGTTCCTATGCAAACTAGGTAGGGTCAAAGTATGTGATGACCTAATTTACAGCTCAGGAATAATAAACATGCTTTCATTTCCTAGGTTTTCCATGGAAGATAGTTACAAACTGAATTCATTTACCGTTAGAAGCATGGTTGTTTGAATTCTGCTCATAGCTCCACAAGGAATTTGTGTCATAATTTTGAAAGAAGAACTATAGTTGTTCTCAACTTTTGTGGGTTTTACTACTGTGATTTTGATTATTTGTGGGTTTGTAGCTGCTGCTTAACTAGCTCATCCTCCTCACCATCTCCTCCTCCTTCCAGTCTCCTATCTGCCAGATTTCCCAAGCCTTTCCACCTCCTAGTAGCTCCTGTTCTCCTTGGCTCACTCCTCATGGATTTCTTCCTCTGGATTTTCCCACCCTCTGCCTCCTCCCACCAGCTGGATGGCAGAAAAGTGGTGGTGGTGGCGGTGGCGGTGGCTGCCACTGCTAAAATCGGCTTCATTAGTCCTAGGAGGTAGGGAGGCTTGGAAAATCTGGCAGAGGCAGCCTCAGAGCAAGGCAGAAGTGTTGTGGTGCCAAGGTGGGAAAGGGAGGTATAGGCTGGGGTTGTTGGCAGGAGACGAAACAGAGATGAGGAAGAGCTGCTGCTACTACTGGTGCCAGTGCCACCACTGGTGGCTGCTGCTAAAATTGGTTCCTAGCTGGCAGAGTGGCTTGGAAAATCTGGCAGAGTTGTCCTGTCGCCAATGTGAGAAAGGAAGGCGTGGGCCAGGTCTGTTGGTGGGAAAAGGAGTCTGTAGCATGAATATTTGAGGGGGCTTACAATGTTTGTGATTTTTCCACTTTCTGCAGGGACCTTGTGTTCCCAAAACCCCTGCAAAAGTTGAGGGCCAACTGTAGTTACAAGGTTAAATATAATTTATTCTAATGCCACATAACTCATCAGATTGACCAGTGTCTTTCACTATAGACCTGTTTAGTCATTCTCCCTATGCAGTTTCCACTGTGTGAGTGAAACAGGTGTGGTTCCCATGTCTCTTTATAGAGGGATTTAAGGGTTTTGCCTTGTGGTTGTCAATTTGTATCTAGCTTGAGTTCCTTGGATTTCTCTATTTTGGTCACCTGCTTTTTCAAGGTTGCCAGATCAACATCAGCATTCACTTTATAAATATCAGTCTTTTGAACTATAGGGCATTTATATAACAAATAGCTTTATAATGTTTTTAATATTTTTATTAAACAAAACAGTTATGTTATGCAATTATCCACTCCTTGTGGAGGTTCATCATATTACAGAATTATCTCCAGCCTTGACATATTATTTTTCAAAGACCTTACATAGTCCAGGCACACATCTCCTTATAAGCAGCATTTCTTACACTTATAAAGCGTATGGTACTTAAAGTACATTGGAGTGGTAGGAAACAGCATTGCACACAACACTTGTAGTACATGTTAGTATTTGTGGAAGAGAGATAAAGTGGGACATTTAAAAGCAGCTGAAAAAGTGCGATGATGAAGGATTAAGCTCCCAGATTTTGAAACTTCCTCCCAGGGGAGACTAGGATGATCCTCTTGCTGTTCTCCCTCTCCTGGCAAGTCAAAACATTCTTATCCCAGCAAGCTTTCTTGATAAATTGTTTAAGTAACCTTTATATTTATACCTTATATTGATGTGTTTGTATAGTGTTAATCTGTATTATTTCTAATACATGGTAAGCTGCCTTCAATCTCATTATTGGGAAAAAGGCAGGATATAAATGAACAAATTAAATTAATAATAGTGGCATTTCCAATATATTGCATTAATTCAGCATAGCTATAACAATTGGTTCAAAGACTATTTCTGACTCCATTTGTGAACTAGTATTTCAGTCTTAGAACTATACATTTAAAGTGTCCTTCCCACATTTAGGTGCCACGTATAGTTGGCTCTCAGCATCCATGGATTCAACCAACCACAGCTTGAAAATATTCAGGAAAAAAAAATCCAAAAAGCAAACCTTGATTTTGCTGTGCGCCGAGCACTTCACTGATGTGTAGGTGTACCC
Source organism: Iguana delicatissima (assembly GCA_948472985.1). Classification (NCBI taxonomy): domain Eukaryota; kingdom Metazoa; phylum Chordata; class Lepidosauria; order Squamata; family Iguanidae; genus Iguana; species Iguana delicatissima. Next base: position 543,492 of record CAOKZL010000428.1, read on the forward strand.
TCATGTAGCCCCCCCTCCATCTCTAGTACTTGTTTGAGTTGTTCACCATTTTATATGAGTGTCATACCTCACCTTCTGAATGATTCTGAGCCAGACACAGATGCAGAAGTTGCAGAGCCTGTATCTGGGGGTGAAGCAAGAGGGGACCCCAAATTCCAACAGACAGACAGAGATTCTACCCCCACCAGCAGGGAGAAGAAGAAGTTGAGAGTATGGTATCTACCTTTATGGAGAAAAGTGCCAAAGAAAGTGTGCAGACAGCTCTTCAAGTAAGAGGCACTAATTAATCATGCATTAGCTGTGTGAAGACAGCCGGCTATAAATATCTCAGAAACTCCCTGGCAGATTGTTGTTCACAACCAATCTAATTGGCTGATTAGAAACTCTTCCAGCTTCATGTTCTCTTCATGACCTTGGACATTGCTTTGTTAGACAAATGTTGCTTTTGGACTCCCTTCTGGGTTGTTACCTTGAGTCCCTGCTTTGTTGCTCTGACCTGGACTGGCTAACAATGGTGATTTTGTTACTCCCTTCATTGCAGTGAGACACTTGTGACTGACTAGGACAGGATGCCAATCTGATAGCTCCTGCCCTTCACCCCTCCCCAAGCTCTGGGCAGTTGCTGGTAAAAACAGGGCAATAAGAGACATTATTTTACTACACCATTGTATATAATGAGACTTGAGCATCCATGAATTTAGTATCCATGGGATGGTGGTTGTCCTGTAAGCATACCCTAGTGGATACAATATGTAAAGACATCATTTTCTATGTTGGAAAGACAAAAATATTAAAGACTTGATATAGATATGGATTACTTGAGGCAAAGATGATTGCAGTGTCCTGAAGCTATGATTTATTTAATATTGAAGGATTTGTAGCCAATTAGCTTAATTGCACAGGACTGACATTCATATTCACAGTCCCTCCATCCTAGCAAGCTGTGTTCCATCTCTTTTAATTCAGGTTTTGATTGCCCAACTACCTACATCTTTCTCTTAACCCTCTTAAAGATTTTGACAGCATTATATGCTAAAGCCTATCAATTTATTTTGTGTCCTTTCTGATCTAATCTTTCAATGCTCCTTGAAATTAACAATCGTGAAGTGCTTGGGAAACACATCAACCAGCTGAGCATCTTTCAAAACTACAGAGGAAATTTGTCCTCCCTAAGTGTGAACGCCTGCAGCTAAAGACCACTAATGGGCTTCTTTCACATGGTTACAGAATGCTTTCTTCTTGCTAATTCAGTGCTGCTCAGTGAACCTAGGCATACTGTGGTGGTGTTTTTCTGTACATTGAAGAGGGCATAGTGTCAAACTAGAGACTTAGAAAGAAGCAGAGTGCTCCACAAAGCCACTGTGGCTGACAATGGCATGTATCCAAAGTAATTTAGTCCTGGGGGACGTGTTATTATCTCTGTGGTTTAAATGTTCAGAGTATTTTGGGGATGTAGAATGAAATCAGGCAGGGCTCAAAAAGGGGGAAGGTTATAGTACGGGCGACTTCAATGACCTTCCATTGTTGTTGTTGTTGTTGTTGTGTGTCTTGAAGTCATTTTCGACTTATGATGACGTTAGGGCAAACCTATCAAGGGATTTCTTGGCAAGATTTGTTCAGAAGGTGTTTCCGTTTGCCTTCCTCTCAGGCTGAGAGAGTGTGGATTGCCTAGGATCATCCAGTTGGCTTCCATGGCTGAGCAGGGATTCAAACCCTCTCTCCAGCATTGTAGTCAACACTCAAACCATTATACCACACTGGCTCTATATCAGAGCTTTCCAAACTGTGTGTTGCGACACATTGGTGTGTTGCACGAATGTAACGGTGGAGGGGCTGCCTTTCCTGCCACTGCAGTGGGACAGGTCTGGTTGAAGGGGCTGCCTCTGCCACCGCCCTGGGCCAAGGAAGATCCCGGTGAGGGCAGTGGCAGGGCCAGGCCAGGTGGAGGAGCTGCCTCTCCTGCTGCCACCGCCATTGTCCTGGGCTGAGGAAGACCCCAGTGAAGCTGCTGGTGGCAGCGGGCCAGGCTTAGGTGGAGGGGCTGCCTCCACTTACTGAATTACTATGTTGTGAAATGATACATGTCTAAAACATGTGTCACCAATATGAAAAGCTTGGAAAGCTCTGCTCTATATCTTCCATAGGATAGGTAAATACACGTCTCACTGACAATAAAGAAGTAACATTTCTAGTTACTCTGAATGGCCAGAATACCTAGTCATGGAACTAATCAGAGGGAAAGTGACCCTGGACTTAATCCTAAGTAGTCTCCAAAATTTACTGCAGGATCCAAGTGTTATTGAATGTATTTGAAAAAGTGACCACAGTGCTTTCAGTTTGATCTATGTGGAAGGAAAATTGCCGCAGAAACCAATTTAACTTCAAAAGATCAAACAACAATGAAGGAGTTGGTAGAAGGTAAGCTGAAATGGAAGGTCAAGAGGATCACATCTCTCCAGAACATTTGGAAACTAATCAAAATCTCAGTAATAAAAACTCATATAGTATGTACACCACATGTAATAAAGGGTCAAGAAGGATCCAAGAGGCCCATTCCATAACATGGAATAATCATCCAAGTTAAACTTGTCCAACTGATTTAACCCACAGCAATTTCTTTTCACAACCATAGAGTCTCTGAAAGGTCATTTAGACCAATTCTGGAGCATACAATACTTTCAACGATATCGAAGGACAAATCTTATGGACAAAGAATCAAACAGTTTCTGAAATGTTGAATTCTACTGTCTCCCCAGCCTTTCAGACCAGAAAGAGATTTCTGGGTTAGGATGGACTACTTGATGAAAACATTAATCCATTTTGTAAGCCATTGTCTAGCACATTACATAGTGGGGCTCACTAGGAGAAAATAAAAAATGCAGCTGCTTATCTCACAATGCCTTTGTACAAATATATGGTACAACCACACATGGAACAAGGTGTACAGTACTGATCATGGCACCTCAAAACAGAAATTGTAGAACATGCAAAAGGTGCAGAGAAGGGCAGTCAAAATAACAGTTGCTGCTGCATCCATTCAAGTCGTTTCCACCTTATGACAACTGTAAGGCAAACTTTTCACAGAGTTTTCTTGGCAAGATTTCTTCAGATGGGGATTGCCTTTGCCTTCCTCTGAGGCTGAAACAGTGTGACTTGCCCAAGGTCACCTACTGAGTTTCCATGACTGACTGGGGATTTGAACCCTGGTCTCCAGTAGTCCAATGCTTTGCTGGGGTGAGACTGAAATCTCAGACCCACCATATCCATCAGGCTGAGCAAGGAGCTGAGATGAACCCTGAAACAAGACACTCTGAAACAGGACACCGATGAAAACAAAGATGCAGACAACTCTGGCCAAGGGATCCCTCCAAGAGTCACAACTGCTTTCAGTGATCTAGAAAGATGATTTTATTTGTCAGACTTCACATATTTATACTATTTTTCTGATTACACCAGCTGTATGAAGCATATATCCACAAGGTTAATTTTTCACTGATAACTGATTATATGTCATTTCTTATCTATCTCTACTGTCCAGAGTCCCAATAACTGGAGCAGCATGTAACTGTCATAACCACAATGTCTATAAATAAGGCCATTATTGTTGTCACGACTGTTCTTGGTCTTTGGTTTGTACAGCAATAATTATTTCATATCAAAAGAAGAAAACCAAAGATTAACCATAAATACCCTAGTGAGATGCAGCAGATCAATATTCTAGATAATTATTAACATTGTACCAATTTAAAGGGAAAATAAGACTACTTTGATGCCACATATATGTTTTTTATGTCAACAATTCCTCCTTTTGGTGCTATCATGACCCTAAGGGAGTTGATCACATCACAACTAAAACCTTTAAGACCATGAGCCATATTCACTTGCTTCCTAAAGACCAGGCATTTTAAAGCACCTTTATGATATTGTGGATCTATCTTTAATGTAGTGGCAACTGAACACATTGGCATCAAAAAAGAGTGATTAGTGGAGACTTTAAACAACAGAAAACTGTTAGACCAAATATTATAATAACTATATTCCAAACAGAAGATTACTAACCCAAACCCCACCCAGGTAGAAGTTAAGTAAAAGAAATGACTTTCTTTAATTGGCCACGATCCTCATTTTAGTTATTTACTCTTCTGAAAGCTGAGAATGGTTTGATAGATTAAAACCAAACAGTCCTTTGAATTCCTTGCATCTATGATTATGTCTCAGCATCAAAGCCAATTTGTCCTGGTTTTCAAAAGTGGCTCCCATATCTGAGATACTTTTTGATTTTTTTAGAGTCTAAAACATTAGCTGTGAGACTTACAGATCTTTATCCTCAAAACTTTGGAGAATTCCCATAACACTGAAAAGAGCTTACTGCAGTCGTTTTATGCTCTACCACTGGAAATAGTGTCTCATTTTATCTTTTACATTCTCACTTGTTAGGATGATGAAGGGGCAGGGGGACTTGAGAATGGTACAACCAGGCTACAAATGCAGCTCATCAGACTAATCATCATGAGTTGCATCCACGGGACAAAGCCAACTGCACAGTCTCATCAGGTTATTGCACAAATGAATCCTTTTTACTATAAGCACGAAACAAAAGCATTTCTGAGGATTATGCCTCTATACTACCCTTTGTAGAGGCAAATATGGCCAAACGGCTGATGGCTTAAATTGAGAGAACTTAAAGAAGGGGAAAAGGTTTCCCCCCAAATAGTAGCCAACAGGGGTCCTTCTTTATGTAACATCATTAAGCCATTAGTCTCCAACGTAAGCAGATTAAATACATCTTTGGATCCCATTGTTTTGGCTGCAGAAGAGGAGGAGACTACAGAATGGCCCAAGCAAAATGACCATACTAAAGACAGTCTAGTGTTCCTAAAGAACACAGGAGACAATAAAGGGAAATCCCCCAAATATCTGATAGTAATTTAAATTTTGTGTTCATGGGGCAAGTAGAAGGATTTTTTAGGCAGGAAAGCTCTTTAAATTTTTTATTTTGACTGACTTAAATCATCTTGTCAGACCTGCCAGGTTGGTCAGCTGTCATTCTTGTCCGGGAATATTGCAGGCTGGTGTAGCAAAATTGTAGACCATTCCTTTGAATTTTTTTGGGTAGTAAATTTTCTTTTTTCCAAAGACATGGGAATGTATTTTAAAACGGTTATGAAACATACTCCCTGAAAGCAACCCTAGGTTAAAAGGTGGCTGCCCAAAGGAACCTTAAATTAATTTCCACTAAGCTTCGTGTTAAAATTTGGCATTGATCATTGCCCAATATCGCTTTGCTTGGTTATTGAACTGCATTCATTCCAGTTGTTGTTAAAAAATGTTTTTTTTCCCTATTATCTCAATGACATCAAACTAAGGATAGGTGGATAAAGCTACAAGAATTTATTAACAAAATATTGTATTATAGAAGCATTTGTGATCTTGGCAGGTGTTTTTTAATCCCAATTTTAAATAATAAAACAATTTATAACCATTATGGTGAGTCCCCCCCAAGCAGAAGCAGGTCATCTGATATCTGTCAGGAATTTAAAGACAAGGCATGAAACTTTTCAGGTTTGTGTTTCTTTTAACCCTTTAGATTTAGTAATGCTGAATGGGGGGGTTGAAGGAGATAAACCGGGTAAATTTTACATTTACACCCGGACTGGGGTTAACAATTATTATATAATGGTTTCTTATATTTTGTTAAATCTGGTTTCAAGCTTCAAGGTGGAGGTACGACTAAAGTGACCATTCCCTTTTTTTTTGTTAAATCTTAATATCAGACCTTCAGGGAGTTTGAACCCGGGTTAAGTCTTGAGGGCAATTAATTTTTTCCCACGTCCGATGGAATGAAATCTAGAGGAAGATCAACTAAACCCCTTTCCCAACAAAAGCTGTCTTAGTTTAAAGAGACTCTTTTTTAACAAAGAACACCAAAGAGGTTTTATGTTTGTACCAGAATCTAATTGTACACCTGCAGTTTGTTTACTATGTAAAACTTACCAGAAAACTTTTTTTGCCCCTTTAAATCAAAACCTTGGTTTCCCAGGAATGCCGGGAGATGAAAAAAACTCTACTCAAAAAATAAAAAGAAATAGGGAGTGGGATATGACATCATTACCTGTGGAATGGCTGTGGTTAAAAAAAAAATATAAAAACCTAATTAAGGAAAAAAAAACAGGCAGTGAGATTAAATTGGAGAAGCTAATCACTGCATAAAGACGCATATTCAGCTGCTTTCGGGAAAATAGTGTCTAGGGGCTGGCAAAGCAACGGACATGGATTAGATATCCACATCCCAAGATCGGGGAATCATACTTTATGCCATGTTGCGGGCAGGCAACAGGAGACCCCCACTCACAAGACCCAGGGGGTTTCCTAATGGCCCCCTGTCACTTCATCTGAAATTGGACTTTTTTTAGTTTAAAATCAGGAAAGCCCCAGGCAGTGATCGTATACCATCTAAATTGTTTAAGTCAAACTTGGAGTGGTAAATTTAGATTTTTTTACCTGTTTTACCGATGCCTGCTTTTCCACTGAGGGGGCGCAAAAATTTATCCCTATCCATAAAAAAGGTAATAAAACACCTGCCAATTACAGACCAATTAGTCTGCTAAGTATTATTAGCAAGTTGTACGCCAGTATCTTCAAAAAAATTTACAAATTTGGGAGGGAAAGAAAAAATTTTCTGGAGACAGAGCAAGCAGGCTTCAGGTTGGGTATTCCTTGTTGACCAGGGGTTAGTATTACAGCATTTATTAGAAAAGTTTTCTTTTCACGGGGGGGGATTTTATTCAGCCTTTATAATTTTAAAGTCTTTTTGACATGATTTAAGAGACAACTAGGGCGTAAGCTTGAGGACCAAAGTGGATAGGCGTCTATTATTCTTATTTCCAACTTTAGATAAAACAATCCAGAAATGTAATAGGAAGGACATTTTTCCAGTTTAATACCAACAACCCTTGGAGAAAAAAGGGCTGCATTCCTGCCCCCCCTTTTTTTAATGTTTATATAAATTTCCTGGGCAAAACATTATTTGAAACAAATTTCCCCCCCACCCAAAATTTGGGAGGGAGAACTGTGAGCATTTTATTGTATGCAGATGACGCCATATCCTCTCATTGTCATGTGTAGGTTTAAAGGTTTAAAGCGTTAGATGCCTATTGTAGTACTGAAGAGTTGGAAATTAATTATGACAAAACCAAAATTTCAGTTTTCACTGGAAAGGTGTAAACACTGTTGGCAACTAAACGGGATTAAATTGAACAGGTAAATTTTTATAAGTATTTGGGGAGTTTTTTAATTACCGGCTCTTGGAAAGCCCAAATGCTTATGCAATTGCAAATGTACAACGGAGTTATAATTCATTGATTTCATTTTTTTACTCCAAGGAGGCAGTTTGTACCAGCACAATACAGGGTTTATAAAATCTTACCACAAATGATTTACGGAGCACAAATTTTCACGTTCAGCAAAACTCGGGTTTTTTTAATCAGTTCAAACAAAACTCTTGAGAAAATTCCGGGTTCCCCCAGCTGTGTGCCAAATGTTCTCACAGCTAAGACGGGTCAACTTACCATTAATTCCAGATATGGATTTATAAGTTAAATTATTGGTTAAAATTGTTATTTATGCCCAAAAGGTGGGGTCCTCTGACGCTAATTGATTTTCCCCCAAAAGGGGGAAAAAAAAAAAAAGGGGGAAAGTGTTAAGGTGGATTTTCACAAGGTGTTATTCTTGCCATGGGTTATGCAAAAGCAAAAGAAACTATGTGCCAGCGTATTCAGGATATTGAGTTGCAGGATTATGTAAGGGAGTTCCATTTATCCAGTTTTCAAAGATAGAGGGCAGGCCCTCCGCCCTGCTGCTTATTTGAAAAATTTAAATTTTACCAAACATAGGAGAGTGTTTTCCCAGGTAAGTTTAATGTGTTCCTCCACATTATTAAGGGAATATAACAATGTACCATACTGTGATCATCTCTGCCCTTGCGGGGGGAGAAGATAGAAACGGTGGGGCATGTTTTATTGTATTGTCCCTTTTATTAGATCTTCATGTCATTTTATTACTCCCATTTTTTTTAAAGGGATACCTGGGGATCAGATGCATTTTATTTATTACCTTTTGGGAAGTCCCCTGAAAACCACAAGGGCACCATTTGTTCGGGAGCTTTACCTGTCGGCATAGGGTTTGCCTTACCACAAATGGGATTACAATTAGTTTTGTTTTTATTACACTAATTTGATTCATATATTTTATATTTAAGATGCAAAATATTTTACATTCATGTTTTAAAATTTTTAATCTGGGGTTTTTCCAAATCTGTCTCTTCCAGGGTTTTTATTATGGTATTGTATTTTATTATTGTATTTTGCTTTTAGATTAATTACTCGCTATGTTGGATTAAAATAAATGTACACAAGCATATATACATATATACACACGTACATATAAAATTTTAAAAGTTATAAATTTAAAATTATTTTTTTAATTTATTTTTGGTTGAAATGTTAAGGTTGTCTTGCCATATTTTATGTCGATGTTTGTAGGAGATTTTAAAAAAAATTAATTATTGTTCCAATTATATTGTTTAATTTTGCTCAAATTTGCTGGCTGTTTGCCGTAATAAAATTTTAATTTTTTTTTTTTTAATTAAAGTTAGGGCCTGAAAGGTGAAATTCAATTCTTTTACAATGACACCAGCAATATATTAACTTCTAGTCCCTTTGCAACTGGCAGAATAGGGTTTCCCCGCCAAAGACAAGCCCAAGGATATTATTTTTGAATCATTTAAAATGTGAACTTAGCTTTTGCATTTCCCAAAACTATTGAGGCCTGTGGCATGCTTATGTCTATGATGTGCCTTTCAGGGAGGAGCGTAACACTCTTCCAAGTGTCCCTGGCTCACTCGTGGAATTTGATATGTAATTTCAGTTCAACCTCCACATTTGTGGGTTTGACTTTCATGGATTTGATTATTTGTGAATTTCTCCAACTCCTGCCTCCCTTCACCTCATGCACTTCTTTTCTGGGGAACCTTCCTTCTTAGTGGCTCCAGTCAGGGTGTGATTTTTAAAAAAAACCCCTTTTGGGCCCCTTCCTCCTTTACCAGTCATTGCTGGGCCCGCTAAGGATGACTTGCAGCCTATTTCTCAGCGCACAAACCCCTCCATGCCCCACAAACCCAAAGGGGCCCTTTCTACGCAGCAAGGGAATTTTCCTTTCCGCTACTCACCGGATCTTCTTTGGGGCCAGTGCTGGGGGAGGAGGAGCAGTATGATCGAATCCGCACTGCTCCGGGGTCCAAAAAAGGGGATTTTGGTAGGTCGGGGTCACGACCAACCGCTGAAGCTCGCCAGCCAAAACCTGCCCTCCCCAGATTGCAGGCCCCCATTGGGGCAAACCTGCGAAACTGATTGGGGGGGCATGCAATGGCGTGCGCTGGCATTTTTAAAAACCTTAAAAACAGGTTTTTTAGAAACACGCTGGAGGACCACTTGGGGTCACTCCCGGGGCAGACTGAGGTGGGAGACTGGAAAAGTCCGGGGCCCCGTCTGCTCCAAGGTGCAGACGTCCTCCGTGGAGGATGCACTAACCGTTTTTTTTTAACCTGTGTGGAAACGGAAAGGGAAGGAGAGGGGAAAAAAAAAAAGGCCAACATGCGACCTGTCCCCCTTCCCTCTCCTTTCCCTGAGCTTGTTTGGACCCCAGAAGCCCCCTTTCCCTACCCTGCCTCAGCTCACTTCCCACAGACACACATACCTTTTGATATTTGTGAATTTTCCACTTTTGCAAGGGTCCTGTGCCCTTAATTCTCATGAATGTGGAGGGCCAACTGTGTAGTCTGTGCAGCCACACAACTAAAATGACCCATCAGGTAGTTTAACATAGGCAGAAAAGAAACACATAGGCTGTAGTTCAGTATAATTTAAGGGATTTTCATGCTTTGTTAGGTTTAAACAATTTTTGAGCAATTTTGTCTTATGGTACAGGGGACCATTGCGCTATTTACTCCCCCTATCCTGAATGATACTCAAACCACTATGCCATGCTGGCTCTCAAGCGGGGCTCTTCACAAATATCTGTGACTACTGGTGGATGGGCTTCACTGTTGAATAATGATGATCCAAGCAGGCTTACCATTCTTAATTACTGTGTGTGAGTGTATGTGTCTTCAAGTTGCCTGTTAGTGTATGGTGACCCCATGAATGTCATAGGGTTTTCATTGTTGTTGTTGTTGTTGTTGTTGTTGTGTGCCTTCAAGTCGTTTCTGATTTATAGCAACCTTAAGGTGACCCTATCGTGAGGTGTTTTGGGGCTGACTGTGTGTGATGTGCCCAAGGTCACTCTGTAGGTTTCCATCACTGATCAGGGGAATCAAGCCCTCGTGTCCAGGATCACAGTCCAGCTCTCAAACCACAAACCCACCCTGGCTCTAGGGTCTTCTTAGGCAAGGAATAGTCATCATTGCACGTTTTGCCAATTCCTTTTTCTGAAATATAGCCTACAGCACCTGGTGTTCATTGGTGGTCTCCCATCACAGTACTAACTAGGGCCAATCCTGCTTAGCATCCAAAATCAGAAGGAATCTGGTGCTTTAATTAATACCAATACATTATAGAGACACATTATGTTTTGTTTTTACACTTAGCAAGCAAATGAATATGCAGTGATCCAATGCAGGATTAATCTTACAATACAATTAGTTTTTCAGCAGGAATTATTTTACTTAATATAGAAGGACTTTTAAAGGATAGTTAATATTGCCCTGTGTTTTAAATGTGGACATCCCTCTGTAAACTCATTTCAAACTTTGATTTGTGTACCAGTTAATGGTTAAATTCTCTGCATATTAGGAACAGAAAGAAGAATACAGGATCTCCCACTGCTGGATAGCTGTGAAGTTAGTGAGACTGGGCTAATCTCTTCAGCATTTGGATTCTCTTGCATGATATTCTGAGCTCCACATCTTTTTTAAAAAATGGGTCACAAATGGTTTAGAGCTTTGCAATTTGAACTACAAATGGCTCTGCAGTGGTTCTTACCCTCTGCAATTTATTTTTCTGTAGGAAAAAATCTGATACTTCCATAGAATATAGAATGAAATGGGGTGCAATCAGTGCTCAGTGTATAAGTTCAGAGAATCTGAATGTTTTCATCTGAATATGGTAACATCCCAACCCCTGCCATGATGTATCACAAAGCATCTTTGAAGACTTTTTCAGTTTCAAAAGAGATGGGCCATGGTATGTTTCATGAAATAGAAGTCGGACAAAGCCTCTGTTGGGCACCGAGCTTTCTAGCTTAGAAGACTGCAAGAAGGGGAAGCATGATAAAGGCAGGTAAGGAACTTTTTATTTAAACAGGAATTTGGAGATTAACTGGGTATACAGAAAGATATCTTTAATGGGGTGCAAATGCTGCATTTTTATATTTATTGTTATGTCTTTCATTACACTTTAATAAATTCATGGTATTTTCATGTGATAACTTTTGCTATCATCAAGTTCTAGCTGAACAGTCATCCCTCCACATTCGCTAGCGTTAGGGGCACAGAACCCTTGTGAAAGTAGAAAAACCGTGAATAACTAGGCCCTCCCAAACCATATTTAGCACACAAAAAAGTATGATCACCATATTCAACCCACTGTGGATTCCTGTGAAACATCAGGGTTCCTTCACAAGGCAGAAATGGGTGGCTGGTGGGGCTTACGGCCACCTCCATTGCTGCCCTACACCATTTTTAATCGTGACTTACAAGCCTTGTTTGCAGTTTCTCAGTCTCATGAGGCTTGCAGTCCCGATTAAAAATGGCCTAGGGAGGCAGCAGAGGTGACAGCAAATAATCTGTGAATAATCAAATCCACAAAAGTGAAACCTGAAAATGGTGGAGGGCTGACTGTATTTGGTTTTTAACTCTCTTATAAACCACCTTGTTGTAAGCCACACTCCAGGCCATAGTACTTTCAATTCCTATATATTTCCAGTTTCTATATATGGTTGTGAAAGCTGGAGAGTGAAGAAAGCTGACAGGAAGAAAATCAACTCCTTTGAAATGTGGTGCTGGAGAAGAGTGTTACGGATATCATGGACTGATAAAAAGACAAACAAATGGGTCCTAAAACAAATCAAATCTGAATTCTCCTTAGAAGCCATGATAATTAAACTGAGGCTGTTGCACTTTGGATATATCATGAGGTGGTATCATTCATTGGAAAAGACAATAATGCCAGATAAAGTAGAAAGCAGTAGGAAAAGAGGGAGCAACATCACAGGTAGATTGATTCAATCAAGGAAGCCATGGCCCTTGGTTTATAAGACGTGAGCGTGGCAGTTGATGATGAAGTGACTTGAAGATGTCTCCTTCATAGGGTCACCATAAGTCAAAGTTGACTTCACAGCAAATAACAATACACACAATCCCACCTTGGGTCACCTGTCAAAAAGGTGGTTGGATATAAATCAAACAGACAAACAGCAGTATATAAAATTATGTATGATACAGAATGGAAACATGTTTTCTTTTTCCTCTCTCTCTTTTAAAAGTCTTCTACAGAAATTAAATAATGGGAAATTCAGGACAGGTAAAAGGAAGAAACTGTTCCTCACACATCATATAATTAAACTGTGGAATCTGGTACAACACTATGGAGGGATGACCACCAGCTCAGATGGCTTTAAAGGAAAATTAAACAAGGGCATGAAGGAAAAGACTAGTCATGATTACTAGTCATGCAGGTGAGTATATATTTTCTTGAGTACCATGCCTCTGTATCTCATTTGCTGGTAAGCACAAGTGGAAAGGCACTGTGACACTCATGTTCTGTTTGTGGGCTTTCCATAAGGCATCTTTTTGGCCAGTATGAGAACAGAATGCTGGACTAAGTAGGTCTGGGCTCTGATGTCCACGTTCGCATGAACTAGGTACACAGATCTTGATCAAACAGAATACATATCAGAATTTGAAACCAACTGTATGGCAATGCTCTTTTGACTTCTATCCCTCCCTTCAGACTAGTAGCAAGCTTGACAATGATTTTAAGAAACCCACTGGTGAACGAGATGTGATTTGTAACACACAAATAATGATGAAAAACCTAAGATCTCTAACTCAACAGTTGTCTGATCTGATGTCAATAGTATTTTCATCTATCAAACCTGGCGAAATCTATATTTTTATACATACACTCATTGTCTCACATATAAACAGTAGCATAACAATATAACTATGGTATCATTTATTTAGCATAATGGCTTTTAGGCGCGTGAAAAGAAAACATTAATGAAGTAAGGAAGAAAAAAAAAGTCACTTCATAACTACTGATCTGTATAGAAGGATTAGAGAAAAAGGAAAAGGCAAGAAGGGACTCAAGCTTAACCTCACTGGATTTAAAAGGAAAAAAAGCAAGAAAAAGCAAGAGATGTTTCAAGGCATGGATTTGTAAAGAATTAGGTTAAATATCAGGACATTCTTTTATGGTGTAAGATTTTTGGAACCAAATTCTACAGCATAGTCTGAATTCAGTTTGTGAACGTTGTACTGTGAAAAGCAGTGCTCTGAAAGTAGAAGGAGGCGTCAATACTATTTTAGATGAAAAACCCTGGCATTCTGCATCTGAGGCAGAATATGCCACAAATGAATCTCCTGAGTGGATGGAGGAGGAGACGGAGAAGGGAAAGCGGGGGAAGGCATAGTTGGCTCCCTTTTCAAGACACCTTTCCGTCAGCTTTTTTATTTGTTTACCTCACTCTACCTTTTCAGGACTGCATTAATGAAAGGGTACCTTGAGAACACCAGGATTTCTTCTCTTTAATTCAATAATCCCAGTTTTCTATCATGAAGGATGTAGCAAGAGTACACAATTCTTGTTTCCTTTCCCTGCTGCTGAAAGATTTCTGAATCAATTGTACATAAATATCAGTGATTAAAAACAAGAATTGCATCTGTGGTACATGTAAGAACTCTTCAATAGTTTGACCATACAGCCGTATTTGCCAAAGCAAGGGACAAATCAAATCACAGATTCTTTCTCATAGGTAGAGTCATAAAAGAAAACATTTCATTCCAAACCTCCAACGTTTATTCCAAACCCTGTTCCATAAACCCAACTGATTCACAGGGCGGCAGCTGCATGTTAGACCCTGACTGAATCATGAGCCATTTCCACACTAGACGTTCATAGCGCTATTATTCCACTTTCAACATCCTATGGAACCCTGGGGTTTGCAGTTTCAAGAGGGGCTGGCTGGCCCCTACCAAAACTGCAAACCCCAGGTTCCATAGGATGTTGAAAGTGGAATAATAGCGCTATAAATGTCTAGTGCGGAAATGACCATGGACATGCCTCACAGAGAACGTGCTCCATTTCTGTAAGGCTACATGACTGGGCAGGGGGTGAGGTGCCCTGAACAGGCTCAGATGGTTACTAACCTTGGCATTTAGAACATACAATGGAGAATTTATTTCATAAACATTTGTGCATATTTGCATTTTAACCTTTGAGATACGTTTTATCTCTATTGTTCAACCATAGTCAAATTCAATTATGCATAAATACTGCAGAAACAGAATATGTAAAGCAGGGGCATTTTATCAGATACTCTTTTAAATCTAATTTAGTTTAGTTTAATTTGTTAAAGATAGTCACGTGACTCTCATCTCTTCCAAACAATTAGAATGCTTGGTGCAGCTTACTGACACAAATTTAGAGCATTCAAGAGAAGGAAGGAAGGAAGGGCAAAAGTAAAAGTCCAGATTTATATTATTAATTATTCTAATCACTATTGGTATACTTACAACAGAAGAATTACACAATCACTTCAAACTGCACAAATGGAAACAGAGAATGAAATCCCATATAAAAGCCATAGAAGATAAAAGTTGGAACATTGTAGTTGTACTGGGTCCAAGCCGCCTCAGAGGGAAGATGGATGTAGTTAGCCTGACAGCAATGTGAGAGAACTTTCCTGACACACCAGTAGCTGTTTGTGTCTAAAGACAGAACCTTCCCAGGTGATGTCCAAGTATTGTCCAAGTATTGTATTGCCAAGGAAACCTCTTGAATAAGGAGATACTGGGCACCTCCTTGCACAGTGTTGTACAGAGTAGATCTTTTAGCATTAATCCCCTTACTCTAGTGTAAAGGTCAAGTTGGATTTTGTCCAAAAAGTAGAAGGTTGACAGGAAAAGCTAGGAAGCACTAGCTCTTTTTTTTTGTATCTTCCAGAGACCTTTAGCCAACATGAGGAGTTGGGAACTTGAATTGAAAAGCTACCTTTTCTATGCTCTGTCACAGGGGCAAATGCACTACTTCCATCCCCAACTTCATCCTTTCTGGCTTTACCTGCAAAGTTCCCATATTATGTTGGAAGATCTGAAGCAAGATTACTGAGTACACTTCAAATTCAGGGAATCTACACAGTCAGGGGGCTAGCAAACACAGAAAAGATTTTAAACATGTTGATTTTAAAACATCTTGTCATGTCCTACCTGGAGGAAGCCTTCCTTAGAAAAAGAAGGGGACAGCCAAGATAACAGGCTCTAATCAGAGCCAGAAAAGATTGGCAGTCCAGCTCTGTAACTGACAGAAATGGAGTATGGGCCATCCCACACAGCTCATGAAGACCAAGAATTAGATATGGAGCCATTGCATCCTATGGAGCATCATAGACTAACATCCCATGTGCAAAGGAACAGGAAATAACTTAATCTACTTTAAAAGGAAAAGCATAAGGTGATTAGGTTGTTGTGTGCCTTCAAGTTGTTTTTGACTCATGGCAAGCCTAAGGTGAACCTATCACGGAGTAAGATCTGTTTAGATGGGGTTTACCTTTTCCTCCTTCTGAGTCTGACAGAGTGTGACTTGCTCAAGGTCACTTAGTGGCTGAGCAGGGATTTGAATGCTCCAAGTCATGCTCCAATGCACAAACCATGCTGGATTAGGTTAGCCAGATATAAATTAGCACCATCAAGGCCATTCTTTTGCTGCAAGCAACAATTCCAAAACTCTCTAAAGGGCCTTGTCAGATCTCACTCTGTAGATTTTTAGACTTTATTGTGTACCTTGGTTTACCCTTTCTGATGGCTCCCTGACTAGCACTGGACCTTGCTTGAGAATTGCTTTTCACATTTAAACCTGCCTCGATCATGTTCCTGTTTTAACTGACACTTTGCATATGACCCTGGACTGGCTGTTTCCATGGGCTGTAGGTGGAAATGTAACCTCTATGATTATCAGTTTGACTTAGTGGGTGGGGAAACCCTGGCCCTTTCTGCACGGTATTTGCCATGCGAAAGGGCGCCTGGAGCATCGCGTGATTATGAGGAGTGATCTGCACGACACACTCACAATCACACAACACTCCAGGGGCTGGCAGGCGCCGATTGTGCACCTTTTCATTTTAGGCTGGAAACTGAAAATGGTGCGCGATCGCACACTGCTCCCAGGCCCGCGCGCACTTACCTGGCGTGCGGAGCCTCTGGAGCCGCGCTGGTCACGTTTCCTGCCCCAGCGCAGCCTGGGAAACTCTCAGGCTGCACTGCGGAAGGAAAAGGCTGGGCTCTCGCGCGAGCAGGCAGCTTGTGCAGAGCTTAAGCAGCAGGGATGCGAGAGCCTCTCGCCGGAGGCTGCTTGCACGATCCCCACACCCCAGTGCCGGAAGAATGTAAAGTGCGGAAAGGGCCCCTAGAAAGAGACTGTACTTGCCAGTTGCATTAAGAATGAAGGGAAGAGCTGGAGCTGGAGAGAAACTGCAGTTGTCAGGGGATAAGGAATAGGCCCTTTTCACTTTGAATAAAGGCTTTAAGGTTGCACTCAAATGTTGCAGTAATACTGAGCAGCAAGAGCAGAAGAGTCCTGCAGTCAAGTCCTGCAGTGGCACCTGATTGAAAGCATGGAACTCTAGAGACAGTGCGTGTGTGTCAAATTTAATACATAATTTGTTGTATTATTTTTAAATATATATATATATTGAGATTTTAAGTGCAGTTGTGTTTGCAACTGTAGAAGGAAGTACATACACTCACCAGGGCACCTGCCAGCCTTAAACAAGACACATGTTCACATTCCTTCTCATCAGGAAATCTCATGAACTGTCTCACAACTCCTGGAAAAGTGGAACGCTGTGTGAAAGAGGTGGTGGGGGTTTGCTGGCTTGGAGGATCCTGGGAGCTATAGTCCAGAAAGGAATTTTTTCAAGCACTGGATTCCTAAAAAAGTCTTAAGTGACTCTAACAAAGGTTCCCTTTGGTGTTGTTTTTAATTGGCAGCATTAATTAGATGAGAAAGGGAAAGGCAGCAGGATGACAACTCTGACCTCACACTGTAAAGGACAGCAATATAGCCCAGAAAGGCTTATGAGGGACTTTAGTGTTTTACCATGGCCTCAGACCATGGTTCATACATGGAACAAGGAATTCCAGTCATGTAAGTCATTATTGAAGGGGCTACATAGGAGCTGTAACTCAGTGAACAACATAAGCTTGGACTACAGGCCTATTGCCTCCCCCCAAAAAAGGGTAAGAAGAACCTCCATATCAAAACAGCACAATTTGACATCTATTCAGAGTTAATAGCATACAGACCATCTGTTTGATGCAGGGCACTTTCTGAGCCAGTCACAATCCCATCATCCTATAAAACTGCCTATTCCATGTGTATTGGGTGACTTCCCAGAATCTGCTGGCTACTTTCCCAGAATGCCTTGTTAGCAGTCATTGTGCCGATATTTCATTCGGTTCTGAGGATCATGTTTACAGGGCCTGAGCTGCCCCATAAACCATGTTTAATCCAACCACTCCAACTTAAGTGTTTGATAATGGTGGGCTGCTGATGCTCAGAAACTGTCATCCAAGCAGCATATTGCTTTCCTCAGATTAATTCTAGAACTTTTTCCAATTTTACATTTGAAAAATAACCTTCAGAGTTCATGTCTTTTGAGATATTTCCCCCAACATTTCAATGCATTTAAATGGGGACTCTGTACATAGACATATAGGATCATGGCAAAAATAAATGTGGTTCCAATCTTGCTATAATTATGAACAACTTATGAACCCACTAGAGGTTGGAGAGGCTACCTCAGTGAGAGATTTGTGAGAGCAATTACCTGTGCCTGCAATATGTCTGGCTCCTCATTTTGCTTATTACATTTACTCTGTTTCGCTCATGATTTAAAATTTAGTTAATTTCTAATATAGTTGAATTTACAGGGCTAACTCTTTCCATTCTTTTGTAAACAATGAGAAAGATAAAGTCTGCAAAATGATTTCAGTGCCTAAATATGAGTATTTAATCTCAGTTTCTTCTTTAACTAAACAATATCTTAAATAACTGAAGTGCCACTCCATCAGCATTTACTCAGAAATCCCTCAATAAGGGCTCATCCAGAGTGGCCAAAACCTTTGGAGATTGGCAGGCTATTCCATATCTGGGTGGAACACCTTCTAGTATGTCTGCCCACCTGCCCCCATGCACTAGACATACCAGAGCTTCCTCCTTTGTTCTGTGTTCAGTATGAAGTGTGGTGAGAGCCAGCATGGTATAGTGCAGTGGTTCTCAACCTGTGGGTCCCCAGATGTTTGTGGACTTCAGCTCCCAGAAGTCCTGAGCATTGACCATAGTGGCTGGGGCTTCTAGGAGCTGAAGTCCACGAACATCTGGGGACCCACAGGTTGAGAACCACTGGTATAGTGGTTTGAGCATTGGACTATGGCTCTGGAGACCAGGGTTTGATTCCCTGCTTGGCCATGGAAACCCACTGGGTGACTTTGGGCAAGTCACACACACTCAGTGCAGAAAACTGAATGGCAGGGTTGCCTTAGGGTCGCCATAAGCTGGAAATGACTTGAAGGCACACAACAACAACAACGAAGTTTGGTATGGGCAGTGTTTCCTCCCCTCCCCAGAAAGTACTGAGGAAATGAAGGTGAGAGGAGAATTTCTGTGGGAAAGGGAATGGCCCATTCATTGCGTCATCAAAGCAACCACCCAGGCATCTGAGAAAGAACCAGGACATTGAACAGACACCTATGTTGAACAACTCTTTGCTTTGCACCATTTTTTATTTGGTTATCCAGACTTTTGATTTTGTCTAAGAACTTCTGGACTGGCTGAGACCTTGCCTCTGTACCTCCTTTCATTTTGCTGGATCACCTGCGTAGGACTTGGACTGTTTCTCTTACAATGATAATCTGTCTTTCTGGACACTTGCTGCCCATGGATACAGGACAGCAAAGGTAATCCAATCCTGCATTTACATCTCGGTTATCGTACCCTAGGAAGCTGCCTACAAGACTGGAAAATATGAGTTCAGGTGTGACTCATCAGAGGAAGCTTAGAATCCCCAGTAATCCTGACTCAACCATTCTGTCTTCACAAGACACGCGCACACTGTAGAAACTGAGACACTGGTTTTATCCTGCTCATCAAAATTCTTTTCAAGGGTTTTGTGAGGATAACCAAAGCTCTTTTATATCTTTTGTCCAAATCTGGTATGAAATCTTCCCTTAACATTATTAAATTATTATTATTAACATTTTCAGGAGAGCAAGTCCCTGGGAAAGAGAAGGAAGTGGCAGGCAGGGAGACAATGACACATCCTCACTCATGCACACCCTTATGTGTCTTTAACTTGCACCCCCATTCCTGCTTTCTCTGTACACCAGATTTGGGTCTAGTTTTTTTACGGTAATTTGTCAGAAGAATTTTTCCCCTATGAGTAAAAATGGCTGGAGAGTGTTCTTTTTCAAAAGCAAAGAAATGTGGGTGGGTGGCATCAGGAGCTTTGTCCTATCAGTATTTATTCTAGAAAAAGTTTAAGAAGCTTTACAGTAAAATTCTGTTCTCTTGAGCTGAGGACAAAGTAGCTCCCACTCTTCTCCCCAACGATTTTGACCATTGTGGGCATCTAAGGTCTTTACTGCTTTCTGGCAAAACTCCAATGATGCTTTGTGATGGGAAGGAACATAGAAGTAGCTCATGCTGCAGTGAGTGAGTGGCTTATGGTATTTCCCAGTTTTACTGTCAAGTCATTAATGGGAAAACAAGTAATTTTATATGAATAATTGGTTGCAGATTAATGCTAATGGGCTATTTATTTCTCTGTGTTGCTAGATCCAGCCAGTGTGGGACTACAGAAGCAGTGTGTGGATTCCCTTAGCTCAGTGCAGAAAGATTTGGAAAATGTTTTAATTTGCTCCTAGGTTGTATGGTGGCACATATGGGCTGATGGAGCCACAGGCATTCACATTTATTCATTTATTCATTTATGTATTGGTCATATCTCCTGAGAATAATGGTTATTTTCTTCTCCACTGTATCCACCACCAAAGTACACAGCGCACAGCGCAGAGGGTTGTCTCAAAATTTTAACACACATACACAGGATTTTACGCAAAGAAGCCAAAGAAAAACCACATGGGTACATGCAAGCAAGGTCATAGCCTGGAGGTAACACAAGCAAGGACTTTACTTCCTTACTGATATCTCATCTTTTTGTCCAGCCCAGTATAGCCCAGCCCAGGGATTCAAAGTGGTTTACAAAGGTTAAAACAGACCCAGATAAAAGTTCATATCACTAGAGCATACAAAAGTCAAAACATAATTAACATATCTCTAGAATTAGAAGCAATTTAAAAGCATATCCTTTTTAAAAAATACAGACAACACAGCACATTATTTAAAAAACTCTTTCCCTACAAACAGTAAGTCCCCAACGGCCTCTCAAAACAAAGAAATCTTTGCCTGATACTGGAAGGACGCTGTGAAGTGTCCCATTCTAGCTTCTCAAGGAAGGGAATTCTAGAGCCTGGAGGCAGCTACCAAGAAAGCCCTGTTTCATGCTTTCTGCAGATTGATTGACTGATTATTTACTTATTTATTTTGTACCCCACCTTTTTTCCCAGCACAAAGTACAACCATTTAAAACAAAGTACAACCACTTCAAACAAAGGTGTATCTGGGAGGATCATGGGACTGGGAGAAGGCTCTCCACAGAAGATCTCAAGACACAGGCAGGCTCATATGGGAGAATACAGTCCTTCAGATAAACTGGACCTAAGCTATACAGGACTTTATAGGTCATAACCAGCTCTTTGAATTGTGACTAAGGCCATTTCCGCATGGGGTAAGTAGAACGGTGCAGTGCGTCCTCCATGGAGGACATCTGCACCTTGGAGTGGACTGGGTCCAGACTACTTACCACAGATCCACACCTCAGTCCGCTCCGGAACAACCCCAAGTGGTCCTCCAGCGTGTTTTTGAAAGACCTGATTTTTCCAGTCTTTCAAAATGCCAGTGTGTGGCATTGCGTGCCTGCTCTCTGGTGCAGATTCGCAGGCTCTCACCAATGCGAGCCTGCGATCTGCGGAGGGCGGGCTTTAGGCTGGCGAGCTTCAGCGGTTGGTCGAGACCCACAACCAACCGGAAGCCCCCATTTTGGATGCTGGAGCAGTGCGGATCTACGACCACGCACTGCTCTGCCTCACCCCGGACTGGACCACCAGAAGATCCAGTGAGTAGCGGCAGGGAGCGATTCCCTTGCCACGTGTGGAAATGGCCTAAATCAGTAGCCAGTAAAGCAGTTTCAGCAAAGGAACTGTGTGTGCCTCATAATTAGCCATGGTCATAGAATCACAGAATCAGAAAGCTGGAAGGGGCCTTTGGGCGATCAGGTCCAATCTCCTGCTCATTGCAGGATCTCCAGCTAACGCATCCACAGCAGGTAGCTGTCCAGAGTCTTTCTGAAGACATCCAGACAAGGAGAACCCACCACATCTAGGCAATGTATTCCATCGCCAAACTGCCCTCAATGTCAAGAAGTTCCTTCTAATGTTCAGTTGAAATCTACCCTCCTGTAATTTAAAACCCTTATACCTGGGCCTACCATCTGAGACAGCAGAGAAAAGACAGGGTGATCATGTCATCCCTCAATCTTCTCTTTGCCAAGCTAAACATGCTCAGTTTTGTCACCTTTCCTCATAAGTTTTGTTCTCCACACATCCTGTCACCCTCATTGCTCTTCTTTAAACTAACTCCAACTTGCCTCTATCCTTCTTGAAATGAGTCACCCAGAACATAGTGCTCCAGATGAGGCCTGACCAGTGCTGGATATAGGGGGACTATTGCTTCCCTCAACTTGGAAATTATGTTTCCATTAATGCAAGCTAAGATAGCATTTGCCTTCTTTGCTGCAGCATCGCACTGCTGGCTCATGTTCAAAATGATCAACAATAATCCCAAGGTCCTTTTCACTTGTAGTACTGCTGAGTCAAGCATTCCCCATCCTATACCTGTGCATTTGGAGGCCTAAACACAGACATGCGGAATTTTGCATTTGTCTCTGTTGAATTTCATTTCATTCATTTTATTAATTTCAACTCAATTTCTAGTTTATCTAGGTCCTTTTGAATTCTGTTCCTGTCTTCCAGTGTGTTAAGTCTCCCAGTTTTGTATCACCTGCCTTATCATTTGATAAGGGTTCCCTCCACCCTGTCATCTAAATGATTGATAAAAATGTTGAAGAGTGTCAGCTCCAGGACAGAGCCCTGTGGCATTCCACTTGAGACCTCCTTCCAACCTGAAGCACAGCCATTGATGACAACTCTTTGAGCACAGTTTCCTCAACCAATTATGGATCCATCTGATGATGTTTCCATCTATTCCATATTTAGTCAGTTTGCCAGTCAAAATTTCACAGGGGACTTTATCAAATGCTTTGGTAAAATTCAGATAAAAGGCATCCATAGTATTCCCACCATCAGCTAAAATAGGGATTTGGCCAAAAAAGATAGGAGGTTAGTTTGGCAGGTTTTGTTCTTCAGAAATCCATTCTGGATCCTACTAATCACTGCATTGTCATTAAGATACTTGCAGACAGACTCCTGTATAATCCATTCTATTTTTTAACCCCTGGTATTGAAGTTAGGCTGATTGGCCTGTAGTTTCCTGGATGTTCTTCCTTACCTTTTTTGAAAAGACAGGCAATATTTGCCCTTCTCTGTTTCTCTGGCATCTCACCCATTCTCCAAGATTTCTCAAAAATAATGGCAGGTGATTCCGTAGGTATGTCAGCAAGTTCCTCCAATACTATAGGATGGAGTACAGATTTGAACTTCTTTAGTTTAACTAGATGATTCCTGACTAACTTCTTATCAATCCTGATTTGCAACCCAGATTCCTTGCCAAGGCCTCTGCTGATGCATGGAAACACACAGTACTCATTTTGGGAAAAACTGCAGTTGTGTGAAGTTTTTAGGACCAGCTGAACCTTCTGAACATTCTCCAAAGCCAGCACGTTACACTATTCCAAACAGGATATAACTACAATATCTGTTACCGTAGTCAGGTCCAGGAACAAGCTCAACTGGTACACAAGCCTTAATTGTGCAAATGCCCTCCTGGCCACCATCGAATCCTTGTTTCCAAGCTCAGGATTGAATCCAGGAGTATAGCCAAGCTGCAGCCCTGTGTTTTAAAGGGGAATATAATCTCATCAGGGATGAATCCAGGAGTATATTAAAGCAGCACACCTGTGTTTTCAAGGGCAGTATAACCCCATCTAGCACAGGCTGAATCCTATTCTCTAATCTCCCCTTTTATTGACCAGAAGTACCTCTGTCTTGAAGATGAAATTTCAATTTGTGCATGCTCATAGAGAGCCCTGGGGGCACAGTGGTTAAAGGCTGGTACTGCAGCCAGTGAATTCGATTCTGCTGGGCTCCAGGTTGACTCAGCCATCCCTCTTTCCACAGGTCGGTAAAATGAGTACCCAGCTTGTTGGGAGCAATTAGCTAACACATTGTAAACTACTTAGAGAGCACTTAGCTGATAAGCAGTATAGAAATACATATGCTATTGCTAGAAAATACACATGCTATTGCTCGTCCAGTCCATTACTAATTATAGACCCCAGTGTAGAACTGAAACAACATCATTAGATTGAGGTAGAGGGGACAAATAAAGTTGGGTGGCATCAGCATAGTGATAGCTTCAGACTCCAAAACTTTGGAAACCTTTCCTAGTGGTTTCATGAACATATTAAATAGCAAGGGATACAGACTCAAACCAGGCAAATGAATCAGATAATCTATCTCATCCAGGAAACTCTGGAACTGGGAAGCCATCACAAACTCCATTACCTTGCCCAGAAAATACATACTAGAAACTGACGGGTAATTTACTGTGGAATCCAGGAAGGGCAATGATGGGCCTCTCCCTTCTTTGTCCTGTAGAATTCCGGTGGCTCCTCTCTGAGCCCCGAGCTCTGCCCTTCTCTTCACACATCCTTCCTTTTTTAGTCCCCTTACAGACAGTAAATGCAGGCAGCCCTTCAGGTAAATATTGAGTATATAACCTTTTCCCCTTCCCTTGAATAGGAGGAGAGCCTCTTGCTCTTCTGCTCCAGCAAAGGGGCAAGCCCATTCGTTGGCAACCCCACCAGTGCCAGAGTTATGCTTTTTATCTGTCAGCTCCCCCCACTGCTACAGCTGGAGTGGGTGGTCCTTGCTGGCAGAAGTCACCATTCATGGGCCTGTGTCTGTAAGGAGATGGGAGATTGCAAAGAAGTCCCACTCATATATTTGAAAATATGATGCTATTTTACTGTATATCAGTAAAATGCATAGTACATGCACAGTATTTTACTCTATAGAATATAGTATACATATGATTATTCTATATAGTATACAGTATACTTTTTCAGTTGGATGTATCATTTGGCTTTCATTGCCTCTCTTGTAAAGTTTTTTGAGTGGAAGGAGCGGCTTCCACCTCTGTTGTCGAAATGTGCTGGAAGTAGTGTCATTTGTAACTTGTCACTTTTTGCGATAATGCATCACAGCTGATTTTTCTACAACATCTATTTTTGAGGACACCCTCTTCCCCATAGACACATATTCCAGCCAGACATTGGGGAAGGAGCAGACTCTGTGAAAACCCTCTCAGCCTCTGACAAAGTGAGAGGAGAGACGGCACAGTACAGGGGCAGTACTGTGATGCTTAGGTTGCCTAAAATGTCTGTGAAGATATCAGCTTCAGTGAATTCAATTCTGTTTATCCCTAGATCAATTTATTTTATTTATATCCCGTCTTTCTTCTCTGTTAGAACTTAAGGCAGCTCAGTTGGCATAATATGGGATTGAGCTTACAGCTAATGGGAGTTTTACCAGAACAACCAAAGCCAGATGCAAAAGAGTGGTCCATGGTGGTGGGAACAGAAATGGAAAGCAAGGTGGTTCTGAGCTACATTCTCAGCTCTGGGATTTGTTTTCTGCTTCAGAACCGGAGATCTCTCTCTCTCTCTCCCTCCCTCCCTCACGCACACTCACACATCCTTTCAGAAACAGACCTACTTTGCAGGGTCTCTTCAATTCAGTAGCCAAATTTAGGAGGAGTGAGGGGCAAGGAGTCTTTCTGTTGTTACATCTGGAAGTTAGAAAACCCTGCTGGTCTTCTGGAAATCTCGAACCAAAGATTTTCACAGTATTTTATGTAAAATAATTACACACAAAAGCTAACCTTACATCAGATAGTCATGTTGAAAAAAATATTTGGCTATACGGTACAACCTAATATTTTACTATTTTTAGTAAAATACAGAGTACATACATGGTATTTTACTGTATAATGTACTGTATGCATAGTATTTTACTAAGCAGAATACAGTATGTATAGTATTTTACAGGTCTAAATACCATAAAAGCACCAAATCCTCTCTGTAAGGAGGTGGGGCATTGCAAAGAAGTCTCACCAGATGTATCACTTTCCTTTGTATGTGTGTGGTAATTTTATTACAGTTTGATTGAAATAAGAAGGTGTACAATAACTCTATTAGGTGAAAAACTGTCCTTGCCAAATTCCAGGAAATTGGAAGGATACTTCATTGCAATTGCAAGGGCTTCTAAAAGATCAACAGTGGAACTGTGGACTTTTCCTTTTTAAATTCCCTCTGGAAATTATGGAGTGTTGCTCATGGTTAATGTACTCTTTGCTTGTGGGTGTGTGGGTGGCAGGTAGTGGAGGAGAAAATTGTAGTTTTCACAGGTAAGGTGTGTAACTTTAGAACTTAGCATTCTACTTCAAGAACAATATTCTACTTCTCTTTTCATTATTGTTCCATTCAGATGCTGATGAAAGTTGTGCAGTTTTAGGATAGACACACAACTTTGCCCTGGAAAGCTGCACAGTTTTGCTGTGCTGACAAACAAACAAAGTTCCTGCAAGTTGCAGAAACTTTCCAAGTGCTATTTTGATTCCCGTCAGTCTTTTCTGAGTGGTCAGGATCACCAAATTTCAATTATATTCCAGAAAATGTCAAAAACTCATTCCATCCCTACTATATAGTGTTATATTTTAATATGATGTGAACCAGTATGATACAGTGGTTTGAGTACTGGACTAGAGCTCTAGGAGACCAGGGCTTGAATTCTCATTCAGCCATGAAAACCCACTGGCTGATCTTGGGCAAGTCACACTGTCTCAGCCTTACATGAAGGCACCTCCTTTGAATAAACTTTGGCAAAAAAAAACCATGATAGGGTTACTGTATGTCAAAATCAATTAGTTGAAACAAGTAATTTGAATGTGTAGTTTCTTTTTAATAGTTTCATTGTCCTTCAGGAAAAGAAAGGCAGAACTTATATTTATACAATATATGATATAGCATAGCTCTAATCTAGAAGGTTGTAATGAAACATGACAGCTAGAAAAATCAGAATATTGGGTGAGGTCAATAAGGGAATCAGAAATTTTTGAAAGAGATGCAACTGAGATCTACGAAGACCACAGGGTCATGGGTTTCATTTCAAGAGCCATCAGTACTGGTAAGCAGATGTCCAGGTTCAGAATCTCAGCAGAATATATGACTGAGAATGAGAAAACGCCTCTCTATAATTGCTTTCCAAGTTCCTCCAAGTCCCTGATCCTGCAATTTGGCAGGACATGATGAAGGTACCTGTGCTTCAGTGTGTATACTCAGTTCCTCTGCAGAAGCTTCTCTCCTCAATAGCATTTAAGTGTCACTTTAGAATGAAAATATATTTTCCACTACTTAATAGTTGAAGATGTCAGCACAGACAATGTTGGCAAAGGATTCAGAACAACTGTCAGGGTGCCTCTAGCAAAGGATTCCAAATACCTCCCCAAACTGCAAATCCCAGGATCCCATAGAATGGAACCATGGCAGTTAAAGTGATATCAAAGTGCTATAAGTATTTAGTGTAGATACACACACTTTGACTTGTAGTTTGAGAGACTGAAATGCTCTGTGGGCGTTCAACCTACACATGCAAGTGTTAAAAGTGTGTTGGAGTCAAGGGCACATGCAGTCTTTGTATATATAGCACAATGGTTTGCAGTGGGATAATAAATTCATTTATAGAACCATAGAGTTCAAAGGGATCCTATGGGCCATCAGGTTCAATTCACTGGTCAATACTGAATCTCCGTCTAGAGAATCCCTGGCAGGTATCTGTCCAACCTCTTTTAGAAGACATCCAGAGAAAGTGACCTCATCACTTGTCTAGGCAGTTGGTTCCATTTCCAAATTGCTCTCACTGTCGAATATTCAATTGAAATCTACCATCCTATAACTTAAAACCATCAGACCTAGTTTTACCTCTGAGGCAGCAGAGAACAAGCCTGCACTCTCCTCTTTGTGGCAGCCTTTGAAGTATTTGAACACTTTACTGAAACTTGTTATCAATCTTGATTTATAATTTGGATTCCTTGCCAAGGTCTTTGCTGATGCATGAAAGTACCCAGTCCTCTTTTGGGGGGAAAAACTGAAGCAAAATAGGTATTGAGCAGTTCTGCCTTTTCATTGTGGTCTCGTAGCATGTTATCATCTTTACTGTGCAGCAGTCCCACTGTTTTCTTCATTATTCTCTTGCTTTGAACATATTTGAAAAACAACTTTTTATTGCTGTTTGCTTTACTGGCCAGTCTCAGTTCAATTTGAGCTTTAGCTTTCCTTATACTGTTCCCACACATCTGTGTTCTTGGTGATTTATCCTTCCTTCCATTTTTTTATGCATGCTCTTTTTTCTTTTTACTTCCTCATTACTATGCAGCCACATTGGGTTTTTCAGATATTTCCCATATATCTGCTTCTGTGGAATTAGTTGTGATTGTGCTTTTAGCAGTTCCTTCTTCATGAAATCCCATCCATGCTGGATGTCTTTTTCCTTTAGCATCTCTGTCCATGAGGATTCTGCCTAATATTTCCCAGACCTTGTTAAAATCAGCTGTCCTGAAAGCCAAGGTTTGTGTTTTACTATAGTCTTCCTTGACCTGTCTCACAATAATCAATTCTAGCATTACATGGTTTGGTGGCCTGTGGTAGATTCCTGCCCAAATGCTTTCCACTGGTTCTGTTTGATCACTCATATGGATTCAGGGAATCTTATGTAGGGTAAAGTCCTCTCTAGGCAGCTGGGTGGGTGGTCCCCTTAGCTGTTGATCTGCTGTCTTTATTTTCTCAAAATGTAATGCACTGGAAGTCCCAATTTGTGCTGGGTTTTTTTAAACCCACTACTCCACAGAGCCAGAAATTCTGGTGCATTACATTTCAGGAATGTAAAGATGGCGGCCACTATGCTGGTTGCTAAGGTTACCAGAATAGGGATAATATATGGGAAGTGTACAAGATAAAGCTGGATTTCTCAAGCAGAGTAATCAAATTGGTCAAGCAGAAGCTGAACAGTCCCATGCTCTCCCATATAGAGTCTAGCAAAGAAAAGAAATAACCTTAGTTTTCTTCATAGACTTACAAAAGACACTTTATTAACAGTACTTATCCATAATTAAATATATGGTCTAATGGAGAAGAGAAAGAGAAGAAGACAATATGTCTGCATGTTAGAGTGATGGAGGAAAAGAATAGGTGTGGAAAAACTCCACAAACAGGATGTTACCAAAAATATATGTTCTCCCTAAAATCCTAGAGAGTAAAATGCAAATTAGTAATTAGTGAAGATAGGCAAAGGTTGTTAACATTAACAGAATAGGAGGACTGGCCCATGATATTTTTCTGCAGCACATGGCTCCACCCATGGCAACATCAAGAAGGATAATGTGCTGGACCTGACAAGTTATTCTGGCGTGCAAGGCAGAAAATCCTGGAAGCTCCTCTTCTCTGGTCCTTGCACAAACATATTGAATTATAACCTGCCACCATGTGCTGCCACAGTCTGTTGCTTGAAAGAGCATCTTATTCTGCCTAATGGAAGGGCTGGCCTCAGGAAGCAAGCAGCAGTTCTTCCTCCCTTCCCTCCAGTGATGTCATCAGTATTAGCTTTGGCCTCCGCATTTGGCCAAACAAGTTGCAAGGTAACTCATGCTGTTGAACTACAACAGATATTGTTAGATTGCATCTTCTAGCAGCCTCAGCAAGTCACCAATGGTGAGGAATGCTAGGAACTGTAATCCAGCAACATTTGAATGGCTACCTATTATATGCATTAAAAGCATCTTGGAAGCTGAGCAGGGTCAGCCCTGACTAGTACTTGGATGGGAGACTGTCTAGGAATACTAGGTGCTGTAAACTATATTTCAGGGAAAGGAACTAGCAAAACCACCTCTGAGTATTCCTTGCCTGAGAAAACCCTATGAAATTCATGAGGTTGCAGTAAGTCGGCAGGGGACTTGAAGTCACCCTACACATGCAGATGATTCCCACCCCTATTTTGTATTCTGGTTCTGAATACTTTTCAAGTTGCTGTTGGTGGTGGCTGTGGTGTATTTTAATGTCGTTATCAGAGAATTTTGGTGAGGGCTTTGCTAAAGCAATTCTAAACATGTTTCTCTGTTGAGTCCAGAGGCCAGACCGTACAGAATAAACAAGTAACACATTCAGCCCTCAGATGATGGATATTGATCACTATTCAGTTCATTATCAGAAAGTATCAGTACTGCAGCTACTTTTTGGGAAGACTTTTGCTTTTTCTGAAGAATAAGAGCCTCTCTTGTCACAGTCAGTACTGAGTAACACAGCAACCCTGTTCATTAGCAAGCTTGTTATGCTCGTTCTATTTCCTTTCCCATCTGAATTGAACAAAAAAGTTGACTTAATACTATATAAATGCTCACAGGTCCAAAAAAATCATCAGTGCCCTTAAAACCCACTGTCTTGGGAGTGGGAAAATCAAGAGAGTAACTGGGCTCTCTAGCATGCCTTACTTTCTCTCCTTTCCTTCTCCAGGTGAGTGCTTGTCAGATGTTACCTCCCTTCAGTACCTGGGTGAAACTGACAATCTGAATCTTTCTCTTCTGGGCACTTCTCGTTTGCCTTCAGCTTCACAGCTACTTTTTTGAAAGCAGGGGTGGCAGAGTATGGCCTTTCAGATGCATACCCTCCAATACTTCATAGATGAAAATTGGGACACATGTGGCCAAGTGACCTCAGAGTGTGGTCAAGATGGCAAAAGTTATTAATGAGGAAGAACAGAGAAGGTGGGAGAGGTTGCAGCAGTTTGCTTTTGTCTGAGCCTTCTGGGAAGGACAACATGCAGCTCCCTCTTGTCCCCCTGCTGAGTTAATTGAGTGCAAACTAATTTTGTAGTTTGGACACAGTTTAGAGCAAATGAAGTCACAAAGTGGGGAGGTCAGAGAAGGAGAATAAAATTGGGACATTTAAAAACCAGCTGAAAAAGTGAGATTACAGGGACTATCCCTGCTAGTTAAGGACAGTTGGAGGTTATGCAGATTTTGCTGGACTGCAACATTTATTATCTGTAGCCATCTGGGTCACTGGTAAGGGATGTTGAGAGTTTCAGTCTAGCAACATCTTCAGACTTGAACCTTGCCTGTGCCTGTTTTAAAGGAACAAGAAAGGTCTTCTGACAGAGATCAAATTCCAATCAACAGTCACAACTAGGGTAAGCCCATTAACTCAATAAATTTCACAACTGTTGGGCTTTCGGATTCCCAGTGGTTTGGGTGGGTTGCCTTCACTGAGACTAGTAACTGGGTCTAGGCCAAAGTAATCACTTTCATTTTTTCTGTATATTGTTTTCTATAGAGGGTTCATCCAGATCTTGAATACTTACTTATTGACACTTTTAAAAAGTAATTTGTTCCTGTTGTCTTTATAAATTACAATACTTATCCAGTAATTTGTTGCATTTCTTATTTTGTTGCTTGTTACATTTCTGACGCTTTCCTTCTCTTTTTAAAATTTAGTGTTGATTAAAAAAAATCTTGAAAAATTCCTAAAATGCTTAAGTGTTGTTTAAAAGTAACTTTGAAAAGTCACTAGAAACCATTACTCATTAGGCAAATAAAATAACTGTGTTCTCTCTTGTTACATGGTTTGTAGATTGTACCTTAGTTGCACCCTCATTATGAAAAAAGTAACTCATGACAGGTAACTGCATTACTTGTAACTCATTACGTCCAAGGTCTCGTTTCATCCACAGAGTTTTCTGAACTTTGCTCTGTATTTCATCTGTTGTTTGTTTGCTCTTCCTTGCAGGCCCTACGTTCCACATCCAACCCTTCCTACCTGGTCTCTATTTCTGCCTGCAGTATTACCAGCTGTCTGTTTCTAGCGTGGGACAGAGCTTGTATAGAACCAGCATGGTGTAGTGGTTTGAGCACTGGGGAAGGTTCCTGGAAACTGGGATCTGATTGCCTGCTCAGCCATGCAAATCCACTCGGCGACTCTGAGTGCGTCACACACACAGGTCTAGAAAATCCAGTGATAAGTTTGCCTTAGGGTTACCATAAGTCAGAAATCACTTGAAGGCACACAACAGCAGAGTTTGTAAATGCTTGCTGGGGAATTCTGGCAATCACAGTCCAAATAAAGATTTTTTCAAAGCTTGTGTTCTTGTAATTCAACCTTAAACAATGCCCTGACCACAATCAGTTTTCTCTTGCATTGCCAGTGACTAGACATGCTGGACCAAATGCTGCTAATCTTGCAAAGAGGCTGCTTATTTCTCTGTGTTTTCCCCTTTCCTATGTATGTCCCTTTGAAAGCTTCACATGAATGCCTATTCACAACCCATGTTTAATTTTGCATGAAGAACTGCTTCTTCTAAGGAACAGACCATGTAATCCTTATTCTGTTTGTGTATGTCTCCTGCACAACTACAAGGGATGGCTATCTTATGCACAACCCTTTTCATACTGCCTGAGGGAAAGCTCCTCTCATTTGGACATGGTCTGTCTGCAACTAAGCGTGCATAGGTTTGCAAAGGCATTGTCATGGTTACAAAATGTTCGAATCCAAAGGGAAAGTACACTTTCCTCTGTGTTTCAAGTTGCCAGAATGTGGGGCCTTAGCCAGCAATTTCCTCTAGATCAGATAATACCTGTAATGGAGATTACAAGGCAATTTACTTTTTCAAGAAGTGAGTCTGGCTTTAATATTCTCACAGTATGCCACTGGATAGAAACAGGCAATAGTTTAGAGTGCTGAAAGCGACGTGTCAAATATGCATATAATGTACTGCTCTGTTCCACTGCCACACCTCTGATCATGGCAGAATTTCATAGCATTTTAAAAACCTATAAAACCCATTTGATCAGAGATAGTAACAGGACAAAAGTCATGAGGTGCAATCCAGTGATCCACTGAAGGCAAGCTTGCACAATGAACCTTTCATTTCCCCTCCATCCTCCCTCAGTCAGTTCTATCCCTTTCCCCAAAAACCTTTCCAGAGGGTTGGAGGAAGGCTACCAAACTTTGCAGATTGTGTCTTATGAGGTAGCAGTGAAAGAGAGAATTGCTCAAGCCTGGGTGGGAGAATCTTGTACCACGCACACAACTCCAACATGCTTCCCTCTCTTCAAAGCTTCGGAAAGGGACAGTTTTGGGTCATATCTCACAGAACCTGCCCTAAACCCAATGGTTGCATTGCTTGGGAAATTCTAGGCATTGTAGACCTCCCCTGACCTCCTAAAAATAATGCTTCCAAGCCTCTATTGCCTCCTTCCAAACATAATTTCTCAACTTTTGTTGTTGCTGTGTACCTTCAAGCAATTTTTGACTTATAACACTAAGGCAGCCCTATCACAGGGTTCTCTTGGTAAGATTTGCTCAGGTGTGGGGGTTGCCCTTGCCTTCAGGCCAAGAATGTGGCTAGCCCAAGATCATCCACTGAGTTTCCATGACTGGGGCCATTTCCGCACGAGGCTGTTATAGCGCTGTGATTCCACTTTCAACATCCTATGGAATCCTGGGGTTTGCAGTTTCTAGTGCAGAAATTGCCTGGGTGAGGATCTGAACCCTGGATTCCAGAGTCCCAGCCCAACAGTCAAACCACTACACTATGCTAGTTCTCATTCACTCTATAAATTTGTACAGTACCTCTACTTTGTACTTCTATTTTGTTGGAGGCTGAAAGAATACCACTTAACTATATCACTTAACTATTAACTATTCCTAGTTAAGTTTCGCTCATCTTGAACTTTCCAGAATTAATGAGACCTGACCATTTCTTTTTGATAGGCTTTTTTAAAAAAAGAGAGATGGTGGTTATTACATTGAAGAATGAATCCTGTTTCCAGTTCTGGGCACCATAATTCAAGGATATTGAAAAATTGGAACATGTCCAGAGGAAGGTGATCAAAATGGTAAAAGGTCAGGAAGCCATGCCTCATAAAGAGTGGCTTAGGGAGGTCGGATATTTAGCTTGGAGAAAAGAAGGTTAAAGACATGATAGCTATGTTTAAATGTTTGAAACAATGTCATATTGAAGATGGGGCAAGCTTGTTTTTTGCTGTTGGGACATGGAGAAATCGTTCCAAACTACAGAAAAAGAGATTTCACCTAAACATTAGGAAGAACTGCCTAATGTTAAGAGATGTTTGACAGTGGAATATACTGCCCTGGAGTGTGGTGGAGTCTCCTTCTTCAGAGGATTTTAAATAGAGGCTTGATTGGCATCTATTAGAAGTATTTTGATTGTGTATTCCTGCACAGCAGGAATTGGACTGGATGACCCTTGCAGTTCCTTTCAACTCTATGATTCTATGAAATAGGCACATTATGAAAATGTCGCAGAAAGTGCAGTTTCACAATATAGTTATGCCAATTAGGGATTTATCAGCTCAAAAGTTGGAAGGACAGAATGTACTTGGGTGTTGATCAGTAGGCTTTAACAACAGAACGTTCTCCTAATAGTGGATTTCACTTTTCATTTTCTGTGTAAGCCATTATCCTAATAACAATGACAACATTTAAAAACATGCACACACTACTGTGGAAAAAGCCAGAACTATGATACAGTTTATAGTGTGGATGCCTTTCTATGGCTCAGAACTAGCAGGCTAACTTATGCCCATACCTTAGGAGTGGGCAAAATGTGGCCCTTCAAAGCTGTTTTGTGTCCCTCAGCCTCCAGACTGTGCCCAAGCTTTTGGTTCTCCCCTCGAAGAATGAATAGTCTCATGAAGACGCTTCCAGGACTGGGAATTCACCTTTTAAATAGATAGCCGAGTACCCTTGTACTGTTTTGACATCAATGTTTGTCAAAACCAGAAGTAGCTTTCAGCCAAATTCTGGTGTTTTTCCCCCCTTTGGGAGGAATTTTTGGCAGTCCTTGCAGCCCTCAAAGAGTCTCAGGAGCAGAAAAGTGGCTGCGGAGCACACTGCAGTCATCCAAGCCTGCCAAAAGTGATCAAAGACCAATATATCCATGGAGAACTACAGTAATATCAGCTCTCCACAGTTTACTTCTGTTTTTATTCATGTTAGGTATAGACAAAACAACCTTACAACATAGTTGTTCAGAATGAAGCCCCTGTTGTGTCCAAGACGGCGAAATACCTGGATATAGCATTACAGCATTAGAGTTGTATTCTCTTACTGATAAAGCTGTTATATCCAGAGGGCCAGAGGCAGGGGCTCTTTCCTTGTTTTTATCATTTTCTGACAAGCAAAAGGTTTTTCATGGCCATGGCACTCTCAGACAAAGAAGTAAAAGCAGTCCTAACAGTAAAAACATAATTTTCCCATCACCATTCATTGTTAAGTGCTGGAGTCACTCTTGAGAAGTTCTCGAGCTATAAAATTAATTTTATATGAACCCTGATGCAAAGGCTGAAAAACAGGCCCATCCTAAATTAGTATTTTCAGAACGTTTTTAAAAAATGTAAGTACTGCAGTAGGAAAAAGCTGAGTGGTTCCATGTAGTCCCAACTTCAAGAGTGTTCCATCTATTTTAAAAGTGTCAATACAATATTTCACGGAGGGCTAATACAGCTTCATTCTCATTCCTTAAGATTTGCATCAAGGCATTTGCAGTGGCATTTATATTGATTTTGAATGATCTGTCTTTACCTATCTATACTTCCTTTCCCCAGCTGGTTTTATATTTAGAAGTGTTGGCTTCTGTCTCCTTTTCCTTCAGGCAATGGAAGGGTGCTTAAGAATGCCCAGTGCTTCTTTTCTATGGACACATAGCTCTTAAATATTCTGTGAGCTCACTGGTGTGAAGTCCACTGTCTTCAGGTTAAGATTGAAGCAGAGGCATCTGCTCAATAAAGCTATTCTGGTAGATGTTCTTTACAGTTTACTCAACCTGGTTAAACAGATATACTTCTGTTCCTATAGCAACCTCCATGATCTTGGGAAATGTCTACTGTAAGTAGATTTAGACTGAAACCATTAATCAAAGGGGAAAAACAGTCTTAGTGAAAGAGATTGAGCAAGAAGGTTGCAATAAAACAAAAAAGAAAGAAGAAAAACCAAGTTTAGCTTAAAAACTTAAACAGATAAGTAATCAGACACAAAACAAGATATCAGTTTGGTGGGTATCTTTGGAGGTTTTTAAACAGAAGCTGGATGGCCCTCTGTCGGGAATGCTTTGGCTGGATATTCCTGCATGGCAGGAGGCTGAACTCAATGGCCCTTGTGGTCTTTCCCAACTCTGATTCTATAACAGCATTATGGTGGAAGGTCCCCAGAGTTCTTCTACAACATGGGCAAGTTACGTTTTTGAGCCACAGTTCTCAGAATTACCCAATAAGCATGGTCACAGGCCACAGTGGCTGGGAAATTCTAGGAACTGTGATTTACAAAAGTAACTTTTCAGTCTCTCAGCTTTTCTGTATATCATGTTCTGTAACTTGGAAAGCCAAGTGCTCTTATAAGGGCTGGCATAGATATCTAGATGACTCCAGATGTGCTCTGGAGGATTTCCCCTATTGTCATGAATAATGGCTATGTCTAATTCTTGGCTGACCTCTGAAACAGGGAAGCTGGCCAGGCAGTTGACATGATCATTCCTAAATTCCTAGGATGATTGTCTTCCTGCCAATATTGCATCTGCAGAATCAGCTGGCAGAGCTGTAAAGGGTGATAAAGTTTTTTTAAAAAAAAAAATCTTTAAATCTGTATGCAATTAGTCTGCAAGTTATGTTGTTGGCTAAAGTCACTCATCTATTCCAGCTGAGAGTCTACTTGATTTCAGATACATGTATGTAGATCCCACATTTACTTACCCTATTGTTACAGATGCTTTTGCATTTGTGCTGCTTCGGAATGCAATTAGAAACCTTGGATGTGTGCTTCATTTTCCCTCATTTTCACTGAGGATGACCAGAGCAAACCTCTGCAACCAGTTGGTAGGACTGGAGGCTGAATGGGAGGAAAAACTAATAAAATATTTCCTTAATCAGGAGAGGGTGGGTACAGCAGTTACCAAGAAAGCTGAGGTCAATCCCTCACTTTTTTAAAGCCCCTCTTTAGGTGTAATTCAGAGCTTGGACATTATGTTTTTAAAAATAATTCATTCCATTACTTGATACAATGATTATAATGAAACTGTAGCCATTACTCCATTCATAATGAGAACAGATAAGTTGTTACGTTGCTTGTTGCATTGTGCTTTACTTTTCTATTACTTTTTGAAGAAAAAGTGGATATATTTAATAGAAGATTTCCCTGAAACCTGAAAAATTCCTGTCGAAGTGCCTATAAAAACAACCTTAAACAGTTTTTGCAAGTAACCAGAAGATGCTTACTCATTGCACCATGACTGTATTTTTCCTTCTACTCGTGTTATTTTTGAATGGTGGTCTTGTTACACCCTTGTTACCCAAGACAAAGAGGTAACTATTTTACTTGTAACTCATTACTTCTAAGCTGTCATTCCATTGTGTTGACTTTATAGGCCGGGGTGCCTATCCCATTTTGGCAAGATGCCTGAGATGCGATAGTGACTGAACTCAGCTGGCCCCATGAAGCTTCCTGGAAGAAGTGAGTTCAAACGATTTTCCAAACTAAAGCCATTTCCGCACTAGACTGTTATAGCGCTATGATTCCACTTTCAACATCCAACAGCCCCTCCCGAAACTGCAAACCCCAGAATTCCATGGGATGTTGAAAGTGGAATCATAGCGCTATAACAGTCTAGTGTGGAAATGGCCCATGTTGTAGGATCCCATCATCTCCCCCCCCGCCACTCAAGCACAGACTCCATCCTCAGTTTCTAGGTTTCACCATTTTTAGTTATACAATTAGAATTGGGTCAGAAAAGGTCTACTAGAAAAAATAAATTGTAAAACCAGTGTACTTATCTCTTTACATTCATGGAGGTTAGGGGTGCAAGATCCAC
Source organism: Iguana delicatissima (assembly GCA_948472985.1). Classification (NCBI taxonomy): domain Eukaryota; kingdom Metazoa; phylum Chordata; class Lepidosauria; order Squamata; family Iguanidae; genus Iguana; species Iguana delicatissima. The sequence goes on from CAOKZL010000428.1 coordinate 581,047, forward strand.
ATGAAAGTGGAAAAACTTCAAATATTTATAGGACCCCCAAATCATGTATAGCACAGATACAATGCATTTGAACCTGCAGTGGGAAGTACGTTCTGCCTTTAAGGTGGCAGGGTTCCTTTGCAAGGTACAAACAAGCAGCTGGTGGGGCTTGCTGTCACCTCCACTGCTGCCATATACCATTTTAAATAGGGATTACAAGCCTCACCTTGTATTCACAGTCTCTCTCAGTCGTTTGAGGCTAAGCAAAGAGACTGCGAACTCGAGGTAAAACTTATAAGTCCCTAGTAAAAATGGCATAGGGCAGGAGCGGAGCTGGCGGCAAATGAGCATATCCGCAAAAGTTAAACCAGTGTATATGGAGGGCCGACTGTACATTTTTTCTGAATACCGTTATATCTAATTTTAGAGGTTCTTCACTTGTTATAGAAAGCCATCATAATCTTTTGGAGGAGCGTAATTCCCTAAAATCTATGTACCGCAAACTTGATTTACTTCCTGTGGTGATCTTGCTACACTGTCTTTCTTGACTGTGTTTCAGTTGTAAGGCAGTAACAAGCTTGCTGGAAAGGCCTGTGGAGTCACTGACTGAAAGCTCAGCTTTCAATATACTGTATTATACCTTCTTCATAATTACCCAATATCTGAGGCTGTGTGATAGCCTTTATTAGCAGCAATTCTCCAGTAGTCCCTGTCTTGTTTTAAAATATCCCCACGGGGTTATGTAGCTCAAGTGCTGTTCCTCTTGTGTTTCTGCCATGTAGTAGGCCCATAGCCACATCTGAGAAAAGAGTATTTAATGTGAGCTGTGAAGGATGAGGGCCTGAAAGAGTAGCCTTAGGCATCAATTACCATGCTTGCATATCATCAAACTGGCAAAGCTTCCTAGAACCTTGAAGCATTCTGGAGAGTTCAGCGGATGGACTTCCCACTTTGACTGTTGAAATACAGCCTTCGAGAATTAATCTGGCTGCTTAAATGGGGAAAAACCTACTCAGTGCTTATTTACTTAACATTGGTAGTGTAGCTCCCCTGGCTCTGAACAAAAAGAAAGTTTGCTTAAAGCTCTTCAGGTACATCTAACAGATGCTCCAGCAGGTATCGAAACTCAGGTTTTGTTAAATGAAGGAGATCTGCAGGTGAGAGAAGCATCTATCAAGGACATCTCTCTTTCTGTCTCTGTTTCAGTTCTGGTAGGGTCCCTCACAAAAGGGATGAGGGAGGATGCTTTTCATCCAGACCTAGAAGTCGAGAGGCCATGTCTCAAGAACAATATGGAGGTGGGAATTCTAGTTTTCTCTCTCTCCTTTTGTTTTCTCCTTCTCCTTTTGCCACTGCTCTGCATCTGTCACAAGAGTGAGAATCGTTGTCCGGCAGAGAGTCCAAATTAGCAAAGCAATGTGAGCAAGGAGTTAAGGCACAGTTTATTTCTGGAGCAGAAACAGGTCAACACCTTGTGGAAGTTCAAAGTGAAACAAAACATGTTTCTCAGCACCCCAACTTGTATACACTAAACAAGTAGGTTTCCTCATGTAAACTCTGAGAAAATGATTAACACTGCATTCAAAGCACATCTTCACTGTCTGGCATCTACCAACATTTCCAAACTGTCCCAATCTGTTTACTATTTTCAGATACCATGTGATAATTCAACAGGAACTTAGGTGTTTGCTTTCTTCAGAGAGTCTGTTGTCTTAAACAAGGAATAGAATTGGCAGTTGCAAATCAAGCAGGAAGTTGTATTGCATGCTAACCCGAGATCTTCAGATAGTGGATGGCATATGAATATTTTAGTAAGAAGGAAAGAATATTTTATTCTGCAGTGCAAAAGGCTTGAAAAATTAAGCTTTAAAATGAATCATTCTAATGTTTGCAGCTATGTTAATCCATTAGAATAAAAGGTCAAGCCATTTAAAGAATAGTGCCTTTAGTAATGAAACAAATAAACAAACAAAGAAAACTGATAGACTCTCAGACTTGGTGCTATTTTTAAACAAGTGTTCAAAACATGAACAGTCTTTCAGAAACAGAGATCCTTTAACACTGAGTTCGAAATTAAAACAACTTTATTCATGAGTCATGAGATCAGGATGTTTGGCAAAAGGCTAAAAATACAGAGAAAGGGTTAACACAAAAACACTCAATGTTTCATTGTAGATGTCCATAGAACATTGCTTCCTTACACTTGTTTGGACGGTCTAGCAGGGGAGTGCAGCTATCGTATACCCTTGACTGAAGAACGGTACACTCCTTCTATCTGGGATGGTCGTCCTCTTCCACTGAGTTCGCAGCTTCGGGAGGGATGCACATGGAGCGGTGAAGGAGGAAGGGGACACCCGCCTAGCCCGCCAGATCAGCCGAGTCAACCCTGGTGATCAATGGGGTGACAGATGTCGCAGCCAGATCACCCTCACATCCATTCCCTACTCCTTTTCCCCATCTTGGAAGACCAAGAAATTTCCCATGCAGACAGCTGCAGAAACTGGCTGAGAGGCCTTGAGTAGATCTACTTTACACATTAATATCAGTTTGATATCACTTTAATTATCACAACTCCATTCTAAGGAAATCCTGGAATGCATTGTTTGGTGAGGCACTTAGAAGTCTCTGTTAGAAAGATTTACTCTGCTCCCCTAAATTTCAGCATTAGAGCTCCCTAGCAGAGAATGCAAATTTACTCACCAAACTACAGATCTCAGAATCTGTGGGATAGAGCCATAGCATTTAAGGTGGTATCAAACTATGATGACTGTGTACTATAGACACACTCTATTTCAGGGGTGGGCACTAATTTTCTCCCTCACTTCCCCCATCCCCCATGCATTGCACTTCCTGTTGACAGAGCCTTAACAGACATGTCTTTTGGCACCGTCCAATTACAATGTCAGTGCATACACAGTTGAAGAAGGTATTGCGTGTAGGAGTTCCAGGGTTTTTAAGAGTTTTGTTGTTGCTGCTGCTGCAAGGGTGTATTTTAGCTTAGCATTCATGGACCCCCCCCAAAAAAATTGCATCAAAGAATGAAAAAGTTTGGGTTCAGGGGATTTTGGGGGACTAGCAGGAATGAGGCGTGGAGGCCTTTCCTGGGGGCCTTTCTTCACTCCTGTTCTAGATGTTGTTGAGCAGTAACTCCCAGCATTCTTCCACTTTGTCTATGCTGGCCAGGGCTGCTGTGAACTGCAGACCAAGGCCCTTTTCGCACCTTACTTCTGTCCAGTGCAGTCGCATGGGGATCACGAGAGCAGCCTCTTCTGTGAAGCTCTCACGTCCCCGCTGCTTTGGCTCTGCAGGAGCTGCCTGTCAGCCAGCAGGCAGCATGAGGGCTCTACCTCTTCTTTCTGCAGCACAGCCGGGTATTTTCCCAGGCTGCTCTGGGGGAGGAAGCATGAGGGCTGCAGTTCTGGAGCTCAAGTGCGCCCGGGACCCTGGAGTGATGCACGATCGCACATCATTTTTGGCTAAAAGCTGAAAATGATATAGTGCGTGATCGGCGCCTGCATATCACAGAACAGATCCAATGCAAACAAGAATGCCCACCCTGGCAGCATCACATGATTGCGAGGACATCATCTGAAACTCTCTTTGCAATCACGCGATGCTCTGGAGGCCCTTGCTCATGAGAAATGCCATGCGAAAAGGGTCCAAGATTCAAAGGCTACACTTTGCCTTCCCCTAGATTTTACAATCAATTAATGACACATCATTTTGCCAAACTTCATGGCCCAGTGGCATCAAAAACCTGTTCCAGAGGGTACTTTTCTCATGGCATACCCACCAAACGTCCCAAATTTTCAGGAGCAGTCCCACTTAATTCTTTGTCATCTCACCTTTTCAGCAGCTTTTAAAATGTCCCAGTTTCTCTCTCCTCTTCCCATTTTCTCCTGTTATAGTTAGCTTGCTTCAGTTGCTGAAAACTGAGCTCAAAATGGAAAAATATGTTGCCCTAAATTTAACTCAGCTGAGGGGAGAGGAGAGGTGTGTGTGAGGTCTTTGTCCTTCCCAGAAGACTCATGGAAAAGTAAACTGTTGCAGTCTCTCCTACCTTGGATGCTCTTTCTCATTAATATCTTTAGCCTTCTTCACCACATTTTGATGTTGCTTGGCCACACTTGTCCCATTTTTCATCTGTGAAAATGTTGGGAGGTATGCTCAAGATGATCTCTGTGGGAGCTGGGGGTGAGGAAGTTGATTGAAAAGTGGCAGCAAAGGGTGTGATCATGGGGACAGGTAGGCTCTCCAGTTCTACTTCAGTTTCCTGTAAGTACTTGGTGATACTTGTTTTGTTCTTGTAAATAATAACAATATTAAGAAAGTAAGTACTGTAGTTGGATGTGGAAAGTAACTGTATGGAACTGTCTGCCTTCTTGCAATGGCTACCTTCTCTGTGAAAGCAGGATCCATCAGGTCATTGTCAATGCAGCCATACAAACTGAAGAGAGAGCAAAAGATAACAAATGTCATGGCACACAGCCAGTCAGTTCCTGCATGCATGCAGAAGCAATTGCTTTGCAAAAATCTGCTACAGCGCACTGAACTCCAGTGCCCAATTTGTGGAAACAAAAGTTGACATTCATTAGTCAAAAGCTGAGTCCTGTTGACAGTTCTATCTATCAGTTACTGAATGGCACATATACACTTAGAGAAATCACATTGATTCAGAGGGCCTACTCTAGTTGGGACTAAAGATTCAGGCCAGCTGTTGACATTTTTATTTTGATCTCTCTGGTTATAGTTATCAGTGCTGCTGATTCTTTCTGGCTGTTTTTTCTTTTTAATCATTTATTGTATTAAAATTGTCCCATGTATTTACAGCTGAGCCGAGCCATGGGTAACAGGGAAGTAGCTGTTGGCATCATTCAGTATTCTGTCTCAATCCTCCTCAACCTGTTGCCTGCCAGACAAGCAGGACTACAATTCCCACCATTCTGGGTCAGCATGGCCAATGAGAGTTGTAGATGTTTGCCCTGCAGTCTTGTGCACCCATGGATCTATGTTGTTTGCAGATTAATCCAGTGGGGTCTGTTTGATGCTGCTTACAGGATCATGACTAAGCTGTGCTGACGTTACCTGGGTGTAACTGTCTGCAGGAGTGGTGGCCTCATTGGATTGCTCTGACAAGCTGCATGTTGCATTCTAGCTGGGCAGACTAATTAAAAAACAAAGGGCAAGGTAATTTCACAGTGTAGGCACTGACAGATTGGTGCCTGCATGCAAAACACTGGAATGCAGCCACTACTCATCTGAGAAGAACAGTTGTCAATGTACTTCATGTTGCCTTTTAAGGTTCCTTTTGTGGATCAAAACATTCTCATTCAATGGTACAACACGCTGGAGCTTGCACATTTTGTTTTTATTGTTGCATATTTGAGAATTATAATCATATAACATTCTACTCCAAAATTATAATACCAGTATTCTGTTTTAGTAAGTGTACTCTTGTGCTATCTTCGATCACTTGGTGTAGAGCTTTCCAAACTTTTCATGTTGGTGACACACTTTTTAGACATGCATCATTTCGCGACACAGTAATTCAGTTTTACTAGCAAACCAGAGGTTAAACTAAACCCTTATAAGAGATACAGACACATTGTAATAACAAAATGCATGGGGCACAACATATCTCATGAAAATCTTTCATATATTTTTAAAAACAGATGATATATAAATAATGACATACAGTTCCAAGAATGTAGGCAACACACCTACACATATCAGGTGACACACTAACGTGTCGTGGCACACCGTTTGGAAAGCCCTGACTTAGCTGCTCTTCCTAATACAGTGGACCCTCCATATATGTGACCTCTGAATCTCCAAATTCCAGCATGGAGTGTCACATCCTTTACCTTAAAATGGCAGCAACATGAATGCATATGCACTGAAGTGTCTGTGTGCATGTTGCTGCAATTTAGTAATATGGGACACGAGCATTCCAGTTTGGAATGGAAGCCCCACAGATATGGAAGGTCTACTGTATTGCACATGATACAACCACAGTCATAGCCCATACTTTTAAAAGGAGCTGTCTCAGAGTGCCAAACTGAGGGGAATGAGTGCTCCCTGTAATTAACATGTTGAGATTTCTCAGAGGTATATTTAAACAATTGGATTTGCAATTTAACCCTATCTCTACTTTACAATAACTGGTCAAAAAAACAAAGCATGCTAAATGCAAAATATGTAGGTGAGAAAAATCACAAGCTATGAGAAACAGATGTGCTTCACCATTTTGAGGAGCACATCTATCTAAAAAACGATAAATGTATTGTACAGTGTTACCCAAAAAACTGTTTTCTGAGAGGAAAACTTAACCAAGCGCACGCTCAGTTAATGTTGGGAATGCTGTTTTGACATAAAATTGAGGATTGAAGATGGTGTTTTCTATTATGTAATACTGCTGGCCCAACCAGCTCAGTGTTATCTTCATTGTTAGAGGTTTTCAACTCTTTCAGTAAAGGTCTTTTTTCTTCCCTCAAGAGCCATTTGGTGATGTTGGCGATTGTACCTCGGGACCTACAGCATGAAAAAAGTTGGACTCTACCATCCTGGGGCTTCCTGCAGTAACATAGACTAGATTAATAAACCTGAGCATCAAGAATCTCTTAAACTCCTGCAATAGCCCACATGTAATTATTCAAAAGCAGGATATGTCCACTGTCTCCAACTGCTCCAGTCTCTGAGATCACGCTTGCTGGCTCAGTGGATACATGTGTCTTTGCAAAGAAATTTATAAGCAATTCAGAACTCAAGGAGGGGTGTTGTATGTCCAAAGTGTTTCCATGGGACTTTACTATGGCACCTCCCCTTGCTGTTACAGCTCCAGAAGCATGTTTCATCTGACTCTGTAGGCAATGCTTCCTGCCTTATAAGCATAAGTTTATTTGCTCTCTCTTTATTCAGTTTGTTATTCTCTATTTTGTTTGAATTCTTCCCTCTACCCTAGAATAATTCCTCTCTCTACCCCAAGCACCTTTTATGGAAGTTAAAAATATATATATAATCCAGGAAACAATATAATGGACCCTCCACATTTACTGGTTTCCCTTTTGTAGATTTCATTCTTCATGGATTTGATTAATATGTTCTCTCTGGGAATCTTGAGGTCCTCCAGCACAGTTCTGTAGAGTTAACCTAGAGATTCCTAGAGAGCCATTCTCTCAGTTAAAAAAAAAAAGTAGTGCCTGTGACAGTTGACTCTTGTTGGGGTTAGGGAAACAAGACCCCTGTGAAAGTGGAAAAATTGTGAATATATATTTTAAAAAAGCATCTACAATTTTTATTTATATTTGCACTTTTTCTACTTTCATGGGAGTCTTGCTCCCCTAACATTTGCAAAAGTGGAGGGTTGACTGTGTGTATCTATATCAGTGGCATAGCTTGGCACGAGCAGGGAAGGGGTGTGGGCAGGCATGGGGGGCGATGGTGCGCGTGGGCAGAGTGATGGCATGCAGGGTTGGGGCAACTGCATGCAGGGGAGGGGCGACAATGCGCAGGGGGGCATGCAAGGAGTGGTGGTGTCCCCAAAAATGTGCTGCCCAGAGTGCATTGCCCCTCTCTGCTCCCTTGCCCTATGCCACTGATCTATATCTAGAGAGAGAGAGAGAGAGCAAGAACATTATTGTTGTATAGAGGGTTGAGTGTTGGACTGTGACAAGGGTTTGAATCTCCACTCAGCTATGGAAACTCTCTGGGTTACCATGAGCAAGTCTCATACTCTCAGCCTCTGAATAAATCTTGTGAAGAAAACCCCATGTTTGGTGTACCTTAGGGTTACTATATGTTGGAAACTATGTGAAGGCACACACCAGCACCAACAAAAAGTATATAAGAAAGTGATAGATTAAAACTCAGAAAAACAGAAGCATTACAATAAAAATCATGTCCAATCGTTTTGAGTAGCCAAGGGCACTGGCCATTGAAAGCTGGTGTTCTTAGGAAACTGACCATAACAGCACTCTTTTAAAGAAGTTTAAGTACTTACAGTAGGATGTCCAATCTCTCAACGGTTATATTTACTATAGGGAAAAAAAAACCCTGCAGTCTGCAGTAGAATCCTATAAACTACTGTGAGCCCTCAGTCTTTGCTAGGGTTTGGTTCCAGGATCCTCCATGGATGCTTAAGTTCCATTACATTTATTACATACATGTAATAAAATGGTGTCCCTGATATAAAATGGCAAAATCAAAGTTTGCTTATTGGATTTTTGGGGGGCTGGGTGGGGCAGAGGAATATTTTCAAGCCATGGTTGGTTGAATACATGGAAACAGAGTCTGTGGATACGGAGGGCTGACTGTATGTATTTTCCTATGAACAATCTGTTAAGTCCAATACTGCTCTCTCCCATGTATGTGTGCACAGAATTTAGGGCCTCAGACCCATTCAGCAACACTTAGGGCTCAGGACTGAAAAGAACCATTATTCTTTTATAGTCATGTATATTAATAACGCACACACAATTGCCTTGGCATGCCCTGGAGGCTAAAAAACATAACTCCCTCTCCCCCAACCAGCAGTTTACTACCTAAGGATTCCAGGAAGGAAGCTAAAGTATGACTTGTATGCCTACATTCTGCAACCTGTTTAAACAACATCCCCAGCATCTTGCCAAAGGGCAACAGAGAGACTGAGGAGGACTGTCCTTGGTACAATGAAGAAGCTGGTACATAGGAAGGAATGATTCACACACATTCCAAGACAACATGGGAGTGGAATCTAGAAAGTGATTTTCTAGAACCGAAAAGGAAAAGGGCATAAAGGAATATATTACTGTTTAATGTTGCACTGGCCCCCTGATGTTTATCTTTTGTCATTTAATGGATTAGTTTAAAAGCGTTTTACTCTTTACAAGTTGAGTATCCCTTATCCAAAAATCCCAAATCCCAAATGTTTCAAAATCCAAAGTAGAAACCAGTCTTCTTCCTATAGGGAACATGAGAGGATTTTGGAGGCTCACTTGTGACTACTCACACTACTTACAAAGTCTGTTTGTCAGTTTGATGCCATTTTTCCCTCTCAGCTTGCTCTGTGAGCAGCATGAGTGCACATGGTCTAAAACAAGCTGAGAGGGGGAAAAGCCACAAAGCCAACTGAGAGACTTTGCAAGCAGCAGACATGTGCCTGGTCCCAAACAAGCCTCCGTAATACCCTTATGTTCCCTACAGAAAGAAGGCAAGAGGAGAAGAACTGATGAAAGAATGAAGCCCGCATCTAAAGAACAGGATATAATCTCATTATGCTTATGCAAATATTCAAAAATCTGACAAGAATCCAAAATACCTTTGGTTCTAAGCATTTAGGGACAAGTGACCTGTATTGCTTAACTGGATTTTAATAACAACATTTTATATGTTTTCTGCTTTGGTCAGACCCCACCTGAAATATTGTGTTCAGTTCAGGGCATCACAGTTCAGGAAAGATATTAACAAGCTGGAAGGTGTCCAGAGGAAGGCAACGAAAGTGATAGAAGGCCTGGAAACCATGCCATATGAGGAGAGGCTTAGGCAGCTGGGTATGTTTAGCCTGGAGAAGAGAAGGCTAAGATGGGACATGATAGCTATGATTAAATATCTGAAGGGATGTCATATGGAGGATGGATCAAGCCTGTTTTCTGCTGTTCCAGAGACTAGGACGTGGGGCAATGGCTTCCAATTTCAGGGAAAGCGATTCTATCTAAACATTGCGAAGAATTTCCTCATGGTAAGAGCTGTTTTTTGTTTTGTGTTTTGAAAGTGGAATGTGCTGCTGCAGGGTGTGGTGGAGTCTCCTTCTTTGGAGGTTTTTAAACAGGAGCTGGATGGCCATCTGTCAGGAATGCTTTGATGGTGTATTTCTGCATGGCAGGGGCTTGAACTCAATGGTCCTTATAGTTTCTTCCAGCTGTATGATTCTATGATTCACATTTCTTTTTGTAACTGCTTTCAACTGTATTTGTTTTAACTTTTGTAAGCTGCCATGGTCCTAATATTCGGGAAAAGGTGCAAAATAGATAGATAGATAGATAGATAGATAGATAGATAGATAGATAGATAGATAGATAGATAGAAATAAATGATGAATAATACTATTATGCAACAACAACAACAATACATTTAAAGGACTGTAACATATAGTAATCATAGGCCATTTCCACACTACACTGTTATAGCGCTATTATTCCATTTTCAACATCCTGTGGAATTCTCTTCTAAGTACATTCTGTGCTTGTAAGAATTAAATTATACTTGAAGATGACTGAATTATAATAAATGGGAGAAATAATTTGTCCACTGACTAATGTGGCCTTCTTCTGTTTCCCTTCAAGCTTGGTAGATATACACGTTTTTGCATTTTCTTTTAAGAGTATTATTTGTGTGATCCTGTATCTTTTAACAGATTTTGCTTCCAAAGTTGGGGGTGGGGAAGATTTGATAGGTGACCTTAAGGGAGCCTTTGCATTCTTACTTATCTCCTTTCCCTTTTTCTTGATGCATTAATTTATCTTGTATTTACTCCAGTTTGTAATACTTCATTTATTGTTCTGCCATTCCTTTCATGGTAGTCAGATTGTTTCCAGCTTTTGCTGGATGTTGTTGCTGTTATTTTAATGCAATGCACTCTGTGGTCTCATTGTTTTGTGAAAAGCGTGCTTGCAAGTAGGCAAAATTAATAGCGACCTGCCTGCTGACGCTGAGCCTCTCTCCAACTTAAAACAGTTCTGAGGTCCCTTAATGCATGATTCCCACCTCTGCCTTAAATCATTCCTTGGTCTTTTCCACAATGCTTTGTTCTTTCAGTTCCTAATTGTAGCAAATGTTGATAATCATCTAATCGACTAGATCTGTTTTGCTGTTGCTGGTTTGGTGGTGTGTTCATAGAATCATAGAGCTGGGGGGACTACAAGGACCATCTAATCAACCCCCCTACCATATAGGAATATACAACTAGAGCACTCCTGAAAGATGGTCCTCCAGTCGCTGTTAAAAGATTTCTAAAATACAAGATTCCACTGCATTCCAAGGTAAGCTGTTCCACCATCATGCTCTTCCATCAGAAAGTGTTTCTAAATATTTAGGTGGAATCTCTTTTCATTTAATTTGAATCCATTGGTTCATGTTCTATTCTCCAGAGAAGCAGAAAAACAAACTTGCTCCATCTTCTACATGGCTTCCCTTCAAGTATTTAAATATGGTTACTATATCCCTTCTCAGGGCCTTTCCAGACTACAACTATTAGAGTGCTATTATTCTACTTTCAACATCCTATGGAATCCTGGGGTTTGCAGTTTAGGGAGGGGCATTCAGAATTCTCAGCCAGAGAGCTCTTTGGCCTTAGTAAACTGCAAACCCCAGGATTCTATGGGATGTTAAAAGCAGAATAATAGCACTATAACAGTGTAGGGCAGAAAGGCTCTTAGTCTCCTCTTCTTCAGGCTAAACATACCCAGTAGCCTAAGTCATTCCTCCCAGGTCTTCGTTTCCAAACCTTTTACCAGTTTGGTTGCCCTCCTCTGAACGTGTTCCAGCTTGTCAATGCTCTTCTTGATCTGTGGGGCCCGGAATAGTATTTCAGGTGAAGGCTGATTAAAGCAGAAAAGAGCGGTACTGTTATTTCCTTCGATCTGGACACTATGCTTCTGTAGATGAGTATGATGTTTGTGTGTACATCTATATGTGTCTGCGTGCTTTTGTTTTCCTGTGTTTTTTGCAGTTGAAACAACACTTGAAAATGACAAGAAGAAGAGGAATCTATGTGGAACACTATCCTTTAATGCAGTACAAGAAGTGTTTTCCATTCTCTGCTCTACCTGCCTGCAGCTCTTCCCAGCCTCCCACTAATTAGGCCTCATGCTTATTCTTCCATGACCTTAATAGCTCTCTTCAATATTTAAAGTCAGCAGACCTGTGCCAATACCGATATTTCAATAGAAAGGCAGCTTTATTGCCACTAGGCAAGTGTCAGGAAGAAAATAAAATAATAATTCACTTTAAAAAAAAGTGCATTGAAAATATTGGCTTTTATTAGCACCTGAGAACTTAGTCTTAAGCTATACTTATGAATTGTATGGTTGCATATAGATTTAGTAAAAAGTGGTAGTACCAACTAGGGTTGTTGTTTGCAACAGGACAAAAAAGAAATCCTTTTGTATGACCTGATACATTTAGATGTGGAGGTGCTGGCACGCAGGAGGGACTTGTTGTTTCCTGAGTGCAGTACTTTTGTGCTTCTATCATGCCAGCACACACTCAGAAATAATTGTTCCGTGTTACACATGCTGTTTCCTCCTCTTTTGCTTTGTTCTCTTGATATGCAGTAGGCGTTTAAATGCTACTACTAGGTGTCTGTCATGTTGCAAAGTGGTTTTCAAAATGTATTTCAGGTCAGAGTAATCCTTTTTACCTTGGATCTTATTTTCTTACTAATGCCACCGGTAGAAGAATGCACCAGCAAAAAGTGTACAAAGACAAGGGAAATTTGAAATCATTCCAGCACTTTTCCTGTAAACAGGATGAAAGACAAGATAATAGTCATAGGTTCCCTTTAATTAAAAAAAAATGACATGATTGGGTGTTTTAAAAAGACTTTGTTCAGTGCACAAAGAGAGTGAGGCAAACAGAGTGTGGAGAGGTATTATCTCTGTGTATGGATAATGGTCTAATCATTGGTTCAGGCACTACCCTCTTGTAACAAACTTGTTATGCTTTCCATATGATATCTGTAACTGGACGATAAACAAAGGGAGCTCCCACCCAAGTCACAGGACCCTATAGGTGAGAGTCTAGATTCCAGGTTTGCCTCAAGGGTAGTCTCCTTCCTCACTCCCTGGGTCATGTTACCATAAAGAGGAAGTTTCAAAGCCCTTTCCTACATCAAAAGGGAACCAAAGGCATCCACCAAAGACTTATATTCTCTCCCTGCTACTGGCCATGGACAAGGGTCAAGTGTCTGCTTAGTCCTTTTCTCCCAGCAGGCCAGCATAGCTCTCACCCCTTGTTGTAACTCCTCAAGGTACAACATGTTACCTTCTTACAACAGATAAATGCAATCAGCCTGGTAGAGCTCTGGCCACTGGAAAACAATATGGAATGTGGAAGCAAGTGGCCCAACCCTTACCCAGACTTCGCTATTTACCCTCCTTCAGACAAGGTCAATATGTCAGCAGGCACCCTCACACCACCACTCTTGGTGGGGCAAAATAGAGAAAACAAGTGAAACTCCAGGCCAACGACTGTATAAGCTGAAAATCACTTAAAACTTGTAAAATCAGGGCCTTACCTTTCAGGAAGCCCCAGTCATTCCCACCAAGATGAATGGCAAAAACATGAGAGGTAGGCCCAGTGCACTTCTCAAACAGAAGAGGTAACAAACTGTTCCACTGGAGGCCTTTTTTCCCAAACCACCGGACAGTGGCAACATCATTCAACCCCAGCTGAGTCCCAAAATTGCAACTTCTGGCCTGGTGCACTCACCAATAAGACATACTATGGCAACAGATCAGGATGCACCATCTTGCCTCAGAACTAACAGAAAAAAACATAAAGTTAGTATGTCATAATGCCTTCAAAACTTTTTTGAAAAGGATGCACAGACCTCTTTGCAGCAGATGACCTCAGGGCCCAAAGTGCTGGATAGACTGTGTACCAGCTGAAGCTCTGCAGGGCTTTTGAGATGATATTCCAAAACTGATACCTAGTAAGGGGTGAAAAGTCAACATGTCAAAACAGAAACCCAGTTCTAGCCCCCAACACACACATAACACTGCATCTTGTTGAATTTTATTTTGTTTTGGTCCAGTTCTCCAGTCTATGAAGATCAGCTTGAATCCCAACTTTGTCTTCTAAGGTATTAGCTACCCCTCCCAGCTTTGTATCACTTGCAATTTTGATAAAGTTTATCTCTGCACCTTCATTTAGCTCATTTAAAAGAAGATGCAAAACCCCAGCCTCCAAAATACACTGTGTGAGAACCCATTTGTCACTTTTCCTAGGGGTGATGAGGAACCTGTTGTGAAGATTATTAGTCAAAAGCAAAGAGTTGCGTTGCCTAGTCCATATTTTCTCACCTTGTCCACTGGAATATCACGAATGACCTTACAGAAAGCTTTGCTGAAATCAAGATACAGTTATATCCAAATCATTTCCCTGATTGATCAGACTTTTAACACTATCAGAAAGAGAGGGAGAGGGAGAGAGAGAAGATTGGTCTGACATGAACTCAAGTTGTTCTTAGCAATCATTGGATTCTTTTCAATGTGCTCTCACACCCACGGTTTAATGATCTATTCTGAAAGCTTTCCTGTTGTCAAGATCAAACTGACCAGTTGGCATTTGCCAGGTCCACCCTCCTATTGTTTTTTTTCCCTAGAAGATGAAGACATCGAGTTTCCATTCTTGTAAGACCTCACATATTCTCTAAGAAATCTTAGTGGTTAGATACAGATGCCAGCTTTCCCTAAGGCAGCAACATCTATGTTACCTAGAGTAACTGGGTTGCATCCACCATCCCTACATATTCCCTAGTTTAGGGACCATGGAAGTCCCCCAGCCCCACTTACTGAGCAGCAGCTTCTGTGACTGACAGGGGTCTGTTGCCCTGTTGATTGGGAAGCAGCTGACTGATGTTTCCTGCCCATGTGAGTAATTCCTCGTGCAAGGAGATTGCAGCAGGAGCCATGCTTCTGCCAGTTACGACAGAGATAAATCCTGGGCGGAAACATTGGTCAGCTGCTTCCCAATTGACAGGGGAACAGACCTCCATTGATTGCACAGGCAGCTGCCAGGTAAGTGAGGATGGGGGGCAGGGACACTATGTAGCTACAGGGGTTCTGTGTTCAAAACTGCCTTAATGAATTTCAGTCAGCAGTTACATCTGCAAGTTCTTTCGGTACCCTTAGATAGCATTCATCTGTTTTTAAAAGAAAACTTGTGAATCCATTTAAAGTACCTAAATACTTCCAGCATGGTTTAGAGACAGCATGGTGTAGTTCTTTCATTGTTGAACTAGGACTCTGGTAGACCAGGGTTCAAATCTTCACTCAGCCACGGAAGCCCACCTTGGACAAATTACATTCTGTCTGCCTTAGAGGAAAGCAGTGGCAAATCTCTGAATAAATCTTTCCAAGAAAATCTTTAGGTAGGCTAGTTGAAGTCAACTTGAAAGCGCATAACACACAACATAGGTCTTCCTATTACCAAGCTATCTTAGGATGTAGCCTTCTCCCTCCATTATCTATTTTCACCAGGGAGAGACAAAGTATGAGTTCAGCTGTTACACCTTCTCTCTGTCACCCTTAGTATTTTAATACCTGCTTCTTGCAGTGAGCCTACCGTTTCAAAAGCTATATGATCTGCGTATCTTAAAAGTTTAGTTGCTTCTGACAAAGAGGCAAATATATGCACAGCCTTATGGTTGAGATAAATTTGTTTTAGCTTGAAAAGTGCATTTTGGAACAGAGTATAACATGAATTACACACTACATTACATGTATAACATTCCCTCCTCCAATTATTTTTCTCAGCAATTTTCAAAATTCTACCTTTACAGCAAGTTTCACATTAACCAGCTGGACAAACACATGTGACACTTGTTTGTGCACAGTCTGCAAAAATTACATAAAAATAGATATACCAGTCTGAGTTTTTTTCTTCCCTAAGCCTAACTCTCTTTCCCATCTGCTGTAAATGTAAAGTTTTTAAAACTGCAAGATTATCATGAGGAAAGGAGCTGTTACCTTTTTAAAAAAGTCGCTGTGAACACACCACCACCAAGAGCTGATGGTAGGTGGAGGGGGAAATGAAGGAGGCACTATTATGGTCAGCAAATGGAAAAAACAAAATGGAGATAAGCAGATATATCCATTCTTGTGCCTCAGCAAAACCTGGGTCCTATGATTTCCTCAAGATCTGAATCCTGGCAGGATTCTAACAGGACACATAGATCAGGCAAAGGCAAAGTTTTATTACAAGCACATGGTACCCTCCCTTGCACAGAGTGAAGTCTATGCCAGGAGAGGGGCAAATAGACATTGAAACTCATAAGTATATTAGAGGATGTGAAGGAAGCACAAACTGCTATTTCCAGCATCAAGTAGGGGATGGAGGTGGCACAGGAAAGAGCTGGGATAAAGTTGAAGGACCTTCACAGCTAAGACCCAACTTTGCTTCCAATTTGCCTTCCTAGGGTGAGGAATGCAAAATGAAGTCCATTCAGCTGGAATCTGCGGGATTCTGATCTGCTGGCTGAGTGCACTTAGCTTCATTTGCCCTTCATTTTCCCTCCTTGGGAAAGGTAAGGGAAGAGTATAGGCAGATCCCAAGGCAAAGCACCAGCTGGAAGCTCCTGATACCACTTTGCCCAAGGAACCAGTGATGCCGGGAAATGTGGCCATGTCCCCTTACATCAGCAGACCCAAGGAGAAGAGGGGAGTGGGATGGAGAATCTGCCTTCACTGAAGCTAATTCCCTGCTCCTGATTTAATCCAGTCATCAAAGCTAACAACACTGGTAAGCAGAAGCAGATCTACACAACTAGTAAATGTCTTGCCCATCCTTTATAAACTAACACTCTGGAGGCCTCTGGATACCATTTTACAGGGCCACTTAATTAGCCCAAGGCAAACTGCTGAATCTCTGAACAAACAGCAGAACTTGGAGATCATTTTATCCTCTTATTTTATGGCTCTCTTGGAAGGAGTGAATTCTTTTAACAAGTTGCCATTGATCTTTGCATTAACTTCTGGGTGGGTAGGAATATGCATGTGTGTCTGGGGATGACAGGAGTTGTAGTCCAACACATTTGAAGTGCATCAGGTTATGGACGATGAATTGGCTTGCTGAATGGGATAAAACTGAACTTAAGCAGGATGAAAATCCAACAGTCTCAAAGAGATGCATAGATGGATACACAGAGTGGTGCTGGGGAAGCTGATGACAATAGTGATGATGATCTTGGTGGTAGTCATGGAGACAAGAGTCTGTAAAGTTGCCTAGATTGGATGCATCCAGGCATAGATTTCCAGAGCTGCCTGTACTGAAACAGGTTATGACAAGGTGCCACTTGCACAATTATGTCAATGGCTTCTTAAATAGCAAGTGGATGGGCCAAGACTGGACATGGATGAGGGGCACAAGGAGTTTTGTCTCTCACTGTGATCCTAACTTGGGTCATGCTCCTTCTACAATAGCTGCATTGGAGGAAAAACTCCTATTGGCATGAATTGGTTCCAATGCATGTAGGGAGGACCATTCTGGAGGGCCCTAACAAGATCTGGAACAGGATTAGGCTTTCTGTGCCTAATGTATATTGAAGGGGGAGGGGTTGTTTTATCTAGTTTGGTTCTAAAACTAGAAAGAAGACCCAAGTCCACAGTGGTGATACTGGGCTTTTGAGTGGTAGACAGAGGAGGTCTTGAAATGAGTGTAACTGGGGTGTGTGTGTGTAAAAATGAGAGTAATACCCCCCAAAATAAGAATTCTACCCCCAGTGAAATTTTTCTTCAGTCCCCAGATTTCTAGCATTGCAGTAATTTCAGTTGAGCATTGAAAAATACAGTTTAGGCATCCAAAGGGAAGGGGCAGGGAACATTACAAAGGAATGGGGACACAACAAATAGAAGAGTTCTAAATGTGAATGATTTTTCAGTGGCTCACTCCCTGCAATACTAGAAATTTGGGGACTGAAGGGAAATTTAAATGGGGTGCAGATTTGTAGGGCCAGTGCTCTCATTTTGCTCACCCCCTAAAACTACAATCCTAAGAAAAGAATAGGCTTGCTCTAGAGGGCTCAGTTTTATAATCTGCAGTGTCTAACACTTCCTTCATGCCCCTGACATACCCCCCCCCCAAAAAAATCAGGGAATAAACTACGCTATTCCTAGAACTGGCATACTTCTATTCCTTCTCACTGGAAGCAATGGGAGAGAAAAGGTGGTGGAGGTGGAGAGAGAACAAATCCAACCATAAAAGAAACAAGCGAGGCAAATTGTCCACCCCTTCTACCCTCCAGAGACAAGCATGGCAGGGCTTTCTCCTTGGCAAGGTTTTCACCATAGATTCTCCTCTTTCCCTTAACCCTGTCACATACTGTCCAATGTGTCACAGATGAAAACTGAGAAATGTGTGTCCAAACAATATCAGACTGTATTCAAGATGGGAAAAGTTGTTAAGGAACAAGAACGCAAAAGCTAGGAGAGGCTTTAGCAGTTTGTTTTTGCCTGAGTCTACAGGGAAGGGGAGGATTCTGCCTTCTCCTCTCCTCTGCCCCTGCTGAGTTAACTGAATGCAAGTTATATTTCCAGTTTGGACTCAGTTTGGAGCAATTGAAATACACTGAAGACAAAAGGGGGAAGTGGGAGGAGGAGAAAGAGACTGGAACATTTTAGAAGCAGCTGAAGAAGTAGAATGACAGAGAACTGTCTCTTCCAAATTTGTATGAGGTTAGGGGATTGTTCTGAAATTTCATTAGAGGCATGGCATAGTTTTTATTCAGTTATCCCTCTTTTAAAAAAACCCATAAGAACAGAGATTTCTCTTGTCTCTAGGAAAGCTGCTAAATGGGTGCAGGCGAAATGCAGCATAGTGGGCTTGTTAGAAGGAAAACATGCTAGAAGTATTATGCAATTTATAATTGGGGAGAGAAAGACAGATAAATACATCTGAAAGCTGGTGAGTCATGAGGTACGCTATACAGTCCCTAGACAATCATACTCTATCAGTAAAAAGAAAGCAGTCTAAAATTAAGATAAAGATGAATAATTGAATTAGTTTGGTGGCATGCATATGATGCACGAAGAGCCCTCTGACATGTGCACAAACAGAAACCTGCGGTGCGGTGTTTTGACAGCAACTATCACTCAACATAAGATGATCTCATTAAGCACATATTTTCTGTACTTTGTTGGCATATTTACTATTTAAAAATGTTTGAGAAGCGCTTTTCATTTTAGTACTTTTTGTGCTGTACCATATGGGAGGAAAACTGTGCCATCTCCAGTTCATTCCTTTGTATATTTGTATAATTAAAAAGCAATGCCGGCCTGGTGGAGATGCTTATTCTACAGGGAGTGAAGGTTGTTATATAAGAAAAGAGCCCTCCTTGCAAAGAAAATCTAAGATGACCTTTTCCAAATGGATACCTTCCCAATATGTCAGATTACATACAATTCCTGTCATACTCAGCCAGTTCATTGTAGGTTAGTGGTCTTTTTGTGTCAGTGGACGCATTTTTGGAAGTTGGAAAGAGTGTTGTGGGTAATCTTATGAAATACCATGAGGTGTTGGATAAAATCATCCATTTTTCAGAAGGCAAATGTGGGAGTCTAAGAGGAAACAATCTTAAATGAAGAACCAAAACACAGGGCAGAAGTGAATCTGAGCCGCAGACTTCTAATCATACAATTCAACCCACAAAACACAACAAAATATCCTGTTCACCAAAGGCAAACTGATAGTGCTGAGAGAAACACACAATGTACTGCTCCTTCCTGGGCAAACTTGCACTATCATCAGAGGATGGCTGAAGCAATGGGGGTGCTTCAGATAAACACACATTAAAGGGCCTGAAAACTTGAAGCTATTCTCCAATGAGGAAAGCTTTAATTTTACACACAGTGGTAGCCCAAGTTCTCCCACCAATGTGCTCCCTCACATCACTCCATCATCATCATCATCATCATCACCACTACCACCACCACCACCACCATCATCGTTGTCATATCTGCCGTAACCATCCCTTCTTTCTTTCTCAGTTGTCTCTCACCTTAATTTACCATATTCTTCTTGTTCTTCTCCCAGGCCCAAATGAGTATGTGGGTCACTCTTTGAGATGGACCATACTGCTGGCACTCTGTCTATCCATTATTGAAGAGGGAGGGTACTACAGTACTCATGTTGTGCTTATGGGCTTCCTGTGGTCATTTGATTGGTCCTTGTGGAAAAAGAATGCTGGACTTTGGTCTGACACAGCATGGTTCTTCTCTAATAATGAGATGACTCAGTGTGATGCAGCGGTTAAGTGTTGGGCGAGGACTCTTGAAGACCAGAGACTGAATCTCCATTCAGCTGTGGAAATGCACTGGGTGCCCTTAGCAAATATTAACCTCAGAGGAAGGCCATTGAATTGTAAACCTCTTTTGGATAAATCTTGCCAAGAAATCCATATGATAAGATTGCCATAAATTGGATTCAGCTTGAAGGTACATAACAACAAGAACAACTGGTAATAAGATCCCTCAAGAGTCTTAGCCAGGACCCATAAGAGGTAAACAACCTGTTGGCCTTGCTCCTTGTGCAAGTTGGTTGAGTGAGTGGTCACCAGTCATATCAGTCAAACTTGCTTTGATTTACAGATCCATTTTAAACGTGTTCAGATCCGTTTATGCATAGAAACTTACTTGGTGCTCTTGTGGAATTACTTTGATCAAGAGATGGGTGAGAGAGTAAAACTCTACTGATTCTCTTAGACATCTCAAGTGCTTTCAGTACCATGAAGCAGGACATGTTGCTGCACAGGCTATGTGGGATCATCACTGGAGGTACCATGTTGCAGGAGATCTGCTCCTACTTCAACTGCCAATTCTAGAAGATGGTGTTGCTCTGCCTCTTGCTGTGGAGTCCTTCCGGGCTCTGCAAATCCCCTATCTAAATAAACAGGAGAAAGTATTTCATTTATTTAATTTCATATCCTGCCTATATCTAACGATCTCAGTGCAGTATACAATAAAATCAATTTTGGCAGCTAAACAGCTTGAAACAGTAATTTAAATAGGCTAATACAGAATACTGTCCCATAATAATAAGTGTTACCAACGCAAGGGCTTAATCTAATCAGTTCGCAATGTAATGTGTCATGCTGCTGGAGCTACATTTACTGGCTTAATCCAAACACACAATAAATCTGAAATCACATTTACAAGAAACTTGCCTCAGTTGAACATTTGGGGTTAGCTGTTTGCTGATAACAAGGGTGACTTTAATATAGATAAAATACATATTATATCAGTAGAGCCCTGATGTATGTAAATAAGGGAAACAGATCCTCATCTACACAGCCAATGTGTTGTACTAAGGACAAACTAGATAGGAAGCCAGAGAGGAAGAGGAATGAATGGAATTGAAGTGAAGAAGTAAGAAGGTGGGTAGGTAGGTCCTAAGATATGTTAAATTATGTTATATATTACATATATCATGTGTATTATAACATTATAGCATCACTACGATTATATTTATCATATTTAAGCTTCAGTTTTAGAGATCTTCCTATCTATATGAAGATTGTTTGGTACAGGCATGCATGTATGTATTGTCTTTCAAGAATTTTATGTTTCATGTTTTAATAAAAAGATAGATAGATAGATAGATAGATAGATAGATAGATAGATAGATAAGATACATATTAAAAAGCTTATGCATGAAATTGTATCACCAGGCAGACACTGAATCATAAGAAACTGGCTGAAGAGATTTTGGGAGAAATTCTGAAAAGTTTGGGGTTAAGACTCTGAATGCAGGTGTGTCATTGCACTATGTCCTAATTGCTCATCATAAAGATCTACCTACATGAACATACAAGAAAACTGAGTTTTGACTGATCCTCGGTATCACTTCTTTTGACTTCCAAGCAAAGGACTCTGTTAGGGTTCGAACTTCACTGGTAACCAATTGTTTGTATTACCGCAATGCACTGCCTGTGCAATTGACAACCATTTTGCTTCCCAATCTCATTGTGATCTTTTCCGAGCCTGGAAAAGCCTGGACTATAACTTTCAGAATACTTAACAAATTTTCCAGAGTCTAGAATCTGGGACATCTGGATCTTTGCCTTTGCTCCTGGGTCCTCACTGGGGAATGAAGTTAAAAGTTGCAGTCAGGCCTATTCATTATAAGGACAATGAGGGAAAACCTGTTGTTTCTTTTCCACTTTTTCCCCCGGAAAAACCTTCATCTTAATTGTGTTGTCATGATATTTAAGCAACTGATTTCCAGAGAAAATGTGACCTGTCTTGATGTTAAATATGAGGTCCATGTTTCACACAACTAGAGTGAAGACTTAGTGGAGTACATATTTACAGTGACCTTCAAAATACCTCCCAGTGCTTCAGGGCTGTGCATTCAACAGGTTTACTGACACTGGCTGAGGGAGTTTTGGATTTGCTCCCTACTCCCTGAAGTAAACTACCCAGCTACAAGCTTCTGTTAAACCATATTCATCAGCTCAGCTGTCTCATACATACACATGTAGCAATATATCATTGCATTTTATATCTCCAAAGAATATTAGTCTACCATATGCAGTACATAATGTGTTGAACAGTATAAAGTGCATTGTAGACATATTAGTCTGTGCATTTATTTTATAAGCAAATAAAATTGACTAATATGTTCATTTATGTTTAATAGCATGTCCATATTTTGGAATGAATAGTGCAGAAAAGAGTAACCAAAGATGCAGAAGAAAATGGTAAATGCAGTGTGTATATGAAAATAGCAGATTATGCCAAAGTTACTGACTTTTTGTTTTAGAAATATTAAAGTGCTTTCCAGGGAATAGAAATGACACTTGTAGCAATAGCAATAGCATTTATTTCTATACCGCCTATCAACTAGTGTTATCTAAGCGGTTTACAATGTATTTTTAGCTAATTGCCCCCAACAAGCTGGGTACTCATTTTACCGACCTGCGAAAGGATGGAAGGCTGAGTCAATCTTGGAGCCTGGCAGGATCAAACTCACAACCTTGTGGTTGCAGTACTGGCATTTAACCACTGTGCCACCAGGGGTCCTTGTATAACCCATTAGGATTTCAGCAGAACATTCTACCTGGCATAGATTCATAAATTTGAGAATGTTACAGAGTTTCCGGATTAAATTTGAGAAGATCATAATAACACAACCCTATTAAAATAGGCAAGGAGCCAATTCATTGACAGATAACAAAAAGTGAAATTTTGAAATGAAGAAAATTACTATTGAAGAAATCTGTTGATGGCACCAAGTTCAGAGACTTCATCTGTGTAGATAATAACAGCAAAATTGTACAGGATCACCTGTAAAATCATGGGGAGGTCTAACAGCAATGTGATAAAGTGTAATTGTAAAGCATGGGATGGCACAGCTCAGTTGGGACCATTTCTCTGTCAAGCCCTTTAAATAAGAAAAGGTTAAATTCGTCTATTATAAACAGTTTAATTAATCTATGAAAATACTAAGTTGATGGCAATTTCTGAAAAGACTGATAAACCAATCGCTTGTCTCTCAAGGTTATAGTCCAACTTGACCTTGATTTGTTTATCAAGAAAAGCCACAGAAAGAATATTCAAATAACCACAGCCAAAGTAATCAACTCCTCAATAAGGGAAATACATTGCTATATAAAGATGATCAAATATGCTGTAAATGTGTAGGTTCTGTTCCAATCTAATTTACGTGAAAGAGTAAGCAGATTGAAAAGATCAGTGGGGCCATGTGCATAGGCCCTCTCCTCAGGTCAGGTTGGTCTTTTGCCCCCTTCCCTGAAATGCCATGCTCAATATACTATTTGATGTGGGAGGCTTTCCATACTCATGGAGTCTCCCTGCTCCAGAAGCAGTGATAAGAGAAGATAACATTAACTTGAATCCATTAAATTATAAGTTAAATTGGAGATTTGCCAGTGAAAAGGGACATTTAAAGTTACTTTCAATTTTAAAGTGATTGAATTAAATTGGAATTTTAATATTAACATATCTCAAGAATGTAGTTATTAATCAAGTTGTTATATTATTAACATTATTTATATCCCAACTTACCCTCCAACACAGAACTCAAGATGGCTATAAATCAAAGTATTTATTAATTAATAAGCCACAGCACTAAAAACACAATATATCATTACACTATTGGTTCTTTACCCCAAGCAAATTTTTTCTTGGATTTTTGCTGCTGTTCAATTGTTTTTAATAAACTTCCTCAGAGTTGAACCATTACAATGTTTAACTCACAAGTAGTAATGGAAACTTATAAAGGGGTTGGTCTTTGAATCCAGATAACCCTCCTCTGTTGTACAATGGACACTGGATAGAGGGTCCTCATCTGCCCCAGGAAGCTGAATTCTGAATCTTTTAGCACAGATACTTTCGCTGGGATCCAAATGGGAATCAGAGTACTAAAGAAAGGAGCTGAGCTCATAATGGAGGGAGAAAGACAAAGCAAATGAAGGGTTTCTAATGGAGTGGATGAGAAATGGGGTTTTCAAAAAATCATGTTTCTGAAATGTGATGCAGCAGTTAAAAAAGCTAATGCGATTGTGGGCTGCATCAATAGGAGTACAGTGTTGAGATCAAGGGAAATAATAATAACACACTATTCTGCTTTGGTTAGACCTCACCTGGAATACTGTGTCCGGTTCTGGGCACCACAATTCAAGAAGGATGTTGATAAGCTGGGACATGTCCAGAGAAAGGCGGCCAACATGGTGAAGGGTCAGGAGACCATGCCCTATGAGGAGAGGCTTAGGGTATGTTTAGCCTAATGAAAAGAAGGTTAAGAGGTGACATGATAGCCATGTTTAAATATTTGAAGGGATGTCATGTTGAAGATGGAGCAAGTTTGTTTTCTGCTGCTCCAGAGACTAGGACACAGAGCAATTGATTAAAACTACCGGAAAAGAGATTTCACCTAAACATCAAGAAGAATTTCCTAACTGTAAGACCCATTTGACAGTGGAATATGCTGCCTTGGAGTGTGGTGGAATCACCTTCTTTGGAGGTTTTTAAACAGACGCTAGATGGCCATTTGCTGGGAGTGCTCTGAGTATGTGATCCTGCTTGATGGCTGTTGTGGTTTCTTCCAGCTCTATGATTCTATGAGTTTCCTTCTGTCCTAAGCTAAAAATTGCTTAGTATTCTAAAAATTCCAGTATTTCTGACATCTGCCCACATCCATTCCTGGCCCTCTCAGTAGCAGAGTGAGTCAACTGCCTCAGGTGCCAGGGCGCAAAGGGCAGAAAATCACATTCTTCATTGTTGCTCTCAAGAGCCTTGCTGGACATTCTGTGCACAGAAATGAAACAGTCAGCATCCAGATCTGGTCACTGATGGGCTTTGGCAAGTCACGGCAGTCTGTATGCTAAAAAAATAAAAAATGGGGACAATGTTTTTATTGTTGCCAGTTTAAAGTTTTATTTTCTTTTGTTTGTTGAGACCCTGAAAATGAGGAATAGCTGAAGGGGAGGTTTAAGCCTCCCCAGCCCTATTCATGAATCAGAATCTGGATCAGGCCACATACACTTCCCAGAAAGTAAAACAGAAAAAGGATTTTAAAAGAGGCATTATATATTTAAGGTAAGACTTCATCCACTTCCTGCTCTAGATTCTCGATGGAACTCAAGGAGATAGAAAATATATTCTATTGAGCATCTCTTGTTTCACTGATACTCTTCTTTAAATGACCTTCCTTATAAAACAATGCTGTAGAAAAAAAATCAATGTTTATATATAAATACTCACAAATGGCCTCTTTTAAAAACAACCATTTACTTCTAAACTGAGATGCATCATACATTAAAAAATCCCACATTTGAATTCCTGCTCCAACTGCTGTTGACAACCATAGAACTCCAATTTAAAATTTGTTTTACGTTATTGGCAAAGCACTCTTGGAAAAGAAGAAGGAAAAGCAACCTAACATTTACCCTAGATTCTCAACAAAATATCATGGATGCCAAGTGTCTCTGTGTGGTTTGTCCACAGAAAAACATTTTAGTGTGTGTGTGTGTGTGTGTGTGTGTGTGTTGTGGTACTGAATAGGGTTGATTGGTTTGGAGAGGCCTATTATTCTTCAAAAAAGTTTTGTGGTTTTCATTGCACCGCAGAATGTTTTGCGGATCTGCCAAAACTTGTTTCGACAGTTAGGCCATTTCTGCCCTATACTGTTATAGTGCCATTATTCCACTTCCAACTTCCTGTGGAATTCTGGGGTTTGTAGTTTACTGAGGTCAAAGAGCTCTCTGGCTGAAAATTCTGAATGCCTCTCCCTAAACTGCAAACCCCAGGATTCCACAGGAGGTTGGAAGTGGAATAACAGCACTATAAAGTGTAGGGCAGAAATGGCCTTCGTATTAAAATGGCTCCGGGAATGCTTTAAGAAGGATTTATTGTGACTCACATTTAACATAATGTCAGGTGGATCAATAGGTAATACGATTTAGAATTTATTTTGGTGTTGCGAAGAAAAAGAGACTATAGAAACATGAGTTACCTCTTCTTCTTTTTCTGGACAAGCTCACAGTAAGTCTTGCTGGGGACAGAAAATCAGGATTTGTGTTCATTAATATGAAAGGTACTGATTCTCAAGAAACTCTTCTCTTAGATCATTGAAGACTTTGGAGACCGAAGGCGGACTTGAGCCAGGAAACAAACAGATTCTTAATGAAGCTGGAACAAAACTGATTCCAGACAAAAGTTTGCTTACAGAGTTCTGGATCTACTGAGTTCCTGGACTGTCTTCAAGAGCAGCCTTTTGCAGCATGTGTTACAGTAATCCACTCTAAGCAACTAGCATAAATAAATAAGCAAAGATCAGCTGGGATTAATCCTGTTGGGCCCTTTCATTAATCTTTTATGTGGATGTTTCACACATCTAACATTTTCCATCTCTGAAGACAACAAGGGCTGGGGATAGCTAACACAATATTGGGTGATTGGACAGTTCATGAGCTCTGATTCATACTGCTAGCAATGAGGAAGAAGACACAACAAATATAGAAAAGGAAATACCTATATTTGTATGTGATCTGAATAACTGAGGCACGTGTATTAAAAATTTTAAAAAATTACTTTTTATACTATTTAAACAGAATTTTTTAGTGGTATGTATTTGATTTTTAAAAAAGAAACAATCTAATATGAAGTTGAACTTTTGGCTGAAAAGATAATAGCACTATTAGCAAGACATAGAAATGATTATCCCAAGCATTTACTCAGTTCTCCGTACTATAGACCTTTAGCATATAAAAACAATTGAGCTTTCAAAAATGTTCAGGAGCCTACATTTTAGGGTAAAAAGCTCAGGGCCTTGTTTTATTATTGTAGCTTTAATCCTTTTCAAAAAGTATTGGATTTTATTTATTGATTTTCTCGTTCTGTTGGTGATTTTGTTTTTGCCTTTGAATCAAAAGATGACAGATGACATTGCCATTTCTTTTAAAAAAGAAAACTATCACATCACATGTGGCCTCCCACAGTCCACGTGGAGCAGAGATTTTTTTGTACAGCCAACTCCACCCACACAGAATCCTTCCCACTAACTTTCCGCTGTCAAACTCTGCAGCTATTCTGTGCTCTTGCAACAGTGATGATGTGGTGGACATCATCATCTTCTTCTTCTTCTTCTTCATCATCATCATCATGATCACCATCATCATCATCATCATCACCAAATTGTATTTGTTACCCGCCTCTTCCCAAAGCTCCCCAACATGGTGATGGGAAGGTAAACTTGTGGAAACATCACAATTGCATAATCACCATTATATGTGTTTGTGAGAAACATGTGTGTGTATGTGAATGTATGGAAAAAAGTGTGTGTGTGTGTGTGTGTGTTTCTATGGGAGATTCTGGTACCCTGCACTGGTGATTTTCATCACCCCCACTAACTTGCATTCACCAGCCAGTAGAAGCTGGAGCCTTCCATCTCAGTAGAGTGATCAATCTGCTCTGAGTTTTTCTCCAAACTTTGAAAGAACTACCTCATGTTTTGAACCTTATCCACAAAACAGGTGCAGGACCTTGGATAGCTCATGCGATGTGCACAAGAGTAGATTTCTTGCCCCACTGACTTTTTCTTTTCTTTTCCTTTATTGTGTTATATTTTAATCCTGCCTCTCTCCTATCATAGGATCCAAGGCAGCTTGCAAACACACTAAAACAGGAAAAACCTAAAAACGTTATAATGAACAGTTAAAACTTGAATAAGTCATTGTTTTTTAAAAGTGTAAAATTATTTAAAACATAACAATAAAGTTAAGAATACAGCATCCCCCCTTGAAGAAGACTTTCTGCCACCAGTTAATCATTAAATGTCTGTTTCAATAGAATGGACTTTGCCTGCTGGTGAAAGAAGAGCAGAGAGGGGGCCAGCTGAGCCTTCCATGGAAGGGAATTCCGCAGGCTGAGAGCAGGCACTGAGAAGACTCTCTCCCATATCCTCACTAGATGGGTCATGTGATGGTGGTGGGGCCAAGAGAAAGCCTTCTCTTGAGAATGTAAGACTCAGATCACAGATACAATCTCCCAGATAGCCTGGACCTAACCTGGTAACTCATTGCCCAGTGAGCCACATGGAGCTGTGGTTGTGGAATGTGCCATGACTGTTCTGTATGGAACCGCTTGTTCTGATTTGGTCTTTAAATCCATAATTATGTAATTTCACTGTAACTCATGTTGTTGTCAAAGTCTGTGTAGTACTGCTAACATGCCTGTTTCTCTGGGCATAAGATGTGCCAGACAATCCTCCTCCTTCTCTCCCTAAGACAAGCTTCTGGAGCATGTCAAGTATATGGCATTCTTGGGTGGGAGGACATCCCCTGAAAGATTCCAGCAATTCAGGAACAGAAGATGCTTTGCAGAGCTTTTAGATATTTGCAGGACTCCAGTGGAAAAGAAGACACACTCTTCTTTTTCCTAAGGATATTCAGAACATGATATCCAATAGCTACCTTGGATCCTTTCTTACTACACAGTTATAGTGCTATGATACCACTTTAGGTGCCATGGTAACATCCTATGGAATCCTGGGATTCTGTAGTTCAGAGAGAGGCATTTAGAATTCTCAGCCAGAGAGCTCCTCTTGTGCTTTCTGAAACTGAAAACCCCAGGACTCCATAGGAGGAAACCATGGTAGTTAAAGTGGGCTATGATAACTAGGATAGGCTGATTATAAACCATTATAGGACTGTGGAGTTTCTTTCATCTGAGCTGTTTCTGTTGCACAGCATTGATTATTTTTGTCCAAAATGTGAAGTTTTAAATAGATGGATAGATATAGATATAGTATTCATTTCCCTTCAGCTGTGGTCCTGTCCTAAACTATAAGAAATATTTAATAATGAGCAAGAGAGACAAAGAGAGAGAGATCTTTCTTATTTGACAACTATTGTATATGTCTGGTGTTGCGTGGGATTTTATTTTCTCATAGATAATATTTCTTAGAAAGATTTGCGATCCTGTGCCTCTAATTTCCCAAACTCTCTTGTTCAGTACCTTTAATTTTTCCCCATATTCTCCAATCCAATCTGTATTCAGAGTTATTAACACATACAGAGTTGGGTTCCTGAAGGAATACAGTGTTCTCCTCCTTGCTGCTAGGTCTCATCTCCATAGCAACTGGCCTGTTCAAGGCAGGCACATTTGACTGAGGCACAAGAGCTCTCTGGCTGAGAATTCTAAAGTCCCCTCCCTAAACGCAAACCCCAGGATTCCATAGAATCTTTTTAGGCAGCCAATCATATGAGGTCTTCACCGGACACAGCCAATCATATGAGATCTTTGCCTGACACAGACAAACAGACAAACTTTAACTTTTATATATTAGATAAGAAATTCTAAACAATACAGAAGCAAATGCAAATTAGGAGTCCAAAATGAAGGCAGCACATTAACTCAAACAGCTTGTCAGTGCTATTAAATCTGTTGCCTTCAATATGAGCACACATATTATTGTTTTTCTACTAGAAACAAGACTTTGCATGAAAACTCAGGGCCCAGTGTTAGTACCATAGAATATAAAGCTTCAGTACAGGAACTTTCAGTGTGATGAGTGAAAAAAACTCAAAGAGGTGACTAACACCAGGGAGCAGCTGCCTTCCTTCTGCTACTATGGCAGTAATTGTCTCCTTCACTGTCATTTTATTTAATTGAACAGCAGCAAGTGCTGAAAATTACTGGGTTTCCAATGAAGATTCATTTGCAGTCCCTTTCTAAGATCTTTGGAGAAAAAGGTCAGTCCCTCCCAGTTCGTTGGCCCAGCATTTCTATTGTCTCTTCATTGTCAAGTCCTCCTTAGCAAATTTTCTCTGATATTCTGGCATGATCCAGCCCAAGTGATACCCACAGATATCAGGGCTGCACACTATGCACATTAGTCAATGGGGCTTACTTCTGGGAGACAGGGGAGGCTTTCTTGTTTTCTGCTGCTCCAGAGACGAGGACAAAGAGCAATGGCTGCAAACATCAGGAAAAGATATTCCACTTGAACATCAGGAAGGACTAATACACAGCCTCCGAGTGTGGTGGAGTCTCCTTCTTTGGAGGTTTTTACACGGAGGCTGGATGGCCATCTGTCAGGAGTTTTTGATTGTGTATTCCTGCATGGCAGGTTGGACTCAATGGCCCTTGTGGTCTCTTCCAACTCTATCATTCTATGAATATCCTATGCACATGTTCAACTCTCCCAATAAAATGAACAAAACCTAGAAATGTCAGATTTTGACTGAACCGCATTTGCTGTCTGTTTTGCCTCCCTGTATACATTAGCATTTTGCAGTGCCCGCTGCCGGCCATGTGATTCAATAAGCCAAATGGACTCACTGGTTTCTGGAGTGATTCCCACAATCCAGAATGTTCAGGTGCTTTCCAGTTCACTCCAGAGTAATGAACATTTCAGTGGGGAAAAAGAGCCTAGAAATACTTCCTCTAGTATGAGTTCAGGCTGTGATGTGATGAGAAGAGGCAGGGGTATAGCTATGAGGGGAGGGGAAAGGATGTGTTACCCTGTTTACTGGGGGTCCTGGGAGGGACACCTAAATAACCAAACCATAAAACACAATTTTGGGGGAAATTAGCTGGAGCACTCACTTAAGCTAGCGAGAGGCAGGGTAACTTAGCAGGATCTTGCAACCCAGTGTCTACGGGGTCAGGTCAGTCAAGCAGCCAGATGGGTTTAAAGTAATAGAAAGTATGTTTTATTAAATACAAACAAATATTAAAGACACCACAGTTACACAGCTAACTAAGAAATTAGAAGTTGAATTAAGGATAGGGATTTTCAGAGGAAAATGCGTAATACAACACCTGTCTTGTTGTCCTGGACCTCGGGAGAGAAACCGGGGGTGCAGAGAAGAAGCTCAGCTCGGTTAGCTGAGGGGAGCTCGCCAAGCAACGCAGCAGCAAGACGGGATGAAACTCAGGAGCGATCCGAGGAAGGTCTCAGAATCAGGGGTTTTTATAGAGTGAATTGGGACTGCAGGCTATGCCTTACTTGGGGGAAAACAGTGAGTTTTGGGTGCGAGACAATGTCTCGGAAAGATCACAACTTTGCATGATGGAATCAGAGCCGAATTAACAATAATGTGGCCAGTATGCAAATGTGCAGTGCTTACCAGTGGACAGCACAACCTTTCTCCAGTAGCCTGCTTGGGGCAGGAAGCCTTTGTTAGTATCGCACATATGTAATGAGCTGTTTGCTGGAGAGGTCCCTGAAGCGACGAACCGGCCGTGTCTGGCCTGCCTGGGTGGAGAATGGAATGTCCAGCAATTATCGGCCGTGCCTGTTTGCGTGCTTGTCTGGTGGCCTTGCAAACACGTGGAGTGGGGTGGCAGGGGAAAGCCAAATGGTTTGATATCAAAATGATATCGGGTGCTATCTCCGGGTAGGCCTAGACTGCAGTAACAGATGCCATTTCCCTTAATAAGAATCCCCCCCCAAAAGTTTTTCTTCACTCCACAAACTTCTGGCATTGCAGTTAACTTAAAACTCTGTTGAGTATTAAGAAATAAAGTTTCCAAAGAAAAGGGGCAGGCAGTGTTATGAAGGGAATGTGAACACTGCAAATACAAGAGTTCTAGGTGTGAATAATTTTCAACATTTCACTGTCTGCAGTGCTAGAAGTTTGGGGACTGAAGGAACATTTTGTTTGAGGACAGAATCCTTATTAGAAGGCATTGTCTTCATTCCCCACCTCACCCCATAGCTGCACCCCAGGAAAAGACTGAGTGAAAGCTCTAGTTTCCAATTCATGGACAAGAATTCCAATAATATTTTCAGTTCTGAATATCATTTGTGGAGAGGGTATTCTTTGAAGTTACAAAAATTCCCTGTTTTCCCTCTTGCTCATGCTGTCTGCTAATGTAGGGCCTGTTCAAGGGTAGGGCCAGAGAGAAAAAAAGAGAGTAGAGAATTCAGTTCACAAATGCTGTTTAGAGCTGTGTCTTTGTTGGTGTACTATTTGCTTTTTAGCTCAGAAATGATGGAGTGGGCAGTGGGCAGAGATCCTGATAAAGGAGCAAAGACACAGAGCAATAGATTCAAGCTGCAGGAAAGGAGCAAGGACAAGGAGCAATGGATTCAAGCTGCAGGAAAGGAGATTCCACCTGAACGTCATGAAGAACTTCCTGATGGTCAGAGCTGTCCGGCAGTGGAATATGCTGCCTCAGAGTGTGGTGGAGTCTCCTTCTTTGGAGATTTTTAAGCAGAGGCTGGATGGCCATCTTTTGGGAGTGCTTTGATGTGGGTTCTTGCATGACAGGGGGTTGGACTGGATGGCCCCTGGGGTCTTTTCCAACTCTATGATTCTATGATACTATGACACCAATAGCTTGGGGGGAAAAAACCCTAAAGTTCATTATAGGAACTCCATTCTAAGATAGGAAAGTTACTCCAGATGTTAATCTAATCTAGCTTCATTCTAGGGAAAAGTTGAGAGGGGGCTGACCAGGAGAAAAGAGGTGGAAAATATCTCTAAGACAATGAGTTTACATAATAGAGGGTTCAAGATAGCTAAACAAGGAGGGAGGACGCTTTGGGTCACTCAGATTATCTAACCCTCTTATTTCTAACCAAGCCTTCTTGACTCTTCCATGTTAAGTATTGTTGTACTTCTAAAAGGAAAACTGTAAGATATTTTTCTCATTTGTTTCTCTTGGAGCTGTTTCTTTCTATGGTGTGTGCACATGTGAGATTTTCTCTATTTTTTGTTACACTTAGTTTAATTTAACTGTTCTGGAGCTCTTTCTGTGTGTGCCTGCACGTAGATGCATTTGTGAGACAGGAGAGAGTGTTTTCTGCCTCATTATTTTTAGGTTTAAAATTCAACTATTTTGGTGATATTGAATGGGAGGGGCTTCCAGTTAGGAAGTGAAGAGAACCATGTACATTTCTGTGTTAAAGCAGCCTCTTAAAAGGAAAAAAAAAAAGATTTTCTTTGATTTTTACTAACAGCCGTTTGTGTGTTTGAGGACCCAGGCAGGCCTTTTTAGTTAACAGTCATTCTACTTCCTCCTCCCTTATGCTGGGTTCTTTGTGTTTATTAAGAAATTTAGTCATCAATACCCTCTTCCTCAATTTTCCAATCCTGGGGAAAATGTATCAGTCCAGCAGGAGCAAGAGAGACCGATTTGTTTTCTGAGGCAGAACACACACAGTGCTTAGCTCCTCCCCCCAAATCTTTTGTGCACACATGCACACACACACACACACACACACTTGTTCAGTTCAGTCATATTTAAAAATGGAGATTTAAAGTGGTGTAACATAAGAACACCTAAAGCTATTTGGAATCTGACAGAAATAATCCCTTCTTTAGGGCTTAAATCCTTCAACATTTCATCCAGTATGTGAGGAAACAGAAGAGATACAGCCATTTAGATTTCCTAATAGCAGTGAATTAGAAGACAAGTGGTCTCAATCCCTGAATCATGATCTGGATCCAGATTTCAGGTACAGTTGGATACAGTCCAAAACAATCCAAAAGAGATCAGGGCATGATCCTATTCACCAGATTCGGCTCCACATTGGATTGGAGCATGGATGCAGCATTGCAGTAAGGCTTGAATGTAGCCATACCAACACATCAAGAGATACTGAAAGAAGGACTTTGGTGATCAAATTTACCTTTATATTTTTTTTTCCAGACTGGACAGTTAAACCAAGTAATCTCCTACATATTAACCTGGGATTTGCCCAGCGGGCCCTATTTTTTAGTAGACATATATTGGATGGCACTGTGGCTTCGGTACCACTTTGCCGTAAATTACTATCTGAAAGGTTCTAAATGGTGAGGAACTCTAACAGTCTCTCCACCCGTGGAAACCAGTGGCTCATATGTCAGTGGGGCCAGTGAATCTGCTTTGGCTTTTTGGTTTAAACTTCAAATGAGCTCTCTCAGATGCAGAACACATTCTCCCAAAGGGATTTAATGCCTTGGATAGTTCCTTGAAAGTTCAGATTACAAGCCAGAGGTGATCAACCACCCAACTGACATGAGAGGAACTGACATCCACTGTTCTGTACCTGTATCTGTACAAACGAAGAAATGAAAAGCACAGCTGCTCTTGGGACAACACTTCAGATCACAATTTCAGCTATGAACAAGGCCTTCAGCAATTTTAGAAAGAATGTCTTTACTGTAAGAGCTGTTTAACTGTGGAATAGATTGCTTTGGAAGATAGTGGACTCTCCATTTCATGATGCGTAGAGGTTGGATGGGCATTTGTCAGGTACGTTTTAGTTGTGTATTACTGAATGGTGGTGGTGGGGAGGTTGGTTGGTCAACAGGGCCTGTGTGGCCTCCTTCAGCTCTTAAGATTCGGTGATTCTGGCCCCTTTCAGTAGCTCATGGCTGCACTTGACACTGCTGTTTGCTGGCCTACTACCATAAAGATTCCCACCCCTCTGCTTTCACTCCAAGCCTTTTTCTTGTTCCTAATTTAAACTCTTGCTGTCTGGAGGGTAGAGCTGTCCTCTTCTGTCTCAACTGTCACAGCCAGAACTTGAAATTAATTCATTAAAGATTAATTTGTTCACCATAATTCATTAAAATTATTATAAAAAATTTAGAAGTAATTTAATAGCATTAATGTCAATGACATTAACAGAGTAAGACTTAATTTCCATGTCAGTTTAATTGGTTGCTTTTGTGGAGGCTATTCTGGGTTTGGGGGAGAGCATTTTGGGGCATTTTGAGCAAATCTAACATATTCATTTTTTTTTAGTTTAAAATGAACATGACACCAACACTTGATTACAAATTAGCAAAACTGATGTGTTAATAGATTTTATAATAATCACTAAAATGAATTAATATCAATGAATCCACATCCACATTAACATGAACTGTGTTAGCTTTCATACTAATGTTTCCAAGGCTACTGTCACAGTTCTTAACAGCCATCCTTCCTCTCAGCATGGCTTGTGCACTGTGGTGGACTAAGCCTCATCTTGTACAGCTTGTCAGCTGGTCTGCTGCTAATTAATCTGGCTCAAGAGTGAGAAAGGGCTACACGTAGCCCCCAATTCTTTTATGCTGTTCTAAGTGTTCCAGGAGACTCCCAAAGCCCTTGGACACCTCCCATTTTTTTCACCCCATCAAATAATGGTCCTGGAATTTCAAAAAATAATCCATAAAAGCACAGCATTTTTGCTCTGTTTGCCCCTGTGTGGTCTTAATAACTCCTCCAAAAGTAGGAAATGGATGAAAACCTACTTAAAATGAAGCTACATCAAAATGTCTGGAGACTGTCACCTATTATAGATATAGTTGTCCACTTCTGCAGCCTTGTTTGAACTACACAGTTATATTGCTATGATTCCACCTTAACTGCCATGGCAACATCCTATGCCATCTTGGAATCTGCAGTTGAAGGAGGGGTACTTAGAATTAACAGCAAGAGAGCTCTTGAATCTCTCCAAACTGCAAATCCCAAGATTCCATAGGATGGAACCATGGCAGTTGAAGTGGAATCATGGCTCTATAACTGTTTAGTGTGAAAGGGCTCTGGTATGGGCGATTCTGTATGTGTATTTGTAGTTACAAATGTGTATTTGTAATCTGTAATTGTTTTTGGGTGCCTTCAAGTGTTTCTGATTTATGTGACCTCTGAGTAATTCTTGCCTAAGAAAATCCTATGAAATTCATGGGGTCACCATAAGTTGGCAGATGACTTGAAGGCACATACACACATAAGACAAGCCTATCATAGGGTTTTCTTGGCAAGCTTTATTCAGAGGAAGTTTGTCATTGCCTTCGTGCGAGCCTGAGAGAATGTGACTTGCCCAAGGTCATCTTTGCTGAGCGAGGATTTGAACCCTGGTCTCTCCAGCACTCAAACCATTATGCCATATTGGCTCACCTCATTGTAGTTGTTGTTAGCTGCTGCCAAGTCAACTTTGATATACAGTGATCATAGAATCATAGAATCATAGAAATGTAGAGTTGGAAGAGACCACACGGGCCATCCAGTCCAACCCCCTGCTATGCAGGAACACCCTCAAACCACTCCCGACAGATGGCCATCCAGCCTCTGCTTAAAAACCTCCAAGGAAGGAGACTCCACTACACTCCGAGGCAGCATATTCCACTGC
This sequence comes from Iguana delicatissima, assembly GCA_948472985.1. NCBI lineage: Eukaryota > Metazoa > Chordata > Lepidosauria > Squamata > Iguanidae > Iguana > Iguana delicatissima. The sequence continues at coordinate 617,350 of CAOKZL010000428.1, forward strand.
CGGACAGCCCTGACTGTCAGGAAGTCCTTCCTGAGGTTCAGGTGGAATCTCCTTTCCTGCAGCTTGAATCCATTGCTCTTTGTCCGGGTCTCTGGAGCAGCAGAAAACAAGCCCTCTCCTTCCTCTACATGACATCCCTTCAAATATTTAAACATGGCTATCATGTCCCCTCTTAACCTTCTCTTCTGCAGACTAAACATCCGCAGCTCTCTAAGTCTATCCTCATAGGGCATGGCTTCAAGGCCTCTCACCATTTTGGTCGCCCTCCTCTGGACTTGCTCCAGCTTGACCATGTCCTTCTTGAATTGGGGTGCCCAGAACTGGACACAGTATTCAAGATGAGGTCTAACCAAAGCTGAGTAGAGTGGTACCAGTACCTCCCTCGATCTAGACACCATACTCCTATTGACACAGCCGAGAATTGCATTGGCTTTCTTGGCTGCCGCATCACACTGCTGACTCATGTTCAGCTTGTGATCTATGAAGACTCCTAGATCCCTTTCACATGTACTACTATCCAGCCACGTGTCCCCCATCTTAAGTCATCGAAGTCATCGAAGTCATCCTATCATCAACCACCCTGCTCAGGTCATGCAGATTCAGGGACATGGCTTTTTTGATTGAATCTATCCTCTGAAATGTGGTTTCTTCTTTTCCTGCTGCCTTCTACCTTACTGAGCATTACTGCCTTTTCTAGTGAGTCATGTCTTCTTATGATATGGCTATAGCATGACAGCCTCAGTTTAGTCATCTTGGCTTCTAGGGAGAATTCCGGCTTGATTTACTCCAGGACCCATTCATCTGACTTTTTAGCAGTCCAGGATATGCATAGAACTCTTCTCTAGCAGTACATTTTGAATGGGTTGATTTTTTTCCCTATCAGCTTTCTTCACTGTCCAGCTTTCACAACCATCCATAGACATGGGAACTGCTATGGCATGGACATTCCTAATTTTAGTATTCAGTGGTATGTCTTTACACTTCAGGATCCTGTCTAGTTCCTTCATAGCTTCTCTTCCAACTCTTAGTCTTCTACTGATTTCTTGACTTCAATCTCCATTCTGAGTAATGACTGAGTCAAGATATGGAAAATCTTGAACTATTTCAATGTCTTCATCATCTACTTTAACAAAATGTAAATCATCTGTGGTCATTATTTTTGTTTTCTTAAAGTTCAGCTATAAATTTGCTTTTGTACTTTCTGCCTTGACTTTCTTCAGTAATTGTTCCAAGTCATTTATACTATCTAGTTATTTTTAAGATCCTAGTTCTTGTAACTTATATTTGTTGTAGTTGCCTCTATAATTTAGAACTAGGACAGATAAATCTTTGCTTGTCCCTGAGAAATATTACGTCAAACATTTCTGTGAAGGTTGTCTGATTTTGTTTTACTTGCATCCCAAGATGATGGATTTAGAAGATGATAAATCTGGGAATACACACACACAGTTGTCCTTTTGTTTAGACTCATTAACAGATGGATGATACTAAAAAAGATAGGATAATATCTTTGTAGCATTTCTCTTTTCTGCTTCACCATATGTGCCAAGCCTAGATGAAGGACAGACGAAAGTACATATCTTTGCTTATTAATTTTGTGAGGCTACAGTTCTGTGCATGCTAACTTGTGTAACTTCACTAAATTTGGCAGATGATATCCTTTCGAGTAAGCAGACATAGGGTTGAGCTGAATCTGTTTTGTAGCACTGTACTGTTCACTGGGAAGTTTTCCATCATATAGTACTGTTTTTAAAAAACGTCTCTTTTAAGACTGGTGCTCAAGACATCTAAACAATATCTAAAACAGAGGTGGGTAACCTTCTGATAAGGGCCATATTTCCTCAACGATAACTGGAAGTGGTTGCTGGTGAACAGGGGCTAAAGCCAGAAGGAGGTAACCCCCCTTGCTTTCTGCACACTGCATAATCTCCTTGTGAATTGATAATTCATATTGTGCAGCTAATTCATATTGATATAATGTGCTCTGAACACTCCTCCACCTGAGCCCAAGCACCTGAGCAGCTGCATAATGTATCAGCTGGAGCTTTTGGATCATCTTTGTAAGTAACTCCACAAAAAGTGTATGTCAATCTTTCAGTAAGGAGGGCTGGTGGAGTGAACTTGTTTCTTACCTCATCCCTCTCTGCTGCAGCCCATCCCTGGTGGTGATATTATTAACCTGATAAATTGATCTATGCACAGTGGAGCTAACTAGCCATAAATGCCTTTAATCACTTCTGTTGTTGTTGTTGGGTCCCTTCAATTCATTTCTGACTTATGAGAACCCTAAATCAAACCTATTATGCGGTTTTCTTGGCAAGATTTATTCAGAGGGCATTTGCCTTTGCTTTCCTCTGAGACTGAGAGAAAGTGACTTGCCTAAGGTCAACACAGTGGGTTTCCATGGCCCAGTGAGGATTTGAACTCTGCTCAAACCACTATGTTGTTGCAGGAGCCCAGAGAACACAGAGACCACAGAGCAAGAAAAAGAGTAATTTATTACGCGCGGGCTTTTGGCTGGATGTTTCCAAAAGACCAAAAGCTCGCACGTAATAAATTACTCTTTTTCTTGCTCTGTGGTCTCTGTGTTCTCTGGGCTCCTGCAACATAAATGGTGCCATGACTCAGATCGCTGCAGGCGCTGAGACACCGAGGTGGCGTTTTGCCTGCTCTTGAGTCGCCTTGCCGGGCGGGGGGCTTGGTGCACGAGCCCCACGTTGGGCCCACCGGCTACCTCCTTTTGCCGGAACGGGGGAGCCTGCGCTAGGGGCGCCCAAACGGCAAGCGCTGAACCGAGGGAACCTTCCTCCTGGAAGCAGAGTATAGAAACTGGGCCCTGCCTCCACTGAAAATTTCCTCTGTGTTCGATTTGGCAATCATCATCTTCGGAGAAGTGGTTCGTGGTCCGCTGCGCTGTCAAAAGACCTAGGCAAGTAGAATCTGGTTAGAGGCCAGATGCCCCACTCGCTTCAGGTTGGAAGGGGAGCCTGATCACCTCCCAAGCGGACACGAGTACTTAACCGTAAAAGCGCTAAGGAAACTGTTCCGCTTTGTGGTAAGGAACAGTGGGAGGCAGGACTGTGTGTGCGAGTGTGTGACTGTTGTGCGGTGATTGGTTGCTGCGGTTCTGGCTATTGACTGTGATCGTCCGGCGATACCAGCCAGTGACACATGCGTGTGCTGTTTTATTCCTCGTGTGTTGGTCGGTGAGACCCCTTTACTCACCGACCATTCCCTTCCCCTATTGTGTCTGTCTCATCTTAGGCGGGAGGACATGGGAGGTGGCGGAAGCAAGGGTTGCACCCCTCTGCAGTGTATGCTGAAAAACTTTAAGAAAGGGTTTAGTGGAGATTATGGAGACCCCCCCATGAGCCCTCAACGGTTGCGGTTTCTGTGTGAAGTAGAATGGCCATCATTCAATGTAGGATGGCCCCGAGAGGGGTCTTTAGAAAGTGATAAGATCAGCAAAGTGTATTCTGTGATAGTGGGAAATCCGGGGCGCCCAGACCAGTTCCCTTATATAGATTCATGGGACACTGTAGTGCCTTCTTCCCCACCGTGGTTAGGGAGATGCCAGGAGTCACAGGCAAAAGTTTTGGTATTGAGGAAGGAGAAATTGGCTAAAAAGTTAAAACGAGTGTTAGAAGTTCCTGAAGAGGAACCCACAGAGCCATCGGCCCCCCTCGTCCCATTCTTAGGCTTTACACCGCTGCCACCATATACACCGCCTCAGGCGGGGCCAGATCAGCAGTTAGGGACTGGAGCAGCGGTGCCAGCAGCGGCCAGGGTTGAGGTGAAGCGCGCCCCTCACGCCGCACGAGCAACGGCGTCTCCCAGCAGCACTGTCTCATCTCAGGGGACTAGCATAGACTACTCTCAGACGGCAACTACCAGTCCGGCCAGTCCCCTTAAAGGTTCTGATTGGGAGGACACGGCGCACTCCTATTGTGACACACTCAAAAATTCCGTTGGAACCCTAGAGGCTCTATGTTCGTCCCTCACCGGCAACATGCCTAAGGCAGATTCCCCAGTAGCTAACCCAACAGGAGCCAAATCAACCACCAGTTTGTTTCCACTCCGACAGCTCACTCAGATGGTCCCAAACCCACGACAGGGTGAACAGGAGCCCCGCTTTGTACCAGTACAAGCCTACGTTTACAGACCCTTCACCACGTCTGATTTGTTAAATTGGAAAACCCATTATGCTTCGTACACAGAGAAGCCCCACGAGATTGTGGAATTGTGCTCTAGCATAATGGGAACGCATATGCCCAATTGGCAAGATTGCCAGCAATTGCTGATAACTTTGTTTACCACTGAAGAGAGGCGCCGCATCATCCAACAGATGGAGCAGCTAACCCAGGAAACGACCCCGCAAGGACACCCAAACCCCCAGGTCTGGTTGAGGGAGAGGGTACCCTTAGAAGATCCTCGTTGGGATCCTAATGGGCCGACAGGGATGGAACGATTACTACAATACCAAACCCTGCTTTTGGAGGCTATGAGAGTAGGAATGAAGAAACCCACCAACATGACAAAGGTGACCGAGGTTATGCAGGAAGCCACTGAGACTCCCGGCGCGTTTCTAGAATGCCTCTTGGATGCCTATCGCCAATATACCCCCGAACAATGTTACACTGGCTTTCTCAATCATTTCCAGGAATGGTTTAATGTGTCTCCCTTGGCCTTTTGTCTATTGCGATGGTAGGCAACCCCAGACTGGTGGACCTAGAACCCACAGGGGTCTCAAAACATCAACAAGGTGGAGGATGTTTTGTTTCGCTTTTTGAGCTTTTCAACACATTTTCATATTTTTCTCAGCAGCTGTGAAGTCAAGAGAAGACATAATACCCATAAGTTAAAAAACAGGGAAGAGTACTCAGACTGATCTCAAATGCAGGGAAGTTGATTACACCTTTAATCTTTTTCAGAATATAAATCAAGCTGCCCATGAATCGAATATAACTTTGTCAGCCACACAAGAATAGTAATTCTGTATATGGTAGAGACCATATGTTGTTGACACCTGTCTTATAGTTTTTGGAAATTAAAAAAAGAGTGCAAATAACATGACTGATGCATATCTTCTTCACTTGAGAAGATTCTTCCTTTAATATAATGCCCTCGATTGTACCACAGCCTTAGGGAAAATCAAACCATTGTTTGAGGAGCCATCTTTCAAGGGACACCTTTTTCAGCCATGCAACTACCTTGATCCACTGCCTGAACTTTTGGAACATCCATACAGAGGCAGCTCATTTGTTAGTTTAGGAATGGGAAACATATGGCCCAAGAAACACATGAGGCTCTCAGCTTGATGTCATGTGACCCTAAGCCATATTCCAAAAATCAGGCTTTCTGCATGAGTCACCTGTCCCTTGCCCAGGAGCTCACTCAGTGGGAAGGAAGGAAGAAGAGTGAGAGAAGGGAGTTGGCTCTCCTGCTTTGGGCTTTGGGCTTGCCTACTGCTGAGGTACCTCATCTATGGGGCCAACTATAATAGAATATCACAAACACAGTCGCACTTAATGTCCCAATGTAGATTTTTAATAACAATACAACAAACTGTATATTAGACTTGCCACATATGCACTGTCCCAAACATTCCATACATCCAATGAGGTGCCAGTGCAGGACTTGACTGTGGGACTCTTCTGGCTGTGCTGCTCAGTTGTACTGCAACATTTGGATGCCAATGTTGAATCCCTAAATAAAAGATGTGAAATGAGTGCAAATATTCCACTATAAAGAATTTATCCTTTTGTCTCCCCCTTGACTACACAATTAAAAATCCTACTACCTTATTCATAGATTCACAGAGCTGGAAGAGTCCACAAGGACCATCCAGCTCAATCTCCCGCCACACTCTTGACAGATGGCCATCCAGCCTCTGCTTAAAAACTTCCAAAGAAAGAGATTCCACCACTCCATTCAAAGTGAAAAAGGACTAATCCTTTCCCTGACAACTGCAGCTCTTCCCCTCTCCACCTCTTCTGCTCTTCCTGAACTCATTGAATAAGATCAGTCCTTTCTTTAGGGCTTCCCCACCCCTATGTAACAGGCCAGGCATTTTGGCTGCCATCTTTGCAGCCTGGGAATGTACTTACAAAGTACAGAATGTAACCTAGTATAACTTATAGAGCATAGTGAGGGACATAGATGATACAAAACAAAATGCAAGAATCCTGAAGTACTAGGATGTCTGTACATATTAGTGAGAGGTTAGCTTCAGCTTAAGTCTGGGAAAATGCTTACTCAAATGTCAACAAGATATGACTGGGAATAAACCACATTATGGATGTGAGCAGATGTGATTTATAACAACCCTTAGCAGATGTAATATGCTCAATTGTGATCATGATAAAAGCATGTCCAGTAGATTTGCCCTAGAATAACCTCCTAGCAGGTTCTATGATGGGTGATGAGGATATGCATCCAAAGACTCCAAATACAGCTGAGGTACCTTCAAATGCAATTATCTTTGTTTTGATTGGATAAAGATAAGCAAAGAACAGTGAACACCTTTGTTTTTACTTGTTTTGATTGGATAATTGATATCCTGGGGAGGCTAAGGAGAGAATAAAAGAACCCAAGATAGAGCCCAGATTAGATTGCATTGGCATGTCTCCATTGATGGATGGATATCACTGTCTCAGATAGCTGGGCTGTTCCTGATAGGCTGATAATCTGCCCAAACATGCTGAAAGATGGTGTGAGTAAGATAAAAATCTAGGTTATGCCAAAATACATATATGTTCAATTATGAGTATAATGGATAGCTGTTAACATGCTTATGGTAATAACAAACGCTGTTGAGATTTAACCATGCTCAAGGAGATTAACCCTTGAATGCCTGCATGCTCAGATGCCTGATTAGAGATGTGTAGCTCTTCAACAGATAATATAGTATTTTTGATGGATAGATGATTATAGATATGATACAAGGGAATGCATTCTTTAGATAAGAAAGCCTTTATGAAATGTCTGCATGTCTTAACAGACACTATGGAAAGTATGAAAGAATCTGATGGTGGCAGTGATACGATGATGGATATATGACTGAATTATACTGTTTAAGAAGGTAATAGCCATATATGTGTTAACTATTACAAAGCCTATAAAAAGATGTAGAGATAAAGGCTCCATCTTTGTGAAAATGTAATATCTTAATGGCCATACTATGTAGTGTAATGAAGGTATGATACTTTACATGCAATGTAATGAGATTAAAGCAAGCTCTCACACAGTGACATGTCTGTGTTTTTCCCTAAGGGGAATGTATGTGTTTGTATAGCTGCGAATACATATATAATAGCCTAAAAGAGTACCAAGGTGCCTGCTCATTTCCTGTGTAAATTTCCTGAGATTCCAATACTTAAGGATGCTTTAAGTGGAGTGTTACAGTTAATTTGGCTTGATTGGTTTAACTACCATCATGCATTGGGCACTTTGTTGGCCAGAAAGTGATAAATTGAATCCCAGATAGAATCCAGATTATCTGACAACGGTAAGGACCTTTGTTCCTCAGTTTTAAGAGACAGTGGTGGGGAACCATGTCTATTTCAGTCATTCACAAGAGTTACTGTGGAGTCAGCCATCCTCATACATGATCCTCCCAAAAAAAATCAGCTCTGAGAGAATGGGGCTTGGGCCAGAAAAAAAAGAGTTGCCTGCACTTGCATCAGAGGATACTCCTGTGGATATGGACACAGAGGTTAGTAAAAGGGAAAGAATTAAGTAATTTCATAATTGTGTGTGCTTCTATCCTTTCACAGGGTTTTCTTGGCAAGATTTATTCAGAGAGGTTTGCCATTGCTTTCGTTTGAGGCTGAGAAAGTGGAACTCACCTGTGTTCACTCAGTGGGTTTCCATAGTTGAGTGGGGATTTGAATCCTGGGCCTTTCTCCTGCCTTAAAGTGTATAGCTACTGAGATATGGCTATGTTTCCCCTAAAACCTACCTTTTAAACAATGCAGCCTCCCCCACCACAGCCATTTCTATGTTACTGGAGGGTAGAGGATGAGTAAGGATGAGCTGGACATGCTGTGACACTACGGCTAGGTTGGAGGAGGGGCTTTTGATTGTTGCATGACTGGAAGAGACTGCCAACTTGTGCAACAACCGTAAAAGTGAATTTTGATGACATGAGACAGACTTATGCCATTGTAAGTCATGAACAGGAGGCCAACCCTGCTCTCTAACACTCAAGCCACTGTAATATCCCAATTAAATAATGACAAGAGTTAAAAATGAAAATGGTATGACATGAATACCCCAGACAATCTTTCATCATTTAATATGCAATTGTTATGGCCTTGCACATGGTCAGCCCCAAGGGGAGTATGATGGCAAAATTTTAGTTTGCCTAAGACAGCAAGAACCCTTGGGCCAGCAGCCACATATATACTCTCACGTGCGTTAGCCATCTGGCTGTGCTCTGCTAAATATATTCTGTGTCCTACAGACATCTCTGGCATCCTCAATGTCATTTGCATGCACCCTCATCTCGTTTCACTCTGCAGTCTGACTTGCAGGCTGAAATTGCCTGAGAGGATTGGTTTCAACAGAGGGAAGCTGGATGAGGTGGTAATTGGATCCAGTCTCGCTTCATATTCCCTTGTCCCTGACCCAAAGTCCTCTGAGATATAGGCTTCCTTATTTCTAGCACTGAATGTGAGGGGAAATCAGTTATCTATCTAAGACAGCACCCCTTCGATTCCAACGTCTGCGTGGTAATTCTTATTAGAGTCATTTAAAATTCATCTCCCTTTATGAGGTCAGACTTCCTTCTTGCTCTGCAAAAATGCCAAGGAAGAATTCTTATGAGTCAAAGCCTCTTTTCCCCTTTAGCACTGTGAATGGTTATTTAGGCCTGAAAGATGTTTTTGCTCCACCAAATCTTATTTTCAATTACTCTGTCTCTGCATCCGCAACATTAAGGTTCAAATTAACGGATTCACGTGGCATGTGCCCACCAGGCCCAGTTGCTTAGCTTTCTATTTGCACGCTGTCTTTTCAAATCCGGTCTAACTTTTGAGAGGCTGTTCTCACTGTATTTTATTATTGACAGCCAAGCGGTGGATATACAGAAGAGCACTGTGCCTGTTTGAGGAAGGATTATTTCTTGCAATTTGTGAAGCTGTTATGTGACTTCAAAACCTGAAGACTGTTTCTATTTGGAACTGCTATTCAAAAAATAAAAATAAAAGGACGGGGGGGTGTAGCAGTGAGAGGCTGCTGCTCCCACCACCCCTGCACCGGGCCAGGAAGGAGCCTGGCTGAAGCGGGGGGCAAGAAAGCTGCTGCTGCCACTGCTGCCACCTCTGTACTGGGCCAGGAAGGACCCCAGAGGGAGTGGGGGGCAGCAGCAGATGGAGGACAGCAGTGGAGGTGCTGCTGCTCCCACTGCTGCTGCCCCCACACTGGGCAGGAAGGACTCCCGTGGGGGCAGTGGGCGGCGGTGGGCCAGGCCCAGACAGGAAGGTAGAGGGGTTGGCTTTTTTACACCCACTGGCATTAGCGTCCAGGGCAAATGCCCAGTTGCCCCACCCTAGATATGCCTCTGGAGTATTTATGAGTTTCTTCAGCTCCTCTCTGCTCCTCCCCACCTCAGGTGCTGCTTTTCCAGGAGAATCTTCCTTCTTAGCAGTTCCAATCAGGCTGTGCAGCCCTTTAAAAAATCATACCTTGTCCTTGTCCCCTTTGCCCTCCTTCTCCTCCCCGTCCTCCAGGCACTGCCTGGCCAGCTAAGGATAACTCGCAGCCCAATTTTCAGCACCACAAACCCTCTAACAATGCCACCTACACTCAAGGAGGGTGATAGGCAAGAGACAGGAAGTATAGGGTCACCATGCAAATGTGGAGGGTTGACATCAATAGGAAGATAGTGTTCAGATCAAGGGAAGCAGTAGTGCCACTCTGTTCTGTGTTGGTCAGACCTCACCTGGAGGATGGTGTCTAGTTCTGGGCACCACAGTGCAGGAAGGACACTGACAAACTGGAATATGTTCAGAGGAGAGTGGCCAAGATGCTAAAAGATCTGGAAGTTAAACCCTATGAGGAACAACTTAGGGAGCTGAGTGCGTTTAGCTTGAATACGAGAAGATTGAGAGGTATTACAATAGTCATATTGAAATATTGAAGGGATGTCATGTGAAAAAGATGAAGTGAGCTTGTTTTCTTCTGTTCCAGAGAATGGAACACCAACTGATAGATTCAAATTACAAGAAAAGAGATTACACTTAAATATTAAAAACTTCCAAACTGTAAGAACTTTCTGATCGCGGAACAGACTGCCTTGGTGGTAGACTTTCTTTCTTTCGAGGTCTTTAAATAGATGTTTGACGGCCATCTCTTGGGAATGCTTTAGTTGTGTATTCCTGGATGGCAGGGGGTTGGATTATCAGCATGTTTAAGTATTTGAAGGGATGTCATATGGAGTATGGGGTGAGATTGCTTTCTGCCACTCTAGAAATTAGGATACAGAGCAATGACTTCAAAGTACCAAAAAGGAGATTCCACCTAAACATTAGGAAGAACTTTCTGATAGTAAGAGCAGCTCAACAATGAAATATGCTGCTTTGGAGTATAGTGGAGTCTCCTTCTTTGGAGGCTTTTAAACAGAAGCCATTTCTGCACTAGACTGTTGTAGCGCTATGATTCCACTTTCAACATCCCCAGTCAGCCCCTCCCAAAACTGCAAACCCCAAGATTCCATAGGATGTTGAAAGTGGAATCATAGCGCTATAACAGTCTAGTGCGGAAATGGCCAGAGGCTGGATAGCCATCTGTCAGGAGTGCTTTGATGGTATATTCCTGCATAGCAGAAGGAGGTTGGACTGGATGGCCCCTGTGGTCTCTTCCAGCTCTATGGTTGTATGACTAGGTGGCCCTTGCTGTCCCTTCTGTTACTATGATTCTATTATTCTAATCTTCTGTCTTTGTCTCTCCCCCATCTCTCTCTTTCTCTGTATACTCCCACACTAAATGAGTATTCAACTTAAAAAGCAGGCATTAAGCTGGGATTTGCCAACCGTATTTGTTGCATAGTAGCATAATTTTGAGCAGACTGAAAAACAATAATGTTTTAGAAGAAAGAAAACCCTGGCAAGAATTGTAAAATGCAATGGCAAATATCATAGACAAAGGAGTTGTCTGCATAAGAGATAAAAATACTAGTTTTGACTCTGAGGTACATCATTTATAATATTGTATGTTGTTGTTGTGTGCATGCAAGTCCTTTCCAACTCATGGGGAGCCTAAATTGAACCCATACTGGAGTTTTCTGGGGCTGAGAGAGTGTGAGGTGCCCAAGGTCACCCAATGGGTTTCCATGGCTGAGGAAGGAATTGAACCCTGATCTCCAGGATTGTAGTCCAATGCTCAAGCCACTACACCATGATGGTCTCTATGATATTATATATTATATAATAACATTATTATGATCAGCATGAATCCTTTTCCATTGTTTTAATTCTTATGGAATGGATAAAACAATATCATGTACTACCTATTTTATAAGAATCAAACAAAATGAAAAGGATGCATACTGATACATGTTCCAGTATAGGATTAATTTATTTGAACTATTAATTTATCACTCTCAATCCACCAAGGTACCGGAAGTAATTTAAACAGATTAAACCTTATTTAAAATGTTAAATGTATGCAGATCAAACAGACAAAAGTATTTATTTAAAAACAGACAAAAACAATTCCTTAAAAATAGCTTAAAACTATACTGTTGCCAGAACAGTAGCTCCTCCTTTTAAGGACTGAAGGCTACATAAAATGAGACAGCCTTGGCTATCTGTCAGAAACTCAAGCAGGAAACTCAAGCTCTTTGGAAGTTCCACTCTTTGGAAGAAGTTCAACAGCCAGGGTGCCAATACAAAGAAAACCTGTCACATATACAGACTAAACTACCCTCTTGGGAAGGTGGAACATGCAACAGGCCCATACCTTCTAACAGTCACAGTTGGGCAGGGACAGTTCCAATAAATCCTCTATAGTTGCTTTTAAAATGTCCCAGTTTCTCCCTTGTCTTTCCACTTTCCCCCTTGGTCCTCAGCTTACTTCTGGTGCTACAAAGTGAGGCGAAAGTGCAAAAATTTCAAGAGAGAGAGAAGAGGAAGGGATTGAATCTTGCCTTTCCCAGTAGACTCAGGCAAAAACAAACTGCTGCAGTCTCTCTCAGCTTATGTGTTCTTCCTTCCTTTTGACATCTTGACCACACTCTGATGTTACTTGACAACACCTGTCTCCATTTTCATCCATGAAATGTTGGAGTGTATGTAGGGCCTGCTAACGATTTCAAATTTCAGGCAGGCTCATATAGGAGGAGGCAATCTTTTCAGATAGGGACCAAAGAAGAGTTTGTATTTGATTTCTTGATATGGAGTTATATGTGCCATGTGCCTTAGGTGAAATCTGAAAAAAAAAATCAAGAATGTATTTTGCTGTCTGCTGCAACATATCTTTTGATTTGCTAGAGAGATACAGTAGATTGAAAATGCATGAAATTTGAATGAGAGTATGTTTGAACTACCCTTCTGAAATGGGTTAGCTCTTCTTCCCACACAAGCTAAGTCAGAAATCTCAAAACCTGTTGCTTTGATTATTGTCAGAGCTGAGAAAAACACCAGATTGATGGATGGTGTCTACTGTCACTCTAGAGAGGCAAAGACACTTTAGCAAAATTGACAGCCCTGAGTAATGTGACTTTTTCTGTGGCCTGCAGTTGCTGGTTGTCCCTTGTGAAATATGAAGCTTTTGAATCTGAAAACCGAAGCAACAATATAGAGTGCAGTTTAGAAAGCATCAGATGTCTCCAAATGAAGTTATTTTCTCTGGAACTATTTTAGATCTTGGCTTTAGCAAATTGCAAGAAGCATAAATAAAGGGCTCTGTGCAAGAAATAATATACAAGTCTCAGAGCTGGAGGTTTCAGTCTGTGGTATTTGTGTACTGAGATTGCAAATGCTACCTGTACTTACAGTTATCTTCAAAATAAGCCTTAAGGACATTAGTGGCAGTGAATGAACAGGTTGAAGGAGCAATGGATTCAAGCTGCAGGAAAGGAGATTCCACCTGAACCTCAGGAAGAACTTCCTGACAGTCAGGGCTGTCCAGCAGTGGAATCTGCTGCCTCGGAGTGTAGTGGAGTCTCCTTCCTTGGAGTTTTTTAAGCAGAGGCTAGATGGTCATCTGTCGGGATTGCTTTGAGGGTGTTCCTGCATGGCAGGGGGTTGGACTGGATGGCCTGTGTGGTCTCTTCCAATTCTACATTTCTATGATTCTATAAAGATCACAGTGTAAAATGCATGGGCATTTTCAGTTAGCTGGATTAAAACATTTGAGAACTGGGTACCACTATAGCTAAGAGAGATCAGTGAACCAGGAAGTCTCCACTTTTGCCTCCTCCATGTAGTCATGATGTCGGCCAACATCCCTTATCGTCCAATGATAGCCCATATTATCCAATGCCAATGGAACTAGGACTTTCATCTTCTCCCAGCACAGTCCTCATGTACTCCAACAATCTCCTCCAGAGGGTTTCTCACCTCTCTGGAGTATTTTTAAAAACATATACTTGGGGTGTTCTAAAGGTGAGAGTGGAATTGCAGAAACTGGCTGTATCAGGAAGATACAGTGGACATATATTATTGGATCCTTGGCACAGCCTTCCATTGGATCATTGGATTACATGAACATATATTACTGGATCAAAGAAATGGCATCTGCCCCTGACCACCTCTATATTCTTACCCCAAACCAGTTTAGGCATCCAGATGGCATGTACTGTTGTGCACCTTCAAGTCATGTCCAAATTATAGTGAACCTAAGGTGAACCTATTACAGGGTTTTCTGGGGCTGAGAGTATGTGATGCACCCAAAATGACTCAGTGATTTCCATGGCCACTACCTCACACTGGCTCTCTGACTCGATGCATACCCTACAACATTTCACGGATGAAAACTGGGTCATGTGTGGCCTAGCAACATCAGAGGGTGGTCATAATGCCAAAAGTGAAGAAGAACACACAAGCTAGAAGATGCTACAGCAGTTTGCCTGAGCTTACTGAGAAGGGCAAGATTCCAGTTCCTCCTCTTTTTCCCCCATTGCTGATTTAATTGAGTGCAAACTACTTTTCCACTTTGAACCCACTTGCCAGCAACTGAAGTAATCTGAGGACAAAGGAGGAAATTGGGGGAGGTGGTAGAAAAATCTGGGAAATCTTTAAAAAGTGGAAAAAGCAGGATGACAGAAGATTAATCATGATTGTCTCTGCCAAATCAATACATTTGGAGGGTATGAGATGGTTACTCCACCTATTTCAAAAGTGAGTCCTAAAGCAGGTTGGGGGTATTGCAAACTAGCCAATTGTACCCCTAGAGGGTATATTTGGGCTTTTGGAGCAGAAATGACGGTGCTGGCTGAGGCACAGTAGCAAGCTACTCTTTCTGAGCATAAATCTCCATGTCTTTGATACAGAAAAATTCTGCACTACTTTACAGAGTTGTTCCAAAGATCACAACGTGATAATACAGTACTTAAATTGTTATTTTCAAGTGATACCTTGGTAAGTGGGGAATCTTTTAAGTGGCTCAATTAAAGCAGGAATAATATTGTTATGAAACCAAGATTGCTACTTTTGATCTATTGCTTTGTTCAGCGCCTTTACCTTAAGTACCGAGATTCTATTCCTCATACAAATGCCTTAGGTCAGATCATTTTTGTGGGACTGAACATTAGCAACACCTCCCCTAGACTTCTGTCAAGTTTTATGTTTGCATTTAAAGCAGATAGTTTGATTTCACAGGAACATAATTCCATCAGTACACTATTCCAACCAACTGTAGCTGTTCAAATGATTTATCCACATCTTCAGTCATGTACCCAGGGAAAATTCATTGAACTTTAGTAACTTGTAAAGGTATGGTGAGTTTTGATAAAAAGTTTTATTTGTTTCTGTTAAAGTATGAGACAGCTAGGTGTCCTAACTTGCATTCCAATTGTGTATTCCAGTGAAACCAATAGTACTTAAACTCCCATCACCTGGTACCTGAAGGCTATGGGAACTTGAAAGGTATTTTTTAAAAAATAGTATTGTACAGTATTTGTTTAGAGCAGTGGTGTGCAACTATAGTGAGGGAGGGAAGGAATGTTTGCTCTTGCAGTGAGTCCTGCCACTGTGTTTTTGGCTGAAAAGATAATGCAGAAAATGCAACCAGAAATTGAACTTTAGTTTTATGGGGCCTGGGCCAATTTTCATCAAGTTTGGAAAGGTCTGAGGAGACTGTTGAGCTTTCAAAGGTAAACTGTTATTCTAGGAGCTGTAGTTATTACTTTGTGGCATTTTCGCACCAGTTTGGTGTTTTGGGGGCTGGGATTGGCCATTAAATTAGTTGAGGCCTTGTGTGACTTATAAATTTTCCTTTTCCTATCCCTAGTTTATAGAGATGAAGCTTTAAAAAAAAGTCACACTTCATACTCTAGAACTGCAAAACACCATCATGATATTGTTTCAGTGTAATGTAATAAAAGTATTTTGGGAGATATTTTAAAATACTTTAAAACATTGGCAAGGAGATAAGATGCAACTGAAAACCAGGCCCCACTGCATGTATTAGTTACTAGACAGAGCTTCCGCATGCTTTATAAGAAAATAAGTTAAAGGTCAGAAGAAAAAAAAATGATTGCAGATATTTGGGCTTCTAGACAAGTCTCTTCTCTCCTTGCTTAATCTGGAGACTCTTCCTTCAAAGAAAAAAAAAAGAAGATATTTCCCCTGGGTGCTAAGGTAGTTCTAAAAATATACTGGGAGGAGAAATTGCTTTCCCTGTTAGTGCACACATCACACAGTGGCTTTTCGACCCACATACAGATAAGTAAAGAAATCATACTGAAGTAGCAATAAGAACAAAGCTGTTGACCTGCAGTGTTGCTCTCATAAGGAATTGGAGTGACGATAGCTGATCCTTTCTAGTTTGTTCTGGTAGGGTGCTGGTTGAAATGAAAACAGACTTGGCTTTTGTAGATAAATAAAGTTTCTTGTTCTAACATTGTTTCTGCAGATGATACATGCTGGGCAAGAGGGGGAAAGAGGTGTTCTTGTTGTGTGCCTTCAAGTCATTTCCAACTAAGGTGACCCTATCGCAGAGTTTTCTTGGCAGATTCAGAAGTGGTTTGCCTTTCCTTCCTCTGAGGCTTTCCTTCCTGTGCCTGAGGTCATCTAGTGGGTTTCCATGGCTAAGTGGGGATTCAAACACTTACTTCCAGAGTCATAGTCCAACACTCAAACCGATACACCATGTTGGTTCTGTGAGAAGTGAGGATTGAGATGAAACTGCCAATAAGTGAATGGTCCAGTTCTTTCAAATGCAAATCACTCGACCCGGAATTCTTCATTCTTGGTGCACTGCCGACCCGTCTCAATAGGTATTAATAATCATTTCTTTTAAAACTGTGGAACCTATTTATCATTCTTGGCAATGACCTGAGCCTATTAACTTTCAAGAACAGGTAATCTTCTTTTGAATCAAACTCCAATGTGTTTATAGCTGCCATTAAACTTCTCTCAGCTCTCACGCACTAACACAGTAAACCAGAACCACCCTATCCATTAGGCACAGTGCCTAGTGCCTATAAAAATTTTAGAGCCTACCAAAACAGGATTTTAGGGCCTACAGAAACATCCCTACTGACACATCAAGGCAAGGTGGAGAGTTGAATACAAGAGTGCCGAGGTCCTATGAAAATCTTAATGTGGTCCTGCTGCAAACAGCTCACAAATAAAGGTTTAGGTCCTGTATTCCAAAGATGGGGAAGGTGTTGCTTGACTGACTTAATTCATTCTGATTAATCCTTGCCTAAATGGCTTAGGACTTTGCTACTTGAGGAAGCCCTTTTCTATATAAGTGCCTACCCAAGAATTGAGGTTTATTGGGAGGGCCCTTCTTTGTGTCCCACCAGCGTGGGAAATACATTGTGGGAGGACAGGGTATTCTCTGTGGTGGCATCCCAGTTATGGACTAACCTCCCTTGGAATCCTAATTGGTGTCGACATTGGCATCATGTCAGCACCAAGTCAAAACACAACTTTTTATTAAAGACTTCTGGCCTTTGTGCAATAGTGCTATGGTTGATGCTATTTTAAATGGTTTTCGCTGATTTTAAACTTTCTGGGCTCTAACTAATAAATGATTTAATATATTTTTAGTCTTTTAAAATTATTGTTGGTATGTGCTGTTTTATACTGACTTTGTTGTAAAATGCCCCAAGATCTACAGAGACGTAGGTGGTGAAATGTTTTTAAAATAGATAAATATTAGCTGGTATAGCCAGTGGCAAGGAGTTACACTGAAGCCATATCTGGAGAGCCACACATTTCTGATCCCTGCTGTTTTCCACTGTGTAAGGCAAAAAAAAGGAATAGACTGCTGTTGTATTTGGATCCCATTTGGGAGAAAAGTAGGATATAAATGCAATAAATAAATAAAATACTTTTTGGTGAGAGGCTGGGATTCAGAAAGCAGTTCATTCAAAGTTTGGATAGACTAAGTACAAAGAAGGATGGGACTGCGTATGAATGGATGAGAATTGATAAATGGAGCTTGGGAAATATGTGGACAGATTGTCAGTTGTGTTGCTAGCAGTCTATTTTTTTGGAATGGGATGGTGGGGTCCAGATCTTCATCCTCGTCCACCCCTTCAAAGTAGTTTTAAAGCACTACAATCTTTGTGCTGCCATCTGACAATAATGTTGGCAATGTTTTGGGCAAATGGAAGAGAAGGAAATAGAGAAGGAAGGAGAAATGAGTGAGTGCTGATGCTTATGTCCAAGCTGTTAAAAGCCTTCAGCTTTGTGTTGATTAGGCTACTGTTTGGCACAGCAGCAAGCAAGCTAGGCTTTTTATGAAAAGGGGGAATGGTTGACAATATATGGGAGTGGCATTTGGCGGCTACCATGTCAGTTGGTGTGCGAATCTGTTCCAGATCTAAACTTTAAAGGGACTATTCTAGGAGCTGGATCATATCCCCCACCAAAAGTTCAGCAACTTGGATAGCTGTTTTACAGTTCAGACTAAAATCTGGAGCAGATTCACCACACTGTTGACATGGCAGCCACCAGCTGCCACTTGTTATCACCGTGAACTGGCCTGGCTTCGGAAGATATTAGATATCATTTGATATCATAATTCGGTCTCATTTTGCCACCCTTGGCCAAGTGTTTGTGAGGCCCCTGAACAAGCACAGAGCTAGGCATGGCCATAAATTGCTAAACATTCCTTTCTCCACCGAGGCAAGCCAGACTCAGCCAGATCTTGCTTTAGGAGACCTCCCTAGACAAACACCTCATTACAGATGCACGCTACTACAAAGAACCTCCTGCCCTGAGCAGGTAACTTGCCGAGCTAAATGCGTATCCGCCCAAGTGAGCTGCATCTGCATACTGGCCATTCCATTGTCGATTTGAACTTAATCCCATCATGCTAAATTCTGACCTTTCGGAGACATTGTCTCGCGCCCCAACCTCATTGTTCTCTCCCAAGTACAGACTAGCCTATGGACATACTTTCCCTATAAAACCCCCCAGTTCTGAGAGCTTCCTCGGATCGCTCCGAACTTCCATCAAGCCTTCCTGCTGCTTTATCCAGTGAGCTCCCCTCAGCGAACCACGCTGAGCTTCTTCTCTCCATCTGCAACTTCTTCAGGACTACAAGAAAGGTGTTGTATCACCCATTTCCCCCGAAAACTCTTATTTCTTATTTTTTGGTTAGCTGTGTGGTTGTGTTGTCTTAAGTGTTTGTCTGTTCTTAATAAAAATCATTTTTGCTATCTTAAAACTGTCTGACTGCTTAACTGACCTGACCCCGTAGACTTTGGGTAAAAGATTCCGCTGTGTTGCCCTGCCTCTCGTTTTGCCGGCTTGTGCTCTGAGCTGATTTTCCCCACTTTTATTTGAGCATGTTTGGAATCCTTCACAGGACCCCCACTAAACAGGGTAACACACTGTTATATGGAAATGTGGGTGGAGAGGAGTATAGAAGGACTAAATACCATAAAAGCACCAGAATTTGGAAGCTAAGCACGATCAGCTGTGGTTAGTACTTGTAAGGAAGACCAAGTATGAATACCAGGTACTATAGTCTATATTTCAGACGAAGGAACTCCAAAACCATCTCTGAGCATTCCATGCCTAAGAAAACACTATGAAATTCACAGGTGACTTAAAAGCACGTACAGATACAAAGGAGTGCAGAAGTGTTTAGCAGTAGTGAAGCATATGCTTCACCTGAAGAAGGTTCTAGGTTCACTTCCTGGCATCCTAAAGAAGTGTTAGGGAAAGCATCTGTCCAAAACTCAGGAAAGCCATTTTCAGTCTGAAATACAAAGTAGCTTCAATATGTGCAAAAGGCCCCAAAGCCAAAAAGTATATCTTGATAAAATCTCCAGAAAAGCAAGGGAAGATTAAATCTCTGCCATCAAACCATGGCAACAACAAAAACAGCCCAGACTTGAGGCATCACAATGTTCTCTCAACTGTTGTCTGAAAATAACACTGCCATGTTTTTATGGGCCTCTGCTCTTGTGCCTTTAACAGCAGCTTGGTTAGCAGAGCTTAGCCATTTCCAGAGAAGAAGAGATGAGTAGGTGCTGATGCTTATCTCCAAATAATTCAAAAGCTTTACTTGCTGCTTGTCTGCAGATCAGGCTACTATTAGGCACAGGAGTATAGCAGTACTGAGGAAAGGCGATATATTGATTTCCACAATATATTTTTATACCGTTATATTTCTTGGCTTGCAGGAACTATGTGGATAGTTTATACTTCTTGTGGGGAGGTTTTTCTTTTTAAATATACAGAAATAACTGTGAAGAGTTTTGTGGCGCTGACTGTTTTTTCTGCAACTGACAAACATGGCTCCCCCTCCCACCCAAGAAATATTTATAATCTCTTAAATAAGCACAAGGAAAATGATGTGATCCATACAAGGCTGTTATTTACGCTAACGATTATTTATCAAGGACAGCTGATAATTAAAAAAAAGAAAACTGGCAGGACAATGCAGGTGTAATTACAGTCGTCTTAGTTCAAAACCAGTGCTCAGCAGTTCTGACGTCCAGTACTGTTGTGCTACTGATTTGATTGTAATACTCTTGAGGTCACATAGCATGGATTATACATAAAATGCTTCACCAAATTGAGGCCTTCCAAGAAAGGCTGTGTGAGATTGGATTGAGAAGGACCTCTGTCAGGCTGATAGTAACCAGCGCTGAGGACTGATCAGGAGAACAAGGGCACTCAGGAAGGGTTAATTTCCCATCTCCTGCTGCTACTTCCAAGATCAAATCAGCTGCCCTCAGTGCCTGCAGTGAAATGGAAAAAATGTCATTGTATTCTTTCCTTCAGTTTGGCATGTGCTGTATACATGTGTGAAGAAATTCTGCTCAGTAACCCAAATAAAGCATGTTTCATCCTCCTAGAGAAGAACTGAATTCTGCACATAGCAGTGAGAAAATGGACTGTTCTCCAGATATGCAGGTAACAGTGATAATTTCAGTAATCACCCTTGTTTTTCGAAGAATTTAATGTTAATGATTTAATCTGGAACAATATAATGAGTGTAGTAAGTGACAGATGGAACCTTTGTGTCTGCTCAAGCAATTGTTCATTGGTTGTTCCTGTTAACCTTTTCATCACCTCAGGGGGTTACAGTACATTTCCAGACACAGAATTTATTTCTAAGCTGAATTCCCCCATTGGGATGCATTGTACATCTGTTGTCTTTGTCCTAAACTAGAAAACATGATTTGAAGCCCATGAGTAATACCATCCCAGTGATGCCATTGTGTGGCTGCCACAGCAGCTCACTCCAGTGGGCTGTGATTGATCCAGCCATTGATAGTGGCTAGATTTTTGGGAGCCATGTTAAATTCATGACTAGATCGTAAAGGCAGGAAAGATGGCTTCAAATTGTTCCCCTCAAGCACTCACACTTCATTCTAATATTGTACTCTGATGCAATTTTAAAACATAGCAGAAATTCACAGTGAAATTACAGAGGCAGAAGTCATTGAAATAGCTCACTGAAGATGCAGAATGTGTTCTGTATTTGGTTTCCAGCTCTTCCTGAATTTCATTTTGGAGAGATCTTAGGCAAGATTGTAATCAATTTGTCTCCTTCTCATCTGCCTCAAGTTGTGGCACTCTGGAGAACCTCCTGCCTACTGCTTCATTATATTTTCAGTGACTGGACGGGGATGGGTCAATCCCAGAAGGTAAAATTATACAAAATGAATTTATAGGGTCATACTGGCATTTTTAGTCCAACAGAGAAGAAAAGTCAACAAAGGAGATAGATGGAGAACTGAGCACACTCAGCATATATTGTATTAAAATGGTCTTTAATAGCAACATATTCATTTTGTGAAAGCTGAAGTCCTAACAAGAATTTTAGGTTGCAATCCTGACCATAATCGCCCCACTGGACTTATCCTTGAGTGTAAACACTGAAAGCCAGATATCAAGAGAACTCCTCCAGTGCTCTTACAAAACTCCTTCCCCATTGACCAACTTAAATGAATATGGCCAGCCCAGCTCAGTGGACTGGTATGAGTAAAGAGAGCAGAAAGACCAGCAGTCAAAAACCAGAAAATACTCCTGTTAAAAATCACAGGAAAATCACATTTTCCTAACTTAACCTTCACCCAAAGTTTAGCCATGTTCCATTACATTCAACTAAAGCTACCTAGTTTTGCATTACATAAGTTGCACTTATGTAATTTTGCAACTTGATATCCCAGATATGCTGATGTATATTTTCTTTAGCGTTTGTATAACCCATAGCAAGAATGGCATTTTGTGAGAACTTAGACTTAGCACTTTCTCATTACAGTCTTCTTCCACCTTGACTAAAATGTATCACTAAGAGTCAAGTGGAAGGCAGGCCTTTAGGCATGAATACACCTTTAACCAAAAAATTAACTTATATATCCAGATCTGGGACTCAATAGAACTTTGACCGGCCAGTAAGAGTAAAAGTACATTGGGAAGACTGATAATTCTCAAAAATTTTGTTTGGACAGATTCTAGAGATACAAAATTGCTAAACACACATCCTTATGCTTCATATAACATTTGTGTTAAAATCTTACTACTGAACACTTGTATTGCTGAGAGCGCATGCTGACTTCCTTAAGATAAAAAAAACAAAAATGAGACAAGTGAATTTTAACTCCATTGTGCATTTGCTACGGCATAAGATACCTGAACTCTCCAGGAACCTGAAGACTGAAAAATTACTCCCAAATATTTACAAAATTTGACCTGGATGTCCATTGATTTTTCAGTGACATTTACATTAATTCCAGGTAAAAACTAAAACTTCAGATGTGTCATAATTACTTGCCAACTGGCCAGTATTGCAATAGACATCCAGAGTTCTTAGCGGCCATCTCAAACCTACACATAACAATGACCAAAATATTGAATAATCCACAGACTTATCAGATGAGAATATAAAGGGTCAAGTCAGGACAATATTTCATTCCGAGCCTCATAAGGCAGGACGCAGAAGGAATGCAATAAATTCTTTGCAGTGTTGCCAAAAAAGTCATCCCCCAAATTCATCAAGTGCAAAAACCCAAGGACCTCAGGGTTGTAGTATTCCTCAGATTCCAAGTCAGCTAAGTAATCTGGATTACTCTTTGTGGAATCAGTGTCAGCTAAAATTTGGTGTAGTACCTTGGTTTGAGGTCATTTTGAAAGTACATACTACATTACCTTGAGGTGCTGGTGATGCCACATTTCTAAAGAATCTTGAATCTAATACACCACTCCTTCTGATATTCTCTGACTTTGTACAACAGCTTGGCAAGTCTCCATACTTGAAATGTGACCACCATCCTAGTATGAAAGTCATCAAAATATAAATGCTCGATATAAGTCTACTGCCTCACTAAGAACACCAAGTATGGTTATGTTTAAAATATTCCAAAGGTGAACAGTGCTCCTCTTGTGCTAAGATTCCCATAGGCATGAGGTGGTATAAAAAACTAACTTATTTTGGATTAACACTAGTTTCCAATTCCCAGAAATCATCTCCTTTGTTAATTTAGTTTGGCTTCTGACAGAACATAAGATCATGTGTCCTGAATTAGAGAATCTTGCATACCATTTGAAAATAATATAGAAGCCTAGTTGGGGAGCTCCCTAACAATATGAAGACTGAATTAGAAGACTCTTGCTTTGTTTCTCTTGTTATAAATAATGTCTCAGAGTTCTAGTGGGACCCTGGGTTTGAACTGCTATCAAGTAATTTTTTTTTTTGAGGTCCACCCACAATGCAGGCATGTCCTTAAAATTTTGGGAAATTATAGCTCAAAGGAAGCCTGTAAGAGGAGGGTAACAGCAGGATCTTTTCACCTATGTATACCAGTACTAACTGTAGAGAAGACTCCAGCTGAAGTTAAACAAAGTATTTTATTTGGATTGACAAACACACGAGAAATGAAACACTCTCAAGAACCATACAAGACTATCAGAAAATGAGGGGTGAAAGTTTGGATAGAGATTAGAGGTGGAAGGGGTGATAGTTACCAGTCCTGAAGAAGAAGGTCAAAGTGAAATGGCTCAAACAGTGTCTGAGGGTAGCACAGCAAAACAGCAGTCTGGGCACTACGTCCCATGTACTAAAAGTGGGTGGGGTCAAAGTTAGTGTTTATATACTCTATTTCATACCCTGAAGTGGATATGTAAACAAAACTGTAATGGCTTTCCCACAAAACTGACAAAGGAGTCCGGAATGGGCTGATTGCTTTAACTCTAGGTGAAAAAACATTGATGGGAGTCATGACAATCTCTTAATAATCTTGGCTGGGCAGAGAGTATAGGAAATATTTCTGTAGGGTGAGATTAACGGCTGGTCCCTGATTGCTTCACCTGGGCAGCTTTGTCTTCCATTGTTTTCAGGTAAGCAGGGAGCCTGAGGTTTTGAAAGGATTAGCATAAACTCATTAGTGTCTAGGTTTTCTGCTGAATCCTCTCTGAACTTATGACCTGAGCATGTCTGAGGTCACCTTGACCTGGCAATATGTTTTCCGGTCAGCAGGCCTTCAAACATATTTTCCAGCCATAAATATATTTGATTGCGAACATAGCACATCCTGCAGAATGGGTGTGTAGGATATTGTAACAGCCCTGCCTTGTGATTTTTAATATTTTTACTTTTCTTTGCACTTATTGCCCTCCTTTTATAGTGGTTGACCTTGTGAACTTTGAGTTGTCTTTGTTGATCTATTTTTGCTAGTTGAGGAGAGTCCCCAGACTCGAAGGCCCTTTCCACAGCTTACCTTTTTTCTGCGATGGGGTGCAGGGATTGCACAAGCAGCCTCCAGTGAGAGGCTCTCGTGTCCCCGCTGCATCAGCTCCGCACGAGCTGCCTGCTCCCAAGCAGGTAGCATGAGAGCCCTGCCTTTTCTTTCTGCAGTGCAGCCTGGGAGCTTCCCAGGCTGCGCTGGGGCAGGAAGCGCGACCACCGCGGCTCTGGAGGCTCCACACTGGCAAGTACGCATGGGGACCTGGAGCAATGCGCGATCATGCACCACTTTCGGCTGAAAGCTGAAAATGAAAAAGTGTGCGAGCAACGCCTGCTCTACCCTGGAGCGTCGCGTGATTATGAGTGCGTTGTGCAGACCGCTCCTCACAATTGTGCGAAACTCCAGGTGCCCTTTTGCATGGCAAATGCTGTGCGAAAAGGGCCTAAGTTAAGAACCACTGCTATAGGGAAGTTACCCTTCCATTCCCTCCTGAATCCATATCTTAAAGTCATGTTACCTAACTGAAGAGGACAAGGGTCCAGTTCTCATCCCTGGCAACCACCTGCTTTCCACTCTAGCTCTCTTTCCAAATGAAACTTATAAGTACAGTTAATTTCTTAGGGTTGCCCCACCCACTGGATCATAGGGTTACCCCAGTTTTCCTCAGCCTGGCACAGATTTATTTATTACTTATTTATTTAAAGTTTTGTGTTGCCTCTCACACAAGGTAATAAACATATAAAAATCAATTAAAACAATAAAAGATAAAACATTTTTAAAACATGTTAAATACTTAAAAATTCCCAAAAGCAGTCTAAAACCAGTCCTAGAATCTAGTTTTAAAATAGTTAAAATTGCAAATTCAAGCACTGAATGCTATGTGGAGCAGCACTGCTTTGGCTATCTTGCAGAGGCTTCAAAAAGATGGGGCCAGCCCAACTTCCTTGGGTAGGGAGTTCCACAGTTGAGGTGCTGGTACAGAGAAAGCCCAGTTATATGCACCCACCAACCTAGCATCATGAAGTGTTGAGACACACAACAGAGCCTCCTCTGAAGATCTCAAATTTCTGCCAGGCTCATATTGGAGGAGATGATCTTTCAGATATCTTGGCCCCAAGTCATTTAGGTAAATTAGATGTGTTAGATTATAGTGGCCAGAATCCTCAAGCCAGCAACCCACATGCCATGTGATATGGGGGGGAAATCCAAGTTGTTGTTTTTTTTTTAAAT
Organism: Iguana delicatissima; assembly: GCA_948472985.1. NCBI lineage: Eukaryota > Metazoa > Chordata > Lepidosauria > Squamata > Iguanidae > Iguana > Iguana delicatissima. Next base: position 642,905 of record CAOKZL010000428.1, read on the forward strand.
AAAGATGATCAGTCAGATCTGTGATAGAAAACCTTACTGATCTTGGTGGAGTGTTGGTCATAGAATCATAGAATTGGAAGAGACCACAAGGGCCATTGAGTCCAACCCCCTGCCATGCAGGAATATACCATCAAAGCATTCCTGGCAGATGGTTGTCCAGCCTGTTTAAAAACCTCCAAAGAAGAAGATTCCACCACACTCCGAGGCAGTGTATCCACTGTTGAACTGCTCTTACCACCAGGAAGTTCTATTTAATGCATACGTGGAATCTCTTTTCTTCTACTTTGAATCCACTGCTCTTTGTCCTAGGCCATTTCCACACTAGACTGTTATAGTGCTAATATTCCACTTTCAACATCCTATGGAATCCTGGGGTTCGCAGTTTAGGGAGGGGTCGCAAAAGCCATCAAAGGCCCCCCCTAAACTGCAAACCCCAGGATTCCATAGGATGTTGAAAGTGGAATAATAGCACTATAACAGCCTAGTGCAGAAATGTCTCTAGTCTCTGAAACTGCAGAAAATAAGCTTGGCCCATCTTCCATATGACATCCTTTCAAATATTTAATCATGGCTATCATATTACCTCTTAACCATCTCTTCTCTAGCCTAAACATACTCAGCCTCCTAAGCCACTCCTCATAGGGCAAAGTTTCCAGGTCTTTAACCATTTTAGTCATTTGTAACTAGTCAACGAAACAACAGAGAATGAAGGTCACTGTCTAATAGTCTTTTTTCTCTTAGACTTTCAATATCAGCAATAAAAACATGGCCTTCAGTACAGGGAGATTTTGAATGCTGTCCTAATATTCTGTTCCCTGTGATTTATCAAACAGCTTTGTATTCAAAATGTCTGAAGCAGCAGCAAGTCATTATGACTTTCTGGAAATCTCTGGCATTAACAGCAGAAAGGTAGCAGTTATATTTCTGAAGCTAATTTGTTTCATCCATTTTGTTTGATCTCTAGCTGGAAGAATGGGTCTCCCAAGCTTATCATCATTTAGAAAACAAACAGCAGTGGAATCCTGCAGGAGGTCAGAATTAGTGAACTTCAAAAACCACAGGCACTCATGTTCCCATGAAGGAATATTCCAGACGCCTTCAGTTGGAGGCATCTGTTGTTGGCTAGCTCACGCCTGTTCCTCTTTCTGTGTAGCTGCGCCCATTTATACCTCCTTTAGTTTTCCATTAAATAATGTTTAGAATAAAGTTTGTAGAAGCTAATGTGTCCTTTCCACTGACCTGTCCTCCACATAAATTGGTTTCCTAGGCTCCACAACTCCCAGGAGCACTTATTCAGGCCAATGGCTTTTTAGTAATTTGTTTTATTTAATCCATTTCTTATCTGCCTTCTGAGAACATAAGCCTTCCAGGGCAGGATGCAACATAAAAACAAGTCAAACATATTAGTAAATTCAATTTTTAAAAATCCAATTAACAGTTAACACAGAAGTTTTCATTTCAAGGCCAGTAGGTTTTTAAAAGAGATTTTAAAAAGAGGGTGTTAAAACCCTCTTAAAGCAACCATAGATAGTTCTGTGTACAGAAGAAAGTGTCTTGCAGTCTATGGTGAAAAACATGGCTTAGGCTCTGGATGAGAAACATTCCATTCTGATCATCAGTCTGTGCTAAGTACATATGCCAAATTCATAAAATAATCCAATGTCTCTTTCACACTAGATAATCATAGCACTTTTATACCACTTTAAATGCCACAGCTGCATCCTACAGAATCTTGAGATTTGTAGCATCATAAGGTATTTTGATTTCTCTGCCAGAGCACTTCAGTGTCTCACCTAACTATAAATCCTAGGATTTTATAGGCTGCAGACATGGCAGTTAAAGTGGAATCAAAGTGCAATAATTATATTGTGTGAAAGGGACCTAAGTCCTCACTATTGAAAAGATCTCAGAGTTACCCATACCCTTGGTCCAAGGTCTATCAAAGTTTAGAGAGGAATGCAGGTAAAAGCATTGGCCAGAAGGAACATCAGACAAGTGCTTGGCTGCCTATCTCCAGAAAAATTTTAATCCTTGGAGGTACAATGGTGGAGAGATCATGTACCCACTATCCAGAGGAAGGCTGTCTATCTGTCCCCAGTATCCTCATATTTTATCTTCACATGTTTGTTGAATATTTCCTGGCACACTGCTGTTGGGGCCCTTTGAAGCATCCATAATGTGTTGGTGCAGGGGGGTCCTTTTATTTGAAGTTTTCCCATCCCGGATATGTCATCTCATAGGCACATCCTCATCCTCACTTGACATCTCAGATCCTCATGCTCAGGTCACTATCACTTTCCAACCACTCAGTGTCCACAAAAACCTATGCTAGAAATTTCTTCTCACCAGCTAGTTTCAAAGGGACTAATACAGCTATCTCTTTGAATACTACTGTCATAACTCACCCCTTCGAGGACTCATATGACAAGAAGGAGGCAGCCTGCCAGAGGTTGCAGCTTTCCCTGACTCTGAGGAGATGGAGGGCTGAGGAAGATCTTGCACTACAGTAAAACATGGCAGAGGCTTCAGATGCTGGAAATAACATGCCTCCATCCTTCACTGAGAGATGGAGATAAAAGAACCAAACACAGGCCCTTTCCTCACCTTACCTTTTTTCGGCACTGGGGTGCAGGGATCGCGCGAGCAGCCTCCAACGCTCGCGTTCCCCACTGCTTCAGCTCCGTACGAGCTGCCTGCTCCCGAGCAGGTAGCACGAGAGCCCCCCTTCCTTCCGCAGCGCAGCCTGGGAGTTTCCCAGGTGTGCTGGGGCAGGAAGTGCAACCGCCACAGCTCCGGAGGCTCCGCATGCATGGCAAGTGTGCGTGGGGCCCTGGAGCAATGCATGATCGTGCACCATTTTCAGCTGAAAGCCAAAAATGAAAAAGTGCGCAAGCAGCACCTGCCCTACCTTGGAGCATTGCACAATTGTGAGCGCGTTGTGCAGATCACTCCTCACAATCACGTGACACTGCAGGCACCCTTTCGCATGGCAAATGCTGTGCGAAAAGGATGCCAGATTCATTTAAGTTATAAACACTGACCCAAATTAGCACTGATGAGGCATGCCTGTTAAACTTGAAAGAGCTGCTCATAAATACTGTGATGGTTGTCTCCTAGTCTTAGTGCTGACAACTGTCTTATCTGGTTGCCTAGAAGTACTCTCGGTTCCTGTTTTGTTTTGACTTCAGACAGGCTCTGTTGGCTCACACACCTAGACTTTTGATACAACTTTTAGACTGGCTAAAAACCACCCTCGTGCTTCTCCCAGAACCTTTCTCAGATAACCGATAACTGACCCAGACTGGACTTGCTACTTGACCACTCCTACAACCCAGCCTGCTGCAGTGGATTTGTCTTAGGACAACTATTACCATGTGCATGCCATTGCTACACTTTCTCAGAACCAACAGCTTTAAGTATGGGTGCTCTGATCCCTTCAGAGGCACAGCTAGAGCTTCTAAGCAAAATCAGCATGCATTTCATTAAGTATGACCCTTTAAGTTATCTGTTGACTTATGGTGACCCCATAAATTTTATAAGATTTTCTTAGACAAAGAATTGCTCAGAGGTGGTTTGCCATTGCCTTCCTCTGAAATAAAGAATGCAGCACCTAGCATTCCCTGTCTGCCTTCCAAGTACTAATCAGGCCCAGGCTGCTTTGCTTCCAGGATCAAACTGGATTTGGTGCCTTCAGCAACTTAGGCAACTAAGCTTCTTATTACTAGCTGCAAAATCAAAGTCTGTCCTATCTCAGCCCTGGCACAGCTGATAAGCAAACTGAATTTCTCCCAGCTTGTTGCTTACTTCCAGGCAGTAAGCAAAAAGTCATAAATAAAGTCCAACATAAACAAAGTCCAGCAGGGTTTCATGGCAAGTGAGTGTCCAAGGTCAATCTGAACATTTGTCCAGGCATCCAGCAAGGTAGCAGGTCAGATAAGCTCTGACAACTCATGTAGGGGAAGAACGCCAGGTAAATAGACCCAAAGCCTAGCACAGCTATGCCTTGATTGATTGTTGCCGTTTATACATTCTGAAAGAGTGACACTGGGTCTCTTTTTGCTGCCTGTGCTGTGCGAAGCTGGGTCTTGGTAAGTCTTCTTCTGTATCTGAAGAGGCAGGACTCTCTGTTGGAGCTGGCACCACCCTCTGTTCTGTTTCTGGCCCTGTAACTTCTCTCTGTACAGCAGGTCCTGCATGCCCCCTGTTTCATTCTCTGAGTCAGAGTCTATGCTCTGGAAGCAGGGCAGGACACCGACTGAACTCCCCAGCCACATTGTACTTTTCCAATGGAAAGTCTTAACCAGTCCTCACAGTTCAGAGATGTTTTAATATTATAACAAGAAACAATAAATGGTCAAGAATCCAATTTTCTTGTTCATGAGTCCATAGTATAAAACAGAGTGGGTCAGAGATTGTTGGTAGCCAGATACTGTTGGACTGCAGCTCTAATTGACATGCTAGCTACTGCTGATGGGAGTTGCATTCTAACAGAATCTGGAGGACTATACATTGCTGGGATATAAAGCACAAGTGGAGGTTTTTCTTGTGTATCTTTTTGTAGGTTTTCCCAACACTAACTTTCATGAAGCTTTTTTGTCATTTCAAGATCAGTCTAGCAATTTGGAATTTGAAGCAGGTTCTTCAAGTTTCTATTCGCAATATTATTTAAACTGGTTAACAACCAGCACATTTGGACATTAACTACTGTGGCTTCATCTGGCCACTGATTGGATTTGTCTCTGGGCATACTTATCTTGGAATAGGTAGCAAAGGTAGGCAGATGGCAGTTTTTCGCATATAAGAATAGCTGTTTCCACAGGCTGTATTTGGTGAATGATGTTGACAAAGCAGTAAAATGCAAACAGTGAATGAAGACCATGGACAAAAGTACAAAAGCCTTGATTTCTAAAAAAAAAAATATTGGGATAAAACATGTTTGTGTCTTGTAGGAAATTTAAACTAGACTTCAGAAAAATGTGTGTATAAGCTGTACTGTGAACATGCCTATCTCTCCTTTACTTGTGTAATAAAAATTGTGAAAGAAAATGTACTTAATATTTTAACTTGAAGTGAATAACCATTCTGTTTTGTCCTTGATAGCACCTGGTAGACAGTTCTATGTTGCTGACAATTCCTCCAGATATGTACGGAAAATTGCACCACAGAAATGCAAATAAACTTTTGTTCTGGGCAGATGGTTTTCTGAAGATTTCTGCTCTGTTAGATTGCTTTCTGACATACACCTTCTTGATGATGTTTCTTGTTCCTTTCTGGTTTTGTTCCTAATGGTTTTTGTCATTTATGATCCCTATAGTGAGGAGATTTCTGAGCTAGAATATCTTCACTACCTGAATTTTTGCCAACTATTCCAGCTGTTATATCTCAGGAGCACAGAGGGGAGGAGTGAGCTGTCTGCTACTGAAGAGCTATGGTGGTTAGAAAAGTTACATTAGCACAAAAGATAAGCCTTCACATCATAAGACTTAGGCCATGCCCACATGATGACGCTCTTCTGCATCGTCCCACTGCAGTCCCGGGTCCAGAAGGGAGCCCGTCAGCAATGCTCCCCTTTGCACCCACTTGGTCCAATGCAATGCAATGGCACCATGTCTTCCTTCCTCAGTGCAGTTGGGCTTTTTCCATTGCTGTGATACAGAAGGAAGCATCGCCAATGCGCTTCTGCAGCTTCTGCATGGCCAGAAGTGATGGGAGCGCCATGCGATTGCAGACGCAAAATGGATTTTTTCCATTTTGCGAAAACTGCATGAACACGACACTCCACAACAGGATGGCAGTGGGACGGCAATGGCATCATGCAGAAGTGCGACCTGCTGACTGCTGCAATCCTGTGGCAGAAACGAGACAGCAACGTCATGCAGAAAGGGCCTTAAAAATTAGTAGTGAGGGAAGCAACAGCAGCATACCCTCCAGCTGTCCCAATTTGGCAGGCGCTGTCCCAATTAATCCTGTCACCCCACTTTTTCAGCTGCTTTTAAAATGTCTCAGTTTCTTTCACCTCCTCCCCACTTCTCCCCTGCCTCGTGTCTTAAGCTTACTTCAATTGGTGAAAACTCAATTTTAAGTCCAAAAATACTTTGTACTCCATAACTCAGTCTTGCCCTTCCCAGTACGCTCCTAGCTTCTAAGCTCTTCCTCATTAGTAGTTTTACCATCTTGATTGCACTCTGATGTTGCTTGGCCACATGTGCTCCAGTTTTCTTTTGTGAAATGTTGGAGAGCCTGCAGCAGGAAAGGAAGGGACTAACAGGAGAATCTTCTGCTGGAGTACAGTTATATCTCTGATTCGACTCATAAATACAAATGAACAGTTGCAGCACCAGTACTTTGTCTGTGCCCTTCTAAAATCTGGAAGTGTGCCTGGGGTGAGAATCACACAGTAACAGCTATGGTTACACTCTAACTGCCAACAAGTCTGGCCAGTCTAGGCAGTGGCGAGGAAGGCTGGGAGTTGTGATCCAACTGCATCTGGAGGAATGCATGATTCCCACCCCTACTGTAGAACAAGGCCCACTGATACATATGGAAGGATCCGTATGAGATAGGATGAGGGAATGCCTTCCTTCCACTTCATGACAAACATCTGATATGAATGGCCCAGTTCCACAAAGGTTAGCTTTGCATAATTATTGTTTTAATAATTAATTTACTCTAACACTATTTATTTATTTATTTATTTATTTAGGTTTTGTGAACCACCATGGGTCCCATAGCTATCTATCATCTATCCATCCATCTATCCACACACACACACAATTTTTTTAAAAGATTAAGGCTTTAACTTAAAACATACTATATAGTGTATATACTCTATGTAAGGCATGTCTGTAGATAAGCTATTTCTGCATAAAGCAAAAGGAAATAAGAATAAACAGAACATGACTATTACCTTTTTAAGGAGAGGTCCTTCTCTCAGGCCATTTCCATCCTACACTGTTATAGTTCTATTATTCCACTTTCAACATCCTGTGGAATTCTGGGGGTTGTAGTTTAATGAGGCCAAAGAGCTTTCTGGCTGACAATTCTCAAGGCCCCGCCCTAAACTGCAAACCCTAGGATTCCATAGGAGGTTGAAAGTGGAATAGTAGCACTACAACAGTGTAGTGCGGAAATGGCCTCAGTCCCAGCACCATTGCTAGCACAGTTGGTAGGGATGTGAGAGAGGGCTTTCTCAGCGGCTGCCCCTTGACTCTTGGAACTCCTTTCTTGGGAAGGGGGGCAAAATAGCCCCCTCCTCGTCCTTCTGGCAGCAGACTAAAACTTTTTTTATATTCAGACAGGCTTTTTAAAACAGAAAGTTTTTAAATAGGCTAGGGGTGCTATATTGCTTTAATTGTTTTCAAGAGCTTTTTATCTTTTTAAATTACATTTTTATTCTTTACTGAGCTGTCACTGGTTTAATACTGTTAAAAGTTTATTTCTATTTTAATATTCACTCATTTTTAATTGTATTGTTTTTAAAATTATGAGCTGCTTTGAGTCCTAATTTTGGAAAATGAAATATAAATAAATGTTGTTGTTGTTGTTGATAATAACAGCAACAAGCCCTGCTGGATTTCCAGAAGTCATTTAAAATTCTCCACATAGAATCATAAGAGTTGGAAGAGACCCCTAGGGGCCATCCAGTCCAACCCCTGCCATGCAGGAACACACTTCAAAGCATTCCCAACAGATGGCCATCCAGCCTCTGCTTAAACACCTCCAAAGAAGGAGACTCCACCACACTCCGAGGCTGCATATTCCACTGCTGGACAGCTCTGACGGTCAGGAAGTTCTTCCTGAGGTTCAGGAGGAATCTCCTTTCCTGCAGCTTGAATCCATTCCTCCTTGTCCTAGGCCCTTTTTGCACGGCATTTGCCATGCAAAAGGGCCTCCGGAGCATCGCGCGATTGTGAGGAGCATTCCAGAAGACATCCTTGCAATCGCGCAATGCTGCCCGGGCTGGCAGGCACTGATCACACGCTATTTCATTTTTGGCTTGTAGCTGAAAATGGTGCGCAATTGCGCATTGCTCCAGGACCCCGCGCGCACTTACCGTGCGTGCACAGCCTCTGGAGCCACGGCGCTCATGTTTCCTGCCCAAGCGCAGCCTGGGAAAATGCCCAGCTGTGTTGCGGAAGGAAGAGGTGGAGCACTCATGCTGCCTGCCAGCTGGCAGGCAGCAGCTGCGGAGGCGAAGCAGCGGGGATGCGAGAGCCTCTCGCAAGAGGCTGCTCGCACGATCCCTGCGCCCCAGCACCGAGAAAAGGTAAGTTGTGGAAAGGGCCCTAGTCTCTGGAGCAGTGGAAAACAAGCCCTCTTCCTCCTCGACATGACATCCCTTCAAATATTTAAACATGGCTATCATGTCCCCTCTTAACTGTCTCTTCTGCAGACTAAACATACCCAGCTCCCTAAGCCACTCCTCATAGGGCATGGCTTCCAGACCGCTCACCATTTTGATCACCCTCCTCCTCTGGACACACTCCAGCTTGTCGATATCCTTCTTGAAGTGAGGTGCCCAGAACTGGAAATAGTATTCCAAATGAGGCCTGACCAATGCAGAATAGAGTGATACCATTACTTCCCTCGATCTGGACACCATACTCCTATTGATGCAACCAAGAATCGCATTGGCTTTCTTGGCTGTCACATCACACTGCTGACTCATGTTCAGCTTGTGATCTACCAAGACTCCTAGATCCCTTTCACACATACTGTTATCCAGCCACACGTCCCTCATATTTGTGTATTCCATTTTTTCTGCCTAAATGTAGGACCTTACATTTCTCTGTATTGAAATTCATTTTGTTAGCTTTGGCCCAGCTGTCCAATCTGTCAAGGTCATTTTGAAATTTGATCCTGTCCTCTGGGGTGTTAGCAATCCCTCCCAATTTGGTGTCATCTGCAAATTTGATCAGCATGCCCTCCGCTCCTTCATCCAAGTCATTGTTGAAGATGTTGAATAGCGCTGGGCCCAGGACAGAACCCTGTGGCACCCCACTAGTCACTTTTCTCAAGGATGAAAAGTAGCCATTGGTGAGCAGCCTTTGGGTTTGGTTGGTCCACCTAACAGTAGCCCTGTCCAGCCCATATTTTACCAGTTTCTTTGCAAGAATGTCACGGGGAACTTTGTCATGGCCTTACTGAAATCAAGATATGCTACATCCACAGCATTCACTTCATCTATCAAGCTTGTACCTCTATCGTAAAAAGAGATAAGATTAGTCTGGTACAATTTATTTTTGAGAAATCCATGTTGACTTTTAGTGATTACATTTCCCCCCTCTGGAACCATGGGTGGGTGGGTGATTTCCACACCTGTTTTAGATGCTGTACTTTAGCAAACATCTTGGAAAGGGTACCTTTTTGGGCTAGAGTTCCCAAAATACTTTAGCTGTCTGGAGGCTTCTGGTGGTTGCAGTCCAAAAAGCAACATCTCTAGGTTTACTTCAGCATTGAAATTGAAGGTTCATAGCCAATACAGTAGCAGGAAGAAAGCTTTCTCAGTCTTTTTGTGCTGTTAGCTATGACTTGTGGCGCACATATCCTGTTATCACTAACTCTGTCTATCTCAGGCTCTTCCTGGCTCATCCCAGTAATAAATCTTAATAACAAATGGAGATTATTTCCTGGGCTTGAAAGGAAAGATGCTTTAAAAGGTGGATTTTTGGGCGGCAGTTGAGGTGTCTAATCTTTCTATAAACTAATCTTTAATTGGCATCTTGTGGAGAATCTTTTTAAGGAAAAAAAATGTCTGAGTTCTAGCAGTCTATAATAGTATGAGTACTTCTCTTGATTTTCATATTTATTTGATTCTGAAAGAAGTTATTTGCTTCAGATTGCCCACAGAGCGTTTATAGTGGATGAATCCAAAGCATGTGGAGCGAGAACCAAAATCTTCTCATTCTGTTCACCATTTTGATATGTTGGTATTGAATTTACTCCCATTCCTATGTCTTCAAGCAATACCTGGTTACTGCAGGGTTTTGAGCTTTAAACTAGTTTTAAAAAAGGTTTTTAATTATGGAGCTTGTGTTCCAACTTCAATGTAGACATACAGTTAATACTTGGCTTTGCAAGATGTACATCTATATTAACTTGATATGTCTCATAGATAGATAGGTATATAGATAGATTGCTGTTGTTTTGCTTTTTAACTGTGTGTGTGTCTGTAATTAAAAAGCAAACCACCAGGACCCATATTTGCCCTGAATCCCAGAAAGATGTAGTAAATCACTATCTATCTATCTATCTATCTATCTATCTATCTATCTATCTATCTATCATGAAGCAATTAACAAATGGGACTAAAAATATGACATATGAAAAACATTTCAGTTGTTAAAGATGAAGCTGAGTTGTATACAGGTGGCAGTTTAGAGCATTCTGTTTCTAGCATTCTTTAGTGGATGACGGTGTTATCCTCCAAGTTGTGATTGAATGTGCAATTGAATGCAGACATACAAGACGTCATCTGCAGCACATGGACAAAACAACCACAGACGTGCATATATACTTCAGAAACCATAAATCTGCAATCCTGACCAGGAAACTAGAGGAACCTGTGACCAGGCATTTCAACTCTGAACATCACAGCCTCTCTGACTTATCTTTGTTTGATACTAAGGTGCCCTCTTCTTCAGACGTTTTGGTCAAAAGGGAGAATTAAGACCCTAACACCACATGGCCTCAACCTAGAGGATAATACCATCATCCACTATAGAATGCTGGAAACAGAGCGTTCCAAAATGCCGCCATAGATGCAGCTCAGTTTTATCTCAAGAAGGTGGAAGTCGAAACATTTCACTTATGTTGAAATCTTTGCTCCTGTTTGTTAATTGCTTCAGTACGCACGCATGCCTCATTCTTGGCACATTCTGTTTTAGTTAGAGCTTGCAGCCTCTTATTAATGGATTGTAAGTTTGGCAGTCTTGATCTGACAAATTTTCAGGGTTTTTCCTGGCACATCATAGTTATGCTGCATGGCCATGCATGAGCAAGCATATTTGACTATGATTCAGCAATTCTGCTGCGTAGTCACAAGAGCTGTAGTGTACATATATTGAACTTCACAGTGGAAAAAAAAGTGCACATTTAAATCATATTCCCTTCTTGTAAACTGGAAATTTAAATCATATTTCTTTCTTGAAACTGTGTAACGATATGATATTTTGTGCTAGGAGGGAGCTATTTATATTGCCGTATTCATTATAAAATGGGTCTCACAGGGTGGCAGGGGATTTAATTGAAGTTTGTAAAGGAAACAAAAATCAAACAGTTTCAGCAAGGGTGAGATAACCACAACCCACTACGAATATTTTCTGTGCAGTACAAAGAAGTCTGTGTGAAAAAATGAATTAGACTTGTGCAGGTGTCATCATCTAATTTGTACTTGTTTAATATATTCTTCTGTTTTGTCAGCCAGCCTCTGCTGAGGAGAAAACTGGAGGAACAGCAGGCATGGTAGTGTTCTGATGTTGCCTGTGGTAGCATTAGGATGTGTTCCAGTAGCACTGTGAGCCAGACAGAGCCAAACCTGATTCTGTGCTGTGTGCCTGGATGAGGTTATTACCTGCCTCACAGGGCCAAAGCCTGATTTGGGAGCTCTCTCCTTAATACAAAAAGGTGGTGGTGTGTCTCATGATTGAGGCCAAGCAGAACTGATTGCAGGCCTGTCCATCTTTCTCAGAGCAGAACGTGGAAACATTACTGTTTTGAGCTATTTCTCCCAGCATTCTACAAGTACTATTTCTGGTGGCATACTGCTGGAGGGATTAATTTGTAGTGCTGGCCACCTTTCTCAAAGCAGAATATGGAAACATTACTTTTTTGAACAACCTCTCCTAGCATCCTACAAGTAGTATTTCTGGTAGCATGTTGCTTGAGCGATTAATTTGTAATCCAAAAGTAAATGTTCCACGCTCTGTTGTACATCTCTTTCACACTGAACAATTAAACATGTTGATACTGCTTTAAGTATCATGTGTCTATCCTATGAGAACGGGTACTTGTAGCTTCATAAAGTACTCTCTGCCAGACACTACAAATCTCAGGTTCCCATAGGATAGAAATGTGATACTGAAAGCATAGGGCCAATGCAATTACAGTGGTGGCAAAATGGTATAACTGTGTAGTATGACAATGACTTTAGAGAGGGGGCTTTGGTTTTTAATACTGTAAAGCACAGTATTCAGTAAATGGATGGAAGGAAGCAGTATTGAAGACTACCATCATCAGAGAAATGAAAAACCATAGCTGCTTGTGCTACCAATCAAAAGAGATGATTCTCTTTCCTTCCATCATCGATTTCTTTTTGCCCAGAAAAAAAATGGCAAGAAAATGTGGGCTGATTACAGTTGGAATAGGACATTGGATGGACTCACTCTAAAATTCCAGAAACGAGACAGCCTGAAGACAGTGGTAGAGCTAGCCACTTCTTATATTTTTGCCAGATGGCTAGCATTTCACTTGTAAAGGGATTTATTAATTTAGTATTAGGACAAATATAAACCATTTGCCAGATGGCAACAAGCTGAGGTATATAGAATCAGAGGTCTCTTTTTAAATAGTGAACCTCTTAGAGCTGACTAGTTGCAAGATAAATTAGAAGAATTAAGCTCATCCTAGTTTTAAGTTGCCCAAGTCACTGCATTTGCACAAGATATTTATAGGTCGTTAGGATCACTGGGAGCTTGAACAATGTATGAAACTGCATGTATAAACAATTATCTTAAGACACAAGAGCTAATCTCAAACATTTGTAAAACTGTAATAGAGTATTCATTTGGAACACAAAAAGGTGCAAAGCTAATATGGGAATCAAATTGGGCCCTACTATGGGCCCTTTCACACTACACAAGTTTACCACTTATTCCACTTTAGCCACTGTGGCTGCATCCCTCAGGGTCTTGGGGTTTATAGTTCAGTGAGGAACTAGAGCTTTCTGGCTGAGAATTATAAATCCTCTTCCTTAAAGTGCAAATCCCAGGTATCCTTAGGATTTTTACCATGGTAGTTAAACTGGAATTGTGCTGTAATTGTGCAGTGTGAAAGGATTCCTGGGCAGCGGTTGATTTCAGTAACTTTTGAAGGAGTTCCACAGTGTAAGTGTAGAGAGCACACATGACAGGCACTGGTCTGTGGATTGTACCCACAAGCCTTTTGGGAGTCTTCAGTGGATAATTAGTAGGAATTGAATGCTAAATAAGATAGTCACAACTAACCAGTCCCAATAAGATATACAGTCCTTAAGCTTATCTATTTGGAAGGAACTGTTGTTGAATTCAATAGAGCTGACTCTTTAGTAACTGTGTTTAGAAACTCAGCTTCCAAGATATTCTCCATATAACCACAGGCAGCTTCTTTCAGTCTCTTCAGAGTACTGTTGCTAAACTGTGTTCATGATTACTTGCTCAGTCTTAAGTGTACTTCTGAAATTGCAGGGCTGCAAATGCACTGTTTGGTGCATCTGCTATGAAACATATTTTTGACTGAACAAGATTATACCACAAGCCCGCTTCCAGTTCTATAGTTTTGAATTCTAAGATTTCAATGTCTAGAGATACAGAGCTTGTAACATCATTTCACAATTATTTGTTTCATAATATTTTCCTCTACTCCACTCACTGAAGCATAAAATGGAGGAAGAAAAGAGCATGGGGAAAATGGGAAAGAAATGTGGCGGCACCTTTAAGACTAACTGGTTTTTATTTTCACATGAGTTTTTGTGGATAAATCCACTTCTTCAGATGCCATATTGTGCTGCAGTCTCAGGGATCCATGGGCGACAGGTTAATAGCCACTGTCCTAGTATAACACCCAACCCACAAAATCATGCTGTTACCTAGGAATGGACTGTGTGGCACTGTGATGCAACAGGAAGCCTGGTACAGAATAATGGGAGCTGAGATTATGGTTCCCATTACTCTCTTCCAGGCAAGCACTTGCATCCAATTAACAGAGTGTCCAGTTCAAAGGGATACCCTGTGTACTTTTGCCACAACACTGATCTCATAATTGATGATGTGACATATATAGTTAAGTGTGTCTACTTCTTTTGCTTAGGAATGTACTGATGCCAGAGACCATTGCCACTCTGTGGCTAGTAGCTTTCCTTCCTCCAGGTCCAAGCAGGCAGGTGCTGCTGTGGGGAGGAAGTGGCAGCAGGCCTGGCATCAGGTTAGATATATACACTTTTCCCTTGGCTATCACCAGACAAGAGTGGGAGATGCACTGCTGCACAAGTACCTGAAATGGCATGTCAGAAGGAGTGCAGCTCCCATAATCCACATACAGGCAATAAGGAGATGCTAATATGTCTTCACAGGTATTTGAGGCCAGAGGAAACCAGCTGTATGAAGGTGGGCCTGCCTTCCAATCTCCAACAGGCAGGAAGAGGAGGCAGGTGCTGCAGTGACAGAGGAGGCAGTGGGAGACCAAGGAATCCACAGTGCCAAGGGTGCTAGAGAAAAGTTGCTCAGAGCTCTCTTTTGGGGCTGTGTGTGCATAAACTTCCTGCATGCTGGGACCTTGTCCTGTCAGAATCCAGACAATCATTGCATTGAGAACTAGGCACTTGGATTCTATTATGGCATATTCATCGAGAAAGTTGTACAGCTCTTCATAGAAGGGTATGGTGACTATGCCATTGCCACTCCATCAACTGTGATCACAGACTTCCTTGTAGCACTGGTGGAGCACCTTGCTTTTTGTCCTGCAGTCTTCTGCAGGGTCTCTAGTGGCCCTTTTGCTGCATCTCAAAAGCAACACCAAAGACAGTGTCTCTGTAGCAGTGATGTATTTCAGTCTTTTAATCCAAGTCTCAAGTCAAATCTCAAGCCTCTACCTTCAAGTCTCAAGTCAAGTCTCAAGTCCTTGAAGATACTTTCAAGTTAAGTCTCAAGTCAAGTCTCAGTTCTTGGAACCAACTTTTTACCCCAACCTATATTCCAGAATTTCTGGACAGTGTCAAATAAAGTCAAGTTTAACAGTTTAAGCAGAATCAGCCCTCCACATTTGCAATTTTGCTATCTGCAGCTTTGAAAGTGGGGAATAGGATCCTTCTTACTTCTCATTTCCAAAGCTGGAAGATTTTTCAGAAGTGGGAAATAGGATCCTTCTTATTCCCCATTACTGAAGCTTCACAAGCTTTAGAAGGAAGGATCCTTCCTCCTCAAGCCTGTTGACTAACACATTTGCTGCTTCCCTCTGAGAAATGCACTCTGCACTTTAGGGGTGACTCTTGTCTTCTGTTCTTAGGAAAAGTTTTACTTGGCGCTTCTGATAAGCAGCAGCACACATTGCTGAGCAGACCTCAAGCCCATTGCCTAGCCTGTCTGCTGTTCCCCTCTGAGAAATGCACCCACACTTTGGGCTTGAGACAGATTGTCATATGACCAGTAGGCAAAAAGAGATGGAAGCATTGTTCAAAGTCATAAGGTTTCTGAGTGAATGCATTATGCTACTGAACCAAGGGTAGCAAGTCAGTCACTAAAAATATACAAGTCTTGAGTCGAGTCAAGTCAGTGCATCATTTATTGCTGAGTCAAGTCCGAGTCGAGTCACTGAAGTGACTTAAGTCCAACTTGAGTCCAAGTCAGTTGGTTCAAGTCTACATCACTGCTCTGTAGCTTTCCTTCAGTTGGTCTTGGACATTCTGTTCACCCCAAATGGCAATCAGGTCGCTAGTTTCTTCCCTCCTCCATGAGACACTTCTCCCTCCTTTTCTTTGGCTCAAGAGGCCATGCCCCATTCTATAAAATGAAGCCTTATCAGTACGGCAAGATAAATGCTAACCTGCAAAAGTGTGCTATGATTTGTAGATAAATGTTTGCATATTACAAACACTAACTTTAAAAAAAATGGCAACACTTGTTGCCAGACATGGATGAAAACAAGTGAGATAACCTTCTGTGGCGAGAATGACTTAGGTAAACACTCATCAACCTGATCCCACCCTCCAACCACTCTAAACTCTGATTCTAACCCCATTCCAATTCAGGGCACAAGATACATGTTTCAAAAACCTTTTTAAAAAAAATAAAAAGTGGAGTAAAAAGTGGTTTTTTTTAAAAAAAAGAATTGCATTAAAGCTCTCAGGCATCTAAAAGAAATGCTTTCCCTTTGAAACCAGAGAAACATTGTGTATCCAAACAGAAATGGGGTCACAGTAAAGACAAATTACTTTGCTGGGGTGGATTAAGCTGATGTTCTCCGGTACTAAATTCATCTGTTCTTTCAAACACAAGTGTTTATTTCTTATAACAAGTTCAGCTGTTAGCTCTTCAGTCCCTTTGCCATTCCTCTACCAACTTTGTCCTCTCACATTGGTGTATATATATACCCCCTTCAAATCTCTTTCCCACTCCCCTCCTCTGTTTCCTAAAAGTATATGTTAGATCTATGCAACCTTTAGGCAAAAGTTCTCCAACCTGGGGCTATCTAGATGTCTTACCATCTCTGGCCTATTGCCCATGCTGGTGGCAGCTGTATTCCAAAATGGATGAGTGATGCCATACCAGAAATAGGGGCTTACACTTGCTTTTTCCTGGAATATCACAATGGATTACTTTGTTGCTTTAGGTCCTGGTGTGGGTAAAAGCCACAAACTCTGACTTTTCAGTTTCTATCAGCTTGCAAGGGCTGCCAAAGTTGAAAACTGTATCTTCTACATAGTCAGCATTGGAATGAGCAGCCCATGCTGAAGACTGGTAGTGGCATGGAGCATCTGCAAAGTCAGCAGGAACATCTTGCTTTCCTTTCTCTCTTCAGCCCTGCAGTATACTCTTATCTCTGAGCTTAGCTCCTTGCAGTCTATTTGCTTTTCACTGAAAATTTCTATTGCAACTCATTTCTACTCATTTCTAGAGAAGTAAGCCTAAGATTACAGCTAAAGTAGACATTCCCACACTAAAGGTCTTGTTTTCTGAGCAGATGGTGGCATTGTCTTTCTCACAAGGATTTTATTTTCATCGATTTAAGCCATTTTCAAGGTTTTCATTATAAAGTATACAGTCCTAATAATAACTTGCTGAAGGTCATTTAAAAACAAACCTTGGTTACATCTCAATGATATCTGAAGTTGGGCATTATTAAATTTACAAGCTGTTCTGCTTGTCCGTGTATTAAACCAAGTTAGCTATATCTTTTTTGAGGATGCTGGGATTGCATTGGAAGGCTGCTAAATTGGATTATAATCCTGAAATGTACTTTGCTGCCTTGACTTTTAATAAGCCAGGGAGGTCTGGCAGCACCTAACTTGATTAATTTCCTGCAGGAAATTCTGAAGTAAAAAAAGCATTAGCCAAAACAGAGCATGCTGGGAGACAAATGCAATTACATATGCTTGCACAAAAAGGCACTGGTTGTTTAAAATGATACCTTCAAAAGCAGACTGGCACACTGTTTCAGAATATATTTTCTTGGAAAATGACCTGCAAAATGTTTTCCTGTATGACAATGATTCTGGGACAATTCCTATCAAGGACTAAATAAAGGAAATATTTGTCCAGATTTGGGATTTTCAGGGCAGGGCAATGCTCACTGATCAAGCTTGTCGTGTGTGTGTGTGTGTGTGTGTTGGCTTTGTACTCACTGGGAAATCCACATGGGTTAACACAAAAATTTTTCTACAGTTGGAATTGCTCCAACAAACTGTCCAAAGGAGATGTGTTCCATGCTCCTCTGGTGTCACTAATTTTTTAGAGAACATACTTTCTACGGAAAATGTGCATGGTTAAGCAAGCTGGGAAGAAGAACATTCAGCCAATTGCCTCACAGGATAAAATGGGAGAAACAATTTAAAGAGAGAGAGTCTGCAGTCGTAAACAAACTTAGTTATGGAACAGAGGGACTCACACTTTAGATTGTGCTATCAGTGTAGGATCCCCATTGAAGCAATAGTGAACAAGATAGAGATGGATAGGCATCCTATGTGAGAGTTTCTGCAGATACATTTTTGTCATATGGGAACAAGAAAAGAAAAATCCCTCTGTATCCAGCTTTGAATAGCAGTGAACCTCTTCTCTAGTTGCTTAGAACTCTGTGCAGCTTTATTCCACAGTTAAAAGCTTTATGACACACTAGCTTTTTTCAAATTAGAGCTTTTTCTTAGAAGAGATAAATCAAACAAATCCCTTTCCTTGGGGAGCTGAAAGAAATTAAAACTTCTCTTTCTATGATATTTATGATATGGAAGAAGAACCAAGACACCGGATGAAATTAATGAGTTGGTCCTCAGATTTGCTACAAACAGCAAATAATTATTTAGAAGGAGATGTGCAACTTTTCAGGACATGAAATTATGTCAGCATTGAACAGACACATGATAAGGTAGATGTATCAATATGCATAGACTGTATCACAGAAATACTGTATGTCTTCAGTGACCTCTTCATAAAGGAACAGAGTGATTGGACTCCAAGAAATTTTTCATTGCCCAGAAGTGGGGTGCATGTGCAACACTCTCCTCATGCATCACTGGAAATATAAGCTTTTTCTTTAATAAAGTTGAGCTGGGCTCAAAGACTCAGTGACTCCTGCAAGCAGAATGACCATGGGCAATGTGTAATATGCTGGTGTTCCTGAGGACACATTATCATGTATGTAGCCTTTGTCAAAGAGGCAAGCCTAATGTTTGATTTCAAAACTGGGTTATCTCTTTGGTACTGGGAACTGCTGCACAGCCATCCTCTACAGGAACACATACCCCAGCGTAAGTGACCTTAATCCTAATTAGAATAAACTAGTACAGAATCTTAGCAATAGGAGCTTGCTAAATCAACAACTTGTATAAGCTTCATTGCGTCAATGGGTTTGCTCTACTTGTAACTTCACAATTGGTTTTAGGTGATAAACAGATCCAGTTACATTTGTGGGTTTCCCTCACCACAACTAATTTATTAGTTACAGTTTATATAATTCATTTTCCAGTCTCGAGTCAATATTATTATCTCTTTTTACAAGGATTGTCTAGATGAATCCATAAAACCTTTGAAGCATGGCACTTCCTCCTCTCAGAGAAATTTGAGATAGGGCTCCAGTCAAGAACCTGCTTCCATTCCAGGAGGACAAAGACCTGAAAGATATGTTTTGCAGAAATAATAATGAGAACACATCTGAGTACGTGCATCATAAGATTTCACCACTGAGTGGCCACGTCTAGTTCTCATACATCTTACACATCTTGAAAAAGTTAGAGTTTCGGAGCAGAACTCTCAAATGCTCTTGAAGGCTGGAGAGTCTCCTTCCGCACTTTACCTTTGTCCGGTGCCGGGGTGTGGGGATCACGTGAGCAGCCTCTTGTGAAAGGCTCTCTCGTCCCTGCTGCTTCGGATCTGTAGGGGTTGCCTGCCGGCAGCAGGCATCATGAAGGCTCCCCTTTTTCCTTCTGCAGCACAGCCGGGTATTTTCCCAGGCTGCGCTGGAGGAGGAAGCGCAAGGGCCGCAGCTCCAGAGCTCCACATGCAAGGTAAGTGTATGTGGGGCCCCAGAGCAATATGCAATCGTGCACCATTTTCAGCTACAAGCCAAAAATGAAATAATGCACGATTGGTGCCTGCTGGCCCCAGCAGCTTTGCAGGATTGCAAGGACATCATCTGAAATGCTCCTCACAATTGCGTGACACTCCAGAAGCTCTTTCGCATGGGAAATGCCATGCAAAAAAGGCCTAAGAGTTCCCTCCTCAATGTAACTTTCCAAGCTAAGATCTTTGGGGAGAATACTTCCATAAAGAAGATAAGTTATATCAGGCATGTTGTTGTTGTTGTTGTTGTTGTTGTTGTTGTTGTTGTTGTTGTTGTTGTTGTTGTCGTCGTCGTCGTCGTCGTTGTCGTCGTGTGCTTTCAAGTCCTTTCTGGGTTACGGCAACCCGTAAGGAGAGCCTATTGCAGGGTTTTCTGGGAGCTGAGGGTGTGTGACGCACTCAAAGTCACCCAGCAGGTTTCCACAACCAAATGAGGGATTGAACCCTGGTCTCCAAGGCTGTAGTCTAATGCTCAAATCACTACACCATGCTGGAAGATAGTACCTTTTAAAAAATTAACTGTTTTGTCCTCAAGTGATTCCTAGGCACTTTCTGGCTACAGTACAAAATAAGCACCTTATCAAAATTTCACTCACACCATTACATAAGCAACACTTCATACATGCAGTGCCAGGCAGCTTAAAATTAGTGTTGCTCTTCATTTTCGGTGAAACTCTGCAAAGCCATTAAAGGATTATGACGCTATTTTGCAGGCTACTAACATTACAGCCTTATCAAAATTCTATGGCTGCAAGCTCTGCAATGCTACATTTGTCTATCTAACTAACTGCTTAGCCGAATCCCCTTACTGTAATATATCTAACTGCAGCTGGACACTGTTGCGCAGTCCCTGACTGAAAGCATAGTCCATTATTTTGAAGAAGAGTGATGGCAAAATTGCTTCCGTCACCTCGGAAATGGATTCCTGTTTCTTTGAAAGGCAGTGGTCTCAGGCACTCAAGTGACTAAGATGCTAAAATAACAGCTCAGTGAACCTAAGTGCTGGGTGTGAGTTTAGCCTGAATAGCTCTACTAGGCAGATCTCCTTTTGCTTTTTATTTTTCGTTTTACATTCTTAGAATTTGGTTTTGGTAATTTCATGCACTGCTGCAGCCCTTACTGTTAATGTCTCAAATTTTGCTTCCTCAAAGTTTGAATTGGATCTAAAAATATTACAAGTGGCCCCAAAACTGTGCTTCATGAGCATAGCTATGAAGGGGGGCAAAATGATGGCATTCTCCCCCCATAAAAATTTTGCCCCTTTCCAATGAAATGTTTCTTCAGTCCACAAATGTCTAGCATTGTAGTAATTTAAATCTCCAGTTGAGCATTTAGAAAGGAAGTTTACACTTCTGAAGAAAAGGGGCAGGCAAAGTGACCAAGAGAATGAGAACACAGCAAACCAAAGAGAGCTAGGCGTGAACAATTATCCATGTCACTCTCTATGCAACACTAGAAATTTGGAGATTGAAGGAAAACCATGGAAGGAAAGAATTCTTATGGGCAGAAGTAATGCCCTCGTTTGCCCCCTCCCACAGGTACACCACCGTGCTGCATCTTTCATTTGCTTCTGGAACAAATTTCAGGAGCTGATCTCTAAGATGTATTCCTCTAAAAATGGCAAACACTGGCGTGTCCTACCTCAAGGCTTTTCCCAGAAGTAATAAAATACTTTTGCTTACCTCCAGAGAGCAAGCAAGCTTGACATCTCTGTTGACAATTAGTCTAATCTTGTAAAATGAGTTTAATTACATTTGTCATTTAGTGACTGTGAGAACATGGCTCCCAGGGGCCTGATTCACAAGATTACCATGCCTCAACCTTCCTGCTTTTGTAGAGGAGATGGACAGTCCTCTCTCTTCAAGGCTCATTCAGTGTTTATAGAAAGAAGGAGGAGGGGGAGGGGGAAGAGACGGGGGAGGAGGGTAGTTTTGACCTGCAACTACAAAGTATTAAGAAAGTGTTCAACATATATTAATTAACACCTCTTTCCTCAGAATATGTAACATATTGTTGTGTTAACTGCCATCAAGTTGACTTTGACTTATGGTGATGGAAGTCTCCAAGTCACCCTATGCTGAGTCACCTTGCAGTCTTGCAGATTCAGGGATACATCTTCCTTGATTTATCTCTTTGTAATGCAGTCTTCCTCTTTTCCTACTGCCTCCCACCTTTTCAAGTATTACTGTATTTTCTATTGTATTCCGCCTTCCCAAGTATTACTGTGTTTTCTATTGAGTCATGTCTTCTCATGATATGACCAAAGACAGCTGGCGAGTTGAGTAGTTTAGTCATTTTGGCTTCTAGGGAGAGTTCAGGCTTGATTTGCTCTAGGATCCATTTATTGTCTGTTTAACAGTCCAGGATATCCATAGAACTCTTTTCCTACTAAACACTGATCCACCAAATCCGAGAGATTTTTTTTTTCCACAGTTCTCAGAGCCTGCTAGGGTTGCAGTGTGCCCCCTATTATCAACGATGTCCTCTATTTGATGGTTGGAAAGCTTTTCTTTTTAGATAGCTTGAACAGAACGTCAATAAACAAAACAAACAGCTCATATTTGGTAGTGTAGGCTTTTCATAAAGACAAAAATGTGTGCATCATGTAATTTTTGAAAGTGGACAAAGTGTTAATTTTTCAGAGAAATATATGGCTAAGTTAACTGAAATCAATACTTTCATTTATTATTCAGGCATAACCCAAACTTGTTAATAGCTACTCCTTGATTGTCATTCCTTCATGTCATTAATTTCAGCTTCCTTTATTGCTATTTTGAACATATGACAAGGTTAGGGTCAGCACAAGACTTCTGTCAGACTTTGAAAAACAAGATGGCTCCTCCTTTCACTCCACGCACAAAAGTCCACTGGGCTGTTAGATGAATTTTTCTTCAGCCCTACCAATGCAACATTATCCTTCATTGCCTCCAAATGCAGCAGGCGTATCTAATACATGTTTATACAGTTGTGGGAGTGGGATGGAATATAATAAGATCCAGAAAGATGCACATCATGGCCCTCACCTTAAGTTTTCAAAGGGATGTGTGAGGTGATGCAGGTCTCTCAGATTTTTACAGAGGTCAGTGAGTGTTGTATGAAAGCAGTGGAGACCTTCATCGCCTCCCACAGCCCTTTGAAAAATTAGGGTGGGGGACATGATGTGCATCTTTCTGGATGCTATTACATTTTATCCTGCTCCCTCAACTGTATAAATGTGCTTTATAACCTGAGTCTTTAATATCACTCTATACTGCATCTGAAGAGCTGAATTATTATCCAGGAAAGCTCATGGTAAAATAAAAATCAATTCCCTCTTTTCTCTTTCCACCTCCTTCCTCTTTCCTCCTTTTTATTCTCTTACGTTCTCTTTCAGCCAGTAGGAGTTACTGCTGAATA
Organism: Iguana delicatissima; assembly: GCA_948472985.1. NCBI lineage: Eukaryota > Metazoa > Chordata > Lepidosauria > Squamata > Iguanidae > Iguana > Iguana delicatissima. The sequence continues at coordinate 665,824 of CAOKZL010000428.1, forward strand.
CCCGAAGGCTGGACTATATCCTGTTGCCATTTAAAAAAATCTGTACAGCTCTCTTGACCTCCTCCTCCTCTCCTCCTGATGCTGCTGCGATTCCCTAGGTTGTTACATACCAGTTTCTTGCTTCTCTATAGATCAAAATCATCTTTGTTTTGCCTCTTGCAGGTCTAAAGAAGCAGTGGCATGTCTGGCATTGTGTGATATGCACAAAGAACTCCAATTCTCAGTCCAGGTATCTTTTGGTCAGCACATAGTAGACATTAGCTACTATTGGATATGGATCTAACTATCACAGTTTGCTTCATCTCTAATAATCGTTTAGAAGACAAGAGGCAGGATCCCACATTGGGGCTGCATAGTGTAAGTCTTTGAGTGTGAAATTATGCATTGACTGTGCTATACGACTCTTGTGTTGAATAGCAGTATTACACATCTGAATTCAGATCTGAATGTGCATCCCAGGTGCATCTCAAGTGCATGTGTATCTGCACGCACCATGGCACTATATGTGCAATGTTATTTCCACAAGCTTAAATTGAACACATACATTTCACATGAACCCAAAATGTCTACCTGCTTCTGAAGAGGAACCTTCACACATGTAAGACAATGAAAGGATTACGGCCATAATGTGGAACTTGATAGTCCCTTGGGATGATCCAGCATGAGGTCTTTAATTATTATGTAAGGGCAGAAGACCAGCATTTCCAGTATATAACTAGTTGTTCTCATAGGCACTTACTGTTTCTTCATTTGCAGACATGCTTTAACGAAACAACATTGTAGGATTAAACCAAAGGATATTATACTGCCTCATATTACAGAAACTTTTCAGAAAATGAAAGTTTATAAAATATGAATCTCAGTATCACATGCATAATCTTTGGGAAGACAAATGGAGATGTCAAGTTTTTGTGGTTCATTTGATTCATATTTTCTGATCAGTCAGTCATCTGAAACTGTGCTGATAGGACATGATGAAAGTAAAAAACATATTAGTGGTGATGATATTCCTTTTAACTATAAAACAGCACTTTTCTGACCGAGGAAGATTTAGAACTAGAGAGCAGGATACTTATGGTAACAAGGCACCATAGGTGTCATCATTAAGTCCTGGTAATGTCAAAATAGAATGAAGGAGCTTTATCAGTTGCCTTTAATCCAAGATGACTTACCATAAAAGAATTAAAGTAAGACAATACCAGATAAAACAAAAACTGAACACATGCCCCTTTCTTTTTTGCTGGGCTGTCTCTAGATTTCAGGTGCATTTCCAAAGCAGTTAAGCAACACTTTTACCTCTAGAGTTCTCTTCTGGCAGAAATTTGACAGCAGCAGTAGAAACAAGGGAGTCCATTAGATAACAGTAATGATACAGTCAAGTATCATTCATGGATTTTTAAAAACCTCACTCCTGCTTTGTGTGCAATCCACCAGGCTTATTTACTTTATAGCTGTCACACTGAAGTTGACATAACAAATCTGAGCAAAATGAATTGTAGTTGACTCTCCATTTCTCTCAATCTGATTTTACATCCATGATGTTTGTCATATTTATATTTGTCTAATGGTATTCACATTTACAGTTTTCACAATTTTCCATTTTTAAGTGACTATATTTGTCTTTTCCCCCACCCCCCATATTGCTGGATCAAGGGAAGACAGATTCCTTTGTTTTTAGCCCATGCTGGATTCTCAGGAGGTCTGCCATCCAGGCAATAACCCTCTCCTAATCTGCTTAGCTTCAGTAATGCAACTCTGTCATATTGCTTTCAGAAGATGTCCCAGAACCTCAAATGCACTGCTTGATATATATAAAGTATTATACACAACACTTATCAAGGTGCTTCTCAGGACTTTTGATGCGGGAGTTTGGGTAATCCTCTCTGCCCAAATATGTGAAGGATCAGAACCATATTTATGCCCATCAGCTACAATTGCTTCTCTTCTGGAAATTTATCACAGATCAACACTGGTCAACAAAGCATCACTTTGAGTAGCACCAGCATAAGCACATGACTAAATTTACTTTATCTTGACAACTCTCTTCCTCTAAAGCATCAACATTTTTAACCCAAGGGTATCCCAGAAAAAGCTAATTGCCAGGACCTGCCATGTTTGAAGCAAACCAAGATGGAGTGGTTCCAGTGTTCTCTGTTACAACAACTATAAATCTTTTGTTCAAGCTTATCTCCAAAACCCAGAAACAGCTGTCTGTTTCATTTGTTCAGTGAGATTCTCCATACAAGGCCTCAACAGCAATTCTTCTATTTAGCTTTTGTTGCCTATTTTCTATCTGAGATCTCTAAAGGTTGCTTTTGTGATTCATGGCACTGTTGAAGATGCCTATGTTACCTCTGTGTTCCAAAAATTAGAAATACATGTTAGGTTGTTTGCATCCCGGGGGCTATGTACATTTGTGCCACATTCTGTACTGAGATCAACACCTAATTTCATAAGGCTTTCAACAGAACTAGTTAGTTGGAACAAATTTCATTTAATAGTTTTCACTGTATATTATCATCACATGAAAAAGGCAATGTCTGGAAATATTAATGTTCCCCTCCCCAACAAAAAAAGAAAAAAGAGGAAAAAAGAAAAAAAAGAAAAAGAAAAACGTGCTAACTCTGAACTAATAGAATATTCAAATACAGATAACAGGGGGATTATTGGCTAATGTGTGATTTGTTTATTCATAGACTTCACCATTTACTCCCTATGTTTTCATATCCAAGTAAATATTAAACATGAGCAAACATGTCCTGTTTTTTAAAAGGTTATACATTTCAATAGGTGATAAAAAAAATCTGAGACAATTTCTTTAAACATGAAAAGAGGTCAGTTTGACCCTCCTAGAGCTTGTAAAATGAGTCCAACTGTAAATCACTATGTTCGTTTCTGGTTTAATGAATAAATTAGAGTCTGCTATTTGAAGGTCAGAAGAGATGAACTAGATTTGTTTGTTCTCCTGAGCCCTTTGGAAGGCAGAATCCTCTCTAAGCAAAATCATGATGCCAAGTGCCAAGTCTCAGCACTTGGAAAAGTTACCTTTTGTGATGTAGTTCCCGGAATTCTCCAGCCATTACACCTGCAGAGAACAAGTGCTGCTGGCATTATTTAAATTCCCCGTACTCTCTCTGATATATGATCACCCTGGAGTTTTGTCTGAAAATAAATAGCATGAACTTTGGGGGGGAAATAAGTGAAAGAGAAGCCAGACAGTAGTGTCTGGTAGTTCCTCTGTTAGTGGGGTGGTGACCTGTACTGGGTTTTAGTCCACACACTGAAGGAGTATTCCAAGGTTTTGAGTCCTATCTGCATGGAGCACCCTGAATAGTTCTTTCAGTGTTCATGCTGAATCCCAGAGTCTATTCACTGTCCCACTGATATGGACATTACCAGCACTACTGGGTCCAGCCACTAGCTGGGGGTTTTGCCAGGTTGCTGAGACCCTGGCAGCTGCTTGAGGAGGGTGTGGTGTAGCAAGACTGGGCCAAATCTGACTTAAACTCCTACAATGTGGGAATGATCCTAAATTAATTTACAGGGGGATTACTGTTGTAATATATACAGGATCCTTTCTGAACAGAGTGGCCTGAATCCTTTTGTTAGTCCCAACTAGAGTAGACCCATTCAGTCAATGAAATTTATCTACATATTGACTTACCATTCAACAGTTGATTCAATGAGTATACTCCAGTTGAGACTATACAATAGAATGCAAGCCGCAATTTTATTTCATCTCAAATAAATGAAAACAGAAGGAGCTCTCTGACATTCTGCTTCATCACATCATATGCCCACAGGCATGTGTGTTTAAAACAATACAATCTTTTTGATCATTAAATAAGGCTACAAAGCAGGTTGGAACAGCTGTTCCCCATAATCCTACGTGTCCTGTTATATTATGTAACTTTACATATGCCTAGCTACGTAGTAGAGGTGCCAAGGGCCTCCCTTACTAAATTGTGAAGATGCATAACAGGACTCCAGGAAGAGCACCTGATGCACCTCAGACACTGATTGGTGTGCAGTGCACATGAGGCACTTTGCTGGTTCTGTTATGTGGTAACATAACAGCAGTCCCTCTACTGGATATGGACATTCTGCAACTGCACAATTCCAGTTCCCACAGATGTGAGTCCACCTATGAAGATGTAAGGACCCAACCGGATTCAGGCAAGAATGTTTTAACAATTGCATCATGTATTGAGAATATTCCATTCCAATGCACCACTGGGGCATATGTTCACACTGATTAAGGAACTCACTGTTCACACAGATGCACTTTCTACCTAGCTACTAGTTTTGTGACAGTTTTAGTTTTAAAGAACAAGCTTGTTTGCTGAAGCCAGCTGAAAGCCTTCAGCTGAAAGCTTTCAACCCTTATCATGTATTTAGAAATAAAATAGTTCTTAACATGTTGCATTTTGAGATCCAGCGTGGCATAGTCGTTTGAGTGTTGTACTTCAGCTGTGCAGACCAGGGTTCAATTCCTCATTCAGCCATGGAAACTCACTGGACGACCTTGGGCACATCACACACTCTCAGCCCCCAGAAAACTCCATGATAGGTTTGCCTTAGAATTGCCATAAACCAGAAATTACTTTAAGGCACACAGCAACGTTCCATTTTGAATCCATAAATGTAACTGAGACTTCTCTAAGGATCAAAAGATTGCATTGCATCAATAAAAGACAGTCCAATAAGTATAAGCTCTATTTAGCAGTGCACAGTGCCTCTGCCAATATCATGCACTGAAAAGAGACTGCTATAAATTATGCATTCTCTTTATGCATCCCCTCCCACACCCAAATTATATAAAATATAAGCCCTTTCAAACCTCCTTTTGTAGTCCTCTTTGAACTGAGAATATTAGTGTGGAGAAATAAAAGGGAATGATTCATTTATCCTGTTAAAGTAACATTGCTATAAGGCTTTCAAAGCGCCTGTAGGCTAAACTGGATTATCCTGAGCCAGCTTTGGCTGACAGAAAAACAGATGAGAACTTTTGGGCCAAAACAACTGGAGCAAAAGATATAGGTCCTGAGACAGATTTAAAAGGGAGTACGAAAGGTAAAACTTGGATATGAATGGACATTTTTTCAGAGTTGCACTGAAATCAGGGAATTATGGGATACACTGTCAATTGTTGAGGTTATACCACAGTTTTCTGAAGAGTTATGGCTGCTTCCTTTTTTTGCTTTTAGTAACTGTTGACTTCATTTGAAATTTTGACTTGAAACTTGACATTGCAAAGTAAGTAAGAATCAAAAATACCATCAAATTTTGAGTCATCTAGCATGCCTCAATTAGTGCCTCATATAGAAATAGTATTATTTGGGTTTCTTCATCTTAACAGTGTTCCTACTTTGGAAAAAAAAAATCCATGTAGTTTCTTTGAAAGAAATGGAATTCTGTTAAATTCCTCCTTCTAAGAATTAGGACTAGGGTACTGCAACTCAAGTGACAACTCTACTTTGAACTTTATCCAAATAAAATGCAGGGTTTTTTTCTTAAAAAATCTCTCTTATTCTCCATTCTCCTATCCAAGTACTAACCAGATCCAACCCTGCCTAGCTTCCGAGACCAGACAAGATTGGGAGCATTCAGGGTGGTATGGCTGTAGGCATTCTGCATTCTAAGGAATCGTTATTTAACTTCTCAAGGGAAATAGTTTTAACCTTCTTTGAACAGGTTCAGAACTTTGTGGGGGGGGTATCTTGTTTGCCTAACTGCATATTCTTTAAAAGATGGCCTGTAATTGGAATTGTTGCTTTTGGCCAAGGCTGACCTAGGCAAGGGATAAAGCATTTATCAGGCTTAACCTTATGGTAGGATTTAGTCTTTGTCAAGAGCTCTCATTGTTATCCTATATTGGCATTGCTGTAAATATACTGGCAAAGACATACCTGTTCTTTGGTTTACATTGGGAGGCTTTTCTTGCTTAGATTCACTGTGTCTATGTGGCAGCCAAATTGCTAGATGGAAGAAGAGAATCATAAACTGCCTTGGGCATCACAATATGAATGGGGACATATTGCTGTGAAAAACAAGCACACCTCAGTGTAACAGAACTATCAGAGGAATGCTGGTGTCTTATTGCAACAAGGCACAAAATGGACTCTGAAACTATTTCAACAAAATGCACCCTATACAATTTCTACTTTCCTTTTCTCACAGTATATTCATGTATTTCATAAAGTTCTTCATCATTATTCTATGAGAGTATATAAGTGAATTCAGAGAATGGGAGCAATCCTGCAGTCCTTGGATGTGGGTAGATCTCTTTCTCCACCGACAGAAAAGGGAGTTGGTCCAATGAACCTCTTCAGGAAAGCTCCACTTCTGTAGCTGACCTCCCACTGGCACTGCCCCATGGAAGATGGCTGTGGAACTGAAAATGGAGGGGTGGGGAGTGTCTCCTAATCTACAGTATGAGATGGGGAAAGAGGGAGAAAGCAACTCCCCTCTACTTCCTGAAAACAGTGCTCTTTAAATATGATTTCATCATGGACATCCCACAATCTAGAAACTATTCGGAAAAATTATCCCTGTTTTATTCTTGAGAGAGCTTTCCTTCATTGTTTCCAAGAAAGCTTTCCATCTATCCAGACTTTTCTTTTACAAACTGTAGTTTTTAAAATCCTTTCTAAATTTAAGTACCAGTTATGGGTTATTCTAAATTTTTATGGGCGCTGTTCTAATTTTTTTCAGATGAGCTATGAGGGATTTTCTGATGAGCTGTGGCTGCCCCCCTTTTATTTCTTGTGGCCCCTACTTCATTTGAAACTTTGACTTGAACCCCAGCAGCTTGAGCTGGGTAAGCTTAACACTGTCAAAGTCATCCTGTCGGCTTGATCTTGTGAAGAGATTTTCCTTGAAGAAGCAAATAAATTAACACAGCTTCAGCTTCCAAGTCTTCTATGGGATTTTTTTTTTCTTGTTAAACTTATCTGGTTGTGGCTATTTCATACACTTTTGCATATCTGTAATTCCCTAGTGAGTCTGAGGATTTCAAAAAGGTATACTGAAATAAAAAGAGAATAAAAAATGCTTACCCAAGAGCAGTGGATGCAGTTCTATTTGTTATTTTAAAAATCCCTGGATATTGAAACAGTAGCTTTTATTCACAGAATTATTAGGCTTTAAAAAAAAAAAAGGAGAGGAAGAGAACGTGAGTTGCAAAGGAGTTACAAGTAAGAATATTATCTAGTAGAAGAGGAGAAACTGGAAAGAGCTAGGTCTGCAACATTGTGAACAGGGAGCTTCTGAATTCTCAGAACCAGGCTTACTCCTAGGCCATTTCTGCACTGGACTGTTATAGCGCTATTATTCCACTTTCAATGTTGCTGGCCCCTCCCTAAACTGCAGACCCCAGGATTCCATAGGATGTTGAAAGTGGAATAATAGCACTATAGCAGTCCAGTGTGGAAATGGCCCTAGTTTCCATACTCCTTCCCAGCCTAATCAGAGCTAATATCTTGGCCTACATGATGAAATGCTTGATCTTTCGAGACTACTTGTTTACTTACATTATCTTTTGGAAGTACTCAGAAATGAATGACCACATTGTTGGCTGGAAGTATGCACCTTTGCAAATAAGTGTGTCTCACCACTTCACCAGGTTGTTGTGAGGTTAACTAAAAGTCACACTAAGTTCTTCCGGGGAAAGGGAGGATGCAGTACCAACCAGATTGCTTTGACTTCAACTGGAAATTAACTGATGGCTGGCTATTTACAGGGCAAATAGTCAATAAGCATTTTGAATATGACATCGTTACCCCAAAACATGGATGACTCAGAAGTCCACCCATGATGCCAGTACTTCCATGTGACAATGAGGAATTAATTAGCTCAATTAGGAGACCTTGAGAGAGATTAACCTAACTAGATCCACCAATATTTACAGGGCCTCTGCAGGAAAGAACCAGCTGGAGATTCCAAAATAAACTAAAATGTGCTTTATTAAAGAGAATTCAATCATGCACACACAAGATCCAAGCACTCACACATTTACACAATGTTAACTGAAGGATACAGGAGGAAAATTGTTGATAGTAAAGTTTAGAGAATAGGTGATAGTTACCAATCCAGAGAGCAGTGAAGAAAGCAGCGATGTGGTTTAGACTTGCACCTAAGGACACTACTCATCTGGGAATCAGAGTGACAGTGTGGTGTCAGTAACTGAGATACTGCATCTGACTGCCCAAAACAGAGGGTTTTTATACCCAAAATCTGCTTGGAGGGCAAGGGTTGAGTAAACAATGGAGGGTGCAGTGCAGACAATGGGGTCCAGACTATGTTAACAATCTTAATGTTAGGTGACAAAGAGTTAATGGCTATCAAAATAGCTCTGTAACAGTGAACAGATGTGGAGACAATGAGAGAGATGTTCAAGTAATAGGAATCTACAAGACCCACAGTTATAATTCTGTATTTTTCTGAGAAAAGAGCAGTGAGGGAAAAGTATCTGAGAGTAAATCTGTGACATCTGGTAGCAACATCTTTAGTGACTCACTTAACTTGAATTCACTGATGCCTTTAGGGACTATGGGATTCACATAGCTCCTGGGCACTGCAGCTTAGAGGTTTACCCTATCAGCCCATGAGTCACAGGGCAGACAATACTGTAGAGGCTTCCTGTACAATGCTAACATGTAATCTTCCAGCTAAATACTAGCCAGATAGGTCTATCAGAAACCTTCACTGTTTGCCTTTATGATCCAGCAAAAGCAAAACTGATATGGATGCTTCTGTTGTGATAAGACAGGGAGAATTCACCAGCACTCCTTCTCATTAACCTGACCAATATGTTCCTGTGCCAGGCTTAAAGCTACTTGGCAAGCAGGCTCCTAAAAACAGTGATTTCCCTGACTGAGAATTGGAGAAAGGA